>CM073499.1:32782500-34032500 GCA_037074585.1 Biancaea sappan
CCGTCTCAAATTGTCTCTACATTTTTTTTAATTTTATTTAAAAAATTAGAAATCGACATTTTGAGACAGATTTTGAAGATGATTTTTTTGTCTTTAAATCGATGTTATTTTTGTCTCTAAATTTTTTAAAAAAAATTACTATTTGAGACGTACTTTAAGATAAATTTTGAGACACAATTTTTTCATATAAAAATTTGTTTCAAATTTTATCTTTAATTTTTTAAAATTTTAAAAGCAAAAATTAAGATCTGGAACTAAATTCAGAAAAAAAAAATTGTCTCAAATTCCGTTATAAAATCCAACTCTAATTATTGAGAATGAATTTTTTTCCGTTTTGAATCTTGGAATAAGGGTTCAATTGGAATCTAACTGAATTGAAGTTATCCAGCTAACAAGAGGATGAAGTTTTGCTACTCACTTCAATGATATCATGATTGAAGACACAAGAAATATTATAGCAAACAAACCTAACATAAATATTTCCTATGTTCTTGGAGAGGTAAATTAATGTGTTGACTCTCTTACCAAGTTAGAATCTTATAATAGTGTACACTTGTACATTTGGAGTGACCCCACTCCTAAGATTTTCTTGTTCCTACTTGTTGACTTCACTGCTATGCTGGTTTTGTATGATTTCTTTCCCTCTTTAATAATAGTGACCCCATATCAACATTTTGTAACAATGTTTTGCTAAAAGCAATGACCAATATATAAACTTCATGATGGAAGATAAACAAAACTTTATAATTATATTTTCATTTTTCTTTAGAAACTAACTTCCTTTCTTGGCCAAGCACCCTGCTGGACTGAGCAAATCGTTGGATCGAAAATGACCGGTGAGATTTATGTGGATTCCAACCTGATTAGATGATCTTTGCTGACCTAACAAAGTGTTGGCTAGTAAAAGAGTTAGTTCCTTTTCTTCATAGCTGACTTAGACTTATAATAAATTTGGCTCTAAGTTTTAACACTAATTAGTGATAATAACCGTTTTATAATGCACATTAAGAAATTTTCAAACCTCAAATGCATAGTCAATGTGAACCGTTAATCTAAATTTGGATTTTATTATCTTTGTATAAATCGTGAATTAATCATTCAAGTCAATATATGTTTATTAATAAATGTCAATTACACCATGCTTAATTAGCCACGAAGCTATGTTCAATGAAGACATATTTAATTAACAAAACATCATTGTCTAAATATTTTAATAAAGTAAATCAACGAGATAATATATGTTAGGAATATAATAATAGTTAGCAAATAAATGATATTTATAATAAAATTAAAAATTCTGTGCCCCGAGATGACCCTTTCTCTCTAGGGTTAAAGTTGCTATCAAGCAATGAAATTTGGTTTTTGGCAGCCAACGATTAGATGAAGGGTGGTGCTTTAATTTTTGCTTATTTGTTGTACGTCTGAATCTCTGTTTGGACAACATTGTACTTGATAGTTGTAGATTGTCTAATTATACGTTACGTGTTGTCTACGTTTAATTAGATAATATACGTTTACTCAGCATGGTGTTTGAACTATAGAGAAGTCATGCTCATTTGTTGTCGATCTCATTTTTAAGTCTCCAATTTTTTTAAAAAAATCTCAAGGAGTATTTTTCTCTCTCGGATTTATTGAGCAATAAGGGTATAATCTTTTAGAATTCAAATAGTTGCTACTATTGTAGTCAGCTAATTTTGATCAAACGATTTGTTACTAGTGACATGGTAAATAATTTCAATAAGAAAAATGATACAGTTTTTCTAAAAGATTCAGGAAGGGGATTTTTAGCTAAGAAAGCCTCTTAGGTAATATATATATATATATATATATATATATATATATATATATATATATATATATATATATATATATATATATTTACAGCTAAATCTATGAATACAATACTGATTTGGTCATTACAAAATTTTAATTATTTCAATTTGGTCTATGAAAGACAATTGTTTCAATTTGATATGTCAAAGATTTTTTTTTTTTTAATCAAAGTGATTTTTGATAACAAAAAATTTGAGATTTACTAATAGTAAATTTTGCTATTTAATAACATAAAGGATCAAATTGAAACAAATGTAATCTTTTAAGGATTAAATTAATAATTTACTCTAAACTCATTTATTTTTCTATCTTTTTATATGCCTTGAATGTCTTCTAAAGTAGACCTAAAGGGATGATTTTGCAAGGCAAAATCTCTTTCAATTATCTTTTGATGATGACATTGACAGGCACGGAGCTTTAACAAAATAGTTTTTGGACATATAATAACTAATTGAACCAAGAAACTTTAATGCCAAGCTAAAGATGTTGATTTTTTTTTTAAAAAAAAAAACTTTATTGAACCAAGAAACTTTAATGCCATGCTAAAGATGTTGATTTTTTTTTTAAAAAAAAAACCTTAGATCGTATTTCAGTAAAACAAAAGATAGAAATACAAAAAAAAAAGCCTCCACTAAAATTTTCAAATGAAATTAATTAAGTTAGTTTGAGTCGTGCCAGGCAATAAAAATATAACTCTTCCATACGAATTTTTTTATTTACGAAATTTTAACTTAAGATTTTGTTTAGAAGAACAAATATCAAATCATTTAAATCAATCAACATTCTTTAGTGAAATTAAATGACAAGACAAAAATGATTTAAGAATGAAAACCAAATAATATCAAATATTTGACCAAGAAATATATATACAGGTATATTAATATATACTTGTTGAATTTGATTTAATAGTTTCAATGTGTTTTAATTGATGTCCCCTTCAAAGTTATCTTGTACCACGTACAAAAGAGAACCTAAAATTTATGGGACGTATTGACCAAATAAAAAATGTATTTAAATTGCTTTCTGGGATTATTTTTGCTTGATTTTTTTGGTGTTAAAAAATAATTAATATATACCGAGACAATTTGAGAAAGAGATATTAATTTTAGTCAAATACATAGTAATATTTATTTTATATAATATCGTGAGGAAAATGGTCATTTTCCCAATAATGAACAGACATTTTTGGTGTGTGACTTTTGTTTAATTAGATAAATTATAATACTTTGATGCTAAATATGTTCAAAATATCTAATGGAGTTCCAAACAAAAAGTTTTAATATTTTTTAAGTAATTCTTCAGGTTTGATTCTCACCATTTAATACATATATATATATATATATGAGACTCTTATTCAACGTTACAATTAGTAAGATCAAAATTTAAAAATATATTTACTAAAAGATATCTAAGGTACAAAATAAAACCCTATATAATTTTTCTTATTTTAAAATGTAAAGTTGAAATCAATGAATGGTTTAATTTTCAATATCTAATAAATAAAATACATGTGATCTCCATAAAATAAATTTCTGTAACTGTTTTCACCTACTTCCTTCCTCTTATTTCGTTCGTCGTTGAATAAGGTTTTGAAATCAATGAATGGTTTAATTTTATTTCCTTTACCTTTCTTTAATTTTGTTGACTTTTGAAAGCTGGACAATTAATGAAATTTGATTTATAATTTTGTTGACTTTTGAAAGTTGGACAATTAATGAAATTTGATTTATAGTTGAATTAAACTTGATAGTAAATGGGAAAATTATATGAATATTAAAACTTAATGTGATAAAATTAATAGTGTCAATGGCTAGTGACTTGCGGGTCCGTTCATTTATGAACAGATTTGAATTTATTTATTTAGGCCCATTTTAAAAATATGTTATATATACTGGCCCGTTTAATTTGTGGAGCTTGCAGATTGGCCTTTTTTTAGATCTTGATTTATAATATATAACTATAGATGTTTATCTATTTATTTGTAATTAAATTTATTTATTTATATTTTGTAAACAAAATTAAATAAAGAATATACATAATATACATAATTCATTTTTATTTCAATAAATTAAGTAAAAAAATATATCCCTAACTAAGTTAATTATAGTTTAAGCACATTAAAAATAATATTTATTTGTATTTAAGCAAAAATTAGAACAAAAATTAAAAAAGACTAAAAATAGGCAAGTTTGAACATCATATCCTAAACTTGTTTATAAACAGTCAATCTGTTTGATAGTGTTAGACAAAATATTAAAATTTAATGCGATAAATGCACGTTTATTATCTATTATGTTTATTTGTCCATTTTGTATTGCGCCCTTCATATCAATTATACATTATTTATACACAACCATTTTATAATTAAATTAACCTTTGACATATGTATCATTAATTTCCTTTTTTCTTAAAGGAAAACTCATTTTGAACAAAATTATTTTCCTCTTCTTTACGTTGGTCCATTTAAAAATTTATAGCATTTTTTCTTTTGTGAAAAATATGTAAGATGTAAACATCCAATTATACAAGGAAACGGACTTTGAGCATTGAGCCATGGGCTCGGAAATGGGCTTTGAGCCAGAATTGGGTTTTGACTTTTGAGATTCAGGCCCAAACTATAAAGGCTACTCATTTTCCAAACTCGGGAATATCAACATCAGGTTTTTTATCGTTGGTTGGGTTGGAACAAATTATTTACTTTGAACCAATCAAATAATAACCGATCAAATTTTAAAAACTTCATCACATAAACCAAATCAAGCTAACTCATGGTTAATTTTTTTGTTAATAATTAAAAAATTATTTTGGTGTTATGTACTGGCAGAACAATATGCCTTCTTGTCTGGAAAATGTACTGTTGACTTATTTGAATTAAGAAAATGAGTAGCCTTTATATAAATATATATATATATATATATATATATATTCACATTGTTAATATTTTTAATTTGTTAAAACCAATCTCAAAATATGACCTTAATTTAGACCATCAAAAAGTGAAAAGCTCTACATAAGTAACATGAAAAAAAAATAAACAAAAAAATTAAGAGATGATTGTTTAGATTAATTCATATTAGTCTGAGTTATAATTTATTAACTTGAAAATCGGTGACAATAACCAATTAAAACAAAAATAAATTCATGCTACCAAGTATGAGTGTTCAAAACTAACCAAATCGACCAAAACCAAACCCAATTGATCAAAAAAAAAATAAAAGTTTAAATTAATTTTTAAAATATGATTATTGAACATTTGGATTCAATTGTTGGTTTGGTTTAATTTAGTTAGGCTAAAACATAACTGAACCAAACCTTATATATATATATATATATATATATATTATATTACATTATCATATATTATACATAATATATTAAAAAGATCTTCTATACTAATGCATTAATTTTATTTCTTTATCATCATTAGATATTAATTGAGATATATTGTTAAAAAGAAATCTCAAAGAATATTTTTCTCTCTTGGACTTATTGAGTAAGGGTAGAATATTTTAGAATTCAAATAGTTACTACTATTATAATAAGCTAATTTTGGACAAATAATTAGCCTATGGTAAATAATTTCAATAAGAAAAATGATGCAGTTTTTCTAAAAGTTCAGGTAGGGGATTTTTAGCTAAGAAAAGCCTCTTAGGTCAATATATATATATATATATATATATATATACACACACGGATAAATCTATGAATAAAATACTGATTTGGTCATTACAAAATTTTAGTTATTTCAATTTGGTCTATAATCAATTTTCAATTTGATATGTCAAAGACTGTTTTTTTTTTTTAAATCAAAGTGATTCTTGGTAACTAAAATTTTGAGATTTAGTAATAGTAAATTTTGCAATTTAACAACATAAAGGACCAAATTAAAACAGATGCAATTTTCTAAGGACTAAATTAATAATTTACTCTAAACTCATTTATTTTTCTATTTTTTTATATGCCTTGAATGTCTTCTAAAGTAGACCTAAAGGGATGATTTTGCAAGGCAAAATCTCTTTCAATTATCTTTTGATGATGACATTGAGAGGCATAGAACTTTAATAAAATAGTTTCTGGACATACAATAACTAATTGAACCAAGAAACTTTAAAGTCAATCTAAAAATGTTGATTTTTTTTTTTTAAAAAAAAGAGGCCTAGATCATATTTCACTAAAAACAAAAGACAGAAATAGAATTTAAAAAAAAGGTCTTCACTAAAACTTTCAAATGAAGTTAATTAATTTGGACTGAGTCGGATCATAGAATAAAAATATCACTCTTTTATGTCGGTTTTCTCTATTTACAAAATTTCAACCAGTATTTATTAAGGAAACAAAATATCAAATCATTTAAATTAGTTGAATAATTTATTTAAAAAATATATACATTATTGACCTGCTTTGGCTGTCATATTTTCATAACTACTTTAATTAAATGACAAGACAAAAATGATATAAGAATGAAAACCAAATAATATCAAATATTTGACCAAGAAATATATATACAGGTATATTAATATGTACTTGTTGAATTTGATTTAGTAGTTTCAATGTGTTTTAATTGATGTCCCCTTCAAAGTCATCTTGTACCACATAAAAAGAGAACCTCAAATTTATGGGACGTATTGACCAAATAAAAAATGTATTTAAATTGCTTTCTGGATTATTTTTGCTTATTTTTTTGGTGTTAAAAAATAATTAATATATGCCAAGACAATTTGAGAAAGAGATATTAATTTTAGTCAAATACATAGTAATATTTATTTTTTATAATATCGTGAGGAAAATGGTCATTTTCCCAATAATGAACAGACATTTTTGGTGTGTGACTTTTGTTTAATTAGATAAATTATAATACTTTGATGCTAAATATGTTCAAAGTATCTAATGGAGTTCCAAAAAAAAAGTTTTAATATTTTTTAAGTAATTCTTCAGCTTTGATTCTCACCATTTAATATATATATATATATATATATATATATATATATATATATATATATATATATATATATATGAGACTCTTATTCAACGTTACAATTAGTAAGATCAAAATTTAAAAATATATTTACTAAAAGATATCTAAGGTACAAAATAAAACCCTATATAATTTTTCTTATTTTAAAATGTAAAGTTGAAATCAATGAATGGTTTAATTTTCAATATCTAATAAATAAAATACATGTGATCTCCATAAAATAAATTTCTGTAACTGTTTTCACCTACTTCCTTCCTCTTATTTCGTTCGTCGTTGAATAAGGTTTTGAAATCAATGAATGGTTTAATTTTATTTCCTTTACCTTTCTTTAATTTTGTTGACTTTTGAAAGCTGGACAATTAATGAAATTTGATTTATTGTTGAATTAAACTTGATAGTAAATGGGAAAATGATATGAATATTAAAACTTAATGTGATAAAATTAATAGTGTCAATTGGATTAGTAACTTACGGGTCGTTTATGAACGGATTTGAATTTATTTATTTAGACCCATTTTTAAAATATGTTTAGATATATTGTCCCGTTTAATTTGTGGAGCTTGCATGTTGGCCTTTTTTTAAATCTAGATTTATAATATATAAATATAGATGTTTATATATCTATTTATTTGTAATTAAATTTATTTATTTATATTTTGTAAACAAAATTAAATAAAGAATATACAAAATATACATAATTCATTTTTATTTCAATAAACTAAGTAAATCATAGTTTAAACACATTAAAAATAATATTTATTTGTATTTAAGCAAAAATTAGAACAAAAATTAAAAAAGACTAAAAATAGGTAAGTTTGAACATCATATCATAAACTTATTTATAGACAGCCGGTCTGTTTATGTAACATCCCAAATTATTATGGAATAAATATTTAATATTTTTTTTTGAGACTCTAAAAATCTCTTGAATGTCCTTGATGAATGTAGAATGTTCTAGAAGAATCTTGTATATTCTAAAGATATCTTGTATATTCTTGAATTTCCTAGATAAGTATAGAATGTTGTAGAATGGTATAGATAATTCTAGAAAATTCCAAATTAGTTATGTTCTGGAGATATCTTGTATATTCTTGAATTTCCTAGATAAGTGTAAAATGTTGTAGAATGGTATATATAATTCTAGAAAATTCCAGGTTAGTTATGTTCTAAAGATATCTTGTATATTCTTGAATTTCCTAGATAAACGTAGAATGTTGTAGAATGGTATAGATAATTCTATAGAATTCCAGGTTAGTTATGTTCTAGAGATATCTTATATATTCTTGAATTTCTTAGATAAGTGTAGAATGTTGTAGAATGGTATAGATAATTCTAGAGAATTTCAGGTTAGTCTAGGTTTATCTTGAGTTATCTTGAGTTCTCTAAATATTTCTAGGCTTTAGAGAGATGTTGCCTCCCCTTTTTAGCTATAAATAGCAACATCTTCCTCCCCTTTCCTTGCACCATTCACAACCGAGAGAGAGTGAGAAAAAGAGAATCCAGCAGCTTGGACAGAAGCAGAAAAATATTCTCTGTTTTTCAATCATAAAATAGTGGTTTTTTTGGAAGAAGCAAATAGCAACGTTAAACTCGATTTTTCTGAGCTACTTTGAGGAGATTCTTCTATTACTAACCCACACAAGTGTTAAGGGAGAAGTGGCAGTGAATAGGAAACAAAAATCAGAACCAAAACCAGTGCAGACTACCCCACGGTCAACAGTCAAAAATCGTGAAAAGAATTTCAAGACAGATTGAATAGCTATTTGAGCTAAAAAGTCAGACTGCAAAGTACATGTAGCTTAGCAATTCATAAAAGCTTGTTTTACTACTTGAATATTTAATGTCCATGAAGTTTTATTTAAAGTGAAATATGTTTTTCATGATGAAATTAGCATGATATCAGCTTGAAAGTTTACTTTCATGTTCAACTTGGGAGTTCTGCTTCCATGTCAGCTTGGAAATTTTATTTCCATGTCAGCTTGGAAATTATATTTCTATGTTTTAGCTTGGAATATTTCTAGCTTGAATTAAAGGACTGCAGTAGCCTTTCTCTCATGTTCAGCTTGGAAAAAGTAGTTCTGCAGACTATCTTTTCCATGTCGTTGAGTGTGCCACCAACTATTCTTGATTGCATGGTTTATTTATATATCAGCTTGCTAATTTTTCATCAACTTATTGCACTGAACTGAGAATGTATATTACATGGACTGATTTTTATGATATAAGTGCTTTTATGACTGAAATGGTATATTTATAAATGTTTATAAAATTATGCTAGCTAGTGAGATACCCTTATCTTACCTTTTTGTGCTTTTCCAACTGACCATTTTAGGGGCTGACTATAAGGGGAAAAGTGTAAAGATTAATTGAACACTTTTAGAGCACTCAAGTTTATTAAGTATTAGAATTATAGATTATTATTTTTTTAAGTTTAGATATCAAATTACTATGTACGACAGATTTGTAATTTATTTCAAATGAATGTAAAATTATCTTATGTTTAGAATTTCAATTATTATGTATAACCAATTATGATTTGTATTGAGAACAATTGTAAAATGTTCTTTTTGAAGGTACGAGTATTAAGCATTAGAATTTAAAAAAAAAATTTCAGATTTTAGTATAGTAAAATAAGGACGTTACAGTTTAATAGTGTTAGATAAAATATTAAAATTTAATGCGATAAATACACGTTTATTATCCATTATGTTTACTTGTCCTTTTTGTATTGTGCCCTTCATATCAATTATACATTATTTATATACAACAATTTTATAATTAAATTAACCTTTGACATATGTATCATTAGTTTCCTTTTTTCTTAAAGGAAAACTCATTTTGAGCAAAATTATTTTCCTCTTCTTTGCGTTGGTCCATTTAAAAATATATAGCATTTTTCCTTTTGTGAAAAATATGTAAGATGTAAATATCCAATTATATAAGGAAACGGACTTTGAGCATTGAGCCATGGGCTCGGAAATGGGCTGTGCGCCAGAATTGGGTTTTGACTTTTGAGATTCAGGCCCAAACTATGGGCCTTGAGAATATCAACATAAGTTTTTTTTATGTTGCTTGGGGATGAAAATTAATCAAATAATAACCGATCAAATTTTAAAAACTTCATCAAATAAACCAAATGTTAATTTTTTGTTAATAATTAAAAAATTATTTTGGTGTTATGTACTGGCAGAACAATATGCCTTCTTGTCTGGAAAATGTACTGTTGACTTATTTGACTTAAGAAAATGAGTAGCCTTTATATATATATATATATATATTCACATTGTTAATATTTTTAAGTTGTTAAAACCAATCTCAAAATATGACCTTAATTTAGACCATCAAAAGTGAAAAGATCTACATAAGTAACATGAAACAAATAAACAAAAAAAATAAGAAATGATTGTTTGGATTAATTTTGATTGGTCTAAGTTAAAATTTATTGACTCGAAAATCAGTGATAATGACCATTTAAAACAAAAATAAATTCGTGCTATCAAGTATGAGTGTTCAAAACTAACCAAATCGACTAAAACTAAATCGAGTTGAGAAAAACCAAAAATAAATAAATAAATAAATAAAAGTCCAAATCAATTTTTAAAATATGACTACCGAACATTTGGATTCAATTATTGGTTTGATTTGATTCAGTTTAGTTAAAACAAAACTAAACCAAACCTTATATATATATATATATATTGTATTATATTACATTATCATATATTATACATAATATATTAAAAAAATCTTATATACTAATGCATTAATTTTACTTTTTTATTATCATTAGATGTTAATTGAGATATATTGTTAAAAAGAAATCTCAAAGAATATTTTTCTCTCTTGGACTTATTGAGCAGTAAGGGTAGAATCTTTTAGAATTCAAATAGTTGCTACTGTTGTAATCAGCTAATTTTGGACAAATGATTAGCTACTAGTACTATGGTAAATAATTTCAATAAGAAAAATGATGCAGTTTTTCTAAAAGATTCAGGAAGGGGATTTTTAGCTAAGAAAAGCCTCTTAGGTCTATATATATATATATATATATATATATATATATATATATATATATATATATATACACACACACGGCTAAATCTATTAATAAAATACTAATTTGGTCATTACAAAATTTTAGTTATTTCAATTTGGTCTATAATCAATTGTTTCAATTTGATATTTCAATTTGGTCATTACAAAATACATAAAGGATTAAATTAAAACAAATGCAATCTTCTAAGAACTAAATTAATAATTTACTCTAAACTCATTTATTTTTCTATTTTTTTAATGCCTTGAATGTCTTCTAAAGTAGACCTAAAGGGATGATTTTACAAGGCAAAATCTCTTTCAATTATCTTTTGATGATGACATTGAGAGGCATAGAACTTTAATAAAATAGTTTCTGGACATACAATAACTAATTGAACCAAGAAACTTTAAAGTCAATCTAAAAATGTTGATTTTTTTTTTTGGTTTAAAAAGAGGCCTAGATCATATTTCACTAAAAACAAAAGATAGGAATACAATTTAAAAAAAGGCCTTCACTAAAACTTTCAAATGAAGTTAATTAATTAGGTTTGAGTCGGGTCATACAATAAAAATATCACTCGTTTAAGCCGGTTTTACCTATTTACAAAATTTCAACCAGTATTTATTAAGGAAAAAAATATCAAATCATTTAAATTGGTGGAATAATTTATTTAAAAAATATATACATTATTGACTTGCTTTGGCTGTCATATTTTTATAACTAGTTTAATTAAATGACAAGACAAAAATGACATAAGAATGAAAACCAAATAATATCAAATATTTGACCAAGAAATATATATACAGGTATATTAATATGTACTTGTTGAATTTGATTGAGTAGTTTCAATGTGTTTTAATTGATGTCCCCTTCAAAGTCATCTTGTACCACATAAAAAGAGAACCTCATATTTATGGGACGTATTGACCAAATAAAAAATGTATTTAAATTGCTTTCTGGGATTATATTTCCTTGATTATGGAAGCCAATTGACATGCGGATTTTTGGTGTTAAAAAATAATTAATTTATTCCAAGACAATTTGAGAAAGTGATGTTAATTTTAGCCAAATATATAGTAATATTTATTTTATATAATATCGAGAGGAAAATGGTCATTTTCCCAATTCTAAACGTGAACAGACATTTTTTGGTATGTGACTTTTATTTAATTAGATCAATTATAATACTTTGATGCTAAATATGTACAAAATATCTAATGAGTTCCAAAAAAAATTAAAAGTTTTGGTATTTTTGAAGTAATTCTTGTGCTTTCATTCTCATCATTAAAAATATATATATATATATAAATATATATATATAAATATATATTGAGACTTTTATTCAACGTTACAATTAGTAAGATAAAAATTTAAAAATATATTTACTAAAAGATATTTAAGTTTTACAAAATAAAACCCTATATAATTTTTCCTATTTTAAAATGTAAAGTTGAAGTAAATGAATTTTTTCAATATCTAATAAATAAAATACACGTGATCTCTATAAAATAAATTTCTGTAACTGTTTTCACCTACCTGCTCCTATTTCTTTCATGGTTGAATAAGGTTTTAATTTTATTTCCCTTAGCTTTCATTAGTTTTGTTAATAAGGTTTTAATTTTATTGACTTTTGAAAGCTGGACAATGACTGTAATGAAATTTGATTTATAGTTGAATCAGGCCTGAAAGTCAATGGAAAAATTATATGAATATTAAAATTTAATGTGATAAAATTATTAGTGTCAATTAAGCCTGTGACTTGTAGGCCTACCTATTTATAAATATACTTGAATTCACTTATTTAGACTCATTTTATACAAGTTGATTTGTTTAACTTGCGAGACTCACCATCTAATTCCTTTTTTTTTTAAAAAATTAATTTAAAATATATAAATATAGATATTTATATATCTATTTATTTACAATTAAATTTACTATTTATATTTTTTTAAACAAAATCAAATAAAGAATATAAAAAATATAAAAAATTCATTTTATTTCAATAAACTAAGGAAAAAATATATTTTCAACTAAGTAAATTATAGTTTAGGCACATTATAAATAATATTTATTTGTATTAAAGTAAAAAATTAAAAGACATAGAAAAAAAATATGTGGGCTTGAGCATCATATCTTAAACCCATTTATAAATGGACGGTCTATTTGATAGTGCTAAATAAAATATTAAAATTTAATGTGATTATTGCAAATTTATTATCCATTATGTTTACTTGTATTCACCTTTTTCTTTTGTATTATGTCCTTCATATCAATTATAGAATGTTTACATTTTTTATATACAACCATTTTATAACCTTTGATACATGTATGATTAATTTCTTTTTTTCTTAAAAGAAAACTCATTTTGAACAAAATTATTTTCCTCTTCTTTACGTTGGTCCATTTAAAAATATGTAACATTTTTTGCTTTTGTGAAAAATATGTAAGATGTAAACAACCAACCACACAAGGAACCGCCGAAACGGACTTTGAGCATTGTGCCATGGGCCCGGAATGGGCTGTACTCCAGTATTGGGTTTTGAGAATCAGGCCCAAACTTATGGGCCTGGAGAATATAAACACAATGTTTTTTTTGTTGGCTCGGGTTGAACAAATTATTTAATTTGAACCAATCAATTTTTTAAAACTTCATCACATAAATCAAATCAAGCTAACTCATATCGGAGTGGGTTTGTAATTAGGTTGGCAGGTTGATTTTTTGTTAATAATTAAAAATTATTTTGGTGTTATGTACTGGCAGAGCAATATCCCTCCTTGTCTGGAAAATTTAATGAGTAGCCTTTATACATACATATATATATATATATATATATATATATATATATATATATATATTCACATTGTTAATATTTTTGAGCTGTTAAATTAATCTCAAAATATGACCTTAATTTAGACCATCAAAAAAGTGAACAGATGTACATAAGCAACATGAGAAAAAAAAAAAAGATGGTTGTTTGGGCTGATTCAGATTGATATGATTTAAAATTTCTTGACCCGCAAATAAGTGACAAAACAGCTCAGACCAATTATGCGGGCTAGGTTGGTTTTGATAAATTAGATTATTGATCTAAATAAACACCCCTAATTACAAAGTCATAGCTTTTACCAATCTGTTTGGTTATGTAAATATGTTAGCATGATAAAATTTTGCATTTATTCCACTACAGTATCTCCCACGATATTTTAGTTTACAATAATGCCCTCTGAAATTCATTTTTCCATGGGAGAAGAAAGTAATGTTTAATCAAACATTATTCTGCAATATAATAAAGAAGCTTCATGAGGCATCAAAAAATTAATAAACCTTACTTTGATCTCAATTTATGTCACCCCTTACTTTTTTTCCCTTTTCCTTTTAGGTTATTCACATCAAATGAATTATACCTAATACTTGATAGGAAAGAATTTGTCATAATTTTTGTATATGTAACTTTTTTTTTTGGGTATATCAATTATTATCTTTTTTGTAATCTAAAATAGTTGTACGATTTATGTATGAACTCGTGCATCGCATGGGATACAGCACTATTTTTTTCACAATATTTGGATATGTAGTGAGATTAAGATCTAAGGAATTTTGGAAGCAATATTGCCTTGTACGTAATATTAGCACATACATGTAAAGTCTACGTAATAATTCAATCTCAACCATTGCATGTACGTACATTATCTAGAATCACGTCATTCATGCCATGATTAGCAATACCAAGGACAAGTTTTTCTTTTTTCTTTTTTTCCTGTTTTTCATCTAGTCATTATGCTTATACACATCCTTGAATTCATGTTATTTCATTTTAGCCTTGACATTGTGACAGGTCTTCTCTTCCATCCTTCACCATAAACACCATTTCTTGTCCCCAAGCCTGGTGATACCATACCTCTGCAAACAATATAAATTCATGAGATTCACTGTTAGAAATCAATCAGATCCTTATCTGTTGAGGTAAAACAACATGGAAATCAAATGAACAGTAAGATCAGGGATTTAAGCTGAAAGAACTTCATACAAAGGTCGGATTCTTGCGGTAGAAGATTATCCATATGTCTTAACTAGGAGCAAAGGACATTAAATCAGATGATCAATGGAGCATTGAGGAGTTCTTGCTAATCATGAATAGACGCTTAGCATGTTAAAGGTAGGTGCTAATGACAAATGTAACAGACATGCTTACATGTCTATTTATAATATTACCATGTGAAGAATGGCACTTATGTTGCCCTTTGAAGCTGCCATGACAGCACTATTCATGGGTTATGGCCCTGCAACTTCAGAGAGTTTTACACCTTTGTGATCTGACCCGATTTGCCTCAAACCATATTAATTGAAGCTTAATGAATTTTTGGATAATGATGACTCAAGTTAAAAACCAGCAGTGATTAACAGGTTTTCACCAGTTTCTCTCAAAATGTTGACTTGATTCAGGCTCCTTAATCCATCCATGACTGTTTTAATAGCAAAATTATAGTCGAGTTTAGGTGATTTAGCAGGTAAATAGAAACTACCAGTTGCAGCCTATATAGTTGAAGTAAGCAATGGCTGAAATACAAGAACTCAAATGTTGGCATATGATCACAGATTCTTGCTCACAGATTCTATTTCTAGTCATATGTTCAAAGCTTTCTATGTATTAACTTGTCTTGCTAATTGCAATTTGTGTCAGGCAATTAAAGAACTTGGGGAACAAAAAATCCAGAAGACCTCTTAGTCAACATTTACAGTATGGTCATTTCGCATGCATTTCTATGCATGTCTTCTTATTGACAATATGGAAAGCGATGGAACAAGAATTCAACTCAATAGATTCCCAAAGTCTAGATTTGGGAAAAAAAATTACAATTACCTCAATTTGGTTCTTTAAAGATTTAGTGTCTCAAATTAATGCTCAAAATATTATATTTGTTCAATTTTGTCTTTTCATATACTTTGGCAACAATTAACTTTGAGATTTAATAACGATAAATTTAGATATTTGATAATAAAAATTTGAAATAATTACAATATTTCTATGACTAAATTGAGAAGTTTAATCTTTGAATAACTAATTTGAGATAAATGTAATATTTCAAAAACTAAATGAATATATAATTTACTCAAAAAAAAAAAAAACACAGACAACGTTATCACTTATCAGAGCATTATTCCATAAAACCAGCTTATATTGACACGATCATCCAATCATACTCCAACATCTCAATTTCACAAATGAAGCAGAAAACCTCATCCTTAATCAATTTCTATCGAAAGTATAGGTCATCAAGTTAATTAGAACCATATTTGCAAATTGGTTGTTGATTGAAGAATAAAATCTTATTATCATGTGGGTCCTTTTCTATCACATGAGCAATTGATTTTGACACTCCAACTTCCAATTATCTCTCTGTCCAGGAGTTTCCAATACCAAACAAAGAAAACGAAGATTATATCTCTTAGCTAAATATAGTTCATAGAGAAGAGTGCACGTTCACTTCTTCCTCCAGTGCAGCTGTTCTAAGATAATAGGCATCAACAGTCAGCAGATAAGAGTTCAGATAACACATCTGTAACAGCTGAGAACATCCATAAAATAGTCATAACTTCTTTTACGGTAAAAACATTTGGCAATAAGCTCAGAAGTTGCATAGAGTGAGACAACATGCAAAGGGGCTCAGCTGAGGGAAATAAAGACACAAAACAAGGGTCATGTCATGTAATATTTACAGTCTAATAAGAGAATGAGTTTGGTACAAACTAAAAGATACAAAACATTAAAATGTTGCTACTTAGTTAACAGAATGTGGCCTCCTTCAATCATAAAATATGATTTTTGGAAGCTTAAGACAATTAAAAGACAAAAAAATTGGTAGATTTTAATACATAGTTGACGTTTCAATTGTCATCTTAGTGAGTAATGACAACGTAACAAAATGAGAGAATAGCCTGGAGAACATAACTCATGGCCAACTGCTTAATCTTTGCCAATGTGGCTCTCACATAAGTCAAGCTATTAATAACAATACAATATCATATGCAGGAATTTGAGCAAACATAATATATGAGATATAGAACATTCACTTATTGCTTAAAACGCTTCAATAAATTAACATAAATCCTCCAAACTAATTTATATTCAAAACATGCTGATCCAATGAGATTCATATTGAGTATTGAAAAATAAAAGGTGAAAGCTGGTCCCCCACAAATATAGAAAGGGAGATGAATGGGGAGGAGGCAAAAGAGCAGCAGAGATCATAAAGATGATACAAAAGAATAACCAGGTCAACAAAGCAACTTTTAGTAGATTATTAAAAGGACAGGTGGAAGAGCACATGAGCTGGAGGAAACATTCATCGTAAACTTCGGATACTGATACCAGAGAATTTTCATTCAAAGTTAAAATCATGTTAAATCCCATTGCACACCAGCATGATTAGGCGGAATCTGTAATCTATCAGCACAAGTAATCAGCAGCTATCTTCTAACCACCTATACACCGAGATTAAAATCATCTCACTAATTTCATATCAGTCTGATGAATTAAGCACAAAAAAGTATCAGAAATTTAAAAGCAACAGAACAGGTAAATGCAAAATTTGGTTGATATGGCATAGTTCCATTCAACATGAAAGGCGTACATAATTATTTATATTTCGTGACATAATTAACAAATTAACTCATTCATAAACATATAAAACTAAAAACAGA
The DNA here is from genome assembly GCA_037074585.1 of Biancaea sappan. Taxonomy (NCBI): domain Eukaryota; kingdom Viridiplantae; phylum Streptophyta; class Magnoliopsida; order Fabales; family Fabaceae; genus Biancaea; species Biancaea sappan. Next base: position 32,800,048 of record CM073499.1, read on the forward strand.
CATTACGCACAAGAAAATCAACGAATATATAAATCACAAAACTGACAACCATAAACAAATAACCCTTTCATCAGGGAAGCTTGGCGGAATCAACGAAGGGTTTATTGTCGATCTCTGACCCGATTCGGGAGATCGAATTGGCGGGAATCAGACAGTGATCGTAGGCATCCTCGTCTTCATCGTTGTCGGTGGTGCTGAGGTTGATGCAGGAGCATCGCTCTAAGGACGCGAAGAAAGCGGATGCCACGTTGCTGCCAAACCAGCTAGCCACGCGATCGAGCTTGTCGCAGGACACGGATCCACCGTTGTTCTCCTCCATTCGCGATCGGGAATAAAAGTCCTCAGATCGGAGAGAAAATCAGAGAATTGAATCAGTGGACGTGGATTGGAATGAAGGGAAGGGATTGTGCAGAAGACGTTGAGCTTCTCGTTGTGTAAAGAAAAGGGAAAGAGGAAAGTGCCGAAAGCAAAATGGTGGCACTTTTGTCTGTTTCGTGTAAATGCAATGAATGCGTCTTATATATATATATATATATATAACGGTTTTATGGGGTTGGCTAATAGCTCTGAACATGATGGATCAATTGCATAATCCATAATGACCATGACCGTTGGAAGTTTGGATATTAGGAGATAATTGTTTGACGAGCCACAAAATCATTTTCATTTTTTATTAAATTATTCTCTAACTCCTTATTGTTTTACTTAATTTAAATTTAATTTTTAAACTTTAAAAATCTGTAATTAACTCCTTACAGTTTTTTAATTTTTTCTTTTTAAATTTAATCCTTATAACTAAACTTTGATTCACATTTCATTATATAGATTTTACTAGCATGATGCAATTTAATTTGTTGGAACTGTCATTATCTAAAAACCTATTAGGTTTCAACGATTATAATTGAATCAAATAACAAAAGTGTAAATTTTTTTCAATAATATTTTTTATTTATAAAATTTGAACTCAAAATCGTACTTAAAAAAAAATATATCAAAGTATTTGAAACAACCAATATTTATACATACAATGCAATTTATGTTAAGTAATTTATACGAATTAGCTTAAGCTACATATATTTCATATGTCAACGTGATACATAATTAGAAATATGACCAAAATTCGATAAATATTTGATGGCATGGACTAAACTAAAAATATTTAAAACTAAAAGAATTTAATTACAAAATTTTGAAATATAAGAATATAACTAAAAATTAATAGAAACTGTAGAAAGAATATTTTAACCTTTATTTTTCAAATCTGAATTTATCTGGAAAGAAGGATTAAGGTGAAAAAAACAAGCAGTTTTGTTTTAATGTTACACGTGTAAGGGCATCAAGACAAAAGTTGATAGTTTATAAATAATAGCTTAGATGAAGACTTAGTACGGCTAAAACGGATCCAGGTCGGACCATTTAATAAATGGGTCGTACATACAATTTCTAAATTTGTTCATTATTGTCTGCAGGTCTAAACTGACTAATTTGTTGGCTTTGTTTTTTTAGCATTTAAATAATTAAATATTATTTTTTTGGGTAAAAATTTAACACTTTTTATTAAAAAACAATTTATACTTGTACTCTAATAATTCGGGTTAAGTGAAAAAGTTCAAGAAAGAGAGATACATAAGGAGAAAAACTAAGTGGGAATACTTCCTTCAAAAATAAAAAATATTCAGAATATGTTCATTAAAAATAATTTCTTAAAAAATAAAAATTATTCAAAATATGGTCTGATTTGCAAATCAATCAAAATTGCAATTCAACAATTCAAACATAACAATTAGGTCCTTTTCATTTAGATGTTATATTTTGTCCATTTTATTACATATATTGAAGAGAATGTTATGAAATATTAAATTTAATTAAACAAAATTTTATAACTAAAATAAATTAAATTCTACACAAACACACAAAAAAATGTAGGCCGACTTGTTCAGACTTATTTTTAAACAAGTAAAAAAATCAAAGCTCAAGTCCATAAAAAAACGAGTAAGTAAGCGATAGCATGCGGGCCTTAGTCTATTTTGACGGTGTAAGATAAAAATAATTTGTCCAAGTCTAGAGGATCCATATCTCCTCTTGTAATAAGAAGGTCTTACTCGTTTTTTTCAACTCGTTTTTTTCAACGTATTTTAAGAATGTGTTAAAATGAGAGATTAAATTGACTTTTTATTCTAACACATACTTGAAGCAGACTTAAAAAAAAAAAGAAAAGCAAACAAAAACTTCATGTAACAAGAAAGGATGTCTATCTAGTTAAAGTTCATTTGGTTTGTTCACATATCAAAGATACACCTGAAGTTTCTCCATAGTTTCACTTTATAATGCTATAATTGATCAGTCACTATTCATAATCATGACGCCTCTCATAACATTAGGAATGCTCATTCGGATGAATTTCCTTAGCTTATTTCTCTTTAGCTATCCACAGGAGATGATCTCTATCCATTCTCATTCATTGAAGTTTTCTCTCTCCTTCGTATTTGTAACTCTTAAAGTTCTATGTTTTTCTCCGTTCTAATGGTAAAAAAGAACTCAACTCACAAAAATAGTAGACTTCTCAATAACAATTTGGTCAAATGACTAGATTATTCAATGACAATCTGACCAGATCATTAGTTTCAGTCTTGGATCCTAAATTAAAATATTTTGTATTTTAATTTAACTTTGATCACGACCATTCAATTTTATTTTTTTTTACCAAGGATATTTGAATACTCGTTAAAGTTAAAAACTAATTCTCTTCAAAATAATTAAACACAGAGTACAATTCTTTTAAATTAGTGTCTCGACTTAGTGCATATTCGTCACGTTCTTTTAGTAATAGGTGTTCCTTCTAGTTTGTCAGAAGTAAGAAAAAATCCTCTCATTTTGAACTCATGTTCTTGATTATGATTCAATCTTCAACATTTAGAGAATCTTACGCTATGTTTCTCATTGTTGTCTTTAACTCCTATAGTCTTTAAAAGATGCTCAAGCACTAATTGAAAACTTTGTTGGAGATAATTCTATTTAAAGTATTATGAAATATTAAATATAGACATATTTTTCTACAAAACTTCAAACCTTAATTCATTATTTTTCAAAAGTTTAATCCATTTTGTTAGACTCAACTCTTATTAGTACTTCTCAATTCCTTAATTATGACAATAAAAAGTCTCTAGTTTATTGCTGCTTTTTATAAACATTAAATAATAAAAAGTACTCAAAATAATCAAATAAGTATTAAAATGAAAATAATTTCATCATTACTATTATTTTTTTTTAATCTTTTGGGAAAAATCGTTAAAATTATTTAAAAAATTTAGATTTACACATATCATTTGAATCTATGCACAATTTAGTTGTTTAAGGTATAATGAATTTTTTTTACAATAATATAATTTACGATTTCAGTAAAATTTATTAAAGTTAAAATATAAATATTAAGTATTACCATTAAGATTGTATTATTCGTAGCCTTAATTGGAAGATACTAGAATTCTTCAGGACACTATTGTGATGACTTAAAATGTTTTTTTAAAGAATATTTTTCTTACTTGACTGTTAAATAAAACAAAATATAAAAATATTTAACTCGCTATTCGTTAGAAATACAAAAACTAGCTATTTAATACAAAAAAACTACTCGCTATTTAAAAATATTTAATAAACGATAAGTAAAAATTTTTAAGACTAAATTGTGTTTTTATAAGATATAAAATCCAAATAATTATAATATGTATCTTTTGCATATTAAATTGTATATTTGTAAAATGGTTTAATTAACTAGTGTTTTAAAGGTATTGGTTAATGAATATAATTAATTATTCTTGAACGCTCTACCTAGTTTCTCTTGTCCGTCCAATCTTATTAGTCAATGGATGAAATTAGAGAGTGATAATAAGTTATGGGTCATTGGATCGGCTCCATCCCATGATTCATATTTCTTAACCCTCTTTTTTTTTTTGTTATCTCTCTCTTTTTTATAAGATCCTCTCCAATACTCTAAAAAAATTAAAAAGTTTTGTACTTTTACTTGAGCTGTCTGATTGAAGTCATGAATGACCCAAATCGTATAAAAAGATTATTGTATTAGAGAGTCTCAATAAAATAATTTATTCATCTAAGTCCTTATTTAATATATTTTTTTTCTTTTATATTTTGCTTGATTAAAGATCATATTTAATTTCATCTAGGTCCTTCTTTTTAGAATATATTTTGTTTTGAATTTAAATTGATCCCTGTAAACTTATGATTTTATTCAGTTTAGTTCCTACTTCAATAAAAAAAAACCTTCCTACATGATTTGGACTATTTGTGACTTCAATTTAACGGCCCAAGTCAGTGGTCTTCATTGGTTGACCGCTCAACCAAAATTTCCATTTTTCCAAGTTTTTGTTCGTGACCAATTAATTGCTATCATAGGCGGTCGACTACTATTCTTAAAGCTTATTATCTTCTACATTTTCCTTTATAATGGTGAACAACTTAATTTATTTCTTCTGCGTCTCAATGGCTTATTTCTTTTTCTCTTATTCTTTTTGTTGAATTCAAAATAGAATCTTACTAAAGTTTTAAGAATGGTAGTAAAATTTTGGGATGTTACACAAGTTCATTAGTTCTTAGATCGACTCAATCGAGTCAACTAGATCTTGACTGAACCGACTACATTCCTATCCAATGAAGTGACTCAGATCGGATTAAACTCCGAGTCGACGGACCGGGTCCAAAAATACTTACAAATACTATGTTAAGTACTAATCATTGATCATCCGAGTTCTAAATTTTGTATGATTGAGATTGGTCTTGTAGTTATTATTGGCCCCGTTTCATGTGATGGGTCTTTTTTGCGTCTTCTATTACTATTGTTTCCTTTTCTGGTTAACTAATTACATTTCATATATGAACATAAGGTGACTAATATTAATCAGTTGGTATTAGTATCAGATATCTAACTAGAAATATGTCTGTCATTATTGTTTCTAAATCAAAGGCTTTTTGTACTCAGTAATCATAAACAGTTTCATTTGTACTCTTCGTTGCTGTAGACAAACTTGTTAATTTTTTTTTTCCTCGGGTCAATTAAGCTGGAATTCTTCATTGTAAAGGACTATTGGATGATGTTCTTGACCTTCAGTTTTTCAGATTCAGGCATACATTCTCCAACTGTACTTGCATTTTGCTTATAAATATTTTAAAAAAATTAAATTATATTGACACGTCTGGAGATTTTATCATGTTTGTTTAGGACCCAAGTGACAGATTAACCCTCTATATGTCTTTTGTATTGAGATGATGGCTAAAAGCCTAAAATTGATGTCCACCTTCTCTCTCTCTCTCTCTCTCTCTCTCTAACAGAATATGACAGCTAGTCAAGCCCAACCTTTCAGCTGATGGCCTCCTGCTATTTCAATGTCTTTGAGTGGTTTGAAAAGACAGAAATCATAATAGCGGCCTGTAAGACAGGCTTCTTTCAACATCGTAGACTGCTATACTAAAATATATGTCTCTTGAATACTGAAAATAGGTGGACAGCTTAATCATATGGGTTGAAAAGCCAGTCCGATCACTTATGTCTTATTTGGATGAATGAAAAAAAAAAAAATTAAACCTTTTCTTCAGTAAATTGATTGAATTGTTGGCTTGTATTACAAAATTATTGAACCATATTTTGAAACTTCTCTTAAAATTATCACTTGGGGAATTATTATTGTCTGTCGGTGTTACTTTGATGGTGTATTATTCTTAGCACTGAATAAAATTGCATCTTCTTTTGCTTTTAGATTTTTTTTTTTAAAAAACATTAGCCTGTAATACAGTTCCGAATAATTGTGTGTTTTATGCTGTTTGGCAACCACATTGATAATGCATATTCCGTTATTGCATTCAGACAAAGATATTTGCAAATTCATAACAACACAATAGTTGGTCCATAATTTTGGGCCTACTTACCTCTCTAAACTGGTTCCAATATGAGGCCTCTGGCCTAGGATTTTTGAATATTTGACTCTTTATAGACATTTTAGATGTTAAAGATTTGCTGGCAACCCACCTCGTTGCATTTGTTTAAAGAGAATAATCCAGTGACATTGTCAATCCTTGTTGTTAGTCACACTGATAGCTTTACATAGGGAGGGATGATAGTACTCGGTGCTGATGGACAAACAATAAGTGTACTATTTTTGCTGCTCTATATTATTTTGTGTTCTGATGCTAAGTGTTGGGAGTTTAGTGTACCTTGTCTATCGAAAGGTACATTAGGAAGGAGTTCGTGTTAGGTTAGTTCTGAAGTGCTTTCCTGGCAACTATAGTGAATCTTGTAGAGATAGGTTGAAATTTTGAAGGATTTCAACTACCAATCACTGCAGTTCCTTCTATGAATTATTCATAAAATTGAAGCTATTTAATTCACTACTTCCAGTTTCTTTATGAAATTCACTTCCTCTGTTTTATTGTCTATGATATTGTCACATGTCTGGTTTGGAACCTAGACGCAGATGAAGTGATGCAGGAAGCATTACAAGATAACTTTTTTCTACATTTTCATGGGCAGCTTAACTTCTCCAACAGTGTGCTGGCATGCTGTCTTAGAAGTAAACTTATCATTTCTGATAGTTGTCTGGTTGTTAGTGTTGAGAAATTTCGCCAACGAACAACGTAGTTTGAGTCGTGCTCTGGTTGACACTGTTCTTAAGAAAAGATTACTAGCTTTTCTCCCAGGATAAAACAGACCCTTCTGAAAAAATCAGGTAACAGAACAGCAGAAAAAAAATGTAAAGTATAATAACCCAATATTTTTTTCTTCTTAAAAAAGGCACTCAAAAAATAATCGTTATCATCTCTGGATATTTCACGCCATTATATACACAAAGTGAGAATGAGAGTAACGTTACGGAGAAGTGGAGAGAAAAAATCGTGAAAGCATGAAGGAGAAAAGTGATATATTGAATAAGTCAATAAAGGGAGTGGGAAAGTTGCCGAAAAAGAAGTATTAGTGGTTTTGTACTTTCTTTTCAAGTTAGTTTTATAAGTATATTATATAAAACTAATTTAATTTAATTTAATTTAATTTAAAATCACATTAACAAATTTTGCAACAACTAGGATTAATTTTTGATAAGAATAATAACTACATAAAATTATTAATTCAACAGAATTAACAAGTAGATAAAATTACAGCTAATTCTGACTTATTCAGATAAGCACAAAAATAATTAAAATAATTTAATTATTTTATTTTATTTCAAAAAATATATCAAGTTCACAATATTTATGAGTCAATTATCACACTTAAATATATATATATATATATATATATGACCTCATCCCCCTTTAATTTAATTAATGTGATACTTAAAAATACTCTTTTGAAATACACATTTTAAACTCAATTTTTACAACAATCCCCCACATATTTCAAAAGATTTTTTTTAAAATCAAAGGAAAACTGGGTTACATACTTGGGTATAGATGTATTAATCCGGTGTCCTCAAGACTATGAACTTGATTTAGACAGATAAAATATAACTCACATAGTTAGTGATGAAACATATTGCTTCTATGAACCAACAAACTCTAAATGTAAGTCAGTGATCTTACCAGTCACATCACACCCCCACCATTTCTACTATTGACGCTGTGGTGCGCATTTACGGCCATGCGCGTGCCTGATATTCTTGAGTGCTCTAGAGATTTTGCCACAATCTCATAGGAGCGGCCCCACTCCACACTTATATAGGTGACTTCATCAAGTGTATCTGTAATGAATGCACTACCCTTAAGAGCTATGAAAATCATTAAGAGCTTTCGCTCAGCCTCTCCATCAAATGCATTCTAGTACTTTCACACTAACACCATAGGAAAGGGACAATTAACTAGTGCTAGCAGAATTAACAAGTGACTTGTTATTACCCATATGAACCTTCTTCATGAGATCTCCAATCACAAAGGTTGGGTTACTATCACCGTTAATTTCAAATTGGCATAAGTCTCATTTCCCTCGATGTCTGAAAAATTAATTTATTACCCAAGGGTCTAGTCAAAAGGTCAGCTAGATTCACTTTTGACCTCACATAATCGATCGATATTATTCCATCTCTAAGCAATTGCTTTACCACATCATGTCTCAAACAGATGTGTCTACTTTTCCCATTATAAATTTTATTCTTTGCAATGGCTATAGCCGCTTGACTATCGCAATGCAAAGACACAGATGGTGTTGGTTTCATGCCCAACGGTATACTTGCTAAGAAGTTTCTCAACCACTCAGCCTCATTACCAGCCAGCTCTAGAGCTATGAACTCTGATTCCATAGTAGATCTAGCTATAATTGTTTGTTTGGCTGATCTCCATGATACTGTGCCACAACCAAGAGTGAACACATATCCGCTAGTAGATTTTATCTCATCTGAATCAGAGATCCAGTTTGCATCGCTATATCCTTCTAATACAGCGGGAAATCCACTATATGTGATACCAAAATTCATGGTACCTTTTAAATATCTCAAGAGTCTCACTAAAGCACTCCAATGGTCATTACTCGGGTTATGTGTATACCTACTCAATCTGCACACAGCATATACTATGTCAAGTCGGGTGAAATTCATTAAATGCAACAGACTCCCAATGATCTGTGCATACTCAGACTGAGCTACAGACTCACCTGAGTTTTTCTTTAGTTGAGTATTATAATTATAAGGAGTACTCACTGGTTTGTCATCAAAGTGACTATGCCTTTTTAGAAGTTTCTGAACATAATGTTCTTGTGATAATAAAATACTATCACCTTTCCTTATAATTTTAACTTCCAAAATTACACTCGCTTCACCCAAGTCTTTCATGTCAAAATTAGAGGCAAGAAAATCTTTTGTCTTAAGTATAATTTTCATGCTTGTACAAAAAATAAGCATATCATCAACATAAAGACAAATGATTACACAATCATCATCTACTAATTTTGTATACATACATCTATCTACTTCAACTGAAGTAAATTCATCACAAACTAAAACATTATTTAGTTTTTCATGCCATTGTTTAGGTGCTTGTTTTAATCCATATAAAGATTTAAGAAGTTTGCAAACTTTATTTTCTTTTCCAGGAAAAATACAACCTTCAGGTTGTATCATATAAATTTCTTCCTCTAAATCACCGTTTAAAAATGCTGTTTTAACGTCCATTTGATGAACATAAAGTTTATATATTGAAGCTAGAGCAATTAAAACTCTTATTGAAGATACTCTACTAATAGGAGCAAAGGTATCAAAATAATCTATATTTTGTTTTTGTGTAAAACCTTTGACTACTAATCTGGCTTTATATTTTTCAATTGACCCATCTGGGTTATATTTTCTTTTAAAAATCCATTTGCAGCCAATGGTTTTTGCTCCTTGTGGTAGATCTACCAAAATCCATGTATTATTTTTTGTAATAGAGTCAATTTTAGTTTTAATTGCTTCTTTCCAAAATTTTGCATCAGAAGATGAAATTGCTTCAAAATATGTTTTAGGTTCATCATCAACAGCAAAAGTGTAAAAATCATCTCCAAAAGAAGTTGCCTTCTTTTAGCGTTTGCTTCTTCTTAAATCCTCATAGCCATTTTCAGATAACTCTTTAGATATTTTCTCATTTATATTTTCCTTATTAATATTTTGTAAAGATGCACCATCAATACATTTATTTTTTAAAGGAAAAATATTTTCAAAAAATTCTGCATTTTTTGTTTCAATTATAGTATTAATATATAACACATCACTATTTAAAACAAGAAACCTATATGTTGCGCTATGTTCAGCATATCCTATAAACATACAATCTGATGTTTTAGGGCATAATTTTCTTTTCTTAGGATCAGGCAACATAACCTTAGCTAAGCACCCCCACACTTTTAAATATTTTAAATTAGGCATATGATTTTTCCATAATTCATAGGGTGTTTTATTTGTCTTCTTATATGGAATCCTATTTTGTAAGTGACAAGTTGATAATAAAGCCTCACCCCACAAATTATCTAGTGCTGAAGAATTAATTAACATTGCATTCATCATTTCTTTTAAAATCCTATTTTTTCTTTCAGCTACTCCATTAGATTCAGGTGAATAAGGAGGAGTTGTTTCATGAATTATCCCTTCTTTTTTACAAAAATCATTAAATACATATATTCTCCTCCTCTATCTGATATAATCCTTTTAATCTTTTTATTTAATTGATTTTTTACCTCAGCCTTATATTTTAAAAATGAATTAAATGCTTCATCTTTATTTCTAAGTAAATACACTTTTGTATACCTAGAAAAATCATCTATAAAAGTTACATAATATTTTTTACCACCTCTAGTCATAGTCTGTTTTAAATCTCCCAAATCTGTATGAATTAAATTTAATAAATCTGTTTCCCTTTGTGTGCTATAACAAGACTTTTTTGTTAATTTTGATTCAGCACATATTTCGCACTTATTTAAATTAATATTATTAAAAACAGAAATTAATCCTATTTCACACATTTTCTTAATATAAGAAATACTAACATGTCCTAATCTAGCATGCCATAAATCTATAGAGTCAATCAAATAAATAGAATTTGCAGATTTTTCATTAATAACATTTAAAACATTTAATACAAAAAGTCCTTGATTACAATAGCCTTTTCCCACAAAAATGTTAATTTTTGTCATTACGATCTTGTCAGATTCGAATGACACTTTAACTCCTGCTTTGCTTAATAGAGCTACATAAACCAAATTAGCTCTAATATTAGAGACGTGCAGAACATCATTCAGCGCCAAAGTCTTGCCGGATGTAAGTTTAAGAAGAACTTTTCCTTTTCCAAGAACACTAGCGGTGCTAGAATCACTAAGATATACTTGTTCTTCTCCATCCCCTACTGGAGTGTAGGAGGTAAAGGCATCTTTGTTTGCACAAATATGTCTGGTAGCCCCAGAGTCTACCACCCATTCTTTCACATCGGCGACCAAGAAAGCTTAAGAAATAACAGCTGCTATTATGTCATCTCCTTGAACCAAATTCACATTTGGCTTAGGAGGATTATCACCTTTTTCTCTCTTTCTGCATTGCGCTGCATGATGTCCTGCTTTTCCACAAGCAAAGAAATTTCCCTTCTTCTTGAAGGTGGGGTTAGAAACTCTAGGTTTGTAATCAGATTTATAATTATTTTTATTTTTATTTTTAGAATAAGAGGTACCTTACACCAAATTCGCTTTTGACGTCATCTCCTTAGCATTTGCCATTTTAGACTCTTTTCTATTAGTGTCTTCAATAATGATGTGCGTGATAAGATTTGGAAGTGCCAATTGCTTGTGCTTGTGCTTCAATTGTTGCTTGTTGTCTTTCCACGAATCTGGCAATTTCTCGATCAGGATCCCAGCAATGAACTCATCGGGCAAGTGAATATTTTCAGCACATAAATCCTCTAAAAGCTTGTGGTACTCGTTGATATGAACCTTGATGTCTTTATCATCCGCCATCTCTCATCGATAGTAATTTCTGATCACGAACTTTTGTTTTCCGGCATCCTCCGCAGTGTATTTGACAATCATCGATTCCCAAATTTTGTTCGCTTCCTTGTAGGTACAGTAGATATCGAACAAATCATTAGATAAAGTGCTAATAATTGTATGTCTACATACCTTATTAGCATATGTCCATGCATCAAGTCAATTGGGATCATCAGTAGACAGAGGCTTCGACTCTGTCAATGTCGTAGCGACTCCATGTATATCGAGAATGGAGTAGACACGCTCTTGCCATCTCCGAAAATTCTGACCGTTGAACATCTCAATTTTGGAGATGTCAGGGAAAGACTTCGAGAACATGATAAGAGGCATCACCGGTATGGATGGCGCAGCAGGTTGTTAGACGACAATGGTAGCAGGAGGTGTACCGTTTTGAGGAGCAGCTACAGTAGCATCGGCACTCATCTTTTCTTAATATTGTTGAGAAATTTCGCCAACGAACAACATAGCCTGAGTCGTGCTCTGGTTGACATTGTCCTTAAGAAAAGATTCATAACTTTTCTCCCAAGATAAAACAGGCCCTTCTAAAAAAATCAGGTAACAGAACAACAGAAGAAAATGTAAAGCATAATAACCCAATATTTTTTTTCTTCTTCAAAAAGGCACTCAAAAAATTATTGTTATCATCTCTGGATATTTCACGCCATTATATACACAAAGTGAGAATGAGAGTAATGTTACGGAGAAGTGGAGAGAAAAAATCGTGAAAGCATGAAGGAGAAAAGTGATATATTGAATAAGTCAATAAAGGGAGTGGGAAAGTTGCCGAAAAAGAAGTATTAGTGGTTTTGTACTTTCTTTTCAAGTTAGTTTTATAAGTATATTATATAAAACTAATTTAATTTAATTTAATTTAAAATCACATTAACAAATTTTGCAACAACTAGGATTAATTTTTGATAAGAATAATAACTACATAAAATTATTAATTCAACAGAATTAATAAGGAGATAAAATTACAGCTAATTCTGACTTGTTCAGATAAGCACAAAAATAATTAAAATAATTTGATTATTTTATTTTATTTTATTTCAAAAAATATATCAAGTTCACAATATTTATGAGTCCATTATCACACTTATATATATATATATATATATATATTGCCTCATCCCCTTTAATTTAATTAATGTGATACTTGAAAATGCTCTTTTGAAATACACATTTTAAACTCAATTTTTACAACAGTTAGTACTTTATAGCCTTCTATTTCTTGTGTGAGCAAATAAGAGGAATGAATAATAATCTGTATTAATTCCCCCTTTTTTGTTTTCCTGTGTCAGGCTAGTAGTGAACACCCACTGGCAAATGCAATAGTGGCATATGCATGTCATTTTCATTTCTTTGATGAGTCCTCTGCAACTAGTGGTATCTAAGATGATGCCAAAGAGTTGAAGTCTGGTTGGCTTTTTGATGTCTCAGATTTCTTGGCAATTCCAGGAAAAGGCATTCAGTGTTTGATAGGAAGGAAGCATATTCTGGTAGGGTCTTTTGCTTGTGATATGGCTTTCGTTATTTCTGAATGTTGTGGTGTTTCATATTTCCTAAGTAGCTGCTTATAGACGAACGTATTCTGTAGAGGTTGGCAATAGGAAACTAATGGTGGAAAATGGCATAGATATCTTAATTGAAGAGGAAATTTTTTAGGTAGAACTGAAGGGAGGCTCCGGTGGTTATTGAGGGATGCGGGGGACTCAAGAAAATGGGTGTCATACCTGTTATGGTTACGGGAGATGACTGGAGAACAGCTTGAGCTGTTGCCAAGGAGGTCTATATGTATTTGTATTTTTAATTGGCTATTGTTCTGATAACTTTTCAACTATGATTTAAAGGCTCTGCTTAAGTTTATGCATTCAGCATATCCTCTCGTGCATCACGTAAAAAAAAAGAGCCCAATTATTTAGCATGGATAATATTAGTCTCAGCATGTGTAACAGTACAATTTAATTGAATCTTGGTGAGGTAATAAAAGGATAAAAGGAAACTAAGAAAGCAACCTATTGTTAGAACATTGTGATATGCGCTACACAATTTCAACTAAAATAGAAATGAGAAAAATAATGAACACTAAAATTTTATGTGTAAAACTCCTAAATAAATTTGGAGAAAAACCTTGGATATATTGTAGAAGAATTTTACTAATGGATTACAATAATTTCTCTCTAAAATAAGGAGAGCATAATTGAAAATACCCTCTCTTATAATAAGAGAAAATACACTCTCTCCAATAGAAGGAAAGACAATTTTTAGGAGAAGTCTCACTTTTCTCTTTCTAAAGTAAAAATCTCTCTCTTTTTCACCCAAAATAGGATTTTGCCTTCAAAAATTGGGATGATCTTTATTAAGAAAAAAAACATGTATATATAGAGGAGAGAGGCGGTGAAATAATGTAAATGTAAGTTGTTTTATAGCATGTTTTACAACTCAAATTCTCTACTATCTTTGACTATTCAAAGACTTAATATAAAAGCAAAACTCAAATTCTCTAGCATCTTTGACTATTCAAAGAGTTAATATAGAAGCAAAACTCAAACTCTCCACTATCTTTGACTATTCAAAAACTTAATATAGAAGCAAAATTAGTTTTTATCTTTTTGGTCAATAAAAGTGGCTTTACGGCCACATATCTCCCACTTAAAGTCACTTTTGTAATCCTTCTATCTTTTCTAAACTTACCATCTTCGTGCTGTTTACATTTCTGTTGGGCCAATAAAGGATTGACACCAAGTAAATTTGTCATTGTTGATTGGCTTTGTCAACATATTAGCTAGGTTGTCTTTAGTATAGATTTTCTATATATCCACACTTCCTTCTTCCACCTTCTCACAAACAAAATGAAATTGAACTCGTATGTGCTTTGTCTTCCAATGAAATGCTAGATTCTTTGCCAAATGAAAAGTGCTCTGACTATCACAAAATAGAGTAATCTTTTCTTGTTTGTGTCTGAGCTCCTCCAATAGCATTTGCAACCATATTGCCTCTTTGCTAGCTTGTGTAGCTGCGACATATTCTGCCTCTGTCGTAGAAGTAGCCACAATAGACTGTAATTTTGAAACCCAGCTTACAGCTCCTCCAGTAAGAGTAAACTTATAACCTAAGGTGGACTTGCTCTTATCAAGATCACCTGCATAATCTGAATCAAAATGGCCTCTGATAGTGAAGTTTGATCCTCCATAACATAATGCAACATTTAAGGTACCCTTAACATATCTTAGGATCTTCTTCACAGTACTCCAATGCTCTTTACCAGAATTTGTCATGTATCGACTAAATACTCTCACTGCTTGTGCAATGGCTGGTCTTGTGCAAACCATAGCGAACATTAAGCTACCCATTATGATGTGTACAATACTCAAGACATTTCTATCCTCTCAACTTCGTTGCTAGGACTCATATTTGATGATAACTTGAAATTAATAAGAAGAGGGGAAGAAATTGGCTTACAATATTGCATGTTGAAACACCACAAGATTTTCTTCAAATAATTTTTCTGAGAAAGTCATATCTTCCTATTATCTCTATCTCGATATATTTGCATCCCTAGAATCTTGTTTGCTGGTCCCAAGTCCTTCATTTCAAACTCCTTAGCTAATTGTGCCTTTAAGTGTATAATACAATCTTTGTTGGGCATGCTACCAATATGTCATCAACATACAACAACAAAATAATAAAATTACTATTACCAAATCTCTTGTAGTAAGCACAAGGATCTGAACTATATCTGTTGTATCTAAGGCTCATGATGAAGGAATCAAATCTTTTATACCAATATCTTGGCTCTTGTTTGAAATCGCATAGAGATTTATT
Organism: Biancaea sappan; assembly: GCA_037074585.1. NCBI lineage: Eukaryota > Viridiplantae > Streptophyta > Magnoliopsida > Fabales > Fabaceae > Biancaea > Biancaea sappan. Next base: position 32,815,370 of record CM073499.1, read on the forward strand.
CAACTTGCAAACCAAGTTCTCTTTACTTTTTTCTTTAAAACCTTCTGGTTTGAGCATGTAAATCTCTTCTTCAAGTTCTCCATGAAGCAATGCAGTTTTCACATCTAACTATTCTAAGTACAAGTCAAATGTAGCACATATCGCTAAGACTACTCAAACCGTTGTAAGTCGAACAACAGGAAAGAATATTTCATTGATGTCTATACCTTCTTTTCTGAGCAAATCCTTTCACTACCAATCTAGCACGATACCTATCTACTTGATCATTGCCATCTCATTTGATCTTGTAAACCCATTTGTTCCCAATGGTCTTCCTTCCTTGTGGTAGTGGAATAAGATTCTATGTCTTGTTTTTATGGAAACTTCAATTTTTTCTTGCATTACTACCATCCACGGAGAAGCTTCTTGGCTTTTTATAGACTCATGGAAAGTTGACGGCTCTCCATCCTCTGTTAGTAGATGGTATGCGACATTTCCCTACATGATGTACTCTGAGTGCTAAGCTGGTTCTCATCTCTCCCAAGTTGACCGTCGAACTTATGAAGTCGCAAACTCAGCTTGCTCTTGTTCTTCGTGCTCTGGTACTGCTAGAAGAATCTGGAACTTCTTGTTCTTGTCTTTCTTCAACTTGAATTGTAGTAGTCTCTAGTTTCTCTTTTAAAGTGTCATCATTTTCTTTCCCTTTTACCTTATCTTCTGTAAATATCACATCTCTGCTGATTATTACCTTACGTGTAGTGGGATCCCACAAAAGGTACCTCTTAACTCCATCAACATACCCTAAGAAAATGCATTTTCTGGATTTTGGATCCAGCTTTAATGTTTCTTGGGCATTGTACATAATGTAAACAAGACTTTTAAATGTATGTAAGTGAGAATAATCTCCTGGCTTACCAATCTACATCTCCATCGATGTTTTCAGATCAATTGCGATTGATGGTGACCGATTGATCACATAACAGGCGGTCTTGACTACTTTTGCCTAAAATGACTTGGTTATCCTCGCAGTTTTCAGCATTGCTCTTGTCCATTCTAACAAGGTTCTGTTCATTTGCTCTACTGTTCCATTTTGTTGTGGAGTGTATGCCACAGTGAACTGCCTTTTGATACCTTCTTGTTGACAAAAGTTATTAAATTCATCAATGGTATATTCTCTTCCATTGTCTATCCTCAAACACTTGATCTTCTTTTTAGATTCAAGCTCAACCCGCGCTTTGAATATTTTGGAAACTGGAAACACATCTGCCTTATTTTTAATTAGATGTACCCAACATCTCTTGAAATAATCATCAATAAAAGAGACAAAGTATTTTGCTTCTCCTAGGGACAAAATAGGTGCTTGCCAAACATCAAAATGAATTAATTCTAAGATAGATTTGCTTCTAGCATTAGAACTACTGGACTTTAATCTGTGTTGCTTACTAGTAACATAATGCTCACAAAAGGGTAATGATGCCTTTTTGAGCCCTGGAAGAAGCATTTGTTTAGCAAGAATCTTCAAACCTAGTTCCGACATGTGGCCAAGCTGACGATGCCACATCATTGTTAATTCTTCTGCCGAACTTGACAATGCAGTAGATACTTCTCCTTCTTGTTGTGTTTCTCCTTTAAACATGTATAAATTTACAGCTATCTTTTCCACTTTCATCATTACAAGTGGTCCTTTAACTATTTTCATGATCTCATCTTGAATATGGGTTTTACACCCACTATTATCTAATTGTCTTAAAGACAATAGATTTTTCTTTAGGCCTTTCACATGTCGTACCTCCTGGATAGTGTGAATCATACCATCAAATATCTTTAATTTGATGGTACCAATACCTGCAATCTCCAAGGCATGATCGTCTTTCATGAACATAGATCCTTCTAAGATAGGTTTATATTGATGGAACCATTCTCTCCGGGGAGTCAAATGCCATGTTACTCCTGAGTCCATAAGTCAAACATCAGCGAATCTTCTACCTTTGGTAGCGGTTGTTGTCTCACTGTGTAAAATTTCACCATCATCCAAGGTGCTTGCTACACAACCCAGAGCTTTTGATGACTGAAGATCTTTTCCTTTGGCTTCTTCTTTTTCTGGAGATACCAACACTCCCTTTTGTAATGCCCCTTTTGCCATAGTGATGACACTTGACATTTTTCTTACTTCTAGATTTTGATCTACTCTGATTTTGACTCCTACTAGGACCATGTTCCGTTGATCTCCCTCTCGTTATTGTTAAAGCTTCGGCTTATTGTGAGCCTCCCGATCTATCTTCTTTTCTCTTGCGCCGACTTTCTTCTTCAAGAACCATAGTTGCAATATCATCGAAGAGTAGAACAATGTTGTTAGTTAAGTTGATGATGAGTTGATCATATGAATCAGGCAGGCTTTCAAGTAGAATTTTAGCATGTTCATGTCACGTCTCAAAATCTGAGCACATGATCGGCACAGAAGGTGAATTTCACCTTACCTCCGTAAGCCTATTTTTATCTTAAGCACAATACTAATCCTTATTTTGGTTATTCTTTTAAATGCAATTAATTTAAATTACATAATTTAAGAATTAAAATAAGAGAACTATCTCTTTTTTCACAAAAAAAATAAGAAAGTATGGCTAAATTGAGTTCTCTATACATGTTACAGTCATGCACATTATATCGTTGAACGAACCTACCCAATTACAGAGCTTTTCTAGATTTATACAACTTATAATAAGACCTAAACATTATATCTTTATCCTAAACAAGTGAAAAAATAATCTTAGTGTGAACATCATTGAACTAGGAAGTTCTCTATACCTGAAACTGAAGACAACTTTTACTTGAGAGAATCCTACCACATTCACACATAATATAGGTATATATATACATGCAAATATACATAATTGATCTAACAGTACAATCATCTAAGTTTTAGTGTACAAGATATTTATCAAGACACACACATTGAAATCACATCTCATTTATTAACAAACACATTCAAGATCAAGCTAAATCACATTTCAAACAATTTAAACAATTCATACAATTTTAATTTAAGTTCCTAAACATTTTTTGGGTCCCGTTCACATAAAGTGGTCGTTGCCCCACGGTCGCTGCCGCATTCTCCCTTATTTTATCCCTGTCCTCAAAGGGATAAATATGTAGTCTAGCCTTATTTCACCCTATCCTTAAAAGGACGAATATCATATTCAATACCACATGGCTATAGTGATTTCATTCCACCCTTATTTCATCCCATGGGATCCCATGAACTCCATTTCCGTTTCTCTCAAGAAACCATATGCATTCCATTTCAGGAAAAGTTCACAATAGTTTCACACTTGCACATTTCAATGTATAACATGAATGCATTAATTTCATGTTACACACACACACACACACACACACACACACATATATATATATAATACACTTTTAATATATACATAAAATAAGCAAACATGGTAAGGTAGGATCTCTCACCTTGATTACAAACTAAAATTCTACACTTCAAATCAGAGGATAAATGGCAAGGAACTCATCAAAGACCTAAAAAACAAGCCAAGGAAAGACATATCACCAAATCAGAACATAGGCTATTCAATCATCTTGCTTTGATCTGCTTTGAGGCTAAAATTATAACTAATTTTTAAGAAATTTCTGGTAATAAAATGTAGCTCTAAAAATTTTGAAATTTGGTACAAATCCTTATTAGTATGTTGACATACTAGGATAAAAATGTCATAATTTAATTCTATTGTTTAACCCCTCTAAAGACCTTATTACTGACCAAAGGTCAGAACTGTCCAAATCTGTATAGGTTATGACTTTCTATTTAATAAGCCTATCAAACCTTAGCCAAATGCTATAAAATTTGGTAGAAAATTAGTATGAGGTCTTATCTAAGTGTTATAAAATTTTCAAGTCAAAATAAGATCGTTTAGTTGTTGCGTAAAATCCAAAATTCACACTTATTTAAATTTCTCCTGCACTGAATAAAGTGTTGTTCCCATATTTATTTGGCCAAGAAAAATAATTTTAATGAACTTGAAACTTTTCAGATCATATTATCACAATAAAAAGAATCTCTTCACAAAATTTCATGAATTTAGGAGTTGATTTAGTCATCCAAAAATACAGAAAACCATATGCATTTAAAATTGTCATATTATCCCTTCATAGCTCCTTGGTAAATTTTCTTCATTTCCTTTACTTGGTTTAAAATTATTATTCACTTCATCTAGAGCTAAAGATTAAGAATATATATTCTTTTGAAATTAAATTAACTCCAAAAAACTTTTCAATATTTTTAATTTAGTCCCTATAGTTTACTGTGATGTTCTTTTTCTCTCTCAATCTTGCTTATTTCAGCTTCTTAATTTTGTTTCAATTCAATGTATAGTATATCTAGTTGGTTCTACCCAAAATCGAAGCAAAAAGAGAAAAAATTCTTGGATGAACAATAAAATCGTAGGTGAACAGTACCACTGATTTTTCAGCATGTATTTTTCATTAAAATTCTCAAATAATCCCTCTATTTTCATTATGAAACTAATTAAGATAGGGAAGAGGAGTTTGAACAACCTTTCATTATGTTGATACTTGCTCTGATATGACAATGTGTGAACATAAGTTCTATTTGTAAGGTTTTATTTAAGGTGTAGAGTAAGTAGAATGAAATGACTTGCTTTGGTGATTATCAAATATGATTTAAGTTAGGGCTTAATCAAGTTTCATTGAATTATGAATTAGTGAAGATTTTCCTAACCATAATTTTAATGAAATCTAGTTCTAGGAGATCTCTTGAAAATATTAGTTAGAAAACTCAATGATAGAAAACACTAGAATTAATTTAAAGACAAGAATGATAATAGTTGCAATCCTAGGGATTTCATGGATGATTACATTTTTGTGTTAGTTTAATTTATGTTGTTGTGTTCTGTTTCTATTCTGTTCTGTTTAGGATTAGTGTTCAGTTTAATTTCTTTTTTTATGCCTTTAATTATACAATCACCTCCCTACGTGGTAATTAGGTAGTTAATCAGTAGGTAATTAGTGTATATTAGTGTTAGAATAATTAATTAGGCAATTAGAAGCAATGTTCCTTGAGAGAATACAACCTGGGACGATCGCTATATTACAAGTTACTACGAATCTAATTCTAGGCAATTGGTGGTCGTAGTGGTGTGTACCAAAATCCAATTTACATTTTGTAAAGCCAAGTAATCAATTGAAAATTATTTCTCAAAATATAAGTAATTCGAAATTGAATTTGTTTGGTGCTAAAAAATATAATAAATATTTTTCAAAAGCAAGAATTTATAAGAAAATTCTGACTTCAAAAATTTGGTCTAATTAGCTAGGATTCAACCAGCGTCCCTAGGTTATTCATCACAAGTTAGACTTTATGATTAGATGCTTGGAATCTTTTGGTATCTCTTAATTTCCTTTTTTTTTTTAAGTTTTTGCAAATTACACTTTTATCTATTAACTCTAAAATTGATTTTTTGTAATTGTAGTTAAATTTCTTTAAAATTAATTAATTGACTTTATTATCATATTAATAATAAATTTACAGTTGTGTTAAATTTAACAATAACTTAATTGTCCTTGCTGTCATTTAAGAATAAAATTGCAGTCCCATAATTTGTAAAATATAAACTTCTTGATAAAAAGTAAATTAAACCAAATTTTTTATTTATATATATATATATATATATATATATATATATATATATATATATATATATATATATATATATATTAAAATATTAATGAAGTTAAGTACAATTTTTGAAACCCCATCAAATATAATTTAATCAAAATTTAAGAGATATTAATATAATTTTTTTTTGCAATTGTTTTACAATGGTAAATTTACTAAAATATAAGATAGAAATTATGAATATGTACAACCGATTATAACCATTTGAGACTATAAAAAAAATAGCTACTCAAGTACTAAAAATGTGTGGTGGAGATATTAAGTGGTATATTTTAATTATTTAAAATATTAGATACTAATAATTATCATAATAACTTGGACAATGTATTTTAACTTTTTTTTTCTGGGAATAATATACTTTAACATCTTATGTCACAAATATTATATCTATATTGTAATGTTTAATTGACTAGGCCAACTTGGCCCAAAAGGCACAATAATAGTCTTTTTATTCTCTTAGATCATAATGTGTCATCAATGTCAAAAAAAAAATCATAATGTGTCATCAGATGGAGGACCAATGAATTTACTATTATACCTTTGCGTCATCCTATTAGGTGTGTTTGATCAATATTTTAAAAGAAAAAAATATATTTTATATCATTAACATTTATATCTATTTTTACTTATGATACTAATGTTTATTTTTGGTCAAATATGTCCTACATATTTTTATGTTTTGTCAAATGTCTTTTTTTTAATACCGTCAAATATACTAATGGAAAACGTTTACTAGACAGTTTATGTGACATATATCACTCGCCACATCATGTGCCACATGGACTCATACCTCAAAATTACAAAAATTCTCTCTCTCTCTCTCTCTCTCTCTCTCTCCCCCCTCCCTCTTCTGAGTTAGCTACTTCTATCCCACAAAGCTATTAAAATGGTCACTGTCTTCTCTCTCTCTTTCTGTTAGAATTTTCTAGAACAATATAGAAAAGGGAATTATCTGGAAAAATGTAGAAAAATAAAGAAAACGCAAAGGAAGAAAAAGCGAAAGTCGAGAAGCTTCATAACCGACTTGACTACCTATATATGTGTGTGTTACATGGTGTAGTGTGTGTATAAGTAGAAGTGAGAGTCAAAGAATGTGTGTAAGAGAAATAAGATAGAGAGTGAGAAAGGCATAATAAAGAGGGTTAAAGTGAGGTGAGGTGTGGTGAAAGAAAAGAAGAGTTGTTAGTATTCTCTCGTTTAAATAAGAGAGATAGTGTATTGTATTTTTTGTTATTAAAATAATAAAATATCATTTTTGTTTTACAATTGGTGTCAGAGTGGTTCGGTTTGGGACATCAACCGAGTATTCAACTGAGCAAGGTCGTTTGTTCGAGTTCGTGGTTTGAGACCTCAAAAAGGGGAGACTCTACCAAAATACAGTCAGGGACTGTGAAGGTTCTTGATCAGGGATCAAGATTATTTGGTGAAAGTGTCAGGCACTACTGAGATTAGTATGGCAGACTTTACATTTGACACATGCTTAGTGGAAAAATTAAATAACAACAACTATAGCATATGGAACATTATAGTCAAGCTTTATCTCGAAGGACAAAATCTTTGGGATATTATTGAAGGAGATGAAGCCACGTTGCTGATGAATCCCTCTGAATTGAAGAAGTGGAATGTCAAAGCCAAGAAAACTCTGTATTTCCTCGCCACCACTATTGAATCTCAATTTTTAAGTCATATTAAACATGCAAAGACACCAAAGGAGGCATAGGAAGCATTAGCAGTACTTCTTGCAAAGACAAATGATGCGAAGTTGCAGAAGTTGGAGAATGAGTTAATTACAACAAAAAAAATGACATATCAGTAAGTGAAATAAAATCCATTTATGTCGAAATTTTAAAACTAGATCCAGATAATGCTATTACCGATGTTCAAATAAAGAGGATTATTGTTCTGAGGTTAAATCCAAAATATAATAATCTTGCTACTGCTACAAGAGGCTGGGCTAAGGAACTAACTCTGACTGAGTTGGAAAGTATTCTAGCCAACCAAGAAGCATTGGACTCACAAATGTCCAAAGTCTCATTAAAAGATGAGGAGAAGGCTTTGTTTAGCAAAAAGAAGGACCGTGAAGGTGAGTCCAACTCTAAAGAAAATAGAAGAAATGACATATGGCATCAAAGTAGTTGGAAAAAAGGCCCTCGATGAGGAACTTCATATCAAGGGGGAGGATACCTAGACTCACAAAATCAAAGACAAAAAAGGCATCAACAAAAAGATGATAGTTGTTTCAACTATAGAAAAAGAGGCCATTTTGTTAGAGATTGCAGAGCATCCCCTATAGAAGGTAATACTGCAACTGAGAACTGAAGTGATGAAGAATGGGATTTTCAAGCATCGTTTGCAGCTACAAAAGAAGAAGCAATTGTAGCACCATGCATTGAAGAACCGATACAAGATGAGGTGTTAATAACATTTGGAGATAATTTTGTTAATTGTGAAGAAGATTGGATCATGGACTCTGGATGTTCCAATCACATGACTGGAGATAAAGAAAAGTTGATGATGATGACAAACTATAAAGGAGGTTGAGTTGTTATGATTGCAAACAACTCAAGACTACTAATAACTCATGTTGGTAATACTGAGATTGTCCTCCATCATGGCTCTAAGAAGGTACGATAGCATAATGTTTATCATGTACCAGGAATGAAGAAAAATCTCCTATCAGTATCAAGTTAACCGCTGATGGCCACTACGTGGTGTTCGAACCTAAGGATGTGAAAGTATACAAAAGCCTACAGCCACTGACACAGCGATTATGGACGGAAAACGAATTGAATATGTCTATGTGATGTTGCACAAACAGCTTACATAGACAAAACAAGAAAGAACGAGATAGCTGATTTATTGCATGCAAGATTGGGTTATGTCAGCTATCATAAGTTAAAAGTGATGATGAAAAAGACAATGCTTAGAGGGCTTCCTCAATTAAAAGTTTGAGATGACATTATTTGTACTGGATGTCAATATGAAAAGGCATATCAACTATTGTACGAGGAGTCCAATTTTAGAAGTAAGAAGCTACTTGAGTTAATACATTCTGACATTTTTAGACTAGTAAAGCAGCCATCAATTAGTGAATTTTGGTACATGGTCACTTTCACTGACGATTATTCGAGGTATGTATGGGTAGATTTTATGAAAGAAAAGTCTGAAGCGTTATCTAAGTTTAAAATTTTCAAAAAAAGATCAAAATTGAAACTAGCCGAAAGATATTATGCCTACATACCAACAATGAGGGATAATATACATCCAAAGAGTTTAATAAGTATCTCCAAGAAAACAAAATTTGATGACAATTAACTTGCCCAAGAACACCGCAGCAAATCAGAGTTGTAAAAAGGAAAAATCATCATCTAGCTGGAATATGCCGAAGCATGTTACAAGTAAAGAATGTACCACCATGGTTTTAGACTGAATGCATGAAGACCACCATTCACATTATTAATAGATTGCCGCAAGTAAAGCTCCATTTTACAATGCCATATGAAAAGCTTTGGATCATCAAACGCACTGTTAGTCATTTTAGAGTATTTGGCTGCATGTGCTATGTCTTCACACCTAACCATCTTCGTTCCAAGTTTGATAAAAAGGCAATTCGATGCATATTCGTGGGTTATGATGAGCAACAGAAAGGTTGGAAATGTTGCGATCCAACCAATGGACGTTGCTATATATCTTGTAACATAGTATTTGATAAAGCATCATCATGGTGGTCATTGCAAGCTGCTGTACTTCCTTACTCAAGATAGATTGAAGAGAAATTGCAAGAAAGACTAAATGAACTGGAGAATGAAAGAATGGAATCATCACTTGAAAAGACAATAAATAACAATGACAAAAGTCCATCGAAGACTGGAGTATACACACCTCCAAAAGCATAAAGGTCAAGTCAGCTAGAACAACCCCAAGAAGAAATTACAAAAGAAATTCCTCAACCACCATAGCTACGCAGATCAATAAGTCTAAAGAAGATGAATCCAAAATATGCTAATGTAGTAGTGGTAGAAGACATTAAATATAGTGAGCCAGTACCATATGAAGAAGCAGCTACTAGTAAAGAATGGAGGAAAGCAATGGAAGAAGAGATAAAGGCCCTAAACCAAAATCAAACTTCGGAGTTAGTGCCAAGGCCTAAAGATGTATAACACATTTATTGCAAATGGGTATATAAAGTAAAGACTCGTGCAGATAGATGAAAGATACAAGGCTCGACTAGTGGCACGAGGATTCTCTCAAAGGTATGGGTTTGACTATCAAGAAACATTTAATCCAGTTGCCAAGATCACCAATGTGCGAGTCCTGTTGGTATTAGCAGCAAGTAAGTCCTGGCAGCTATGGCAAATAGATGTTAAGAATGCCTTTCTGCATGGAGAATTAGATCGAGATATCTACATGAATCAACCAAGAGGATTTGAGAGTAAAATCCATCCAAATTATGTCTGTAAGCTAAAGAAGGCATTATACGGGCTTAAGCAAGCATCGAGAGCTTGGTATGGAAAGATCACAGAGTTTCTAGTACAAAGTGGGTATTTACTGGCGCCAACAGATTCAAATTTATTCGTGAAAGTTTGAGAGAACAAGATCGCTATAATATTAGTATATGTGGATGATTTAACCATCATAGGAGATGATGAAGAAGAAATATATCAGACAAGGGCTAACCTATCGATACGATTTCAAATGAAAGAGCTTGGTGAATTGAAGCATTTTTTGGGATTTGAAGTTGAATGAAGTCGAGAAGGATTATCCTTATGTGAACACAACTATGCCAAGGATCTTTTACAAAAGTTTGGGATGATGGAGTGCAAACATATCTCAACACCATTAGAGGCAAACACAAAACTATGCTCAGAAGAAGGAAAAATTTTAAACTATGTCACCATGCATAGGCAACTGGTGGGAAGTTTAATTTATTTGACATTGACTCGACCAGATATTACTCATGTAGTTGGATTAGTAAGTCGATTCATGTAAAACCCCAAGAAACTACATCTAGAAGCAGTACGAAGAATTCTAAGGTACGTCAAAGGAACTTTGGATTATGGTCTATTTTATTAAAAAAAAAAGAATCCTTTGCAAAATAAAAGGATATTGTGATGCTGATTATGCTGATGACCATGATACTCAACGATCAACAAAGGGGTATGTGTTTAATTTTGGATCTGGAGCAATATCATGGTGCAGTAAAAGACAGCATATATTGCTTTATCAAGTATAGAAGCAGAATATAGAGCTATAGCAACTGCAGCACAGGAATGCAGTTAGCTCATAGAGCTATTAAGAAATCTACAACAAAGTCTGGAGTATCTAGTAAAATTATATTGTGACAACATATCAGCAATTTAGCTAACGGAGAATCCAATGGTCCATGCACGGACGAAGCACGTGGAAGTTCACTATCACTATATTTGAGAAAAGGTGCTTTAAGGAGATATTGATGCAGAGCATATTAACACCGAAAACCAAGTTGCTGACATATTTACTAAAAGCCTGAGCAAAGTGAAGTTTGAAGAATTTTACAAACAACTTGGTATGATTTCAAAGGCAACAATAAGAGAGATAAGTCGTTGAGAGGGAATGTTAAAAGGGTCACCGATTTCTCTCTCTCTCTCTCTCTTTCTATTAGAATTGAATAGAACAAAACAGAGAAGGGAATTATCTAGAAAAATGTAGAAAAAGAAAGAAAACGTGGAGGAAGAAAAAATAGAAGTTGGGAAGCTTCATAACCGACTTCACTACAATATATATATATTGCATAGTGTAGTGTGTGTATAAGTAGAAGTGAGAGATGAAGAGTATGTGTAAGAGAAATAAGATAAAGAGTGAGAAAGGCATAATAAAGAGGGGTGACGTGAGGTATGGTGAGAGAAAAGAAGAGTTATTAGTAATCTCTCATATTAAATAAGCGAGATAGTGTATTGTATTTTGTGTTATTAAAATAATAAAATATCATTTTTGTTTTACAAAAGCTCCCTCTCATCGATGGTGAAGCAGTGAGCAGTGTCATCTCCTGTGTGATCTCCATGGAGCAATTTTGACACTGTCAGCTCAAGAATACGACATACCCATTGACAAATTCTCCACCGACAACTTTCGTATGTTCGAGTTCAAAATTCGCAAGTGCGCACGTGGTAGGCCACACGACTGGACACATTGTTCGTATGCCTATCTTGATGAAAAGGCTCACTGGTGAGACCCATGCAAATTCCACTACTCCGCCACCCCTTTCCCTAACTTTTGTCGTGACACTTGTCTGAGAGCTAACTCCTACAACTTCGCTCACAGCATTTTCCAGTCCTAGGTTCACCCTTCTCGTTACAGGACTCAGCTCTGCAAGGATGCCACCAACTATCATTGTCTTGTCTGTTTCTTTGCCAACCCGCCCTGCCAATTGCATGTCCTCACTCGTAGGTCATTCGACAACGCTCTTTTCATTCCTTTCTTTCGCCTCTTACTTTAGTCTTGAACTTCAATGCGTGAGCAAATTAGTTTCTTCAATGCGTAAAGTTCAACTTGATTCACCCCGGGCAGGTTTTGGATTTGGTTTGATTGTCCGACTCAGATTTTCCAGCCTTCCTTCAACCCCAACATGGTCAGAATATGATAAATTAATGGATTGGAGCTTCAAAGAAGAGGCTCCTAAGGGTGGTATTGAGAAGAAACATTAGAGCTAAGATTTACGCTAAACTCAGCAGGGAAATGTCAAATAATTATTATACTTGGAGTTATAAATTTTGTTTTGTTTTTATGAGAGGGATGAACAGAGAGAAGAGAGACAGATGCCATTTTTGAAATTTTAAGTTATGGGTGGCAGGTGATACATGCCATGTGGATTGCCCAGTTAACATTTTTCGTTTGTATATTTGACAGTATTAAAAAAAAGACATATCTAACAAAAAATAAAACATGTGAGATATATTTGACTGAAAAACACGTTAAGGATATGAGTGAAAATCAATGTAAACTTTAGTGATATGAAATATGTTTTTCTATTTTTTTTTCTTGTTCTCTTATTTGTTTCTATGGAAAAAATAATATTATTATGAAAAATAATTAAGAAGAAAAAAGAAATATGACATGATAGAAAATAATAAAAAAGATAAAAAAAAGCTTACTAGTGTGAAAAACAATTGCATTTTGTAAATAGTACATTTAAAAAAAAATCGATTCACCAATTTTACCGCAACCAACTTTTTACCAGATTTTTGGGTCAACCTGATAAGGCTAAGGATTGGTTCCTGGTCGAACTGGCCGGTTTGGTTCGATTTGTAATATATGGTTTGGATTATAGAATTGAGAAACTTAATTTTGTATCGACTTAGTTTTAGTTAAAAGCAAGTTTATATGACTGTAATTTATGTTTAAAATAATTCTGAGGACCATTCTAGATGGGCGAATGATTTCTCTGCTTATCCTAACGGCCACAAAAGGCCAAGCATATAAACCATTTTAGTAAACATTTTTTTAGAAGGCATCAACCAGTGGATGCTTGACATGTGTCCAAGGCTTTGTTTTTTTTAAGCTTGACGTGCATGGACCTATCTGAAAGATAAAATTTTATTAAAGCCCCAGCACCCTCATGTTTTCTTTAAGATAGGCCCTTCTCCTTTTTTAACATGAAAAGGGTGTACAAAACCAATCAAAACCGACTGAACCAAACCAAACCAAACTGAACCAAGGAAAAATCAAAAAAATGAGGTCCAAATCGATTTTTAAAAATGTTAAATTTTTAGTTCGGTTCGGTTGGTCGGTTTGGTTCGGTTATAATCGAACCGAACCATATATAATTAAAAAATAAATTTTATATATTATATTATATTTGTATTTATATATATTAAAAAAATTAGACAATACTTATATTAATATCTACAAATTCAGTACTAAAAAAAAATTAAACAAAATTAGTTAATTCACTTAATAAAAATTGTTAGATAAAATACTTACTCATATTTAGCAAGTTTGAAATTTTTTAATGTTAAATGTTATATAATAAGTTTGAAATTCTTATTAGTTCACTTAATAACAAATGCATTTCTTAAAAATAGATAAGAGTGAGAGCATTTTTTTTTACATAAATCTCTAATTTTTTTAAAAAATTGTTGACATAAAAAATTAAAAATTATCTAATAAAACCGTCCAAAAATCGAACCAAACAACCTAAGGACAACCGAACTAAACCTTCCAAAATTACAATCGAACAAGTCCCAAATTTAGATAAACTAACTAGGTCGGTTTGGTTTAGTTCATGCCCAAAATCAAACCGAACTGACCTTTTGTACATCCCTAGTATCCATTGTCCTCCACCATCATCAGATTCGCCATTGTCTACATTATCGTCCACCATCGCTAATGAAAATTGAGATTTTCCCAAGCCACGAGGTCAAATTTACCAAGGAAAGGAGATGTACAAAATTGGGAATTTGAATTTACATAAAGAGAAAGAAAGATGATGGTTTGCAATGGTGGACGACGATGGAGATAATCCGATGGCGGTGGAGGACGATAAAGACTATGATTTGTGATGGTGGATGACAATGGAGATGATGACGAATCTAACGATAGTGGGGGATGATGGATACTACATGTTTCATGTTAAGAGAGGAATGGCCTATCTGAAAGAAAACATGAGGATGCTAGTGATTTACTAAAAATTTATCTTTGAGATAGGTGGTTGCACGTCAAGCTTAAAAAAACATAGCCTTGGAAATGTGTCAAGCATCCATTGGCTGATGCCTTCTAGAAAAAAATGTTTACTGAAATGATTTATATGCAAATCCAACAACCACAAAAGGCCAAACACTCTGCTTGTCTTTATTGGACAAGCAGAGAAACCATTCACTCTATATGGGTCTTGCTAGTGGCTAAGCCGATTGGGCCTCTGTACCTTCATCAAAAAAAAAGTTTTAAGGAATGTCAAGACATAAGCAAGTAAAAATTACTTCAACCTAAATCAAAATTTTAAGAACAAATGTAGTTTGAAATTCAATTGCAAATTCCAAATTAAACAAGTTAAAAGTGATGCATACAGTAGTGTCAAACAACGTGGTCAAGCTTGTCATGGGACATCCTTTTAAATGGCTTTGACTGGCCTAACTTTTTTAGCAAATGGGCCACTTTTAAATGCTTAAAACTGCCTCATGACATATTGGTCACTCTTTTTTAATATTAAAATAATTAAATATTGAAATATTTTTAGAAAAAAACTTTAATAATTTTTATTTAAAGACAATTTATACTTGCTTCTTCTGTGAATTTTAAAAAATTACCAATAACTTTAATTTTTAATATTTTTAAATTAATTATATTATATGTAAATTTGAATTTCTATATTTTTAAAAAAAATAAAAAAATTTCATAACCAAATTTATTTTATTTATTGAATGTAATGTTACAAAATATATAAAACAATCAAATTTTGTTAAAAGAAAAAGACCGTTTTACATGCTTCACCTGTTTGGATTGTAAGTTAAAGGAGTTGACCCAATTAGACCTATTTTTAAATGAGTCAAAATTTGAAAATCTAAGCCTATCCAAAAATGTGAGTGGACACAAGCTAGTTTGCAAGCCAAAATTTGTTTTGATTGTACTAGTTGCTAATAAAGTTGTTAAAATGGACTTAACCCAATGGGCCAGCCAATCCCAAACCCTGCAAATAAAATGAGATTGGCCAATGATCCAATAACTCATTTTGAAGAAACGCTTTTAGCTTATCACGTCAAAACCCTTAGGGTTTAAGTGGACTGAGATTAGAAGTATCAAATAGACCGACACAAATCGACCCGTAGTGAGCCAAAGTTAAACAGGTCAGCCTTTTTTATAAACGGGCCTCAACTTACATGTCTAAGACCACCAGTAAGACCACCAGTCTTGGATCATAAACTACTTTGTTTAAATAATTAAATAATATAATTTTAATTTTTTTAAAATTTCAATAATTTCTTTATTAAAAATACAATTTATATATGTAAAACATTATTTATTTAATATTTTTAAATAACCAATAACTTTAATTTTTGAAAATTCTATATTTATTTTTAAAAGTTACAAAAATTTTCATATACAAAATTACTATATTTATTGAATATAATATTATAAATTATAAAAATGTGATAAATTGAGATTATTTGTACTAAATAATATATTTTTTGTACAAAAATAAAAAATTTAAATTTAAATGGGTCATCTCGTGGGTTAAACAGGCCTAAAATAACGTGCACAAGTACGCCTATTTATAGGATATTACAAGTTGGCCTCTCGGGTTTTGATCCGTTTTGACACTATTAGCCAGGATGGACTACCCTTGTTGAGCTTTTTATTTTTTATTTATTTACTTTTAAGCTTTAGTATATTTTTATAAAAGTTTTGTCTAATTTTTTAAAGTTTCATTGTTTTAATATCTAATTTTTATCATTTAAAATAACTAAAAATATATTTTTAAAAAGAAGAAAAAATTGACCTATTTTAAAGTTTAATATACTTTTTTAAAAATTTAGTTCAATTTTTTAAAATTTGACAATCACAATATCTAATTTTTATCATAGCAGTGCTACCAAGAGGTCGATTTCTCAAGAGATCAACTTCTTTCTCATTCATTGTTATCTCAATTTTTGTGCCTGTTATTTTTTTTTATTTGAACACACAGCTTAAAAAATATTAAGTATGAGAGAAGTTGACCACTCTTTATTTTTTCTTTTTTTATCATTTAAAAATAATATAATTTTTAAAAAAAAACAAATAGGGTCATAGGCCGACCTAACCTAGATAGGCCAACCTAATCTAGCCTACAATTTTTAATGGGATAAACTAGGTCAAAATTTTTAAATCACAAATTATATAGATTTAATCTAATTAAATTTACGCTCAACACTTATCCTTTAAAACTCGAGCTAGAATGAGCTACCACGACCTATTTAACCGACCTTGTTGCAAGCCATGTAACTATCATGCTTCCTCATTGTCTCCTGTATATGTTAATGTTTGCTTACTCTTATACTCCTTGACCTTGTCTCCAGTCATCACATCAATTGAGTGAAGTACACTGTGTTTCCAACGCGTCGTAGTCTTCGATAGAAAGTAACCATGATAGACTACTAGGCCTTGTTCGAGACTCCACCTTTATATATATATATATATATATATATATATATATATATATATATATATATATATATATACACTCTTAAATCAGACGTTTTGTCGGCAAATATGAGTTGGCTGAAATAATTCAGTAATTATTTATTTTAATAATTAAAAATTTGAGTTTAGATCTTGTAATAAAAAAAATAACTCTAATAAAATTTTATATTTTTATGATTTAATTTAGATAACAAAATCAAATTAGACAGACTAATTTAATTATAAATTAATCACTAGTTCAATATAATTAACCCCAACAAATCAATTATATACCGATAAATCGGTTTTAGTAAAACAAAAAGTGAAAAACACAATTTTATTTTTCACACTATATTAGATTTGACATTTTTATTTTATTTTATTTTATCTTTTTTTATTCTCTTTTATCATATTATATCTCTTTTCTTCTTTTTAATTATTTTATCTTTTCATTAACATATACAGGTACTATAAATATATATATACACACACTAAGCATGAAAATGTTATTAATTTATTATATTTTATATTTTTAATATATAAAATTAAAAAAAATATATAATTATTACTGGTCCAACCACGATCAGACCAATATATTATGAACCAGTATCTTCATCGATTCGATAATCAATTCAATTTTTAAAACGTTAATTTAACTTGACTTAAACTGAATTTATATGAGTCTAACAAATTTTCTAATACTTGTGATTTTAAAAAATAGTAGCGCTAAATCAAACTAATTTAAAAAATTGTAAATTTGTTAGTGAAATCATTATAAATTGTTAGTTGCTTGGCGGGTGATAGAATTTTTGGTATCAATTATTATGGAACCACTGAGCATTTAAAATTATAAAAATAGATCATGTCATAAATAACGTATATATATAGATGTACAGGTTGAAACAAACAGAGTATTTAAATCCAAGTGGAAAATTTTATTAAGTATTTTATGTCAAGATTTGGAAGAAACATATCACTGAAAAAATTATCAAACATTAATTTATAATTTTTTGGGTTTGAAAAGAAAATAGTGAAAGCAAAAGCTACACTTGCCACATCAACATTAATTAACACGAGAATACAGTCATTTTAATCTTCTTGTCAATCTTTACAAGTTATTTGAAAAAAATTCTGGACATGATTCATGCTTATCTGATGTAATATTAATAATAATAATTATAATAATGTCAGTAAGTTAACTATAATAAATTCATTGGTGACCAATGAGAAAAAAAAAACAAATAGATATATATATAGGTTTTACTGATTGGGACATATATAACAAAAATAAAATATTATTATATAATAAAGAAGAAATTATTTATAATAAAAATGATTCACAATACCCTTCAATTATAATCATTGTTTTTTCCACACGTAGTTTCCACTGATAATATAATACAAAGAGTTGGTTAAAATATATATACTTGATGTTTATTTTAAAATTTATGATGGACTCTTTTTTTAATTATTTTTTATTAACATCATTTTTTTCATATTATATTTTTTTTCCATAAATAAAATTACTTAACAGTTTTTTATTATTATATTAATAACATTTTAATAGTCTTAAAAATAAATTTTGTTCTAATATTGTGTAAAAAATTAATTTTTTTTGAAAAATAAATTAGAAAAGATATTTTTGTAAAATGTATTAAAATATTAGCATGATTTAATAAACTCCAAAAAAAAAAGAACACACATGAATCATGTAGAACATGAGACATGAGTAAGAGAATATATTGATTCTTCAAAATATGTGGAAAATTCTTCAACAATATAAATTGAATATATTATTATTGTCAATATTGATATGGATATAGGGACGGCAAATTCGTGTCAGATTTGAGATGAATTTTCATTTTTCAGAGATTTCATAGATGGATTTGTTCATTTAATAAGGAAATATTTCTTCCTAAAATTTGGAGAAAGAAATATTGGACATCTAAAAAATTTGAGACATTCGAATCAAAAACAGAACTAAATTTGTCTCTGATTCCGCCCTTGATACATTAGGGATGAAATTTTGTAAAAATCAGAGACGGAATCTGATTTCCTTTTTTTTTTTCAGTGTTATATGAGTACGTATATGGAATTTGGAAACTTAATTCAGAAACTGTGTTTACTCAATAAATATAGATATAGATATGAGTAAATATAATTTCAGTTTTAATGTCTAAAACACTCCATTTAATTTTTAAAAGATTAGATATTTTAATTTAGTATCTAAAAAATTATATTAGTTTCAACTTGATTCTTATGTATATTGGTTAAGATGACTTTTAGCTACAAGAGTTTTGAGATTTGACAATTTGATTTAACAAAAAATAAAATAAAATTGAGACAAATGTAATTTTTAACAATTATACTAAAATATTTAATCTTTCAATAATAAAATTAAGAAAATTTTAATCTTCTAGGACCAAATCAATAATTTATTCAAAAATTATTGCAATGTAGCTAACATGTTAAAGGATAAATTGTGAAGCAATTTTCTGTTATAAAATAAAGAATACACGCACTTAATAAATAAAGATTAAAACAAACATAATTTTGCATCTTTATAAATAAGAGCACATGTTTTCCACTATCCAGACCAAAGGACACAAACATGTTTTAATGCACAATTTCCCTGCTTACATGTTTATTTTTATGAAAAAAATAAATTACTGATTTAGTTCTTATAGTTGTTTTAATTTAGTTTATATAAAATTGTATTTATTTTAATGTGGTTCATCTATTTGTTGTAGCAATGAATATATAATTTGAGATTTAATGATGATAAATTTTGTGATTTAGTAATAAAAATAATTGAATCGAGATAAATGCAAGTTTATAAAGACTAAATTGAGACAATTGATTTTTTAAAGACTAAATTGAAATCGTTTTATAGTCTTCTAAGAACCAAATCAATAATTTAATCTTTTTAATATATGATAAATGAAAGTTTAAGCTACGGTAATTATTAGTATGCTTTTTTTTTTTTGGTTTCAAGTATCATTCAGATTCTTTATTATTATGAGGCCACATCAAATCTTTAATTTTTTTTGTGAATATTTAAAATTCTATAATAATAATAATAATAATAATAATAATAATAATAATAATGCCTAACCCGTCATTGCTTATACGAGAAAATTTTTCATAACAAACAAAAGAGTCCGGGAGTCATATGTATAATTGAGGTGAAATTATTCTTTTAGTCTCTATATATTTTAATTATTTTAATGAAATCTTTATAGTTTTGAAAATTATAATTAAGTCCCTCAAATTTAGTAAAAATTTAATTATATTCCTAACGTCTAATTTTTGTCAATAATTTATTGTTTTTTAACGTGGCCAATCATATGGACCGGGATCCTCTACTTTGCATAGCAAAATGCTCTTCATTTTCGAGCACTCTACTATGTAGAGCAGAGGATCCTGATTGCAATGATATTTGCCTAAATATATATATGTATACATTCAAGTTATTTCACTCAAATTATTATAACATACATAAGTTATAAGTTAATTTCATTTTATTATTTGCGTGTATTTTTTTTGTTGGTACTAAATTATGCAAATGTATACAATTATAAGAACTCAATTACAATTTTTGTAAATTATAAGAACCAAATTAAAAGTTAATTAAAATTATAAAACTAAAAGAATAAATTAATCCAAATTAATTAAGCTCTCTAATTTCAAAGGCACGTGCATTGAACAGTCTGCACAAGACAGCGCAAAATAATTTTAAGAAACTCCATTAATCTGTCAAATTGAATCATCCGTCGTACAAAAACTTGTCGTTTTTATTTGGCTAAATTAAAATTAGGATCTTTTTAATTTTAAATATTAAGCTCAGCTTGTGTCTAATTTATTTATTTTACCATTAAAAGTAATTTATTTTTGCACAAACATGTGTTTCCTTTCAATAATAAAATAATCAATAATTTTCATTGTTATATTAAAAATAAAGCTACAATTTAAAATTACAGCTTGACAATAGTTTAATTGCCTTTATCTTTATGCTAAAGGTCATATTACCATATCATGTTGTGTAAAAAGGTTAATTAATTTCAAAGAAAGTAACCTAAAAGAAAGATTTTTGGAGAAGAAATTTTTGCATACACCATTAGAGAAATTAATATCTCCATCCTCCATAGTCCATACACACGTGTATGTGTGTTTGAGTAGACTAACATTATGTTTGGTAGGTAGAGAGGTGGATCTTAGCGCGTAATTATGGTTGTTGAATGTTACATACAGCGATTATGGTTTCTCTTACGCTTTTTATTTTAAAAATTTTTTTAAAACTATATTAGTCATTGAATCTGATATGGTCATGATCTAATAGCCAGTACAATTTTTTTAAAAAAATAAAAACAAAAAAATGCAGGAAAAACGTCACATCCAACAACTCTGATATAAGGCTCATGCATTACAAAAAAATTGACTTTTGATGACAACTAATGCAATATGAGAAAAAGGGAAGAAAAAAGAAATATAGTGAGAAATTGTCCAAATTATCTTCTTCAAACATATTAGGCTTTCCTTTTTTTTTTATCTTTTTTAAAAGTTAGGGTATTATAGTAAAATATTTCCTTTTCATTCTTAGTTTTCTTTTCCCTTTACCAAACATACCATAAATATACAAATTAAACCTCTAAAAATATATACTTTTGGATCCCTATAACCCTATAAGTTGAAGTCTGTTTGTTTGTTTCTTATGGTGCTGTGGAGTGTACAGTCTGTGTTTTATTTTTTTCCCCATTTCACTTTGCTGGGGTCCTCAGAACCCCCTTTTGTTGATTACCCCTTTCCATATTAAACAATAAAATTAATTCTATTAAGTTACAAAGTCCGTAGAAATTAACCTTTTTATAAGAGACTAAACTATATATTTATATATCATTGAATGAGTAACTCATAATGGTGTAACAAGTGAGACTATATGTGTATAGAATTAAACTTTCAATAACTAAATAAGTGTCAACCTATATGTACATTTTAAGGACCAAATTGTTAATATAGTCAATACACACACAGAGAGAGAGAGAGAGAGAGAGAGAGAGAGAGAGAGAGAGAGAGAGAGAGAGAGAGAGAGAGAGAGAGAGAGAGAGAGAGAGAGAGAGAGAGAGAGAGAGAGAGAGAGAGAGAGAGAGAGAGAGAGAGAGAGAGAGAGAGAGAGAGAGAGAGAGAGAGAATAAACATATAAATTGGTATGTAAAAGATGCATTTTTTTATTTTTTTTATTGCTCTCTTCTTCACATTTAAGTGTTAAATGGATTAATTAATTAATAATTATAAATTACCAACTGGTATGTAAAAGATGCATTTTTTTATTGCTCTCTTCTTCAAATTTAAGTGTTAAATGGATTAATTAATTAATAATTATAAATTACCAACTCATGACAATTTAGTCATTTTACAAGATTAAATTGTATATTTATTTATCTTTGAGATAAAGACTAATTTAATAATAATATTTAACGAGTTCATAACATTTAAAAATGAAATCGTGTAAAGTTAAACTTTGAGACTAAATAATTTTTAAAATAAATCTATAAAAAATTTAATTTTAAAGAGGTTGAATGTTTTTATTTTTAAATAATTTTAAAATTTGTGTATATAATAATAAAAAATAATTTACACAAAATAATATGTGTATATCAGTATATGATAATCAAAAAATATCTTTTAAGGACAAATTGTGAAAATATTTTACACGCATACAGACACATACACAGTAACAGACAGTCAAACAAACAAACACAAACGCAGTGATTCCAATATATATATATATATACATGGTAGCTTCCACTAAGCTACGTATCCAGTCAATCATATCATCAAAATCCTCTCACTCCCACATTCCCACATGAAGAAATTCTCTGATAAAACTCATCATCATCATGCGGAGGACAAGAACAAGAACACTGCTCCATCTCCATTATCAACCAATGCTTCAAATCTCAGTGTCCCAAAACCACTCATCAAATTCAAAAGAAAGTCCAGAGCTCCCAACAGAACCCCCACCACTCTCCTCACAGCCAATGCCTCCAACTTTAGGGCTCTGGTCCAACAGTTCACAGGCTGCCCCACCATTCCCATGTCCCTTGGCCTCCCTATTAAGGGTCCCATAACCCTAAACTTCCAGAAGGGAAGAAGAGAGTCTCAGGTTTACAACTATGTTCAGTATGACGACACTGCAGAAAACCCTAGAAGTCCTCCTCCTCAATATTACTACGATTATCAGGAGAAGCATCAGCAGCGGAAGGAACCGCCTCTACCGGAGAAGCAGACTTGTGGCGACGGTTGTTGTGATGATAACAACAACAACAATAACATCAACAACAACAACAATAATAGTAATTATTATTACAATAACGATCATTGGTCGACTAGTAATTCTTCTTCTGGTGTTTCTTCGTCAGATTGTGGTAGCATGGAGGTGTCCGACGATCAAGTTGGATTTGATGATCTCATGGATGATTTTGATTTCAGTAATTTGCATGATCTTATTGCTATGAATAATATGCTTCTCTCCAATGATTTAGGCTTCTAATTTTATGTGAGGAAAATTAGTTAGTATGAATGTGTGTGTGTGTGTGCGTGTGTGTGTGTGTGTATGATTATGAATAATATTTTTGATCCTCTATATATAGTTCAGTTTCTCAGTTATGTGAGGAGGTTTCTCTTGATTAACTACGTTATTTTCTTCCTTGTTTTTAATGCTAATATACATATATATATATATATATATATATATAGATTATATATATATATGTTATCAAATTAACCTAATTGTAAAATTGAACTCAAATTATAATGCAAGCTCAGTTTGTACTATATACATAATCTTGAGTTCATCTCCAATTCCTTAAGGTGAAAAGAGAAACAGAGTCGATTTGTTCTTGCAAATCAAATTCTTAAATGGGACAAAGAGAAAAGACCAGAGGAGTTTTATAAGAATTAATTAATTATTGATATTTAAATTTAACACTGAAATTAAAGATCTAGATGTAGTAATTAAGAAGAAGACAAAGGAAATATGGTCAAAGATACTATACCGCTCTAGGCAGTAGGCATGCATGCTTTATGTTTTAAAATTTTAATTATACTTGTATCAATTAATATATTACTTCTCAAATCATTCATGAATTAATATATCATATTTTATCATATGGTAGTTAATTATATTTTCCATGTTTGGAATCTATTTGTCGTTGTTAATCATCATATCTCTTAGGTCAAGTAAAACGTTTTGTGCATGTTTCAAAAGTTCATGCACGAGATTTAGAATGATAATTTTCTTTTAAGAAAACATTAATCAAATAATGAAAATTAATTAATATACCCCTCAGCTTTGCCAGATAAATAAAGAAAAAGAAAAACTTAGCATAGCTTCTTATATATTTTCTATTAAAATTTTTAATTAAAAATAACAAATGTATGATTTTTCAATGAAATAACATTTCTTCGTGTTTACACGTGAGAAAACGAGGATCTTGATCCCTCTATTTGAGTTGTTGATATCCAAGATCAACTGTCCAAATCATAGTTTCTTTTTTCTTTTTAATTTTTTTTAATTTGATGTTTAATTGCGGGCCCTTGATCTCACACAAAGCAGGACCCTTCCCTTTTTTTGTTGTACGAAACATGAGGGGATCTTCTTTCTTCTCCTATTAGAACAGGACAACTTGTGAACATGACATGTTTATATTTCCTCTTACTCATTATAGAAATGATATTTTTTCAAAGAATTTTTTTACGAATGTTTTACTTTTAGAGAAAACTTGATAAAAAAGATATAAGAAGTTTTATATAAGTTTTCCTATAAATAAAAATTAAGTAGAACCGCACACAAGTCCCTATCAAAGTATTTGTTTACTTAAAAAATAATATTGAGCTAAAAAACTAATTTCCCAAAAAATAATGGTAGGAAACGTAGAAAATGACCTTATATCTCTCTGTTTTTTCTATCCAAAAGTGGTGACTTGAGTGAGAAAGGACAACTTGCTTATTTATTTGACACGATTTCAAAATAATAGAATTGAGTTTTGTACGTCAACTGTAGATAATTTAAATATTGATTACCATTCATATAATTAATAGAATAATAAATTAAGGATATAATTAAAAATGCCAAATCTCATACTCTCACATAAGGTTTTAAAATTAGTCCAGTCATTGAATCGGTGAAAATATTAATTCAGAGATCCATGGTTGAACTCTGGTTAAATTGACAGAACTTAAAATATATTAAAATATTAACATAAATAATTAAAATATATATAAAATCATTTATACATAAATCACTAAGATCATAATCATTTATTAAGTAAATATCAAAACACAAGTAAGAACTAGAAACTACCAAGTAAAAAACAATAGAACTAAAGCAAATCTTTTTTTTTTTTGAAGTCAAAACCGGTTTGACATATTCTTAACTTTTTTTTTCCTCACTGATTTTACCGATTCTTTTCCTTACTAGCTTTGAGGCCAAACCGGATACCAAAAAACTAACAAATTCACTAAATAAAACTAACAAATTCACTAATTTTTTGATCAAATCAATCAATCTATTTTAGTTCTCTAAAATATGCTACACACATCTCATACAAACACGTATCAATATCAACTATCAAGTAGGAGAAGTGTTTTTTCTTCTTTATTTTTTTAGTTTTCTATAAGTATTTTTTATTGGACGATGCAATCTTACAAGAGACACTATTAGGTATTAAATGCTAGAGAAGTGACTTAATATAAGAAATATGATCAGGAAAAAAATAATCACTCTTAAATCACAATTCAAGGATTTATACTGATACAAAATCTATTCACGTAAAAATAAAAAAATATTATTAATTTTATTAATAAATTTTCTATTAATTTTAAGCATTAATTTGTAATCCAATAATAATTCTCACATTAAACCAATCTTTTATTATATGTAAAAGATCACCACCAACCAGAGTTTATGATGTCAAGAATTCGAACACATGTATAAAATATTTGAAATTCTCTTTAATCAATTGAGCAACTTGTTGCCAAATGTATAAAAAAATTTAATCAGTAGAATCATTTAAAGTGTCTATTATAAAACTTAGTTACTTTATAAAAATAGCATAAACTTTTTAAATCAATTAATAATGTGGTGTTAGAGCTATAAAAAATTTATTATAAGAAGAATATCTAGAAAACGTGGAAAATGACATTAGATTGCTCCATTTCTTTTCAAAAATTAATTAATAATGCATGGATTCTGAAGCTAACTTATTTGCTTATTTACGCCACAAATTTTTATTAATTTAAACTTTTTTGCTTTGTCTTGCACGTTTACTTTGACAAAAACATCCAAGTCTCTGAAATTTCAACAGTTTGCTTGACACGCTTTCCAATCATTTTCAACAGAATTTACTTATTGAGTAAAGGTTTTTAAAATGTCATAATTCTCTCAATTTAATTGTTATATAATGGTTAAAATGTAATTTTAGTCTCTATAGTTTCATTAAAATTATAAATTGGTCTCTATACTTTATTTCTATATAAAATGGTGTAGGTTATAGTTTTTCCATTTGTGTAAGTTAGTCTCTGCCGTTAGTATGGTCAACTTTACTATTAAAATGATCATATATGATAGCTGATGTGTATATCTGTAAATATATCAATATACATAATCATTAATTTTTGGCATAACTCATTCATCATACGCCTTATTATTATGGTTAACTTAGTCCTTGACGTGAATGCAGTATATGGATTCCATATCAGTTCTTCAGTGCAGTAGAAGTGAATGCAGCTAAGTTGTATAAAAATTAATAATTGGACATGCTGACATATTCATAAATGTACATCAATTGTCATGTAAGACTATTTTAATAGCAAAATTAACTATATCGATGACAAAGACTAACTTACATAGATAAAAAAATTATAATATTATTTTACATGAAAATAAAATATAGAGACCAATTTATAATTTTGATGAAATTATAGAGACCAAAATTATAATTTAACCTTAAATAATTGTACAACAAAGTAACATTTCGATACTAATAAATTTAAAATTTAATATCTTAACAAAAAAAGATTAAATTAAAATAAATATAGCTTTTTACTAAAAGCTACAGTGATTTTAAAAGCATACCTTGTGCAGGTAAAAAATAACTTACTTTTTTAAAAACAGTGAAAGAAACATTATTAGAAAAGCATTCAAACATAAATTATGATTTTTGTTGTTAGATAATAATCAAAGTCAAGAGTTGATTAACCGTAAGACGCCAGTTTTAATTTTTAAAAACAGTGAAAGAAACATTTTTAGAAAGTATATTATGACTCTAAATAGCATACAACAATTAAATAAGTTATCTCCGACATTCTCCTATTATGTTGGGTAAATTACACTAATTTTTCCTGACATTCAGTTAAATTTTAGAGTAAATTAATAACTTATTTTAAAAGATTAGGATTATTTCAATTTAATCATGTTTACTTTAATTTAGGTGGCATTTAATTTGTTTGTATTTAATAGGATTTGAATATGATTCGTTCAGATTTCAAACCATTAAATATATTTATTTGTTAAATTCTTAAAAAGTTTGAATACATGTTAATAAATCAAATTTTGTAACAAGTTTTAAAACTTTTTACATGTATGATTTATTTTACTTTTGGTTTTTTCTCTCCATTTTAGTTGGCTTTCTCTCTTGTCTTAAAATCTAAAGGAAATTAATGTTTTGGTCCCTGAAAGATTTGTTCTTTCTCAAGTTGATCCTTAAAATATTGTTTTTTGTTTCAAATTGGTCCCTGAAAGATTTGTCCCCAATCAAAAAGTTACTTTTGTCTTAACTAAAAAATGGTTAAAATGCACTTTATCTTCCCTAAACTTTGGTCATTGTGCATTTCATTCCTTTAACTTTTAAAATTTTGCAAACAACCCCACTAACTTTACAATTTCAAAAAAGCCCCCATCTTAAAATGCATCAAACCCACCCATTTTTAAATACATCAGACCCCCATCTTACAATTTGTTCACAAATAATTCTTCACTTCGTCAAACGTTTTAAATGCCCTCTCTGGTAACCACCCCACAATCTTCGTTCTCATCATCCATTTTTTTTTTTTTAAATATCAGAGAATACATGGCCATTCTTTATGCAAATCACCTCGTCCTTCACAAACTCAAATTGGGTTTCAAGTGGACAATAGTAGTTAAATAATCGATCTTTTTTCCATAGGGTGTATGATGTATTTTAACCATAGCCTCAAATCATCGATAAGACTAAGAGATGAGCCTTTTTCAACAAAATGTAAAATTAATGGGAGTAGTTTGTTAAGTTTTGAAGTTTAAAGACCGAATCTTCTGAGAAACAAGACGTTAGTTTACTCTAAAATCTACAAGTAAACATTTAGATATATATTCAAGTCAAGCACTACTTGAGTTAAATGAAAAGTTTAGTTACTTGTTTGAGGGGATAATTTTTATTTTATTTATTTATTTTTTATTCAATATATAATTCTATATTTTAATTCTAATTTTATCAATTTTTCATATCATATGTTTAGTTACTAAGTTATTTGAATATACTTTTCTTTTTCATAAACTATTTATATGTGTTCAGATGTTGAAAAAATAAAAAGTTTTAATCAGTCAGTAGTCAGTATTTAGATTCAGAGATAATATCTTAATAATTATATATGTATTCAAATTTAAACATTTTAATCTAAAAAAAATGCCACCTTAATTCCCTTTTTTTTTTGGTTAAAGTAACTTTTAGGACAAAAAATTGAAATTAAAAAACAGTAAATTTTATGATTTAACAAAAAAAATATCAAATTGAAAAAAAATACAATCTTTCATAGATTAAATTGAGATATTTGATCAATTAAAATCTAAATCGAGAAAACTATAATTTTTTAAATATTAATTGAGTAATTTATGCTAAATTTTACATTTTACACCTAGTTTCAAATATTAAACTAGGCTCATCTAACACGTTAGATGAACCCCGTTAAATTAATGTCAACATTTAATATAAAAATTTTCTTTACTTTTTTTTTCATGAGAGTAAAAATTGTTAAGTAATTTCTTATTAGAAGATTTATATATTCCAAAAAAATCATTTTAATGACAAAAAAATGAATTAGCAAAGAACCAAGTGACACATATGGGTATTGTCACACTTGAAATGTGACCGGCCGGTGTTTTTTGGAAAAAATAGTATAAAATTAACTTTCAAAACTGAATCAATTTTCTTAGGAGTCACCACCAAAATTTAATTAATAGAAAATTTTTTGGAAAGAAGCCCTTTTTAATTGATGATTTGCATTTTTAAAGAGAATTGAGTTTGGAAGTTGATTCGCATGGAGAAAGTGTTAGACACCCTATAAGTTTGATTTTAAAAAAATGTGCAATTATTTCAAATTTCCCTAGTCATGCTTATCATCTATGTGCAAGGAAATAATAATAATAAGAAAGGAAACATTAAAAGGAAAGGAAGATTAGAAGACAAAAAAAAAAAAGGAATTTACAGGGAGGACTTGGCAAAGCATAGTGCCTACGTACCTAATACTAGGGATCAAAGTCAATATAGTTCATCTAGAAAACTGTAATATCCCAAGTATTACGAGTAATTAGAAGAATGTAATTTCCTACGTATCAATTTTTTTTTTCAAACAAATGGACGCCTTGTTAGGCAATTTTGTAATTTGGTAAATGCCTAGAGGAAATTCGTTGTCTAGAAATCCTTGAAGGAACGTGATGGGTATGAGATATTGGAGAAGGACTTGGGTTGTCACAACCCACTACCCTAGCCCATAACTGGCACAGTAACTCACCTCCTGTTACTGTAAGCCTAACTCATTCTCGAATTACCCTATGGTTTTTAGATGCCAAGATGGGAGTTATTATAAATTAAAATGGAATAAATTATTAATAGTTAAGTACCCTATGGGTGCTTAACATCACCTTCCGTATTTAAAGCAAAAAGAGCACTCTTTTCTAACTAAGTATTTGACGTAAAATTCCTCTTTTAAAGTAAGTTTTCAATGAAATATCCTTTTTAAAATAGAAAAATACTCAATATAATTTCATTTAATGATATCTGAAAAAGGCCAAATCATTTCAAATATCTCAAATTTAACTGAATAACCAAAGTCCAACCCATACCATAGGTATTCAAAATAATACTAATATTACGTTTTTTATAAAATAAAGTCTCCACCTAATCGGAGTAAATAGAACTTAAAAATAAACAATAATTCGTCCTAAAATCCCCCTAAGTGTCCTAACGACTACAAAGCAACTTAGTGACTTAATAACCAAAAGACGAATAAACCTATTCCGCAACAAGAAGGATCTCTACAAATCCTACTACTCCTCAAGTGGGTGTTTCTCGTTGACAACTGGATCTATAGAAAATGGAACATTGAGAGTGTGATTCTATGAATGATACAACTAATTCATAATACAATTCAAATACATCAATGTCAAATAAAATGCTCATAGGGCCAAACCTCAATACCGAAACAAGTAGAAAGATACTTACCAGATAGAGATAGCATCCAGTCACAATCACTTAGTATGCGTCCATAGCAAGACGCCCTACGAGTTCTCACCTTACCATGGCAATGCTAATATGCAACCAACTGGTGGTACACGTTAGTGGCTAGACACCTTATGGGTCCTCTCCTTTACCATGATGTTGCGAATATCCTACTGGTCAAGATGCCTTATGGGTCCTTGCCTTGACCTTGCCATGAAAGTCACTACCCCCACTCACTGGTTAAGACACCCGTGGGAGTCATAGCTCAACCTAGGCCCCCATCTTACCTCGCCATGAAAGATGGGCACCACTAGCATCAACCAAAGCATCGAAAGGGATTCATATTGTAATGCCCCGGGAGATTAGTGTACAAGTGTGCAAGGGAGAATTAAGTTTCTCTTCTATTATTGTTTATTTTAATAATGCATCTTTGTGTTGGTATTATTTTGTTGCTATGATTCTGTTATAATTGATGCAATGGAGTTAAAGACATCCTACGATAATCACATAGGAGGGAGAATCAATTTCTTCTTGATTGAGAGTTAGTAAAATTAAAGAGGAGAAAATATTAATTATTTCTTACTTTCTTGTGTTGATGAATTTAAGTGGATGTTTATGCTATATACTTTATGGTAAGGACTAAAATGAATAGAATTTATCCTTTGGAGGTTTAATTAATAATTTTGGGGTGCTACCCTAGTGTGTGCCTAGTAGGATATTTGGGAGTTTTGAGATGTATAGAAATTGTCTATGTGATAGAAAGGTAGGAAGAGACACATGGGTGGGTGGCAAGTGGGTATTAGCTTGGAAGGTGGGGGTACTTTTGTCCAATGAAGCCTAAATTAATTTAAAATTCAAACCCATTCCTTTTTCTCTTATCCCTCTTAACAGCCAACACAGCACACACATACAATTTCTGCACCTCAACTCTTCTCCTTCTACTGGCACAAGGGACTGGAGACCAGAAGTTTGTTGTCTTTGCTTAGGAAAAACTAAAGGTAAACAAATCTTTCTTCTCTCCCTTGGTCCGTTTTTCTCATTGAACCTTTTTCCTAGAGGTTATGTTAGAGCTAGGTTTTGGGTGTTCGTTAGGTGAGTTAATTCTTCTATGTCTTGCCCTTTTTGCAAAGCTTGATGAAAATGAAAGGGGTGATGTAAGACTCAAGGGGCTAGGGTTCTTTTGCAGAAAAATATTGTGAATATAGGAAGTAAATCTTTTATTTTGCTTCTTGAATAAATGGGTATACATTTAAGAGTTTTAAAGAGGTTTTAATCACCCAAAAAGCTTTGATAATTTCATTTTGATGAAGCCTTACAACTTGAGGGCCAAACGGTGAGATTTGGTTTTTTTTTCTGGTTTTTCGTGTTGTTGCAGAATTGGGGTGCCCAAGCACCAAGGCTAGCACCCAAGTGCCATGTTGAAAGAGAGTAAAGGATTACTCTCAAACCAAGGCTTGGCACCTAGGCACCATGTAGACAGAAAGGAAAGGTGGTCTGATCAGGCTAGGACACCCAGGCACCATTGAGACAGAGAGGAAGGAAGAGATAGAGACTTCATGGCACTCATACACCATCTTGGCAGAGAAGAGGGGAGAGTGAGAGACTTCATGGTGCCCCAAGAGCCAAGGTCCCGGAATCTTGATTTGTGATAGGAATTGAGCTTTGTGTTATTGCATGTTTGCATAGGTGTTTCTAGGAGTTCCTAAATACTTTATTGGATTTTTTTTTTCTAGCCTTTATTTGCCGAGCCAAGTGAGTAAACAACCTACTCAAGTATGTGAATTATTTCATGACCTAAAATATAGGTTGTTTGGAATTTATAATGTGGAGAAACATGCACTACAAAAAAAAACAACATTTAGTGGCATTTAAAACATCCATTTAGTGGCGTTTATAAACACCACTAACACTTTTAGTGGCGTTTGTGGAAAACACCACTATATGTAGCATCACAAGCAACTTAGTGGTGTTTATAACCAAACACAGACATAAACACCACTAATTAACTTAGTGGCATTTTAAAAATGCCACAATTGTAAAATAAGTCGGTAAAAAATGATTATAGTGGCGTTTAGGAGCTCCAAATGCCACTATATATGACAATTTAGTGACGTTTTACAAAGAAACGCCACTATTATTCAGTGTTTCCAAACTCACATGCAATTTTCAATTTGTCCCTAAAACTTGGATACAATTTATAGCAGCTCAATACAATATAATTTGACAAACTTTATAGTACATTCAGCAAAAATGGCATTACATAAGTTTGTTCATTCAATATAGTTGAAATTCAACCAAAGTAAGAGTTGATTGTTAAACATATTTATACAAAATAATAAAATCCTAAGGCAAATCATTCATCATCTTCTTCAACATCTTTATTCGCTTGATTACAATCCACTGGTAAGGAACCATCTCCGCTCCCTTGATCAAAAAGTTACATTTATTATAAGAATTTGTAAATAAATTATCAGTTTGAAACAAATAAATAAGTAATACAATTTTGGTGGTGTAGTTACCCTCACGCAAGATGTTGAGGAAGGAGCTGACTCTGAAGGCTCTGGAAGAGTTGTATCATCTCATTATGTTGCCTAGTCATGTCCGCCATTTGTGACTTGAGACTAGACATCTCCTAGACCTGAAACTGGAGATTTGCAACCTAGGTCTGTAATTCTGGAACATATTGACTAGAAGACTCACCTATAAAACGTGGAGTGCGCCTGAACACCTGAGTAGGACATAGTCCAAAACCTAGTCCACGTACCCATTTAGGATACTCATGGCTTCCTAAAGTCATAGCCAATGAGTCCTGTGTCGATATCCCAATAGATGTGGTCCCCTATGACTCAATTTCAGAAATTTTATCCTGCACAATAAACACAATATCAATAATCTAATATAATTGAAATAAATCAACTCTTAATTCAGAAATTTAAATAGAAAACAACTTACACTAATAGCTGAGGCTTCATCGCTAATGAATGAGCCATCTTTCCTCTTATGTGTCACAATCCACAGTTCTGCTCTACTGGCAGGCCTTCCATACTCAACAGCTTATATAATTAAATTAATTATGAAATAAAATGATATACAGTTTAGTGTCTCCAGTATGATTTAGCATCTGACGTTGTCTGATTTCCTTTTTTTTTTGCAACTTTCTCCTAACAATTTGATAAAACATATTATTATTATATTGACAGTTTGTAATGTAAACAACAATGTTTCAAAGTATCATTACCAGATAACGTGGGTCATTTCGATGCCTAACAAACAATGCCTATTCTTCCCGTGAAACTCCTTTCGGAACATATGTTGCTATTTCATCTAGTGTTCTTATACCATTGTCACGTCTTATAAAGATCCGAGTGACCATTCTTCCAATTGCAATCAACTTTTTATAATAATTTTTTTCTCTTCAGCACTATTAATAACGAATCTGGATTAAAAAAAAATAATTAAGATATTTATATAATAAAAATAATAAATTAATATTTATAAATTATCACCGTTATATCATTTGCAAATACTAATTCCTTATACTCACGTGGAATCTTCTTCCACTTCGAGTAAGATAGGGGTAGCGTAATGAAATTACGTCTCATGTCACCCAAAAAAGATGATAGGAGACCTGCAGCTTCTCTAATGGGCTGCCCAATATCATTGTATTTTAACTTTTCTTTGGATCGCCCATAAATCATGTACTAATATTCGCTCAGTATGCTCAACTCCATTTTCATCTGTAAGAATTGAAAATTTATTAGCTTACATAAATAATATTAAAATTAAACAATGACATAAAATTCAATTCAGTTACCAATTGTCTCCACAATCCAATAACCGCCCTGGGGGGAATGCTGTGTGGAAGAAGTCATAAGAAATGGAGTCTCCAATTGTCCTGATAGTGTCTCAGGATGTACAAAACCAAAATCGGAAGGAAGATAGTTGATGACGAATGTGGAGTGGTTTGAGTCTCGAGTGGAATGACTGACTCCATGACATGTGGCTCTGCACCACAACTAACCTGTGGAGTCGGTAGAAGACTACCACTGCTAGATGCATCATGTCTAATAGTAGGGTCTAATATGCTTTTCTTCTTAAATAATCGAGTCATTCTTATATTTTTATATAATAAAAAAATCACATATTTAGCTAAACGAAAAAAATAATAAATTAAATACAAAACAAATCATAATAAAAAAATTTGAAACAAGTGAAAAATACTTGAAAACAATTCTCAATCTGCATTGTCAAGGAACTCCCTAACTAGTGGTAGATTAGTTTCACCATTAGGGAACAAAGGCTCCAATGGTTAGAGTTGATACGGTTCATTCTCGTATATCAACTCTTCTTTGTCATCTCCCATATCATACAAATCCCATGGTTTTAGTTGAACAACTATCTTCCAATTCTTGTCTGGCTCATCATCCACATAATAAACTAGTTAAGCTCCTGAAGCTTGTATACATGGTTAATCATCTTCGTAATCACTGATGTAAAGCAACCGTCAAAAATTTATGAATGGAAAGCCAAATTTATCAGTAATAATCCCCTAGGATTAGTCGTATTTGACCATTTGCATTTAAATAGCATTACCATAAATCTCCTATGATAATTTAGCTCAATTATATCAATGACTTGACCATAGTAAGACATACCTCCAAGTTCCATGTGGTCATCACTGCTGCTCACATAACTTCTAATTCCAAATGTACTGAAAATTCCACAATTCTGAGTCCTCAAACCTTCATCATGTTCAACAACTCAGAGTTTAAATCCGTTGACATTATATACAATAAATCACCTTACTTTATCAAGGTGGCCTTATGCAAGCAATTGAAGGTCTACAGAATGGGATCTAGGATCCTTCATAATCTAAAGGAAAAAAAGACTGATTAAATAAAAAAGAATTAAATATTACATGTACAAAAAAATCTACTTACGCGTTGAGAAAATCATCCAACAAATTCCCGATGCACTCTATTGTTTATTTTAGCTAGAAACTATGTACGACCTCTCAATTGTCTCTTGGTGATCTCTCTAAACTCCTTGTACCCAAGGAAAAAAAATAAAAATTAATTATTTTGACTAAAGCTACTATAAGTATTGACAATCTGTTTATACTCACTAAAGAAATGAATCAACTTCTTTATAATTGGTCAAGACATGTTGATGAGCCTGCAACTTCTTTATTGAGACAAGGTATACCACTCAGAACCCCCCACAGGCCTTCTGATTGCAGGAAACAATTAATCACCCGCAGATGATCCAACCTCTAGTTCATCATCAACACGTCCTGGTCAATTGAACGATGTCTCAACTCCATCTAAATATCTTGAACATAAGGTTAAAATTTCTTGTACCATGTAACCTTTTGCTATAAAAACTTCGAGTTGAACTCTATTCTATACATAGGATTTCAATTTTCTAAGATATCTATAGAAGACCGAACTGAAGTATTATAATTAAAATCTTTATAAACAAATAACTTATTTGGAAAATTTTGCATGGAATTAAATTACCTCTCTATAGGGTACATCCATCGATATTGAACTGATCTGCCCATTTTTGGTTCATCGACCAAATAAACCATGAAATGTACCATAACCGTAAAGAATAAAGGCAGGAACAACATCTCCATATTTCACAATGTCAACACTATTCTATCTTGGATCTTGTTCAAATCATTAACATTTAGAACTTTATTGTACAATTGCCTAAAGAATGAACACAAGTCAACAATAATTGTAGTAACTTGCTTTGGTAGTGTCTTTCTTAGAGCTAATGGCAAAAATTGCTCCATGCGAATATAAGAATCATGACTCTTCAATCCGAAAAGTTTCCGCTGCCTCAAATCCATACATCTAGAGATATTGTTAGAATAACCATCAGGAACAGTAATATTTTTTAATGTCTTCAAGAACAAATCTTTTTCTGCATTATTTATGGTGAAAACCATTGGAGGATATCTACCAATTTCATTAGGCCAAAGATTTGATCTAACACTCATTTCTTATAAATCTTTCCTTACATTTAAGTAATATTTAGACTTTTCAGACTTATTAAGCAGTGTCAAAACAACATTATCCCAAACATTTTTCTCTATATGCATAACATCCAAGTTGTGACATAACCAGTTGCTAACCCAATATGGAAGTTCAAAAATATGCTCTTCTTACACCATTATTGAGGGCTTGCATTTGCATCACTAACCCCTCTTGCCCTTTTCCTCCATCCCTCATTATCCATATCTTTTTCAAACACCATATTAATAGCAGAGAGCTAACTAAAAATGTTAGATCCAATCAATTTCACAGGTCTCTACTGTACCGTCAAATCTACTTCGAGCTAATCTAAATTTATGTCTGGAGTCTAAAAAGCGATGATGCCCCATAAAACACCACTTTTGACTATGTGGAAGTCGACAAGAAGTTAAGTCAAAGTTGCATATTAGACAAGCTAACCCAGTATGAGTATTCAATCTAGATAAAGTCCTGATACTTGGAAAATCACTGATAGTCCACATAATAGTTGCACACATTGTAAACATTTCCTTTGCATGAGCATCATATGTTTCAACAATGACCGTTCACAAATATTTCAACTCATCTATCAATGGCTGTAAATAGACATCAATATCATTACCCGGGGCTCCCTTCCTTGGAATAATCATTGACAGAATGAGACAACTCTATTTCATGCACATCCATGAAGGGTGATTGTAAGGTATTAGAACCACGGGCCAAATGCTGTAACTTGTACTTAAATTCCCAAATAGATTGAAACCATTAGTTGCTAACTCAAGGTGAACATTACAGGGATCCAAAGCAAATTGATAATTTTTCAAATCAAATATTTTCCAAGCTTTAGAGTCTCTAGGATGTTTGAGCAACCCATCATTATTCCTATCACCAACATGTCATCTCATGTGTTCAACAGTCTTAGATGGCTTTAATGGAAAATATCAAAGTATTTTGGCGGGTTATTTTTTCCTTTTGACAACCTTTACCTTTATGTTTCCATCTAAATACATTGTATTTCTTACAGGCATCTCTGTTTTCATCATCCCCCCAATATAACATGTAGTCATTCAGACATGCGTGAATTTATTGATAGTTTTTTTGGCCTCATAGAAAGATGTTAGAATTTTGGCAGTCCAAATGCATCTGCCAATAACTCTAATATCATTGACATTGCCTTGTCAGTTATCCAACACACTTGATGTGGTACAGTCTTATCAAGAATGACAATTTCATAAATTTCTCACGTCCTTTGTACAGACTATGTTGTCTATCTTCAAGTATCTCACAAAACTTTCTAGTTTCATTATTCATTTCATTTGACGAAACCAAAGTCTCACCAACTTCTGCCCTCTCTTCTTCAACATGGACACCAAATGCATCATGGACCATGTCATGCATAGGATTATCTTGGTTAATTCTATCTACCCTTGAAACAGTTTCTACAAAAGGTTGTACCATAAATGTCTCCTCATGTCGGGACCAAAATGTGTAACCTTGTAGAAATGCCTTAAGAATTAAGTGTTCATGTACAACTTCTCTAACTTACCACTTTTTCAATTTGCATTTGGGACATGGACATATAATTTTACTCTCAACACTATTATTTGCAAATGCAAAATCTAATAAACCATTAAGTCCTTCTAAATATTCAGGAGTATTTCGGAGTCTAGTAATCTAAGACTTATCCATTATGTTATATAACCAGTCAAAACAATATTTTTTATTAATTATACATTTTATAACTAACTATACTTATTTTATTAGACCTTAGTAACAATAAAAACAAATTCTAATATAATTTTTTCATATATATCTGGCAAATTTTGAATTATGTCAACAGAGCAAGTAATTTTATATTCCATAGTTTAAACTTTAAACCACACTAAATTTAAGCTTTCTAGAAAGCTTTTAACAGTATTGTGACTAAGTCTAGATTATAAGAGAACTAAGTCTACAATATTAGAGAACTATGTAACTAAGTCTACATTAGTATGAATTTTTCAATTTCTCTATTCAATGAATCTGTAAATAAAACATGAGTCTATCTATATATTCAATGAATTCATTGCATTTCAATCATATTTCAAAAGCAATTTAACAAATAAAATCAATCTATGGTCAGCACTTCAGCACACACATAAGCGTTGACCAAAAAAAGAAAATTAAAATTAAAATATGTAATTACAATAAAAAATACATAATAAAATGAGTCAGACCACAATAAGTGAAACAAAATAGAAGCAAGAAAGAAATGGCCACCTAGTTTTGAGATTTGGAAAAAATATAAGAAAGAAAGAGTCAAATGAAGATTGATCCTGTCCAATGTGAAAACATGTACAATAGAGGTGACTATATTGAAAAAAAATTTAATTAAGACTATGATATGATAAATAATTAATACTGACCTATTTTGAGACAATATAATTTGATTTAACTGACTTAGTTTATATAATTTTGCATAAGATCAAATTAATTACATATTTTATATAGTTAGTCTAATAATAAGGATGAGATTAAATTGATAGATAGACATACTTCATGTTATAGAAGTTGTCAATATTAAAAACTGGAAAAAATTGTGAGATTCATAATTTTTTTTTCAATGAGAAGAAACTAGCTAAATTATATGTTTTTCAATTTTTGGAATATCAATATATCAAATACAATTAATCAAGGACATATAGATTAGCAAGGAAGCATGGTAGTTTCAACTTTATTTAACCTTCATTTTTCAAATTTATTGTTGTCTATACCCATATTACCTTTTTCTGTCAACTACATCCATAATTGAGACATTTAATTATAAATACAGTTAGGATAAAGGATAACATTGAAGGCATTTTCATTTTATATAATTTGTACTGACAAAAACAGTCTGTAGACAACCAAAATATTTTTTGTTCTTTAATAAGTAAATACTTCTATCATATAGACACACACAAAATAAAAATTTTAAAGCCTAAAAAAAACCAATGGATAACACCCAACAAATTGAAACTATACGCCTAATGTGGAAAAAAGATAAATTAAAGGAAAGAAAAAATAAATAAACCAAATCCAACAATAAACAAAAGTGAGAATTATATCATGAAACAGTACTGATCTAAAATTTAAGAAATTTTTTTTGAAAAAAAACTTTTGACAAAAGGAAGTGAAATGCAGAGAAAAGAAACTTGGGTGATATTTGGTACATATAGAAATGGAATCCCATTCTCAACCTTTTAAGTTTAACTTCTAAGATGTCTATTATTAAACTTTCCTATAAATATCTAACGCATAAAGTAGTTTTTACAACTTAATACCATATAATTAATTCTTTCAAAGAAAAATTCCCCCAAATGTGATATTTTTATTTTTAAAAAGCATTTACTTTAACATGGGGTGTTTTTATGGGTCACAAACATGTCCAGGAAAGCAAAAATGAAACACCCAACAAAAATGAAATACTACATAGTTACATTCAACATTGTATGAATTACCGAACCCATAGAAATAGAAGAATGAAATGAACTGATAAACTTACAACATAGCACAATAAAAAGACCACAAAGATTAGAAGAAAGATGGGAAGACCATAGAAACAACAATCTTTTTTTCATTAAAAAAAAAGAAGAAAAATCGTTTCTATTTCCCATTGTTGCAAATGTTCATTGACTATCTCAGAATTAATAGATAAAAGTAATTTTAACAAAAAAGAAGCCATGTTAGGCACAGACCAGAGAACACTCAAAAAAATTTTCAAGATGGAGGTAAAAAAAGATACCCAGGGAATTGGGGATAAGAAGCAACCATGTTTCAATAACAGTTCAAATAATTCAACTAGCAACTATATCAAGACTCGAGAGATCTAAACTAAGTAGTCTATAACTAAAAGAGGACTGGTCATTGATGCTTTTTGTACTTCAAGTGAGCAACAACAACAATTGATTCACACTAATTGGTTATCGAGTTCATGTAACAGTATAGTAGTAGGTACGTGTCCAGAATCATCTTGTTGAAAAATAACGTCTTTGGAAGCAGATATTCAAAAGTAGACAAAAGGCGAGAAAGTTCACCAAGGAAAATTTTATCAAGGAACTGAAACAAGGAGATAAAATAACATCTTTAGAAGCAGATATTCAAAAGCAAAATTGAAACGGATAGCAGCGAAAGGGAGGATAAGGAGAGGCGACGAGCTACAACGATGCTACGATGAGGAATAGCGATGGTGTTGTGATTGAGAGATGCGACAGTTTGAGAAGGGAAGAGGCAACGGTGCTGCGACGGGGAGAAGCGCGACAACGGGGAAAGGCAACGGGGGAAACGCAACGAAGAGGAGGGTGGAGGCTGCTATCAAAAAATTTAGGGATGTCTGAAATTGGGGTGTCGAATAAATTTAAAGATTTAAAGATATTTAGTGGCAGAATGAAACGCCACTAATTAGTGGCGTTTCAGACTAAAACACCACTAATTAGTGGCGTTTTGGCTGAAATGCCACTAATTAGTGGCGTTTTAAACTTGAAACGCCACTACGTAGTGGTATTTCATCATGAAATGCCACTGTATTATTTAATTTAACCTAATAAATTTACTTTTGAATTGATTTTTTTAGTCATTTCTTTAGTGAAAGTAGCCTATATATCTAAATATATCATGTGCATC
This sequence comes from Biancaea sappan, assembly GCA_037074585.1. Classification (NCBI taxonomy): domain Eukaryota; kingdom Viridiplantae; phylum Streptophyta; class Magnoliopsida; order Fabales; family Fabaceae; genus Biancaea; species Biancaea sappan. The sequence goes on from CM073499.1 coordinate 32,856,385, forward strand.
TAAAATTTGGATGGAAAATGTTACAATTAGTTAAAAATTTACATGATTTTATAATTGAGGCATGTACTTAATTAATCAAATGAGGAAGAACACATTAAGCTCAGTTATCAAAGTATCAATATCTTGAAATCTTTTAATGTTGCATTTCAAGACTTCAAGGTATTGATATTAATATTGTTATTGGTACTTTGATCACTTATCTTAATATGCTCTTCATCATTTGGTCCAATGGAGGAAGAACGACCAGGGTAGAAATAGACAAAGCGTAACTATATTTGAGAAGAGAGATGGATGGAGGAAACACCACTAAAGGAGGATTGGTCCAGTGGAGGAAGAATGACAAGGTTAGAAATGGACGAAGCATGACCAGAGGAAGAACAAACAAAGGACGAGTCACCGATGGAAGAACAGTAGGAACCACGACGGAGACTCAGTAGAGGCAGCATGACTGGCGAGACTAGGTGAGTGAGGTTGCGGGTGGGATGATTAAGGTTTAGAATTAGGGAAAATTTGAAATTTATGTTATTAAAGTAATTTTAATAATCCAAATATAGTGGCGTTTGCAGGTAAAACATCACTAAGTTAGTGGTGTTTTTAAGATAAATGCCACTATATAGTGGCGTTTATTAGGAAACGCCACTAAGTAGTGTTGTTTTCCTGTAAACGCCACAAAATTGTGGTGTTTAAATTGAAAACGCCACTACATAGTGGCGTTTATGCTTAAAATGCCACTATATAGTGGCGTTTGGATAAAATGCCACAATATTATTGATTTAGTGGTATTTTAAATAAACACCACTAAATTATTGTTTTGTTTTTTGTAGTGGTGGAATAGGGGAGATAAAATTTTATAATTTGTATGTTATGATTTATGCTAGAGTGTGCTTTGGAGTTTGGATTTTTGGATTGGTAAATATGTGTACATGTGCAATGTCTATGTATGTGTCAAAAATTTATTGGAATAATTGTGCATTAAATCTTGATTGTTCTATGGCAGATTTGTGGGCTAGACCTATAGGAGTCATGTAGAATAATTTGCCTTTGTGTAAGGGAAATGAATTGCATTTGGGCATGAAGAATTTGCCTTCAGGCATGGAGAATAATTTCCCTTGGCAAAAAGTTTTGGTTGCCTTCAAGCGTGGAGATTTAATAGTTTTTGGGCAAGGAGAACATAACAATACCTTCGGGCTAGGAGACGTGGATGCCTAGTGCTCCATCTATGTTTTAATTACTTGTGTTTGGTTACATTCACTGAGATTATTATCTCGCATTGTTGTTTCCATGTTTCAGAGTTTGTGAATGTTGAAGAACATCCGCGCAAGGAGTAACGGATGTTCAAGTGATCCAAGGCATTTAATTCTTGGGTTGGTAATATCTTTTGGAGTCACCCTCTGAATTATTTTTGTAGTCACTATGTAGTCCAATAGGACCAATTAGGAAGGTTATTTTGGAAGAACATTCTTTTGTATATGTTTCTATATATTCCTTGAGTCATTTTGATATAGGAATAGATAGAAACATAGGAGATGGTCATGTTGTTGCTTATTTATTTAAAGTTATGTAACATACGTTTTTCATTATATTTATGGAGTATTTTATGATCTTGCATGTATGGAGTGGAGTATGGTGAAATTCACCCCTATCAATATTATTATTGCTTTTGTCATGTGAGTTGGAACTAAGAGCTAGGCTTACGTCTATGGGAGGTACTCACGTGTCGTGCCGTTCACGTGCCTGAAGTTGGTTGTGACACATACAATCCAAGTCAACACAAAATCATTACGAAAACAATTATAATAAATATCACAAGTTTCCCCCTTCCACGTTTTCAAGGAACATTTAATTTTTTTAGTCAGGTGCATGAATAACAATAATCATAACAATCCCTAAAGTGGCACTTATCAATGAACATCTATCTATGTTGTAGTTCATCCTCCATTATAATGGATTAAATTACACTAATATTAATCATGCCATTTACCCTTTCAATTCATGTCTTATAAATATTTAATTATTCAGAACTTTTGGCTCATGTTCTAAATATTCACTATATTTCCCTACCAATTTCGGGGGGTACTACCCTATAGCATGCCATAAAGCATAAGATGCTAAAATCATATTTATTTATAATATCCTTAATGTGGAGTTTGTTGATGGTCCTCTACTCACATTACAATTAGTCTTTCTTATGACCATTCATGTTATATAAGCCATTCATTTGTCATAAGCTATTTTAATTTCAAATCTAACAACTTATTCATTGATTTATTATCATCATCCCTATGGCTTATACAAGAACAACCTAACCTATCTAGGTTACATTTTTAATTCATGCATAATAATAATAATGACAAAATGTGGATTTTATTAACAATCCCTTTTACCAAAGTAAATCATAATATATATATATATATATATATATATATATATATATATATATATATATATATATATATATATATATATATATATATATGTTATTCCTTTCCGAGTGCCATCTTAAATTAAAACTAACAATTGTTCATTCATTTAACCTCAAAATCCTCACGGTATCCATAAGAACAATTTGTACATTACCCTACTATTTTTGGGAGATCATCCTATGGAAACAAACTTGGCATATGATGCTAAAACTATATTATAAAATAGTCAGATCATTTACCTGAATTTCAACAACGTATTTATCATCACCAAGCGTGGGTTAGAGAGAGAGAAGGTGCGTACAAGAATCCAAGATGAAATTCTAATAATTTCAACAAAAGTATTGCGAAAAGAAAAAAATCCAAACCATGAAATCAGAAAACTTCTCGTTTTTACTTCTGACCTTTGGTCACTATTTTGGTTATATCTCCTAAACGGTAAGGAATGTTTTGGAAAACTTATTGCATTAGAAAAGAAAATCAAAAACCTTTCCAGGGATATCTAATTTTTTGAAACAGAGCCCGATTAAAGGAGTTGTGATTTGAGTTTTCTACTTCTTACCTTTATTTCTTTGAAATTTTTCGACATCGGAAACGACCACTGGAGATGTGTTTCTTGAGGTTTTATGTGTGGAGATGTCGCGTCTAGGGTTCCTTTATTTTCAAGGGATAGAAGACAGAAGACAAAAGACATCTAGGTTTTCCTAGTATAAGAGATATAGGAGGCTTCTTAGGTTGCTGGGTGTTGAGGGCTTGGGTGATATTTATAAAGGAGAGTGGCTACCCATTAGCTTAGGTTACTATAGGATTTGTATGTTATTTTTCAGTTATCCACTTAAATAATAATATTATTATATTCTTAGTTACTTATCCACTTATTTATTATATTGTATTCTTATATAATTTATCCATTCATTTATTATATTATATTATTTGTGTAGATTATCCCTTCATTTATTATTATATTATTATTATTATTATTAGATACTCCCTCTTCTTGTTATTTTTATTATTATATTATTATTTATATTATTTATTTACTCTATTCTTATCCTACCATGATTCAATTTCCTGATTTAATTATTCCCTATGTCTTACATGTCTATATTCCTTTAGTATCTTAATCTAGATTTAAATTTTAGGTTACTTACTTATTATCCTAACCTATTATTTTATTTATCTTGATTTAATTGGTTCAATTTAAAAACAGCTTCCTATATCTTTTAGAGGTGATTATTTCTTATTTTCTTTTAATGAATAATCCTCTTTGATTATTCAAACCACATGTCCAATATCTTAAGTTCAAATAAATTCATTTTATTTTTACTTTCTTATATTCTCTAAAATCTAATCATATCTCAATTAATCTAATTAATTTCTAATTGAATAAATTACATCATAAAATCTAATCATCTCTAGGCTAAGTTACTTTTATTTTCTTTATATATTTATTAATTCACTTATTATCCTTTGGTTATAATTATTTTACCTAATATTAGTTTTATTAAATTCCTAAGAGATTCTTTTATTTATTTCCCTACATTTAATTTTCGTAAATTCTAAATCTCTAATTAACTTTTAAAGCCTCACATTATTTTACTAAATTAATCCATACCTATTGGTCCTATTTTGAGTAATTTCTTCCAATCCCCTAGCTAAGTTTTATTTTCATTTTAGTCCCTTACTAGCCCACATTATAATTTTTGACTAAATCAACCATCATATCACAAATAATTGAATGCATAACACACATATTCAAGCCTCCACAAATAGAAAAAATAACACACATATCACAAGCACACAAATTTATAATGACAGACACCAAAAAAAAATCCTATGAGTATCTGTCTATTCACGAAAAAAAATTCTTACATCCAAATTTTCGATTTCTTATGACATCGTAATATTTGGGGTATTACATGGGTGAAAGAAAACTATTTTCTTGAGAACTTTAAGTGGAAGGTGGAATAAGATGTGAGACTAAGATGTGGATTTATGATGATGTGGCTACTTAGGTGGTGATGTGGATAGTGTTTCTACATGGAAAATTAAAGAAGATGAAGCCTCTTAGGTTGCTTAAGTGTTCCTACTTGTGGCAATTACTAAGAAGGGCACTATGTTAATTACAAGTGCCACTTACCCACCTAATAAGTGACACACATCAGCCTACTTGCTCCAATTCACTCTCATGAAGCTCTTTCCAACATATCTCTCTTCTTCTATGTCATTCTCACCTCATCCTTTACCAAGTCTCCATTTATGTCCAAGTGTCCAACCCTCAAAGAGATCCTTAGCTCCAACAAAGGCTTCTATTTCTGATTTGGGAAGAACCCTAGATTGAAATTGATTGATTTCTTGAGTGTAAAGGCTTGGGTTGAGTCTTAAACTTCCTTCCTATTCTTGGGCATGTGTATGGAACTTGAATCTTTTGGATATTGCTGAAGAGATTTAGATTTAATGACTTGGAAGTTGAATAAACCAATTTTGGGAAAGTGAGTTCATGAGTAGTGTCATTGATTAGGCTTGTTTATATGTGGTTTTATGGCTATTTTGAAGTGATTTCGAACCACCAAATTCACTAGGAAAGGCCCTTCAAGCTTGGGGATCAAAAAGGGTGAAATTGGTGTGGATTTAAGCTTCAAATTGTGTGGACCCAAGGCTGGGCAGCAACCCGTTGCCATTAAAAGGTGGTGCCATGGGTGCCGGAGTGGGCGCCCAAGGAGCCACTAGATGATATACCTCCAAATATTGTGAATTGACTCATTTTCCCTTACTTCCTTGATTTTTAGGCTTGGGGTGAAAACTTGGAACCTTTTCTACCACTTTAAAACTTGCAAATCCTACTTTAAACAAGGGAAATTGGTAAGGAAAGCTCAATGCCAAGGTGAGGAATTTTCTATCCTATTTTGATTACTCTTATGTGCCTGTTGAAGTGTGAAGTGTAACATGCCATATTTTTTTTATTTAATTTATATTCTCTTTACTTAAGTTAGAAATGATGTTAGAAGTTAGTAAAATATGTTTTTGATGCTTAGGAGGAAGCAATAAAGGAAAGACATTAGAAATTAGGATAAATGAGCTAAGAGTAAAAGAAAAATGAAGTTTTAAGTGAAACAGTTGACTAACTATATCAATCAGTCCACTGATAGCATCAGAGATCATACTAGATTACTGATATGTGCAATCGCTTAACTGATAAGTAGAGATCAGTCGACTGTTATTCTCTGTCAAGCTGAAATTTTAGGTTCTGAACTAATCAGTCAACTAATCGCCTGCTGAAGTGCGAAAATAAGTCGGTTCTAATTGAAAAATTAATGAAAAATTGACTAGAATACGCCCAACATGCCAACAAAGCTTAGAAACAATAAAGTAAGGATAAAAGAGGAATTTTCACACTAAAGGGGCTCTTTAGACTCTTTTAGAAACAAAAAGGGAGAGAAAAAGATAATTTTCTAAAAATAAGAAAGAAGAGAGAGAAAAAAAAACGTGAAGGAGAAGAAGAAGACAGAGAATGGAGTTCTAATTAGGATTCTAGCAAGAAAATCATCAAGGTAAGTTTCTTAGCTTGATTTCTCTAGTTTAAATGGATTCTAGAGCTTGAGAATTTATAGAATAGCAATTTTTAGACTAAAAGAAAGAGAATAGAAGAAGGAGTAGTCTAAAATTTGAGAAGCAAGTGGAGCTAGAGAGAAACTAGTAGAGAACTCACAAGTTTCGGCTATAGGAAGAATGAAAGGTAGCTAGTTATTTATAAAAGTAAGTTATCAATATGTATTATCATGCTTGTGTATGATATAACATAGTTTTATGATAAAGTCTTCTATAAATGTTCGAGAACATGATTTCTCATGAAAGTATAACTTGATTCCTCATGGAATGTAGAATTTTCCTCATAGGATGTAGAGTTCTCTTCATGAGATAACTAGAAAGCAAATTATTTCAGTTGTTTATCATGTTTTTTGTATGATATATCAAGTTTTATATTCAAGTATTCCATGAGCACTTTAGAAAGAGATTTCTCATGAAAAGTATAGCTTAATTCCTCATGGAATGACAGAACCCAAAACCTTTCCTCATGGGATGACAGAAATTCCTTATAGGGAACAAAATCCTTATGGAATGACATAAATTCTTCATAAGGAGTAAAATCCTTATGGGATGACAGAAATTTCTCATGAGATGACAGAATTTTCCCATGGGATTTAAAGTACTTTTCATGAGAAAGAGTTAGAAGTTATAGTGCACTATAACAAAAGATGAGAATATTTTAGTCATATGTTCATATGATAGTTTTATATTTATAGATGTGAGAATTATTTATATTGCTTTTATGACTAAAATGGTTTTTATGATAATTTCTTAATGTAAGCTATCTGCTGGGATTATATATCTCGTGTTTTATATTATAACTAACTATTTCAGGATTTGAAGTAGAAATGCAAGAGAAAGTAAAAGAATAAGCTAGTAGAATTGATAAGTAGTTATATAGTACAAAGGAATGTTGTGTCAACTTCCTATGTAAACTTTTGGAGACTTATGCATATCTTGTATGTGTGTATAGAAATATTTGAGTTTTATGTAAAAATCTTATGTTGTAGTTATTCTAAAAGAGAATTTGCAAGAAACAGTGGTTATTGTGCTTTGAAGCATGCATAAATAATAAAGAAGAAGTTGTACTATCTTTTAAGTTACAATTTTCTGAGATTTTGAGATGCAGGACATATCAATCGACTGATTGTCCTGTATCAGTCGATTGATACCTCCTGAATTTATGAAGTATGCAAATCCGAGGTCTATCAGTCGACTGATAGACATCCATCAGTCGATTGATCGTCCTCTGCCTAGCTTAAAATTTTATATTGCAAAATGTTCCAAATTTTCCCTATTTTTATGTAATCTGATATTTTATAAGAATTTTCTAAAAAATCTCATGGTTTAAACCAAGATTTTCACTAAATATATATTACAATTTTCTTAAATTGTATAAATTTAATATAAGTCTAGTAGACGTAACATGAAGTTTATACATATACAAATCCACATTTCATCACTCTTCTAAGTTAAGGTTTTTATGAAATTAGATTTCGATACGTAATTAGGAATGTTATGATTTACATGTCCTAATTTAGGAGAAAAAGGAAACTCTAGGTATGATCATAGTGTCACAACCCGTTTTCTGGGCACATGACCGGCACAATGATGAATCTCTCATCACTGTAAGCCATTCGATAAATTCTACCCGTGAGTTTAAATAATCTATGTTATCAAAATAACAATTCCTTAATAAATATGAAGAAAATATATCAAATTTTCTTATCTGAAAATCATAAAGATGATTTGCATGTAATAATAGATTATCAATTTAAAATACATTATTATACTGACATACAAGCCAAATCCAAACCCATGACCTAGATGTCCTAGACGATTACAGAGCTACATAATCTACAACAAAAGAGGGGTCTACCCGACAGCGGGAAGGTCCAAAGTGATCTATTCTTCTAGCGGATATTCTTCATCGGCAACCTAATCTGAACAAAAAGGTTTCACAGAGAGTGTGAGTTTTAAAACTCAATGAGCGAATCGGCCTCGCGTTAATAAAATTCAAATACATCACCAGTCATGCAAGTATACCAGAAGGCTCATACTCAACCAATAGACATAGTTAGAAATTACATACAAAAAGATAAAAATACATCCAATTCAACAAACGTTACTAGTACTCATCAATGGCAATATATTCCAGAGAGCGCACATAGGCCAGCTCACCAATTCTGTATATTTCCGCCATGACGCACAACCTCATCCTCTTAGCTAGGGCGCCTCACATATTTATCACCAATCCAGGCTATATCCCTACTGAGGGAATCGTTGTCTCCACACTCATTGGTCAAGACACCCTTTCAACCGGATTTTCCGCCTTGCCGTGAGAGGGGGTACTGTCCCGCTCAATCACAATCAATAGTACATCATTTCATATCATAATCAGAAATACAATGTAATATTTATTTATATAAAAGGTATAATATATAACTATATTATAGATTTATAAACCACAAATCAAGATAACAATTAAACGATTTTTGAAAAGATTCAAACTTCACATCATCATGAGATATTTGCTTCGTCTTATCCATACTTTTGGATTAATTATCTCATTAAATTCGTCATTCTGAATCCAATTTCCCCCTATGAATCTTGGGAGTGTCCTACGACATACCATTTATCACCAATAATGCTAAAACTCTATTAAAACGGGGTCGTTTCACTCACCTGGATTCCGTACGAGTATCACTTCTATAAGTCGTTACGGACAAGAGTACACAGATAAATTTCAGTATTCCGCTACAGAGATTTTCATGAAAGATTAGAGAAAACAAGTTAGGATTGTTTTCATACAGACACTGTTCATACATACGGTTACTGTTCATACATAAGGTTACTATTTATATGTACAGTCACTATTCATACATACGATCATATAACGTATAGATATTGTTCATATAATGGATACTGTTCATACATATGTCACTATTCATATATATAGTCACTATTCATATATACGGAGACTGTTTATACCAGAAATAGAGAATACAATCTGTAAAAGAGTACACCAGGTAAGTTCCTAGGAAAGAGTGGAGGGTCGCAATGGACTCACTTAAAAACCAGGTCTTTCCTTAGCCAGAACTTTCCTAGACATGTATTCTTCACAGTTTACATTCTATTTTGGTAATCAGAGAATCAAATAATATGTAAGCAGCTAAGGACAGTTTTTCTGATGTGGAAGATCAGCCAAAGCCGCAACCACAGAGCATACTTAAAAAAAATAACTTCTAAAATTTGAAAGACATATAAAGGACATAGTATCCTTACCTAAGCTGAAAAGGAAAGGCCCAAAATCTCAGAGGCCTAGCGTCGGAGCAAGAGAAACTTAAGGAGAGAAGAAGAGAAGTTGAAGGTGTGAGTTTAGAAGTGAAATGGAAGGGCCTATTTATAGGAAAAGTCAACGGTACTATTTGTCACTATACGCTAATAAAATATTCAATTTACTATTCATAAAAATGACATTTCTAATAAAATATTTCACACATTACTGTGCAAAACGTGCTACTTGAATTATTGGTTACTATTAAAACTTAAGGGGAAAACTATCCTTTCACCTTGAACATTTAAGTTTCTTTTCAATTCAGTCATTTCACTTTAGTCCCTGAGGCTATTTTCATACATAAAATGTCATTTTCTCCTACGAACTTCTTTATAGTTTTCTCTTATGACCAAACTACATCTAGTACTTGATATTTCGATTGTATAAGTGAACAATATCGTATACGTAAATAGTATTATATAGGTGAACAGTACTGTATACTAGCATAGTAACTATAGTTTGCAAATACGCATGTATATTTTATTTTTCATGGGTATTACACATAGTCAAAAAAAATATTTTAGGCAAGAAGGTGTTGTCATACCTCCATAATTGTATTGTTACTTGGTATTAAATTGTGCCAGGTGTATAGCTAGGAGAAGTTAGCCATTTGTGAATGTGAACAAAATGTGTGCAAACTAAGAACGTAAACGCATATAAAATTCTTATAACTTATGTATTTGAAAAAAAGAATAAGAATGCCCTTTATGGTTGATCGTTGTGTTTATTGCCGCCACTTAGGTCATTGGTCAACATTGAAAAAGATTGTTGTAATTAGATTGTGGAATGATGATTGACCTCATAGATTTATTAGAATCCTTGTTGTGTAATTGTCATGATACTACTATACTTGCATACATGCATCATGCATGCCATAAGATGGCAAAAGGTTATAATCATCTCAACTATTGGTGATGCCAAATGTGGCAGATTATAAACCAAATTATTGTTGAATGTGATAATTGTGTATGCATAAGAAACGAATTAATTGATTATCCGTGGGCAAGGCTAATGAACCAAATGTAGAAGTATGCCTCCCCAAGGTGTGATAGCATTATGGCCAATTAGTGCATTATGCATAAATTATGAATTTTTAAATGGTGATTTCAAATGCCTAATTTTATGTGATTGGTAGGGATGGCAACGGGGCGAGCCCCTTCCCCCCAAATGTGCCCCCGTCCTCACCCCCGATCCCCGATAGGGGAGGAAAAGTTCCCCCATCCCCATGGGTCCCCAGGCCTATATTTCTTGGCTTCAACAGGACTCCTTACGAGCTTTGTTTCTGTCTACTATTATCGAAAAATAATCAAGTTATTAATGACTAGACGAAACCAAGAAATAAGCATACTTTAGAAGTTCAATCCCAATTCAACGTCACTTTAAAGAACATTAAAACAGACTTAGCATAATCAACCTCTAAGAATTTCATATTTAAAGTATGGATACTTTAGCATAGCATTGGCATAAGACACTCATCAAGATTTTAGGCACTAATATCATAAAACAGAGTCAATGTGAACATACTTCTAAATTTCAGAATCAAAGCACCAGGATCACTCAACTGAATCAACATGACATACATTAAGACTACATAAATGTGATTACGTAGCAAAAATCAGTGTGAATATGCTCCAAGATGTCGAAAACAAAATCACCAAACACTAAAAACAAGATTCGCATTTGAATGACCAGAAAGAAGTCCAGATTGCATAACAAAAAACTAAGAGATTCATACCTGAAATGGAACGATGAGAGAGAACAGCACACGAAAGGACAGTGAACTAGAGAAGAAAGGTCCAAGGCGAAAGAAGAGAGATGGACAACGACAACAGTGAGATGGCAGTCGAGAACAAGAAGACGGTGTACGGTCAAGAAGCAAGACACAGCATGGCAGCAAACGGTGAGAATTGCAATTGAGAACTAGAAGACAGTGGGAGATCAAAAAGAGAGACGCAACATGACAACAGACGGTAGGCGAGAGCGAGAAGATAGATCACAGAATTTGGGGGCTGGGGCTGACTGATTAAGAACTTAGGGTTTTATTTTTTAAATTAAATTAAATTAAATTATTTTAATTTAAAATGACTATATTATCCTTTCAAAATATATTTTATATATATAGAGCATTTTAGTAATTTTGTGAAATTATTAGAATGCCCTCGGGGATAGGGGTCCCCACAGGGCGGGGAGTATGATCCCTATCTCCGACCTTGAAAACTTGACGAGGGGATTTTTCTCCCCTTCCCTGTCCAAGCGGGGATCCCTGAACCCGTTGTCATCCCTAGTGATTATGTTGTGATTGATGGAGGATAAAGTAGCCTAAGTGTCCAAAAGGGAAATATGGAGTAATATATACATAAGGGGCATTCTATGGGTCTACACATACGTGACCATTGGTGTAATACCTGTCGTTTAATTTTTCATTTAATTGCTGAATTTTATTTCACAGATATTGAATTTGCAAATTTGTGTGCAATATGTGTTTGTGATGTTATAATATGATGTGATGGTGGTATAGTAAGCGATTCTGGGCTATAGGCTAGCAATGAGTGGTGCTAGGCTATACAGAGACTAAAGCGAAATTTCTGAGATTTTGTTGAGGGTGTAGCAAAATGTTTATAAGAGAGTAAGAATAGTAAGAGAAATTTTTAAGAAATCTTGATGTGAAATAAGAAATGAAAAATAACACTTAGATCTTGAGATATTACTTTTTATATATAAATGGTTATAATTAACAAATTAAATACAAGAAAAAGAAAAAAAGAAAAAAAGAAAAAAATTATTATTAGTGAATTACGAAAATAAAATAAAAGGGATAGTATAAATAATGGGAATCAACATAATAAGTTAGTAGAAGAAATAATTAAAGGATAACTCAAAAGAATAAATAATGAGTAAATTAAAATTATCAAAACTAAATCTAATTTGTCACGCCCTAATTCCAAGGACATGACCAGTACGGCGGTGGGGCCTATACCACCACCGTAAGCTTGATTTCATACATACTTAGCACGCACAACATAAATATAATAATAGAATAAATCTTTCCATCACCAAAATCATAGAAATCCTAAGAGTCCTACTCACTATAGAGAGATTCAAAAGAACCCAAACGTACTCGACATCAATATCAACTCGAATCAAAAAGGGGTTGAAGACACGAAAACTCCGCTACTCGTCATATGGAGTTCCATAAAAGAAGAACCTATAAGGGAACAAAGAAAAGCCTAATCATAAAAATTGCCACCGTGTGCCACTCGCAGGGATAGGACATAGAAGCAACGTCCCATCGACCAACACTAGATCATGGTTTTATCCCACACAACCTGCATAGCCAAGAAGGAAAATCTGCCACGAACGCACAATGTCACCAAATCACATGCACAAGTAGATTACAGATCTAGTACGCAAACATTAAGCAAAATACAAAGACAAAGCTTTCTACCATTTCACCAAGCATGCGTGTATATGTAGCTATATTTAAATAAAGGCAAAAACAAAGTCCTCCATAGAACACACATCAGATAATAGCTCTTAATTTAGCAAAAAAAATCCAAGTTTACAATATATCCACCATTCCAAGACAATAATGAAATGATTAAGAGATGTCCCCTATGCCCACCGTTCTAGGACAATAAAATAATGATTAAAAGATGTCTCTCGGTGTCCACCATTTCAGGACAATAAAATAATGATTAAGATATGTCCCCCGATGCCCACCGTTCCAGGACAATAAAATAATGATTAAGAGATGTCTCCCGGTGCCCACCGTTCTAGAACAATAACCATGATTAAATACAATTCCTTCTTCGCAAGCCTCATGAATAAAATTTTCTCTTGACAAGCCTCATGAATATAATTCTCTCTTGGCAAGCCTCATGAATATAATTTTATATGAATTCACTATAATCATCACATGTGATCAATTATAATTAAATATTACTTCAACATCATCAATATTCAACCAAAACAAGCATATATACATATGTCCATTGTGCAAACATAACATAGTACAATGATTCAATTAACGACTACCACCCCATAACATAATTTCCCACGCACAAATTGCTATCAAAGGGTGGTCACTTATTCAAGTAAAAATAATACAGTATACTTAATTGTTTAGAAGAATAACTAACCGCAACCCATCATATAACACTTACAACCATAAGATTCCTCTAAATTTTCCCAATTTCATGTGTCCCATAGTCCAGGGGTAAAACTCATTTATAAGCAATTTAGATACTCGATAAATGACCTCATTAGAATTCATCAGTCTACATGACAATAATAAGGCAACCTGCTCATTTCCCTAACTGTTCACAATTCATGCTTAGACAAGAGAAATGCGAGTATAAGCATATACATATTGATATCCATTTGAGTCATTCGCCACAAGACAGTAAACCAACCTAATAATCATTATCAAGTAATTTACTCCTAAATCCTTAATTTGCTAAAATGAAGGAATCACTCTCACATGCAAAAATATAGCACAAGGGAATGTATTATTTGGACGTACAAGTAAATTAACACAATCCATCACTAGGGAGTTAACAGTCCTCATTTCCTGATATAAACACTTTACCATACTACATGTATCACTAAAAATTAGGCAAAAAGGAATCATTCCTTCACACGACCAAGACCTCTAGTTTCAGCACAGAAATGTTGTCATTCAAAGAAAATGTACTTCAAAGAGAAACCCAAGCATTTATGACGCACGCTTAAGTTGTATAACTTGAAAGAGGTAGGAGAGGTTCCTAACCTAGGTATAAAGCACTTTCGACCTCCAAAGAATGTCCTAGCCAAGCCTTGAACCAACAAATCATCTTCCATTATCTACAAACCAAGCCAACAAGAAAAAAGGGAATTAAAAATCACTCCTTAATGCTTGTCAAGCGCCAGCCCTTCAACTCTCGACCTGCTGCAGGAGGCTTGGCACCTAGGCACCAAGTAGCAGAAGTTCGAACCTCAGTTCGGTTTTTAACGTCCCAGCTCCGAATTCAGCCAATTTTTCACCATTTTCCATGATTCCTTTTAGGGGTTTTCTTCCTTAATGTTCTAAGGTCAAAATGGCACAAAACTCCAAGTTAATTCCATGATTCTAAGCTTAAATCATTAATCTTTCAAGATAAACCCTAACCTTCACTTATCCTCTTTTTCCATGAAATCTATCACCAAGCATGATATGCTCTCAAATCTTTAATTCTAGACTTATCATGGATCAGTCAAGAGTGTCTTAGAAGGTCATCCAAACCTCAGAGCTTACAAACAAAGTATTTCTCTTCCAAAAACCCCCAAGACCTAAAAATGAAGAAGAGAGGAAAAGAAGGAGATGTTCACCTTGTCTTCCCTACTCTTTCTGGCATGGTGGCCGGCCGAAAATTCGTCTCTTCGCTGGTGGTTGGCTGCCAGAAACTTGTGTGGAGAGGGAAACACTCATGGCTGATGGGGATCAGGAGAAAGACTGTGAGGGAGAAGGAAAAGAGGGAGAAGAATGGGAGAGAAGAGAAGGATGTTGGGTTTAAGTAGTGTATGGGGCCCACTTGCTCTCCTTTCAGTTTAGTCCTTCCTTACAAGTAACTAACAAGTATTTCATAAAATATTGAAATAGCTTGATCATTACTAGGGCACCCTAATACAATCCATAATTACCCATCATCACACCTCGTTTCATTAAAACATCATAATTTCTCTTCTGTTCACTTTAGTCCCTCTCTGACTAATAATTTCCCATGCCTCCTAATCTCATGCTCATCCCCACCCCAAGGTTACTTATTGATTTATACGTTTAGCCTCTTGAATTCATTGAAGTTCCCTTTGACATAAAATGAAATTTTTTTCCCTTACTAGAAGTACCCCTCAGGAAATCCCAATAAACTAATATCTGAAAGTGACGGATATTACAAATTTAATATTAGATTTAAAGATAAATGACATTAATAAACAAATCTGAAATATACCTCTCAACATTTGAATTAAGATCTCATATTTTATTTATACAATCTAGGATTTGATATTTAAGATGGAATTTTGAAATTTGAACAAAAAAGAATTAATAAGAGTACAAAATTGATAAAGTAATAAGAATACAAATTGATAAAATAACCAAACAAAATACTAATCCAATAAGCTATAGGAGATTTCAAAAATAACAAGAAGGTTATTAGATCTAAAGAAATCAAAATAACTAAACAATTATTCAAGATCTTTTTAAACTAACAACTCATATATTAAAAGATTATACGTTAAAAGATTTTCTCTTAAATAGATCTCATTACTTAATATCCAACAATTCCAATTAAAATAAAACAAGCATGAGACCATCCAAATTAAAACTCCAAACCCTTTCAAACTAACTTACTCTAATTCATATTATCTAAACAATTATTTAGATAAAATTAAATTGAACAAACTAGTCTTAAACGATTAAGAAACCCTAAACACTCACTAAATCTGTTGGCTCCCTTTCTCTCTCTACCTCATGACATCTCTTTCCCATCTCTCTCTTAACATTAACTCTCTCGCAAAACTCTCTCCCAACATCTTCTTCCTCTCTCTCGTTTTCTCTCCCTTTTGCCTTTCTTTTTCACTAAACCCTAAACCAACACACAACATACAAGAATACCAATACACATAGGCCAGCCCATCTAGTGGAAGGGCTAGCATTTGAAAACAACAAACAAATTAAAAGAAATAAAAAAGAATAGAATCTTTTAAAAAATTCATTGATAATTAATTCAAACTCAAAACCCCACAAAATGACCACATGTGAAAAAACAGTTACCAAATAGCATGACCAAAATAGATGAATAGGAGAATTGTCTTAGGCCATTTCAAATTCTCAATGACAAAGATTGAAACAAGTGACAGCTTAGTTGCAAGCTAACTCTTGGAAGTAGTCAGAAATAGTAGATATAGGAGACCAATAGATCACATGGTTAACTATTTTGAACTCAATTCATCTGCACAAAGTGGCAAAACTAAATTTGTATAAATCAGAACAATCATACAAGTGGGGAAATCCCACTAATCGGAGTAAAGCAAATTAATCACTATAAATATAAATATGTTGGATTGCACATGACCTTATCTAAGCATATACAGATATCAAAAGTAGTTGGCCGATGTCACGACCTCTAAAAGAGTACATGACCAACACGGCGAAGGATGAAGATCGACACCGTAAGCCTTAAAGACCAACACCACGACCTTAAACAGACAAAAGAATCAAAAGCACACACATTGATATGGAATTTCCTTGATCATAGAGTTGAATTTCAAAATTTCAAAGATCTATTTGTTTACATTATTGATACCAAACATACTAAGAATATTACAAATAGATCCCACCAAAAATATCAAAATAAAAATTTACAGTCATCGCTATGCAAGGGAATCACATCCCTACCTACCCAATTATAGAGCACATCTAGAGTAACAAGAAGGAATAGAGAGGACCCAAAAGAACAAAATACCCCAGATGATTGGGGAGTTGCACAATATACACATCACGAGGATCCTCCTCGGCTACGAGTGGATCTGAAAGAAAAGAAAAGGGCATGAGCATAACTTAGTGAGGAAAAATCATCTACTCTAGCAAACAATGCATTCAAGTAGAACAAGCACAAGCGATGAATTCATAAAGTAACATAGCACATCTACAAGCCCCTAAGATAACTCATGGTACGGTATCATCATCCCACCCTTATCCTACTCATCATACACATAATATCATGAGGCTTAGATGGACCCAACTTTCACCCTTATCCTCCAACAATTTCTCCCAAAAATATATTCACGAAATGAAAGTAATAACAACATGTAACATAATCATTCACTACATCATGATATAACTTTTCATCTCTAATTATTACAACCAACGATTCCATAAGGCTCTCATAAGAAGAATGCACACAGTTACCCTTCTTGGAATATTAGAAACAATTCAACATATGCATAATAAAACAAGAGTAGAGACTTTACTCGCCTCAAATGTTTTACCTTACCCGTTTCCTTTAATTCAGTGGTTTAACAAGCCTAAAGGAGTGAGTGAGAAGTACAAAGGCAAACCATAATCTTCTGAAATAAAGAAAAAGGAAGTTAAAACATAAAAATTACAACAAAAACCTAGCAAACTCTCTGTTTGGTGGCGCCACCCTTCTTACTCTCGGGTAGCTGGCACTTGGCATCTCCGTGATTGTCCAGGTCAGGGTGCTCGAGACTGGGCAGCCATGGGTGACCACAAAAACTTCCCAAAATCACCACCTTTTCACTCCCATTTGGCCCAACACTTACAGGGAACATGAGGGGTTGGAAAGATTGCTAGGGGTACAAAAAGATCAACCCAAAAGTTCAAAACAACTAAGGATTTATCACCCATTCATTAACTCAAATATTTCCTCGGGTTCCCTTTAAGAATATACAACATCTTTCTATCAAACTTTCTTATCCATGCCATCTATGTTATACTAGGGACAATCAATAAGGTGAATCAGCAATTTCAGTCATACATTTCCAAACATTTATCCCCACATAATTTCTACCCAACCATTCCACCCAAAGAAATCTCCTTAGGGTTCTTTCTAAACAAAAAGGGAAGAAGGGGAAGAAAAAAGAAGAAAGTTGAGATTCTTACCTTCGGAAAAGTCCAGGATGCAAGGAAGCCCACAAGATCAAAGACATGGCATCTTGAGATATTGAGAGTGAGAGAGAGGGAGAGACCAACAGGATATGGAGGGAGGGGAAAGTAAAGTGAAAAAAAAATGGGGAAGATGGGTACAAGTAACAACAATATAAAATAATAAAATACCCACCTTGTCCCACATGCCCCATTGTTAAGTGTGGGTTCAAAATTGCTCTTAATAAAATAAGGGAAGCCACATTAAATACTTACAATAACAAGAAAAATCCTACATAATTCACAACATCATAATTCATAAAGGAATCATTCAAGCATAGCAACAACACCTATAAGCACCACAAAAGCAAAAAAGTAAAATAATTAATAATAATAAAATGTAAGAGTTTCCTTACTTAAGAGAGACCGGGGATATTACAGTCGAGTACTTTGATAGTTTTCCATATCAATGTGCTTGATCTTATCAATTCCCAAAAAATACCTAATACGAGAAACATAGCATTTCTCATAAAAAAGAAACAGTGACATTTTCTTTACAATGTGCTTAAACAAATTATTCAAATCAGAGTTAGCCAAATAATGTGCTCTCATCTATAACATGTGCTTGTCATCAATAAAATTGTTTTGCCTATTTATTATGGCAATTGAATCTCTCAATTTCTTCAAAGAATACTGATAAAAGTAGTATTCCTACCTAGATAAAAGAGAAGTAATATGTTTATAGATAAACTTCTTCTGCAGAAAATTTGGCCAAAATCTTCCTGGCAACAGAAAGATCAATTTTGTCTCGCTTAAGTTCCAATAACCTAAGCTAGCCAATCGTAAAGTTAGAAAGAATCTAAAGTTCAAACTGTTCCAATATTTTGGTAACGATGCATAGTAAAACAAGCAACCTAAATTCTGCTATATTATAGAGAATGCAAGAGCATATCACTATCACTTTTCACTAAACACACACACACATACATATATATATATATATATGTGTGTGTGTGTGTGTGTGTGTGTGTGTGTGTGTATATTGATAGAATCTTTTCACCACATATTAATAGTTCATATAATTACTCTTAGCTTCAAAAATAGTTGTTTAGCATAAAGAAAATATCATTTCTAGCTACAATTCCATAATTTAAGGAAGGACTAACATAAAACAAGTCAGGGGGACAATTTAAAAGGCAGGTTCCTTAACTTCTTTAATTCATTGCATAACTAAGTCATTTTTTTCTTTCATCTCAGAGCAATGAACATATATGGAAAAAGTATATTATATCTCTCTCTAACTCTACTATAGTCTACCTATCTTTAACAATGAAGACCATAATTTTGAAGATCACTTACAGGGCTATTGGCTTTGTGAAGAGTTGGAACGACGTCGAGACAAGCTGAAGCAATTGATGGACCATGCTTCCTATATGACACTGGACGGTGGCTAGTAGAAGAAGTCAAAGAGAGAGGCAGCGGCATTTTCTGTTTTTGCGGGCTTTCCTTTGCCTTTAGTTGTCAAAACATTTAGTGAGAAAAATAAAGGTTTTTAAATACAATAGAAAGTGGGGGTTACTCTATCTTTTTTCTTTACTAGTTGAATGTTTACAAATCTTGTATAACAACGTTTATTGTTATTGTTACAAATTGTCTTTTCTATTATCATGTTTTGAGTCTTATTTATTAAAGTTTTTACATTGATTAATTATTTTTAATATAATATTATCCTTATTTGTGGTTTACATATACATAACGATATTTTTAATTATTATTTTTTTAAAATATATGATCTTCATATCTTTGATTCGATCCTATGATTCAATCTATTTTGTCCCTTGATCAATCTTAGGTAAGATCTCGATTTTAATATCCTTAGATGAGAGAAAGATGGAAAAAAAAGAAAGAAGAAATTATTAGCAAGCTATAATTTATCATAAAGGACAAAGATAGTCTTGGTCTTCAAAAGAGCAATATATTGACAAAAAATTGGCCAACTAGGCCTCAATCTACATCTCTAGTTGAAGATGATCTATGTGGTCGAGGTAATGATAGAGAGGCTATCGTTAAGTTGTTGCTTAAAGATGTTAAGATGATCATCGCAAAATATATGTTATTCCTATTGTAGGTTTGGGTGTGATAGGGAAAAACACTTTAGCCCAACTAGCATACAATGATGATAGAGTGAAAAATAATTTCAATTTTAGAGTATGGATTTGTGTTTCGTAGAATTTTGATGCTTCAAAGATCACCAAGGGCAGAATAGATCACTTTTACATTTCTAAGGATTATCGTGATAAGAATTTAGAAATATTCCAACAAGATCTAATGATGATGTTGTCTTGGAAGAAATTCTTAATCTTTTTAGATGATTTTTGGCATGAGAATTATATTCATTGGGATCTTTTACAGAAATCTTTTCAATACGAGGTTAAATGGAGTAAAATATTTGTGACAACTCGTAGTGAAAATTTTGCTTCAATGGTACAAACCCTATGAACTTATCATCTAAGTGTATTATCAAATGAGGATTGTTGGTCGATATTTGAAAAACATGCTTGTCTCTACACAAATTATGTTGTGAATTCAAATTTGAAGAAATTTCTCAGTGATATTGTTAAAAAGTATATGAGGTTGCCTTTAGTTGCTGAAACATTAGATGAGAAAAATAGAGGTTTCTAAATATAATAAAAAGTAGAGGCTGCTCTCTATTTTTTTTCTTTACTAGTTGAATATTTTCAAATCTTGTATAATAATGTTTATTATTATTGTTACAAATTGCCTTTTATATTATCATGTTTTGGGTCTTATTTATTAAAATTGTATATTAATTAATTATTTTTAATATAATATTATGATTATTTATGGTTTATATATACATAGAGATATTTTTAATTATTATAATTATTTTAAAATAGAATCTTTCAATTCTCGATTCGATCTAGAGATGACAATGGGGACCTGAATTCGAGGATCCCCACATTCAGGGCCCTGAGAGAAGTTTTTCCCCTGCAGGATGAAGGTAAGGGAAAAAAAACCCCTTTGAAGGCTAAACGAAGACAAGGATCACACTCTGCGCCCCGTGGGGATCCCATTCCTGAAGGGCATTTTAGTAATTTTACAAAAAAAATTACTAAAATGCCTTTAAAATAAATAAATATAATATATATAAAGGATATTTAAGGTATTTCACAAATAAAAATAATTTAAACTTATTTAATAAAAACCTAAAATCCCTAACCCTAATCCCAATTCAATCTGAAATCCTTCATCAGTTAAGCGCCCATGCCTCTCATCTTCTCCTGCTCTCATCTGATTCCTAAATCCCTTCTTCTTCGCCTCTGGTATGCATTTTAACTGGTGTTTCTCTGCCTTCAAGCTTCACCTTTACACTTTATCCTTCAAGCTTCAAAACCCATCACTCATTCCTCCATGGCCAAACCCTAACAATGTTATCGTGATTCGCAACATTTGTCGGAGGCACTGGAGCTCTTGGGTCTCCAAGATTCGCCACACTCTCTTGCAAGTTTCTTTCTCTCACAATTGTTTTACTCTGTTTTTCTTCTACAACTAACAAAGCAACAAACCTATGAACCCTTTCTTGCAAGAAGATGAGGATATGGCTAGGCATGTTTGAGATTGTGGAGGACGTAGCGAGGCTCATGTGTAGTTCCAAGGTGCAAACGAACTTCGCGGAAAACCCTAACAATACACAGACACAGTCTTCCTCCTCCATATACCTCTCTGCAACTCTGACGGCAAAGCTTCACATGGCGTTTCTTTTGCTTTCGATGGGGAACAAGGAGAAAGTGAAGTAGTTCCCATCTAAGTTCAGTAGTTCATCTTTTTTTTTCAAATTTTTAGAGAATTTTTATGGGGTTCAAGGTCCCTACGGGGATCTGTGGGGTGGCAGGTATCGAGGATGGGGATTAAAATTCTTCCCCGGCAGGGATCGGAGACGGGGGAGGCATTCCCTGTCTCCACCCCCACCCTGCCTCATTGCCATCCCTAATTCGCTCATACGATTCAATCTATTATGTCCTTTGACCTATCTTAGGTAAGATCTCATTCTTAACAACCTTGAAGGGTAGTTTGCACAATTCTCCTTGGGCAGCAAAACGTCATAGGGGTAGATCTGTCAATCACAAGTGATTATAGGCTTACATGCGTCTAATGGAGGGCACGCTGGTAAATTCCTCTGTGTTTGAAATTAATTAATTGTAGGGGCATTAATTTGGTGGTTATGATTAATTCTCCATTGGGAAATTTTGCCTTTGCATACATGGATATAAAAGCCTGTGAATGTGCTTTAGTATCTGAAACCCTAATCACTTTTCACTGTTCTTCTTCTTGTTCCTTGACACAGCCGAGGGAAACTCTGCTAGGGTTTCACTCCGATGACATTGTATGATGACTTTCCATCGATTATCTCCATTGTTTCACTAATTAACCACCTTCAGTGAACCTTGTTATGACTTCAATTGTGGCTTTTCCAATTTGACAGTGCTGGTCTATGAGGATTCAGGAGATGAATAATCAAGCCTTCAAAACTGAACAACCGTGAATAGATCAAGGAGAGAAAGGGAGAAGAGAGAGATTGAGAAGAGATCAAAGGTGAGTTCAAGGTGAGACATCGAGTACAGAAGAAAAAGATGAAGAGTTAGAAAGAGACAAAATCCAAAAAAGATAAGTATTCATTAATAATTTCCAGTACAGTTTCATCTTTACATTCTTCCTTTTTATTGCTTCTAAATGTCTCTCTCTTCTACTTTAATTCTTCTCCATCCTTGACAGATTTGCCTCGAAATGGCATGAGATTCTATTAAGTGCTGGGTTTATGGCTCACGATCTTCACATTCCTATCTTTTCTTGGAAGCTCACGATCTTCACATTCCTATCTTTTCTTGGAATTTTGTAATATTTAAATTTTTACATGATGTCAAAATTGTAAACATGGACTATAAAAACTAAATATGGACTGTATGTTGTGATGACATCAGCCTAGGGCTGACAATGATGATGATATGCCTGAGTTGCGTCAATCCTAGCGCTGATATGGCAATGATGAGTATGTTGTGATGTTTTCTTTCTTTTATTTTGTGATGTGTGCTAATAAATGTATGATTTATTGATTTGTTGGTTGGGCTGATGATATCTATTGTTATGCACATATAGGCTAGGCTGGTTGTTGTGTTGTTATGCTTGAATGTATCGTAGAATGGTATGCATGTTGAACTATGGACTGGACCTGAGCCGAGCTGGTCTTTCTAGCTGCCGACCGTGATGAACCTTGCTAAATGAAATAAAACATATGTTGGAACCAAAATGCATGAAAATAAATTATGATGGTGATGTATGTTGTTGGCTGGGCACATGATGGCACGTGATAGTCTCTTCATGCTCTTTTCTTGCTAGTCGATTTTTCCTTCACGCTCACTGTTTCTCGCCCAAGTTTTTTCGGTTTATATGCTTTGTTTTCAACTAGTTCTTCCCCCTCTATAAATCTTCACTAGTAATGTACTTCACACCTTTGATTGAGCCAAGATTCAATGAAGCGTGCCGAATGGATTAGAAGCATCTAACTGTGTGTATATATATATATATATATATATATATATTAATTTTCTCAATTTTGAAATTAAGATATCCTATTTCTAAAAAAAACCCTTTGTTAATTCTTATTTTATTTTAAGAGACAAAATAATCTATTCACATGTACTATGAAATTGACACACATTGCTTGATGACCAAAAAAAGAAAAAGAGAATATAAACATTCCAGTAACGTTCTAACAAATTGGAGAAGTCAAGAAATCTCAATAATGTTACTCTAAAGTCGTCTACTATTGTCTAATAAAATTATTACACATGGACCCATTGTTAGTTGATCAGACTAGCAATAATTGTTTAATCGAATGCCAAAAATTGATTCCTTAAAATGTTAATGCACATATAAAAACATATGAATATGCTAAGTACTAACACATAAGTACAGAAACATTGTGAACTTTGCTCAGATAGATGAGTTTGCTGGTAACACATTTAGTAATTCTTTGTTAAATGAACCATTACATGAATGGATCATGGACACAAGAGCTACAAATCACCTATGTGCAGTGAAGGAAGTATTTGATGAATTGAAACCCCTACCCAAGCCTATCTTAATTCACCTACCTGATGGAACTACTAAGGCTGTCCAATTCTATGGAAATGTTTTTTTTTTTTTGCATAGAATACTTTGTTTGAAAAGTGTTTTACGTATACCTTCTTTTAAACACAACCTTTTATCTGTTAGCAAATTGACCAAAGCCAATGGACTTAAACTAACTTTTGATTCCTCGACTTGTGAATTGCAAGACCTGAAGACTAAAAAGACTATTGTTGTGGACAAAGCTAGAAGGCAACTATATTACTTGAATAGTAATTCTTTTAATATTGTTGAGTTTCATCCTAGTTGTAGCTTGGATAATAAGTATAATATAGCTTCTGATTTTACATCATTTTCAAAAAGTAATTTTGGAGTATGGCATAAAAGACTTGGCCATGCTTCTGTGTCTATATTAGATCATTTACCTATTACCTTGAATAAAGCCAAGCCTTTTGAACAGAATTGTGAAATATGCCATTTATCTAAACAAACCAAACTTCCTTTCACTATCAGCACAAGTAGGACCACAGAAATCTTTCATCTGATCCATGTAGATGTATAGGGGCCATACAAAATACCAAGTTCTACTGGGGGCACATTTTTTTTTAACAATAATGGATGATCACAGTAGAGCAACATGGATTTTATGATGAAAGAAAAGGTTGTTGTTCATCAATTACTAAGGAATTTTTTTAAAATGGTGAGAACCCAGTTCAACAAAATAGTAAGGGCCATTAGCACAGATGATGGGATAGAATTTTTGAACAGCAATCGTAAAATGCTATTCAATGAATTTGGTATGTTACATCAAAGATCTTGTACTTATACCCCACAAAAAAATGGGGTGGTAGAACGAAGGCATAGAACTATCATTCAAATGGCCATATCCTTGCTTTTCTAATCAGGGGTGCGTACAAGCTTTTAGGGAGAGGCTGTTATGCATGCAACCTACTTAGTAAATAGACTACCTTCTGCTACATTTGGCTGGAAATCACCATATGAAATTTTATTCAAGTAAAGACCCTCATTCAGTGAGTTGAGATGTTTTGGGTGTTTGTGCTATTATACTAACCTAAAACCTTAGCAGGACCAAAAGTCTACAAGGTGTATGACCTTGAAAAAAGAAGTTTACAGTATCAAGAAATGTGATGTTTGATGAACAAATGTTCCCATATAAAACAAATACAGTTTAATCTTGTGATTCTATAAAACAATTACCATTATCCTTTGTGCCTCTTGAACAGGACACGTTTTTGGATATTTCACATCCAAATACCCCACCTATACCAAACAATGACTTTTTTACCATCCAATAATTCCTTACCCACATCAAAACATTGTACATATTCTGAACCACAAATACCAAATGGTGCTGACAGTAGTGATTCCACTATTGAACCCGTTACTACCCAATACATAGGAACAATGGAAAATACATTCAAATGCAGCACTAGATCTAAGAAACAACCAAGGTGGCTCAAGGACTATATTTGTAATGTAGAAGCTCATACCTACAGTAATAATCTAACAAGGTTAATTTCTTCTACCTATTCTCCTCCAACTTATCCTTCTACATATCTTGAACATTTTACCACTACTTAGTTGACCTTTGTTGAGAATTCTACCAAAGTACAGGAACTTTTTAACTACACAAAAACGAAGAAAAATCTAGTGTGGGTTGAGGCCATGGAAACAGAAATTACAGCACTGGAAAAAAAATAATACATGGGAGATAGTTGACTTACCAGCTAGGAAGAGACCCATTGGGTGTAAATGGGTCTACAAAGTAAAATTAAAGGCTGATGGTACAATAAAGACGTACAAGGCTCGTTTGGTGGCGAAAGGCCTACCATTAATTGGAGGGCATCAACTTTCAGGAGAGTTTTTCTCTAGTTGCAAAGGTGGTGACCATGAGAATACTTCTAATCGTGGTTGCAGCAAGGTCATGGGTTCTACATCAACTGGACATTAATAATGCGTTCTTACACGAACACTTAGAAGAGGAAGTTTACATGGATGCACCTGAAGGTTACAATAAGTTGAGAGCTGGGCAGGTATGCAGATTAAAGAGGTCCTTATATGGCCTAAAGCAGGCATCAAGGCAATGGAATCAAGAATTAACCACTCAGCTCACTGTTTTTGGTTTCAAACAATCTACCCCTGATCATTGTTTGTTTGTTTACAGTACTGCACATTGTTTTATTGTTTTATTAGTTTACGTGGACGTCATCTTGCTCATGGGAGACTCAGAGTTAGAGATAAGAAAGGTGAAATAATTTCTAGATTACAAATTTACCATTAAGGATTTACAGCATGCAAAATACTTTCTAGGACTTGAAATGGTAAGATCTACTAATGGACTTTTTGTTCACTAAAAAAAATACATACCAGATGTGCTACATGACACAGGATTAATGGGGTGTAAACCAGCACTTACACCATTACCTACTAAAATCAAGTTGTCAAGTAATCAAGGGGAGTTGTTGACTGATGTACAACAGTACAAAAGGCTCATAGGGAGGCTCATGGTACCAGAGCCAGGTTGGCTTGATCGATATTAAGTTCTCTTTCACAACTATTGACGGAAAACATAAGGATCAACATTACGTCAGGAAGCGTGGAAAGATCAAGCAATTCCGACGTCGAACAAAGATCGAATCCGGTAATTAATGCCGATGATCCTTTGACAATGCAGGCTTCAGATAATCCATGAATGGTGTTGGTCAACATTCTATTGAGTGACTTGAATTTCCGAACGTGGAGTAGGTCTCTAAAAAGAGCCCTAGCAGCTAAGAACAAGCGTGGTTTCATCTCAGGTAGCGTCAAAGAACCTTCTAAAGAAACAGAGCAACGAAAATGGTGTATAGTGGATGAAATGGTCACGTCGTGGATCATCAATTCCATGACCAAGCATATTGCAAAGACGTTCATCTACTGCAACTCTGCAAGGAAACTATGGCTGGAATTGGAGGAGCAATTTGGGGAGAGCAACGGTCCCCAAATCTACAAAGGCAAATCTCATCAATAAAGCAAGGGACTCAATCAATGACGATGTATTATAGCCATCTGAAGAAGTTGTGGGAGGAATTAAACATTTTACAATTGATTCCCATGTACCTGCAGCATAATGAATAGATGTGAATGTGACGTTTCAAGAAGATTTTCCATTATAGTATCACAGAACAAATTGGTTCAATTCCTCATGGGATTGAACGAATGCTATGATGCAGTAGAAGGACAAATATTGGTGTTAGATTCTTTGCCAACAATGAGTAAAGCCGATTCAATGGTATTAAGGATTGAGAAGCAAAAATTAGTTCAAAGTGATATGGTGAATAGTTCTGATGCAAGTGCAATGGCTGTGAAATCCACAAAGTACAGTAATACGAGAAGTAGTGAGAACAGGAGGAACCAGAGAAAGAAGATAAAACATGTGACCATTGCAAGGGAGTTAGACACCTACAGGAAATGTGTTTCAAGCTGAACGGTTATCCCAACTGGTATAAACAACTCAAAAAGGATGGGATGACAGCAAAAAGACATGCAAATATGGCTAGTAGCATGGATGATGCGGTATGTGATTTTGAAGATAAAAAGGAAGCATCATGACAAAAATGCACTCCAGCCATGGCAGAGATTATACAGCAAGAAGTTTCAAGGGTTTTAAAGAATAAACACACTGGAGCGGAGTATATATATACATATATATATTACACCTCACTATCAGATTCTAAAATAGTTTTTGATTCATGTTTTTATCCAAAAACTAAATAGTAAATATCTAGTGAGGAAAATGTCTTGTCTCCTTTTCCTAGCAGGTACAGGAGAATTTATTTCACAATCTAGAGTATAAAATGTCCATTTTATAGTGGAGGTTTCAAATTGAAGGAAAGAAATTTTAAATAAAATTAAGCAAACAAAAAACTATCTATTTTGAAAAGAAATAAAAATTGACAGTTCAAATCACAATAAACTATTATTTTCACCTGAAAAGTAGACAATTCATTTCCTCTGGTGAAGTCTACCTTGTCGTGTTCGTTTTCCTTTGACAAGATACAATCCAACCATGCTTCTCATTAAGTGAGATTGGTATTACACCAAAAAATACTCAGATTTGGTGACGAATCAAGCATAAGAAATAATAGTGCATTAAGATTTCATGTGACCTAGAAGAAGGCAAAACTCTAAATTATTTAATAAATAAAAAAGCTCCATAATTTGAAGTCAAATATTTCTAAGCTGTCTCTTGAAAGTTCGGCCAAAAAAAATTGAAAGCCAAAACCAACATGTGACTTGGAACAATAGAAAAAGTGCCCAATGCAGCTCACTCTGCCCAGAAAGAGAACTATAAATGAATCCAACACATTCAAAATGAACTACTGAGAAAAGGGAACGAGATTCATAGCTGGAGAATGAATATGAAATCAAAGTCAATCATGTGCACACAATGAACTACTCTCTATACCATATTTTTGAAACCATTGGAGATCCCAAAGCATTGTTTACAATATTTCTTTCCTATTCTTCTCAATAGTGAACATCATCTATCAATTACTCTGCAATTTCCACTTCCTCCAATTCCTTCCTCTGGCACAGGAAATATTCCACTGACACCACATAAAACTTTTTCCTCCAAGTCTGTTTTATTGGAAAATCCACCTTCAAAATCGAGGAAATCATCGGGATTGATTTGAGCCATAAGATCAGCATAGACATCCATAAAATTTTGATCAAAGTCAAATGTGATAAGCTTAGAGAATTGTTGCCCATTGGTCCCAGCTGAGTCTCCTATAAGCAGAGGCTTTTCTAATGAATTATTTAGTGCTTCTTGCTCTGTACTCTTGTTTTGGCTAAGCGTTTGATGTGATAAACCTGAATCCAAATGCTCCATGAGATCAAAAATCTTAGGATCTGTGGGTTATTGTCATCTTCTATCTCCTCTTTAAATGATATACCTTTCGGGATATGGCTGGCACCAGAATCCTTTTGCAATGGTTTATGAATATTGGGATTGACGTCCTTGATAACTTGAAAATTGATGTCGTGATACGGCAGAAAAACATAAATAACAGGGAATTCCAAAATAATTACATCTGCTAATTGCTGTCTAATTGGAGCTTTCATGTCAACTCTTTGAAGGGTGACTTGGGTCCCTGTATTGTCATGAACATACAAGTTATAAAAGTATTAAAAATCAAATAAATTAAATAGGCAAAGTACCATTTTCGTCGCCAAACGTCCACTCAAGTTTCAATTTCGTCCCAATATTTTATTATGTGTCAATTTTGTCCCATCTCTTTCCATTTTGTTTCAATTTTGTCTTGAGTCCAAAATTATTTAAATTGTTAATGACAATGTTAATATGGCCACTTCCATTGCACATGTTTATGACTACTTATCCAACTAGGCACATATCCACATTAGATCTACAATTAAAATGACAAAATTGCCCCCCTTTCATTTATTTTCAATTGTTAGTGTCCCCTTCACTTGAGAGATTTTGTCACATCAAGTGTATATATAAAATGAACATGCTTAGCTGAACATGTTAGCGTTGACGCATGTAATAGAGGTGGCCACATCAATATTTGCTATTAACAATTAAGAGTTGGTGTAGGGCTCAAGGACGAAGTTAAAATTAATTGGAAAGATATGACACAAATTTGATACAAAATAAATTATGGAACGAAATTGAAATTTGAGTCAAAGTTCAAGAACGAAATTAGTACTTCTACCATTTATATTATTATACTACTTTCATTAATGTACCACATAGGTAGTTGATAAAGTTACACTAGGATAAGCCCAACAGATGGTAACTAGAAATGTATAAAGAGTGACCAATGTATTTATTCAGCTTGCACAATTCAATTTTAATTACTGCTTTCCTACAGTTGAGTCGACAAATAAACAACCTGATGGTTTGAAATTTTTAACAAAGTTGGTTGGTTATGTCAACTCCACAATGAAAAACTCATGGACTAGAGGAAAGGTGATAGGAACCTTAATAGTAATGGGCATGAAGAAGTGGACAAAGTGTTGCGCCCAAACCCAAGGCCCAAGGTGTGGAAGGTTTACTCTAGGAAGGGGAAACGTGAGGTTAGATAAAGACTGCAGAGCGGGAGAGAGAGAATGCTGACCTGGAAGGTAGTTAGGGAAGTGGTCAGTATTTGTGCTGAGTGGGGGGACAGATAGTGGTAGGAAGTGAGTAGTGTTTTTCTTGGCAGAGCTCTGTAGGGTTCTAAGGAGCTTTTGCTCTAGGGAGAGTCATCTTCTTGGTGTTTTACTGCCATTGCTGTGTTGCACTACCTTGCTTGAATCATTAATAATACATTCAGAACCTTTCATTACTATTTGTGTCTAATTTTATAATCTGGCATCAATCAATTGGTCCGACCTGCCGGATCTGAAGCAATGCCGCCTAAACTAGCTGATAGGATGGAGTTAGTTGAAGGCCATACTGTGGAAGCACGACTTGAGGCATTAATTAGGGAACTTCAATCATCCTTCAAGGCTGCTCTTTTGGAGATGCAGAAACAACAGCAGCAAGAGCAACAAGCTATGCAACAAAATCTGTTACGAGAAATCAATAAAATCAAAGGGAAAAGAGTTCATGAAGAACAACTTGAAGGGTCACCTCACAACTCTTCGTCTTCAACTACTAAAAGGCCTCTGGCATTTTCAGTAAGACCATAGCTAGACCCAATTAAAGAGAGTGTGGACGAGTTCAAGCTCTCTATGAAGAAAGTCGAGCTCCCTGGTTTTTCTGGTATGGACCTAGTGGGTTGGATATCACGACAAAAACTTATTGGGGTACACGAAACCGATGACGCCATGAAAATTAAGCTTGCACGAATGTGTATAGAGGGGAGCACGATACATTGGTTCAACTTGTGGCATGAGTCTAAGGAGATCCCGTCATGGAAAGCACTAAAGCAGGTATTAATGCTACGTTATAGTGGTACCCGGTTCGAGAATCCTTTTGAAGCGTTGAAGGTGCTTCATCAAGTGGGCTCAGTTGAGGATTACATCGAGACATTTGAGTTTGTCTTGTCGCAGGTGCCAAAGTTGTATGAACAACAACACTAGGCAATTTCATGGGGGGGTTGAAGCCAGAAATCCAGTTGAAGGTTCATACACATTGAATCACTAACCCTCAACCAAATGGCAAGTCATGCAATTAACCTGAGATATTGAGGCTGAATCGACCGAAAAAGAGCAACTCGAAAACCAAGGGATGGGACGATCGAGTCTATCTTCTTCCTTGGAACACAATGCGTCTTCATATGTGCGCAAACCAACCGAGTTGAGTACCCGCAAGGAGTTTGAGCCTTGGACTCCTTTAGACAAGTCGAACTCGTCTGAGGCCACTGTGGCCCCTATGCCCAGTCCAAATACTCAGTCGGGTAATGGTGTAACTTGAAGCATGGGTTCCGTTGGGTTCAGCACTACTCAAACAGGTATTTCTAATGCGTCTTTAGCACGGGGAAGCACAGGACCTGCAAATAATGCAAAGACTCAGGGAGTACACATCTATCATACGAAGAGCTGAGGGACCAAAAAACTCATGGTCTTTGTTTTCTATGTGGCAAGTGCTACCACCCCCTCCACCAGTGTGCTGCAAAATTGTTGAATCTCCTGATTTTGGGTGAAGGAGCTAATGATGGCGAGGTAGCAGGTGAGAAGGAAATGGCCGTTTTAGAGGTAGAATAAAAGGCCGAAGAGGAAGGACTGGAATGTAGCACCATCAGGTTATTGGGATTTTCTATTGAGGAATTTCAAAATTGCAGAACATTGTGATTCAAGGCTACCATTAATGGAGCACTTGTTCTGGTCATGGTGGACAGCAGAGCAACACATAATTTTGTTCCGCCTCAAGTAGTTTTATCTCTGAATATTGAGCTGGATTATACTCAGAAAATTCCGGTGAAGCTTGGCGTTGGCCACTGTGTTTTCACTTCAAGGAAATGCTCAAAGGTTCCCTTGTAGGTTGGGGAATTGACACTAGTGGTCGAGGCATTTGTGTTGGACTTGGGTGGAATGGATGTAATTCTGGGAGTGGCTTGGTTGAGATTGTTGGGAAAAATTACAATGTCATTTTTACTTCAAAACAGATCGGTGCTGCTGCAAGGCATGAGTAGTGGAGCTGGTAAGCTCAATTTTAGTGAATTTCAAGCTCTCTCCATGAGTGATATGAAGATAGAGACTTTTAGAGATATGGAAGGGTGGCTGTGGAACACTAAAATTTCCTCTTTGACAGGACAAGGGGGAAAAATTAAATCAAAAACAAGAACAGGAGTTAACTCTTCTATTAGAAAAATTTCCAGAAGTTTTTCAGGAGACATCCGGGCTACCTCCACACCGGGGCATCACTCATTCGATAGTGCTGCAAGAGGGAACTACTCCAATTAGTGTTCACCCATACTGCTACCCTCATCACCATAAGTCAGAGATAGAGAGGCAAGTCAACGAAATGCTACAACAGGGCATTATCCGTCACAGCTCAAGCCCATTCTCCAATCCAGTAATTTTGGTAAAAAAGAAGGATAACACATGGCAAATGTGTGTGGACTATAAAGCTTTAAACAAAGCTACTGTGCAAGATACGTTTCCAATTCCGGTGGCAGATGAGCTGTTGGACAAATTGCATAGGTCAAGCTACTTTTCAAAGTTGGACCTAAAGTCAAGTTATCAACAGATACGCGTGAAGGAGCAAGACATTGAGAAGACCACTTTTCAGACACATGAGGGCCGCTACGAGTATTTCGTCATGCCATTTGGACTAATGACCACCAAGCTACTTTTCAGGCCACCATGAACAATATTTTCCCTCCTTATCTTCGCACATTCATCCTTGTATTTTTTGACAACATTTTGGTTATTACCGGAAGTTAATTCATGGGTACGGTAAAATAGCGAAACCCCTTACTGACCTCACAAAAAAAGATGGGTTTGTTTCGAATGAAGCAACAGCAGTAGCTTTTAAGGAGTTAAAAATGGCGGTTACTACATCACCTGTTCCTACCTTACCAGATTTCTCACAAATGTTTTGAGGTTGAATGCAATGCGTCAAGACAATGATTCGATGCTGTCCTTATGCAATCCAGGAGACCGGTGGCTTTTTTCAGCAAGGCATTGTCTCTTAGTAATCTTGCAAAGTCGATCTATGAGAAGGGTTGATGGTTGTAACACTTGCAATACAGCATTGGCGTCATTATTTAATGGGGAGGGAATTCATTGTATATTCTGATCAAAAAAGTCTCAAGCACCTATTACAGCAACCTGTACTTACTCATGATTAGCAAAACTGGGCAGCAAAGCTCATGGGGTTTAAATTCGAGGTAATATACAAACAGGGTCTCAAGAATAAGGCCGCTGACTCTTTATCTTAGTTGTATGATGAAGTGGGAGAATGTGCAACTCTGGTTTCGTCTCCTTTTTGGAAGCACAGTGACGAATTGCAGCAAGAAATTACAAGTGATGCTGAGCTTCTAAAGATAAGAGAAGACGTTCAAGAACAGAGGCAAATTCCACATGGATTTTCTTTGCATAAAGGAGTGCTGCTCTACAAAAATAGGTTGGTATTGTCTGCAAAGTCAGTATTTATTCCTACACTCCTTCATGAATTTCACTCCTCTCCTTCTGGGGGTCCCTCAAGTTTTCTTCGTACCTACCTATGCTTGGCAAGTAATTTATACTAGATTGGGATGAAGAAATCAGTGCAGGATTTTGTCAAGTCACGTGACACCTGTCAAAGAAATAAATACTCTGCCACGACTCCCTATGGTCAGCAAAACTGGGCAGCAGAACTAATGGGGTTTAAATTCGAGGTAATATACAATCAGGGTCTCAAGAATAAGGCCGCTGACTCTTTATCTCAGTTGTATGATGAAGTGGGAGAATGTGCAACTCTGGTTTCGTCTCCTTTTCAGCTGCACAGTGACGAATTGCAGCAAGAAATTACAAGTGATGCTGAGCTTCTAAAGATAAGAGAAGACATTCAAGAACAGAGGCAAATTCCACATGGATTTTCTTTGCATAAAGGAGTGCTGCTCTACAAAAATAGGTTGGTATTGTCTGCAAAGTCAATATTTATTCCTCCACTCCTTCATGAATTTCACTCCTCTCCTTCTGGGGGTCCCTCAAGTTTTCTTCAGTATTTATTCCTCCACTCCTTCATGAATTTCACTCCTCTCCTTCTGGGGGTCCCTCAAGTTTTCTTCGTACCTACCGACACTTGGCAAGTAATTTATACTAGATTGGGATGAAGCAATCAGTGCAGGATTTTGTCAAGTCAAGTGACACCTGTCAAAGAAATAAATACTCTACCACGACTCCCTATGGTCTCCTTCAACCTCTTCCTACTCCTGAACAAATTTGGGAAGATATCTCCATTGATTTCATTACGGGATTACCCAAATCTAACGGATATGAAGCTGTGTTTGTGGTAGTGGACCGTCTCTCCAAGAATGACCATTTCCTCCTGTTAAAGCATCCTTACACCGCCAAAAGTATTACTGCACTGTTTGTGAGAGAGGAGATTCGTTTGCACGGCATTCCTAATTCTATTCTTAGTGATAGAGACCCCGTTTTTGTTAGCATTTTATGGAGGGAGTTGTTTAAATTATGTGGCACCACTCTTAAATTGAGTTCAGCCTATCATCTTGAATCAGATGGCCAAACGGAAGTTGTCAACCGCTGCTTGGAGTCTTATTTGCGCTGTTTTGCATCGGAACAGCCGAAAAATTGGTCTTTTTGGGTGCCTCGGGCGGAGTTTTGGTACAACTCCACATTTCAAAGTTCAACTGGCACCGCCCCTTTTGAAGTGGTCTATGGTAGGAAGGCTCCTACTGCAACTCGTTTCATGTTGGGGAAGACTAAGTTAAAAGCTGTAGCAAGGGAGTTACAAGACCGAGATGACGCTTTACGTCAATTAAAATGTAATCTCACAAGGGCACCACAGCTGATGTGCAAGTATGCCAACAGATGAAGGCAAGACAAGCAATTTCATGTTAGGGATTGGGTCTTTCTCAAACCAAGACCACACCTCAAGCATCGGTGACCCAACGCATTTATTTTAAATTGTCTCCTCGCTTCTATGGCCCTTTTAAAGTCTTGGATCGCATCGGAGCGGTTGCTTACAAATTGCAACTTCCACCAAAATCTAAGATTCAACCTGTTTTCCATGTTTCTCTTTTGAAGAAAGCAGTGGGCGATTATCCAGTGGAGGTTACGCTGCCAGCAGAATTCTCAATGGAAGATAATATGGAGCCAATTAAGATTCTGCTTATCGGATTAAATGGCTTGATGGGCAACAAATTGTGGAGCACTTGGTTCAATGGCAAGGGTTGGCTGAAGAAGAAGCTACATGGGAGGAGGAATTCACTCTTCAAAGTCAGTTTCTGGAATTTAGCCTCGAGGACAAGGCCAATTTTTCAGGGGGCAGTATTGATATGAACCTTAATAGTAATAGGCATGACGAAGTGGACAGAGTGTTGAGCCCAAACCCAAGGCCCAAGGTGTGGAAGGTTTACTCTAGGAAGGGGAAACATGAGGTTGAGAAAAAGACTGCAGAGGGGGAGAGAGAGAATGCTGACCTAGAAGGTAGTTAGGGAAGTGGTCAGTATTTGTGCTGAGTGGGGGGACAGATAGTGGTAGGAAGTGAGTAGTGTTTTTCTTGGCAGAGCTCTGTAGGGTTCTGAGAAGCTTTTTCTCTGGGGTTAGTCATATTCTTGGTGTTTTACTGCCATTGCTGTGTTGCACTACCTTGCTTGAATCATTAATAATACATTCAGAACCTTTCATTACTGTTTGTGTCAATTTTTATAATCTGGAATCTATCAAAAGCTGATAAAAGCAACCTTTGGATATTTTCGAATGAAAAGCCTGAGACAATCCATTTGGTCTTCATAGAATTGCCTTAATTGATGATTCAAAGGACCAGGCTTAAGATGCTTTTCTAGAATGGTGCAAAAGCTTGTATTTTCGTTGACTCTAGAAATCATGAGCATAACATCCTCTCAAAATTGTATTCTCTAGACTCTTATCAAACTATAAGAATGTAAACAGCGCAGCATCTTTATCCAAACAGAAAAAATTGGCAGTGTGGCTCACCCATGGTCAGGTAAAACAATATCAGTTGAGTGGAAACGCCATTCAATTGTCCAAGATATGAACTTCTTCCTGAGAGAGTAGTACAAACATATTCATATTTGATTTGAAACATCAAGCTTTTACCTCAGTAATATTAACCACATAATTATTTCAAACTTTAAACAATCATCCTCCAAAACAACAGACAACTATCATAAAGTAAAATAATAACCTGTTGTCATATCAAGACTGATTCTTCTCTCTTTTTGACATCCCACTAGGGAGAAACAGTAGTTTAGTTCTCCGGCTCCCAGCAGCATTTCTAAGGCTCTTAAGGTGAAAAGGCAACTTAAAATGCGTACCAAATTTAGTTTTCATTCTCTTAGCAGATTCAGCTACCCTCTTCATGTCCTCCAGCAAATTATAGTCTAGATTGAGAAATTTCAAAACCAAAAATAATAATACAATGAGTTCAAGCATGAGAGAAATTAGAAGAATGCATCTGCACATAACTATAATTATGTACAAAATGAACTGACAGAAACACATAAAATCAGAAAGGAAAAGGGCAAAGAAACAACAACAACAACAAAGTATTTCCCACTAGGTAGGATCGGCTACATGGATCGCACGACGCCATTGAGCTCTATCAATAACCAACTCTTTAGGTATCTCATTTACTAGAAGATAACTCTTTAGGTATCTCATTTACTAGAAGATCCCATTTAATAACTTCTCTAAGTGTGCTTCTTGGTCTTTCTCAACCTTATTTCACAAGACTACAAACCATCTGCTCAACTCTCTTTACTAACGCTTCCAACGGTCTTCTTTGAACATGCCCAAATCACCTTAGACGGCTTTCAACTATTTTTTCCTCAATAGGTGCCACTCCAGCTCTACTTCGTATACGATCATTACGGATCATATCTCTTCTTGTATGACCACACATCCATTGCAACATCCTCATCTCCGCTACCCAAATTTTTTGTTCTTGTTGTCCTTTCATTGCCCAACATTCACTCTCATATAAAATTGTTGGTCTTATAGCAGTACGATAAAACTTTCCTTTGAGCTTATCAAGTACTTTCCGACCAATCACAAACAACTCCTGATACCATTCTCCACTTCAACCACCCAGCTTGTATCCTATGTGCCACATCTCTAATAATTTCGCCGTCATCTTATATAATTGATCCCAAATACCTAAATTTTGACACTTGTGATACAACCTGATATCCAATTTTAATCTCCAACTCGTTTCTAGCTTGTCGCTTATTAAACTTATAATGTATATATTCTATCTTACTCCTGCTCAGACAAAAACCCTTCGATTCCAAAATAGCTCTCCATAACTAGAGTTTAAAATTAATCTCTTCCCTTGACTCTGCTATGAGAACAATATCATCTGCAAAAATATGCATTTGGGGATTTCTTCTTGGATATGTTTTGTCAGAATATCCAAAACCAAGTCAAACAAATAAAGGCTCAAAAATGATCCCTGATGCAGGCCAATCTTAATAGGTAAGTCTCTTGTCTCCCCTCCACACATTCTTACACTAGTTATAGCTCCCTCATACATATCTTTTATAGCTCTAATATACGCAATCCGTTCACTTTTCTTTTCCAAGGCTTTCCACAGCACCTCTCTTGGTACTCGATCATAAGCTTTTTCCAAATCAATAAATGCTATATGCAAGTCTTTTTGTTTACTCCGATACCTTTCCATTAACCCTCTTAGTAGATAAATAGCTTTCATAGTAAACCGCCCTGACATGAATCCAAATTAATTTTCAGAAATACTCATCTCAATTCTTAACCTACGTTCAATCACTCTTTCCCATAATTTCAGAGTGTGACTCATAAACTTAATCCCTCGGTAGTTTACGCAGTTCTGAATGTTCCCTTTGTTTTTGTATATAGGCACTAAAGTGCTTCTTTTCCAATTCTCAAGCATTCCCTTGGACCTTAAAATCTCATTAAAGAGTTTAGTTAGCCAGATAGTACCCTCCTCCCCTAAACGCTTCCAAACTTCAATTGGAATACTATCAGGACTAACAACTTTACCATTATCGATTCTTCTAAGAGCTTCCTTGACCTCATCAACCTTAATCCTGCATAATATGCCAAATTTTGTTCTCTCTCCAGTGTTGTTAAATCTTCCAAATTACTAGTCGACCCTGCTTCGTCATTAAAGAACTTGTAAAAGTAATCCTGCCATCTGTTTTTAATA
Source organism: Biancaea sappan (assembly GCA_037074585.1). Taxonomy (NCBI): domain Eukaryota; kingdom Viridiplantae; phylum Streptophyta; class Magnoliopsida; order Fabales; family Fabaceae; genus Biancaea; species Biancaea sappan. The sequence continues at coordinate 32,894,823 of CM073499.1, forward strand.
TCTCCATCTGTAACCAAAATTTTTCCTTCTTCATCCTTAACACATCTTACTTAATCCAAATCTCCAGATTTCCTTTTTCTAGTCTTCACAATCTTGTAAATCTTTTGTTCCCCCTTTTTCGTTCCTAAGTCCTTGTACAACTCTTCAAATGCTTTAAATCGTGCTTCACTTACTGCTTTTTTAGTCTCCTCATTAGCCTTCCAATACCTTTCCCAATTTTCTGCGTTATTGCACAAATGGATAGCTTTAAAGCATTCTCTTTTAAATTTGATTTTCTCGTAAACGGTCTCATTCCATCACCAAGATTCCTTATCTCTTTGTCCAAAACCTTTTGATTCTCCTAAAAGTGCTTTAACTACCTTTCTAACCCTCTTGGCCATCTCATCCCACATGATGTTGGCATTTTCCTGTACCTCCCAGGACCCTTCCTCCGACAGTTTTCTCTTGAAAGTCTGTTGATTCTCTCCCTTTAGCTGCCACCACTGGATCCTAGGGTTCATCACCTGTCGATACCCTTGTTTCCAACCATTAATAAGCATGTCAAGGACCAAAACCCTATGTTGAGTTGCCACGGGTTCCCCAGGAATAACTTTACAATTTTGACAGATTTTTCTATCTAGATTCCTTACCAAAAAGAAATCAATCTGTGACCTTGAGGCTCCACTCTTATAAGTGATTAAATGCTCCTCTCGCTTCTTAAAGCAGGTGTTGACAACCTTGAAATTATAAGCCATTGAAAAATCAAGTATAAACTGTCCTTCTTCGTTAAGCTCCCCAAAACCAAAACCACCATGAACCCTCTCATACTGTCCTGCTTCTTTCCCTACATGGTCATTAATGTCCCCCCCGATGAAAATCTTCTCTTCTAAAGGTATACTTCTGACCAACTCCTCCAAATCTTCCCAACTTTTCCTTAAGATATGCATTCGTCCCTACTTGGAGTGCATTGGCACTTATGATATAGATAGTATCTCTTACAACAATCATTCTTAAGCATAGAATCCTATCCCTAATCCTTTTTACCTCCACCACACTCAGCGTCCATTCCTTGTCAACCATAATACCTACACCATTCCTTGTCCTTACTTTCGTCGTGTACCAAAACTTAAAGCCTGAACAGTCAAACTTCTTAGCTTTTTCTCTAACCCATTTAGTCTCTTGAAGGCACAAGATGTTAATTTTCCTCCTCTTCATAGTGTCCACAACCTCTATGGATTTCTCTGTCATGGTCCCAATATTCCACATACCAATCCTGATTTTGCTCTCCTGGACTAACTTCTTTACCCTCAACCATCCAGGAACATGCTCATGTAACACTACATTTGATCGACGATGCAGTGGCTCTAGTTCATTTGACACTGTACTCGAGCCATACAGCGCGTTGCTTCTAGACAACGACCTAGTATTAGTAGACCCTTGCTCATTTAACACTACATCCGAGCGTCGATGCAGTGGCTCTAGCTCACTTGACACTGAACTCAAACCATACAGTGCGTTGCTTATAGGCAACGTCCTAGCATTTGCATAATATTGTCGTAGATCCATGTTCATGAGAGTTTTGACAAAGTTTTACGTACAACCATCCTCCTTTACCCGAGCTTGGGACCGGCTATAAAACATAGGTGCAGTTGAAAAGGGCAAAGAAAATCACAAAATAATATTGGAGATTGAACCAAGAAAAATGATTTATGTAAACTATCTAAAACACTAAGAAAAGGATACTGCTAGTTGAAGCAAATGATACATAGAGGAAAATTTTCTGCTTTTGCAATCAACCAGGTTCTTAAGATTCAAATGAAAAATATAACCTTTCACAAAGCAAAGTACCAGAGAGTATGAGATTGTCATCAAACTGAGAAATAGGAACAAACTGAGTTTGGTTCCTCTTGCCAGTACATCTAGTGTGTTGTTTGTGAGCTTTTATGCAAGGAAGACTGCATAAACATATGGAGCAACCAGGACAGTTGTATTTTGATAGATTGGACTTGCACTCTTCACATAGTGTTTGCTCTTTGCAAATGCTTCTATCTTTTTCTTCCATTTGTAAGAGATAAGTGGACAGGTCTATCCTTAAAGTAAAATCTACAGGTGCAATAGCTGCAAGGAGACTGGCCTTCAGCAATGGCAAGAGCAACCTTCAAGGATGTAGAGGAGCTAATGCGCTTAGGACACGCTAGGGAATTACAGTTGAAATCAATAATTTCGGGGGTTCACTTTATAGTTTAAAGCTGAAAACATATAATGGGTAACATAGAGGACGCTATCAAAAGTTTAGAACTCTTCTTCCTATTTCCTCATTTTTTTTCAACTTTGCCTGGCCTAATTAGCAGCTTTTATTTCTTAAGTTTTACTGCCAAACTTCACTAACTTCTTACATAACCTTTTTAGTTCCAATAAAACTAAGTTCCCTTTAAACTCACTTTGTACACCTAAACCAGAAATTAAGTGCCCAAAACTCTCAAGAGCTAAGCATACACCCAACCCTGTTTTAAGGTTGATTTTAGCCCCGACTTTAGAAAAATTCTGGCGTTGATCCAGAGTTCCATAATTCATGAAATTTTGTACACATCCCAATTTATGTGTTGGAATACTAGGATAAAAATTCCAGCCCAAGAATCCACCATTTGACCCCTCAAATGGTCACTTTAGTACCCCCTACATTAGAACTGATTACTTCTGCTATAGGTTCTGTTCTTTAGTACAACAGACCATCTTAACCATTTCCAAATGAGATAAAATTTTGCAGATCATTAGATTCATGCCTTGGCTAAGTGTCATAAAAATTTTAGATAAAAAAGAAACCTTCAGCTACTAAAACCAACCCAATTTCCTAAACTGGTCAAACTTTACTCTGCACTGAACAAGTGTTGTTCCCATACTCATTGACCAAGCAAACCAATTTTTACGAACTTGAAACTTTCCAGATCAAATTACCACAATATAAGGAATCTCTCCACAAAGTTTCATAATTTTAGAAGTTGATTTGGTCACCCAAAAACAAATAAAAACCGCAACATACAAAGCTGTCATGTTTTTCTCTCATGGTCCCTTAGTTAATTTTTACTTATTTCCTTTATCACTTCTTCTAGGCCCATAGATTAAGCATATATTTTCTTCTAAAATTAAATCAACCCCAGAAAACTTTTCAATAGTTTCAGTTTAGTCCCTGTAGCTTACTGTCATGCTTTTTCTCGCACAAGCAACCCATCCCACCATTTAGCTCTATCACCAAGCTGATTCCCAAGGATCTTTTTATAACTAGAGTGAGGAAACACATATGCAGAGGCATTTACAAACTGACTTTTAACGTCAAAGCAATGGAAGAAACAAGGAAGTTCATTTCAAGATCTCATAATGATATGTGCAAAGCCAATGACAGTATGTGAATTCAATCAATTAAGGCAACATGAATAACAGTTTATAGGAATTTGACCAGGGATTTCAGATTGAGAACCAAAACCAAATTTAACTAATTCTCAGAGTTTCAAATCTAACTCAAACATTTCAGAAAACCAATTAATCGAGCATGAGTCAATTTTAACCAAGTTTTCGATTTTAACAGCATAAGATCATACCCCTCATTACAGAAATTCAATCTTTGCATATCTATAATATATTTCTATTGACAAATGTACAGAACAGCAGTAAAATAATTTGTAACAGCAAAGAAACTTCGGCCAAGCTAACATAGGCACTCCTGCACCTTTTTCCATGATTTAGTTTTTCAAAATACACAGATTTAAGTTTAAAGCCATTCCCAAATAATCAGGAAACAGATTAAACGAATACTCAACCAAAATTTCAAACTTTGCCCTCAACCCGACGCCACTTCGGCTTAATCAAACCCCAAACTGTTTTCCCTTTGATTTCTTAGTAAAACACGTACCCAAGCTTCGAAATTCATAGAGAAGGGCTGGAAATCGAAATCCAAACTCACCTCATACGTTTCGGTCCCAAAAATCTAGGGATTTCACGAGAAGGAGAAAAAATGAACGAAAAAAGCAAAATAGGGGGGTCTTGGCTTACCTAGAAAGAGAGGGTATTTCCGGCAAGACGGCGGTCGTCGGCGATGGAGACGCTGCTGGAGATCGGGGAGCTTCGTGGTTGATGGTACGACAGAGCAAGGAAGAGAAAAAGGAGGTTGGGCACGAGCTCGGGTGTGTGTCCTGACAGCATGTTGGTACGCGGGAAAAGGAAGGAAAGGAAAAAGTAGTAAGGGCCCAAACACAAAGCATAAATAGAAAGAAATAAAGAATGGAAAGAAAATATGAATGAAAAAAAATAGAAAGAACTAAGAATGAAAAGGAAAAAATTGTTTAGTTTATAATAGAAAAATGAATAGTAAAGAAAAAATAAATATTTTAGTATGTATTTTTTAATAAAATAATTTTATTAAATTACTTTTTATATTTTTTATTTACAAAAAAAAATGTGGACGCTCGATTCCACTCACAAGTGCTTCTCTCTTTCTCACTCTCTCTCATACATACATAATCAAGATCCACAAGCTTATTTGTCGATGCCAGCAATAGAAGTAGAGAGGACTAGTGACTGGAGGAAGAGATCGGCAAGAGAAGCAAAAGACCGACGATGGAAAGACTAGCAAGAACACCACGCGACGAACATCGAGAAGACCGAAGAGTGCAAGACATTTAGGCGAGTAGCTGACCGACGACAAACACGCGAGTTGATGACTGACATCACCTGCGATCTCCATTGCCATCTTCCTCATTGAAGTTCTCTCTCCAGTGGCATTGATTCTTCTCTAGCATCGGTGGAAGAGAGAGCATAAAATAGGAAAGTTTCGTCACGAGATCTGAGAGGCATGGTGAGGTCACGAGGTCTGAGGGACACGTTGGAATTTCCGAGCACAGTGAGGTCGTGATGGTGAGGGTCAAGGCAATGAATGGCTGAGGTCTGAAGGGCACGCCAAAATTTCCTAGCACAATGAGGTCGTGATGGTAAGGGTCAGGGTGGTGAAGGCTAAGGGCTGAGGTCTGAGGGGCACCCATGTTATTTCCATTATATTTCATTGTTAGACTCACATTTTCCACCTAGTGATGAATGGAAAAAACCATACACAATGGAAGGGAAAACAATAACACAATAGAAAGGAATGAATCCATTATACTACCTAACCAAACACTGGAAAAGACATTATTCATAGGAATTCCAATCTCCATTCCATTGTGCTAGGCGAACCAAACATGCCATAGAGGAAAGGAAAGGAAAAGAAGAGAAAAATGGAAAAGAAGAAAAGAAAAAAAGTGTGTTTGTTATGAGATGGAATAGAATAAAGGAAAATAGGATATATGCGAGGTAAAATTACTAAATTAACTTTTGATTTAAAATTATAATACTGAAAGAAGAAGAAAAAATCACCTCTTATTTTTTATCAGTCTCTTTCTCTCTCTCTCTGCCTCACATCTCATCTCTCTCACCTCCGATCTCTGCAAATCCTTTGCCTCTCATCTCTCTCGCCTCTCATCACTTGCGTGCCTCTCATTTCTCTCAACTTTGCAAACTTTGGCCATGACTTAATATTTTAGTAATAAAAATAGAAATATCCAAAGCTCATCTCTTTGTTTCTTTCTCTTTCAAATCAGATTTATTCTTCTTCAATTGGATTACAAGACCTTCGTCATCTTTGCTGAGGAGGTTGTAGGAGGCGTCCATGGGTTTTTACCTTCTTGGTTAGTAGGGAAACTTGACGAGGAATTACAGAAAAACGCAAGGAGGGGGTATTCATAGTTGTCTGGCAACGAAGACAACGAATTCACCGATTGATTTCTCTCATCATCCTCTCTCTATTCCCGTAGCTCTATCCATCACACTGTCGAGCTCCACCATTCGAGGACTAATCTGAGTTGAAAACACAAACACGCAGTCAATGGCGAGGTAGTAGAGTAGGACGAGGAGGCATCAGGAGCTCTAATGCTGAAGACAGCACGAGATGGCAAATTGGTATATTGACTCCATGTTCCACTTCCTTCCTTGCTTTTCATTATATCATGGATGGAAGAGGGCAGTACAAAAAAAGAGGAAAGGGAGAGGCATCTTGGAATCCATAATTACTGTGCTACAAACTACCAAACAAAGGAAAGGAAAACTATCAAGGAGCACAGTAGAGGAAAGGATACCGAGAAGTTGTACCAAACATGGTGTGAGGGTTTCTGTAATACCCAAGAAAAATAAAATATAAATATTTGTTTACAAACTACTGTTACTATTTCAGTATACGGTACTATTCACCTGTATAATACTATTTACGTATACGATACTGTTCATTTATACAATCGAAATGTCAAGTACTAGATGTTGTTTGGTCATAAGAGAAAACTAGAAAGAAGTTCGTAGGAGAAACTGACGTTTTATGTGTGAAAATACCCTCAGGGACTAAAGTGAAAGGACTGAATTGAAAAAAAACTTAAAGGTTTAAGGTGAAAGGATAGTTTTCCCTTTAAAGTTTCTAGTAAATAAACGAAAATTTTCCATCGTAAGGTGCACAGTAACTGCATTATTAGAGATTTTGGGCCTTTCCGTTTTTGCTTAGGTAAGGATACTATGCCCTTTCTATGTCTTTCAAATTTTAGAAGTTATTTTCTTAAGTATGCTCTGTGGTTGCGGCTTTGGCCGATCTTCCACATCAGAAAAACTGTCGTTAGCTGTTATTTTGATTCTCTGATTACCGAAATAGAATATAATCTGTGGAGAATACATGTCTAGGAAAGTTCTGGCTAAGGAAAGACCTAGTTTTTAAGTGTGTCCAGTGTGACCCTCCACTCTTTCCTGGGAACTTACCTGGTGTACTCTTTTACAGATTGTATTCTGTATTTTCGGTATGAATAGTACCCGTACGTATGAATAGTGACCGTATGAATAGTACCGTATGTATGAATAGTGCCCGTATGAATAGTACCCGTACATATGAACAGTATCTGTACGAAAATGATCTTAACGTACTTTCTGTAATCTTTCATGAAAATCTCTGTAGCGGAACACTGAAATTCACCTGCGTACTCTTGTCCGTAACGATTTAGAGAAGTGATACTCGTACGGAATCCAGGTGAGTGAAACGACCCTGTTTTAATAGAGTTTTAGCATTACTGGTGATAAAAAGTATGTCGTAGGACACTCCCAAGATTCATAGGGAGAAATTGGATTCAGAATAACGAATATAATGAGATAATTAATCCAGAAGTATGGATAAGACAAAGCAAGTATCTCATGATGATATGAAATTTGAATCATATAGTTATATACTATACCTGTTATATGGATGAGTATTATATTGTGCTTCTGATTATGATATGAACTGTTGTACTATTGATTGTGATTGAGCGGTACAGTAACCCCTCTCACGGCAAGGCGGAAAACCCGGGTTAAAGGGTGTCTTGACCAATGAGTGTGGAGACAACGATTCCTTCAGTAGGGATATAGCCCGGATTGGTGATAAATCCGTGAGGCGCCCTAGCTAAGAGGATGAGGTTGTGCGTCATGGCGAAAAAATACAAAATTGGTGAGCCGGCCTGTGTGCGCTCTCCGGGATATATTGCCATTGACGAGTACTAGTATCGTTTGTTGAATTGGATGAATTTTTCTTGTATGTAATTTCTAACTATGTCTATTGGTTGAGCTTGAGCCTTCGGATATGCTTGCATGACTGGTGATGTATTTGAATTCTATTAACGCAAGGCCGATTTGCTCACTGAGTTTAAAAGCTCACACTGTTTGTACAAACTTTTTGTTCAGATCAGGTTGCCGCCGAAGTACATCCGCTAGAGGAGTAGATCACGTTGGACCTTCCCGCTGTCGGGTAGGCCCTTCTTTTGTTATACAGTATGTTGCTCTGTAACCGTCTAGGACATCTAGGTCAGGGGTTTGGTATTTGGCTTGTATTTCAGTATGATAATGTATTTCGTACTGAGGATCTATTATTTTTAATTAAGAAAATCTGATGTATTTTCTTTGTATTTATTAAGGAATGGTATTTTGAGAATATAGAGATAATGACTAACGATTTTACTTGTGGGAAGAATTTATCGAAAGGCTTACAGTGATGGGATATTCATCATTGTGCCGGTCATGTGCCTAGAAAATGGGTCGTGAGGTGCACAGTAACTGCATTATTAGAAATGTCATTTTCATGAATAGTAAATTGAATATTTTATTAGCGCATAGTATCAAATAGTACCATTGACTTTTCCTATAAATAGGCGCTTTCATTTCACTTCTAAACTCACACCTTCAACTTCTCTTCTTCTCTCCTTAAGTTTCTCTTACTTCAATGCTAGGCCTCTGAGATTGTGGGCCTTTCCTTTTCAGCTTAGGTAAGGATACTATGCTCTTTCTATGTCTTTCAAATTTTAAAAGTTATTTTCTTAAGTATGCTCTGTGGTTGCGGCCTTCGCTGATCTTCCACATCAGAAAAACTGTCCTTAGCTGTTTATATGTTATTTTGATTCTCTGATTACCGAAATAGAATGTAAACTGTGAAGAATACATGTCTAGGAAAGTTCTGGCTAAGGAAAGACCTGGTTTTTAAGTGTGTCCAGTGTGACCCTCCACTCTTTCCTGGGAACTTACCTGGTGTACTCTTTTACAGATTGTATTCTCTATTTCTGGTATGAATAGTAACTGTACGTATGAATAGTGACCGTACGTATGAATAGTGATCGTATATATGAACAGTAACCGTACGTATGAACAGTATCTATACGAAAACAATCCTAACGTATTTTCTCTAATCTTTCATGAAAATCTCTGTAGCGGTATACTGAAATTTATCTGTGTACTCTTGTCCGTAACGACTTAGAGAAGTGATACTCGTATGGAATCGAGGTGAGAGATCCTACCTTACCTTGTTTGCTTATTTAATGTATATATTAAAAGTATACTATATATATATATGTGACATGAAATTCATACATTCATGTTATACATTGAAATGTATAAATATGATTCTGTTGTGAACTTTTCCTAAAATGAGATGCATATGGTTGCCTATGATTGTGTAATGTGGTTGTGTTTGATCTTGATAGAAACGGAAATAAAGTTTATGGGATCCCATAGGATGAAATAAGGGTGGAATGAAATCACTTTGGACCTTCCCGCTATCGGGTAGGCCCCTCTATTGTTGTAGATTATGTTGCTCTGTAATCATCTAGAACATCTAGGTCAGGGGTTTGGCATTTGGTTTGTATGTCAGCATAATAATGTATTTTATATTGAGAATCTATTATTATGTGCAAATCATCTCTATGAATTTCAAATAAGAAAATTTGATATATTTTCTTCAGGAATGGTTATTTTGATAATGACTAAACTCATGGGTAGAATTTATCGAAAGGCTTACAGTGATGGGATATTCATCATTGTGCCGGTCATGTGCCCAGAAAACGGGTCGTGACAGTTTCAATTAAGTGTCTCATTTAGTCTAATGAAAAGAAAGGTACACGTGTACCACTAATCATGTGCCACCTCGGTCCCTTCTTAGCTTAAATTATACAAGGACATTACTTTTAAAAATTTTAATTCACTTGGGTCCTCATGGATCTTGTAAAAGAAATTCTAAAAATCTGATATATTCACCCAACATATTTTCATCATCTTATATCCTCTCATTTCACTAATTAAAAAGATCTCTACATAACTTTAATAAAATTTCACATAGGTCCTTAAGAATATGTTTTGTAAAAATTCCTAATCTTTCCCAAAAATTTTAAATTTGCATGTTGAAAGTTTTACGTGAATTGCCTAAAAGATCTCGGGTATTACACTTTACTAGTTGAACATTTACAAATCTTATATAATAATGTTTATTGTTATTGTTATAAAGTATCCTTTCTATTATCATGTTTTGCATTTTATTTATTGAAATTTTACATTGATTAATTATTTTTAATATAATATTATTCTTATTTGTGGTTTATATATACATAGCAATATTTTTAATTATTTTTTTAAAATGTATGATCTTCATATTCTTGATTCAATCCTATGATTCAATCTATTTGTCCCTTGATCGATCTTAGGTAAAATCTCGCTTTTAATATCCTTGGATGAGAGAAAGATGGAAAAAGAGGTAGAAGAAATTATTAGCAGGTTAGAATTCATCATAAAGGACAAAGATATTATTGGTCTGCAAAAGAGCACTATATTGACGTAAAATTGGTCAACTAGGTCTCAATCTACATCTCTAGTTGGAGATGATCTACGTGGTCGAGGTAATGATAGAGAGGCTATTGTTAAGTTGTTGATTAAAAATGTTAAGATAATCATTGCAAAATATATGTTATTCCTATTGTAGGTTTGGGTGTGATAGGGAAAACCACTTTAGTCAAACATACAATGATGATAGAGTGAAAAATAATTTCAATTTTAGAGTATGAATGTGCCAAATATTAATTTATTACATTGTCATTTGTTTACTGAGTTTTAATGAACTCACACCCTCTGTGATTACTATTTTCAGATACATGGGCTGAGGAGGAGGGGCATCCGCTGAAGATATAGCGGCTTTTGGAGATATCTTCTTTTTTTGATTGGTGGGTTCATGGAATTAATTTTTGGGCTACATATCTAGAAAATACTCTGCAATCTTATAAGCCACCTAGCCTCGGATGTGTTAGGGAATTATGATTACTTGGCTATAATTTATTGTTGTACTTTGATGTTTTTGTTCTCATTGTTTTGGGAAGTGGTAAATAAATATAATTTGTATATATATATATATATTACAAATTATTATATATATATATATATGTATGAAATTTCTTTTCTTGGGAAGTGTATGTCATTGCGTAGTTGTAGATTTTAAGACTGACTAGGGAATTGTGGAGTACTCCGAAGGTACACCATAGAAGTTATGCTTATCTCACATGTCTGATTTTCGGGTGTTGACAATAATCAAGTAGTATGTAGATGCTAACCTTTATAACTTTCATTTTGTTGCTTCTTAGTTTATTATCAACGGAGGGAGCAGCGAAAATCAAGGGAGATAAAGGATTTCACTGATAGCGTGCAATGGTGACCAAACGCAAAGAAGAAGAAAAGATTGAAAAAAAAAAAAATTTACGCAGCACGCCATGTCAACATTACCATTTGACACGTGTGTGTTGATGTGGTGCTAGCTTGAATTTAATGTTGACGTATGCTTTTCAGTCAGCGCCATGTGTTCTAAACTAACCATTGACTAATTATTGACTAAGACCATGACAACTTTTTATGATTTTGAATACTACAGGGACCAAATTTTTTATTGAGTGAAATTACAGGAACCTCAGTTATATTTTAATCTAATTGCTAAAAAGTCTTCTAAAATTTTGATTTATATTGTAAAAAAACTTCTTTTTTTCAAATTAGCCTTGTAAAAGAAGTTAACTTCTATCTGACATTGATTTCAATGATATTGATAATTTAAATTCCATAAACAATAATTGTTCGATTCTTAAAAATATTATTGTAAGTTATTGTTTTTTAATTTTATTTAGATAAAAAAGGGATTCTAATGAAAATTTTTTTAGAAGAAAGTTAATTTTAAATTTATTTTTTTCTAAATATGACCCTAAACGTAACTAAATTATTTTCAAATTAATTAATATTATATTGTGATTCTAATTGTAATATAATAATAACTATTTTTGAACATAATAAATATTATGGAAAAATTTTAAATTTAACAACAGAAATAAATTAAAAAGAAAGTCAAGTATTTTTATAAAAATAATATTAAAAACAATGTATACAATTTTTTTAACAAAAAGTATAATTAACTCTTTAAATTTTGATACTTCCAAAATCCAATAATCTATAATTAAACTGTGATCATCGGTATTGTTTTATTTCTGTAAATTAAATTCATGAAAGTGATACATCGGCCTCTGTAATACCCAAGAAAAATAAAATATAAATATTTGTTTACAAACTACTGTTACTATTTCAGTATACGGTACTATTCACCTGTATAATACTATTTACATATACGATACTGTTCATTTATACAATTGAAATGTCAAGTACTAGATGTGGTTTGGTCATAAAAGAAAACTAGGAAGAAATTCGTAGGAAAAAATGACGTTTTATGGGTGAAAATACCCTCAGGGACTAAAGTGAAAGGACTGATTTGAAAAGAAACTTAAAGGTTTAAGGTGAAAGGATAGTTTTCCTTTTAAGTTTCCAATAGTAATAACAGAAAAATTTTCGATCGTACGCGTGAGGTGCACTGCATTATTAGAAATGTCATTTTCATAAATAGTAAATTGAGTATTTTATTAGTGCATAGTGTCAAATAGTACCCTTGACTTTTGCTATAAATAGGCCCTTCCATTTCACTTCTAAACTCACACCTTCAACTTCTCTTCTTCTCTCCTTAAGTTTCTCTTACTCCAAAGCTAGGCGTCTGAGATTTTGGGCCTTTCCTTTTCAGCTTAGGTAAGGATAGTATGCCCTTTCTATGTATTTCAAATTTTAGAAGTTAATTTCTTAAGTATGCTCTGTGGTTGCGGCCTTGGCTGATCTTCCACATCAGAAAAACTGTCCTTAGTTGTTTATATGTTATTTTGATTCTCTGATTACCGAAATAGAATGTAAACTGTGAAGAATACATGTCTAGGAAAGTTCTGGCTAAGGAAAGACCTGGTTTTTAAGTGTGTCCAGTGTGACCCTCCACTCTTTCCTGGGAACTTACCTGGTGTACTCTTTTACAGATTGTATTCTCTATTTCTGGTATGAATAGTATCCGTATGTATGAATAGTAACCGTACATATGAATAGTATCCGTACATAAAAATAATATTCATACGTATAAATAGTGATCGTATGTACGAATATTATCTGTATGTATAAATAGTATCCGTACGTATGAATAGAGACCGTATATATGAATAGTAACCGTACGTATGAATAGTGACCGTACGTATGAATAGTGACCGTATGAATAGTAACCGTATATATGAACAGTAACCATACATATGAACAGTATCTGTACGAAAACAATCCTGACGTATTTTCTCTAATCTTTCATGAAAATCTCCGTAGCAGAACACCGAAATTCACCTGAGAACTCTTGTCTGTAATGACTTAGAGAAGCGATGTTCGTACGGAATCCAGGTGAGTGAAACGACCCCGTTTTAATAGAGTTTTAGCATTACTGGTGATAAAAAGTATGTCGTAGGACACTCCCAAGATTCATAGGGGGAAATTGGATTCAGAATGACGAATCTAAATGAGATAATTAATCCATAAGTATGGATCAAATGAAATAAGTATCTTATGATGATGTGAAGTTTGAATGTTTTCAAAAATGGATTAATTGTTATCTTGATATGTGGTTTATAAATCCATAATATAGTAATATACTATACCTGTTATATGGATGAATATTATATTGAGCTTCTGATTATGATATGAAATGCTATTGATTGTGATTGAGCGGGACAGTACCCCCTCTCACGGCAAGGCGGAAAACCCGGTTGACAGGGTGTCTTGACCAATGAGTGTGGAGACAACGATTCCCTCAGTAGGGATATAGCCCGGATTGGTGATAAATCCGTGAGGCGCCCTAGCTAAGAGGATGAGGTTGTGCGTCATGGCGGAAATATACATAATTGGTGAGCCGGCCTGTGTGCGCTCTCCGGGATATATTGCCATTGACGAGTACTAGTAACGTTTGTTGAATTGGATGAATTTTTATCTTGTATGTAAGAGGATGATGTTGTGCGTCATGGCGGAAATATACATAATTGGTGAGCCGGCCTGTGTGCGCTCTCCGGGATATATTGCCATTGACGAGTACTAGTAACGTTTGTTGAATTGGATAAATTTTTATCTTCTGTCTATTGGTTGAGTATGAGCCTTTGGATATGCTTGCATGACTGGTAATGTATTTGAATTTTATTAATGCGAGGCCGATTCGCTCATTGAGTTTAAAAGCTCACATTGTTTGTACAACCTTTTTGTTCAGATCAGGTTGCCATCGAAGAATATCTGCTAGAGGAGTAGATCACTTTGTACCTTCCCGTTGTCGGGTAGACCTCTCTTCTGTTATAGATTATGTTGCTCTGTAATCGTCTAGGACATCTAGTTCAGGGGTTCGACATTTGGCTTGTATGTCAGTATAATAATGTATTTTAAATTGATAATCTATGATTTTCATATAAGAAAATTTGATATATTTATCGGAAGGCTTACAGTGATGAGAGATTCATCATTGTGCCGGTCATGTGCCCAGAAAACGGGTCGTGACAAAGTTGGTATCAGAGCAAAGGTTGTTAGGTCTCCTAGTGATTACAGAGCAAGGTAACCTTAGTAGGACCTCCTCTATCGTTGTGAACCCGGGCACAACTATAGAGAGATGGCTCTACTGAAGGTCCTGTAGGATGTTTTCATTTCCTTTCCCTCCGAGACTTATCTCTTCTTGAGAAGTATGTTCTCAGTTTTAGTTTTATACAGATGTGGCTACACTTTTGAACTTAGTCAAGGAAAAGTTGTTACTTGTTTTGATTCCGTTGCTGTCGGATCAAATTTTTATATGGTGGATTTTATAAGCTGAATTCATGATTGATTTTGTGTAGCTATATTATTTTAGGGTACCATCCAATAAAAGAAACCACTCGCATTAAAAACAAAAAAACACTGAAGGATTACATTGCAAAAAAGAAGAAGTTTACTCATGCATGAGTAATCTAAAAGCGAGGTGGTCTTGGATTAGGAGGGTTGTATTGTATCATCACCCCTCGACCATTCCTTGGAGCAAGGGACATAGCAATGTCGCGGAGGGTAGTGTAAATCCCATTCATACAATCAACACTTCTTTGTTGTTGATTGCAGAAGCACTGGGTAGACCAATAAAAGAACCTGTCTATTCTTGAAGTCATTTCTGCATGATTGCGTTTAGTTAACTTCTCCAGGTCTCCTATCATCTTTTTCAGATTTTTCACCTCCTGCTCTAGACAGGCGATTTTGTCCTCCGAGGTATGGTGTCACGCCTCCAACTTACGCACGTGACCGGCACGATAGATGAGCTTTTACCTCACCACCGTAAGCCTAATTCCGTACCAATTTGATATATATAAAAATGCTATCTCATGAAAGAGAGTACAATAAATATTTCAAATATATCCATTTATTCATTAATAAATGATATTCTCAACGAGCATTGTTCGTCCAAGATTTACCTACCCAAATTACAGAGCTACTACTATAATACTTTTGATAAAGTTTTACATAATAACAAATATTTACCCCGATCAATGGGGTTGAGGACTCGAACGATTAGCTGGTTGTGCCTCTACTTCTTCTTGAGAATCTGTGAGGGGAGGAATGGCATGAGTATATTTTACTCAGTGAGGAAATATATTATTCTATCACAAACATAAGAAACAATCATATAAAATCACAAAACATATCATACAGTTCCAAATTAAATTCCCAGACATTTTTCGGGTCCAATCCACATAAGGTGGTCGTTGTCCCACGGCCCCTGCCGCATCCTCCCTTATTACTGCTTTCATAAATGCCTCCCTTATTTCACCCCTATATTTTCAATACTCTTTGTATTGGAACAAATTTTTGTTTAACATGATTTGCCACCCTTATTATCTCCTGCTCCTCCCTTTTTCCTCCCACACAGGGACCCGTCCCCGTAACATTCTCCATCAATCACAAACATAACAATAATTCAACCTTACACACAATACTATCCATGTATGTGATGTTGTTCACACATATAGTATATGATACTCTTCATAAATATAGCACTGTTCACATGTATGTATAATACTGTTCATATGTACGGTATGATACTATTCATAAATATGGCACTGTTCATATGTACGGTATAATACTATTCACAAATACGATATGATACTATTCATAAATATGTCACTGTTCATATATACATATGATATTGTTCATATGTACGGTATGATACTATTCATAAATATAGTACTGTTCATATATATGGTATGATACTATTCATAAATACGATACTGTTCATATGTACGATATGATACTATTTATAAATATAACACTGTTCATATGTACATACAATATTGTTCATATGTACGATATAATATTATTTATAAACACAGTACTGTTCATATGTACTGTATAATACTATTTACGGCATGGTACTATTTATATGTGCGATAATCAGAAATAATTTTCAAGTAGCTGAGTATAATTCCTTTCTGATGTGGAGGATCGGCTAAAGCCGCAACCACAGAGCATACTAAGAACTTATCACACAGGTATTTGTAAAAATATAGTACCCTCACAGTATCTTAGTAATCAATAAATAATTCTTAAACAATCGAGGTTAGTTCCTTTCTGATATGGAAGATCAGCTAAGGCCGCAATCACATAGCATACTAAGAATTTAACCTCTAAATTATTATAAGAATTTAAAAGAGCATAGTAGAATATTCCCTCACCTCGAATCCAAGCTATAAAGGAGGACTTTTATAATAACTCAGAATCTTAACACCAGAATCAGAAGAATTAGAGGAGAGGAGAGAATAGAATCTGAAGGTGTGTGTTTAGAAGTGAAATGGAAGAGCCTATTTATAGGAGAAGTTATGGTACTATTTGCTACTATTCCATCTACCATTCTCCTATACTATTTCATCTACCAGTTTCACTTACCAGTTTTCATCTACCATTCTCTTATACTATTTCATCTACCAGTTTCACTTACCAGTTTTCATCTACTATTTCATCTACCAGTTTTCATCTACCATTCTCTTATACTATTTCATCTACCAGTTTCACTTACCAGTTTTCATCTACCGTTCTCATATACTATTACATCTACCAGTCTCACTTTCAGCTATACATTCTAAATTTCACTTTTGAATTGTATTTTACTTAATAGGATAAATTCCATAACGTACCATTCATTATATCTCACAATTTATTCAATTTATAATTGAAAATTCATATTTTCAACATCATACACAGCCAAGATAAAATTTACGTAAAAATTTAAGTAGACAAAATTTTTTTTTTGACGGGTATTACATTCTGCCCCCCTTAAAAGAATTCGGTCCTCCGAATTCAAAAACTTACTTTACGATTCGAAGAGGTATGGATATTTTGTCCACATTTCATCTTCTGTTTTCCATGTGGCTTCCTCTTGAGAATGATTTCTCCACAGAACTTTGACAATGGGAATTTCCTTGGTGCGAAGTTTCTTGACCTGTCTATCGAGAATGGTTACTGGCACCCCTTCATAAACAAGAGTTTTATCAAACTGCACGTCTTGTGGCTGGATGACGTGAGAGGGGTCAGAAAGATACTTACGTAACATCGATACATGAAATACTTGGGTGTATTCCCTCTAGGTCCGAAGGTAAAGCTAGGCGATATGCCATGTTACACACTCTAGTGCCCAGAGCTTTATGAAAAGTTCTCCAGAATCGAGAGGTGAACTGGGGTCATCGATCTGATATGATGGATACTAGTACGCCATGAAGCTTCACTATCTCCTTTATATATAGTCGACTAAGTTTTGCTACACTGTAGGTGGTATGAACAGGAAGAAAATGTGCCGACTTAGTAAGTCGATCCACAATGACCCATATAGAGTCGTACCCATTTGAAGATCGGGGCAAACCCACCACAAAGTCCATAGTAATCCGTTCCCATTTCCACTCAGGAATCTCAAGCCTCTGCATCAACCCAAGTGGTCTCTGATGTTCAGATTTGACTTGCTGACATGTCAAGCATCGAGCGACAAAGTCAGTCACATCTCGCTTCATGCCTTCCCACCAATAAACTTGTTTCAAGTCCTGATACATTTTGTTGGCACCAGGATGAACAACATATGGCGCACCGTGAGCCTCTTGTAAAATCTCCCGCTTCAAGGGTGCAATGTTCGGAATACATAATCTTCCGTTAAACCATAATACACCTTCTGCGTCTACTGAAAAACCCGGTATTAAACCTCCCTTCGCCTTGTCTCTAGTTTTAACCATTTCAGCATCATTCTCCAATGTTGTCTTCACCCTTTCTACAATGGAGGATTTAGCTGTCAAGTGAGCCAAGAAAGCACCTGACTTAGTAATCTCAAAGAATACCCCACTAGCCTCTAACTCTTGTAATTCCTGAATCAAGGACCTCTTTACTGTGGTAATGTGAGCTAGACTCCCCATTGACTTCCGACTGAGGGCATCCACTACCATATTTGCCTTTCCTGGATGGTAGAGAATGACACAGTCATAGTCCTTCAGGAGTTCCATCCATCTCCGTTGCCTTAAGTCGAGATCTTTTTGATCAAATATATATTTAAGACTCTTATGATCCATGAAGATCTCACATGTCTCCCCATACAAGTAATGCCTCCAAATCTTTAGAGCAAATACTACAGCTGCCATTTCTAGATCATGAGTGGGGTAGTTGAGTTCATACTTCTTAAGCTGTCGAGAACCATAAGCAATGACCCTACCGTGTTGCATTAATACACATCCTAATCCTACCTTCGAAGCGTCAAAATATACAGTTGTTGGTCTAGGCCACTGCTTTACTGCCTCGATTTTACTTGGATCTACATGAATACCTTCTTGGGAGATTACATGCCCCAAAAATGTTACTTAACTCATCCAAAATTCACATTTTGAGAACTTAGCATATAATTGATGTACCCTCAAAGTCTGCAGTACTATTCTCAAATGTTCTGTATGATCCTCAATACTTTTAGAATAAACTAGAATGACATCAATTCTTGGTAAAGGATATTTATTCTTTACCGTGACTTTGTTTAACTATCGGTAATCTATGCACAGTCTTAAAGAGCCATCTTTCTTTCTTACAAAGAGTACTGGGGCACCCCAAGGTGAAAAACTTGGGTGAATAAACCCCTTATCCACCAGGTCTTGTAATTGCTCTTTAAGCTCTTTCAACTCTGTGGGTGCCATAAGGTAAAGAGGAATTGAAATTGGTCGAGTGCCCGAAACCAATTCAATATTAAATTCAATATCCCTTTCTGGTGGTAAACCAGGTAGATTTTCTAGAAATATATCTGGGAATTCACTAACCACTGGTATTTGTTCAAGACTTCGTTCCTCTTTGTCTGTATCTTTAACAAAGGCCAGAAATCCATGACAACCTTTTCGTAACATACGTCGAGCGGTTATCATAGATATTATGTTACAGGGAACCTTGCTTTGGTCTCCCTGAAATATAAAATTATTTCCACCCAGTATACTAAATGAAATAGTTTTGTCATGACAATTCAATGTAGCATGGCATGAGGATAACCAGTCCATGTCTAAAATTATATCGAAGTCTGTCATACTAAGAAGCATGAGATCTACCTCCGTTTCCATGTCCTTAATAGTTACCTTACAAGAACGATATCCAGATCTGACTACTAGGGTTTCCCCTATTGGTGTAGCTACCAGAAATGGTTCGTCCAGTATAACTGGTTCAGACTTGAACCTCTTGGCAAATAGAGGTGACACATACGAGTAGGTAGAACCAGGGTCAAACAACACACATGCCTTATGAGAACACATAAGAAGAGTACTTGTGACTACTGCATTGGAGGCCTATGCATCTTGTCGAGTAAGAGCATAGACACGTGTCTGCCCTCTTTTCTTAAAATTGTTACTTTTTGTTTTATGCCCATATTCGACCATCCGTACAACTTCAACCACCGCTTCATATGACGGGTAAACATTGATTTGTGGGGATATCAAACTATAAATCGCCTAATTCGACGCTTGTCATTCGGTACCATATGGGGTGCATAGCGAGCAAGGCGAACAAACTTAGTATTGTATTCTTCAATGGACATCTCCGGGCCTTGAGTTAGTCGCTCAAATTCTTGCTCTCGAGCCATCTGAAGGGTTTCTAGAAGAAACCGTTCTGTAAAAGTCTCCCTAAATTCTCCCCAGGTGACTGTCGAGGCTCCTATGGGTCAGCTTGCCAGCCATGTTTCCCATCAATCACTAGCATCATTTCGAAACTAGAAAGCGGCCATTTCAACCATACTATCAGCAGACTATCCTAAAATTGAATGATATAAGAATTCTTGAGGGTCCTTATCCTCTAACCCTGAAAAAGTAGGCGGTTGTAATTTGAGAAACTCTGAAACCTTATTAGTTGTAGGTTGAATAGTCGTAGGGACCGATATTATCGGAGGACTCGTTTCAACATTCTACTTAGCTACCACAACCGTTATAGCCTGTATGGCATCTTGGAAACCAGTCGCCATCGTTTCTATGGTGACTTGCATACTTGAGATGAAAGCCATAAGTTGTACATTATCTGGTTGGGGAGATGCTCCTTCCCTTACATGGGGTATTTTTACTGGTTTCTGCATATCGTAAGTGCCTTTGACATGCTCAGGATTTCCTTCCTTTTCTCGACCCTTCCCTTGGTCCCGAGTAGTTAACATTTGAGGAAGAGATGAGGCTTCCTCCGAGGTCTCACGTTCTCTTTCTTGTATCTCGTGTTGCGAAAAAGGCATTTCGAATCTACAATTTTTTGACTTTTAACGACGTTCTAAAGAACAACAATTTAGGAAAGAAAATGTGACATGACATCCCTATAGGTCCTTTGGTGGAGTCTTTTACTATTACTATACCCGGGCTCATAGTAATAGAAAAGATTCCACTAAGGATACCTTGCTCTGTAATTAGTAGGAGACCTAATCCCAAAGCTCTGATACCAACTTTGTCACGCCTCCAACTTACGCACGTGACCGGCACGATAGATGAGCTTTTACCTCACCACCGTAAGCCTAATTCCGTACCAATTTGATATATATAAAAATGCTATCTCATGAAAGAGAGTACAATAAATATTTCAAATATATCCATTTATTCATTAATAAATGATATTCTCAACGAGCATTGTTCGTCCAAGATTTACCTACCCAAATTACAGAGCTACTACTATAATACTTTTGATAAAGTTTTACATAATAACAAATATTTACCCCGATCAATGGGGTTGAGGACTCGAACGATTAGCTGGTTGTGCCTCTACTTCTTCTTGAGAATCTGTGAGGGGAGGAATGGCATGAGTATATTTTACTCAGTGAGGAAATATATTATTCTATCACAAACATAAGAAACAATCATATAAAATCACAAAACATATCATACAGTTCCAAATTAAATTCCCAGACATTTTTCGGGTCCAATCCACATAAGGTGGTCGTTGTCCCACGGCCCCTGCCGCATCCTCCCTTATTACTGCTTTCATAAATGCCTCCCTTATTTCACCCCTATATTTTCAATACTCTTTGTATTGGAACAAATTTTTGTTTAACATGATTTGCCACCCTTATTATCTCCTGCTCCTCCCTTTTTCCTCCCACACAGGGACCCGTCCCCGTAACATTCTCCATCAATCACAAACATAACAATAATTCAACCTTACACACAATACTATCCATGTATGTGATGTTGTTCACACATATAGTATATGATACTCTTCATAAATATAGCACTGTTCACATGTATGTATAATACTGTTCATATGTACGGTATGATACTATTCATAAATATGGCACTGTTCATATGTACGGTATAATACTATTCACAAATACGATATGATACTATTCATAAATATGTCACTGTTCATATATACATATGATATTGTTCATATGTACGGTATGATACTATTCATAAATATAGTACTGTTCATATATATGGTATGATACTATTCATAAATACGATACTGTTCATATGTACGATATGATACTATTTATAAATATAACACTGTTCATATGTACATACAATATTGTTCATATGTACGGTATAATATTATTTATAAACACAGTACTGTTCATATGTACTGTATAATACTATTTACGGCATGGTACTATTTATATATGCGATAATCAGAAATAATTTTCAAGTAGCTGAGTATAATTCCTTTCTGATGTGGAGGATCGGCTAAAGCCGCAACCACAGAGCATACTAAGAACTTATCACACAGGTATTTGTAAAAATATAGTACCCTCACAGTATCTTAGTAATCAATAAATAATTCTTAAACAATCGAGGTTAGTTCCTTTCTGATATGGAAGATCAGCTAAGGCCGCAACCACATAGCATACTAAGAATTTAACCTCTAAATTATTATAAGAATTTAAAAGAGCATAGTAGAATATTCCCTCACCTCGAATCCAAGCTATAAAGGATGACTTTTATAATAACTCAGAATCTTAACACCAGAATCAGAAGAATTAGAGGAGAGGAGAGAATAGAATCTGAAGGTGTGTGTTTAGAAGTGAAATGGAAGAGCCTATTTATAGGAGAAGTTATGGTACTATTTGCTACTATTCCATCTACCATTCTCCTATACTATTTCATCTACCAGTTTCACTTACCAGTTTTCATCTACCATTCTCTTATACTATTTCATCTACCAGTTTCACTTACCAGTTTTCATCTACTATTTCATCTACCAGTTTTCATCTACCATTCTCTTATACTATTTCATCTACCAGTTTCACTTACCAGTTTTCATCTACCGTTCTCATATACTATTACATCTACCAGTCTCACTTTCAGCTATACATTCTAAATTTCACTTTTGAATTGTATTTTACTTAATAGGATAAATTCCATAACGTACCATTCATTATATCTCACAATTTATTCAATTTATAATTGAAAATTCATATTTTCAACATCATACACAGCCAAGATAAAATTTACGTAAAAATTTAAGTAGACAAAATTTTTTTTTTGACGGGTATTACATATGGCCCGTGCTAGTCTCCTCAGCTTCCTCGATCTTCTTCATTTTCTTCTCCTTCTGCTTCTCTGGAGACCCCTCAAAAGGTCTTTTGCCCTTGTCTTTGCCCAGACTTAAGTTTAAGTCGAGCTCTTCTTCCTTAGCCTCTACTGTGAGATCAATGTACTTCCTTGAGGCCATGATTTGGAAAAAATTTAGAAATTTTTGTAAGAGTATGAGGCGAGAGGAATACTGGGGGATTGTAGGCTCGGAGATTATTACTCTTTGTGGTGTGGTAACTGAGAACGCTGGGATGGTTTTTATAGAGAAAAATTAGGACTTAGAGACAAAGAAGATATCTTTTCACCGCACCCCTACACGATCAACCTATGGATTTCTGCAAGCTAGAAGCCAGAAGTCTAGGGTAGGCGTGCACACCAACAATGCGTCGCATTAATGCCAAAACCACGAAAGTCAGTATTCGGTGGATTTGCGGCCGATTTTACTCGGTTTTCCCATTTCTCCCGTTGGCATTTTCCGAAATTCAAAGAAGTTGATAACATAGCCATCAAAGATTGCCTTAGATGCTTTTATGATGAACTGAAATACATTTCTCCGTTTTATTGTGTTGTTCTTAATAGCCTTCAGTTGAGTATAATATAATTGATTGAATCATGTTGTAATTACATGTATGTATGTTATTCATGCATAATGAGTGAAGGCTACGATCAAGGAGAATATGTGATGATCCTACATATACTCATAGAGATGTGAAATCAAAATGACTTGGATAGAATAAAATGTGTAGATGATGATATATCTTCATGGTTACATATACTTACATATAATGCTCTCGTGGGCAAATAAAAGGCAGTGATTTCCTTACATCATGATAATGCTTAAGGCATGTGACCGTAAGCAGTTAACTTTGTTTTAAAATGTATATATTGATATACATATATTATGTGTAAATCCAGAATAAAGACACCGATCAGAATCTAAGATAAGGCTAATATGAGACTACCCGATCATAGAGGGACATCGTGATATGGGATTACAGGATAAAACAAGTTAGAGGGAGAAAATCTCAGACTGAAGAGCGTAGTTAGTCAGAACTTTGAGAAAGGTCAAGATTAGCCGAAAATTTTTTTTGAGGAAATCTTTGACTTATGTTAATTGCATTAAATTATATTTACTATTTACTCGCATGTCCGACATTAATTGCTGGCATTGCGACGTATGTGATCTGTAAACCTTATAGCAAGCGGCGTGTAGGTTGTGGTGGCTTTAGCTCCAGGGGCTTCGGGTTGTCTATAAATCTTGTATGCCCGTTACCCTACTTATCGCACCAAGCAAACCTACTTCTTTCATTACATACCTATTTCTCAATCTCCATTCCTTTCTCATTCGAAGTTATTTCTGAGATCCCTAGAGCAATGGCCGATAATAAGTCTTTCAACTTGAATTTTGAGACTGGCAATGTAGAGCTTGATTTAAATCTAAGTCTCGGAAACAACAAAGGGAAGAGACCTGTAGACAGGTCACCAGAAATTAAGAAGAGAAAGAGGGATGTAATAGAGTTGGAGGAGGACAGTACTGCAACATCCTCAGAAAATAAGCTTGCATTCCTGGAACGTAAAATAGAGAGCCTGGAATACAAGATAGAGGACCAGAAGCGACTAATAAGTCGTCTCTTTGAAAACCAAGAGAAACTGATAAACCGTCGTTTCGGGGAACTGGCTAATCGAGTTGATAGACATTCAATGTTTGCAACTCAAAATTTTCGTGACCAACAAGCAAGGTGTATTGACTGTATGAACGGAGTGACTTATGCTCTTCGCCAAATTTCTCAGGCGCTTCCTCCAGAAACTCTTTCTAGGCTGCAACGATTAGCTTCCTCCTTAAGGTCTGAAGCACCTTCCTCTTCTAGACCTGGAGCACCTTTTACATTTCAAAAGCCTCCTCGTCCTTAATTTATTTTTCTTTTGTTTGTACCTAAAGCTACATTTGGTGTAAGCTTCACGTATTAAAATTATCTATGTACTAGAAATAAAATTTAAGTTAGTATCTAGATCTTCTTTGTTGAAGTGATTCATTTTACTAAAAGAACTTGAGGAATGAGAAGATATTGGACTTGTTATATTTCATACTTGATTCTAAAGCATAGTATAGTAATATCTTTGTGACTGAGCAGAGTTACTAAAATGATATTTCATTGCACTTCTGAGCTATGGAGGAATGCTGAATAAGTATTTTATGAACCTATAGAACTATGGGTTTGCCTCAATCATTGAAGGGATGCGACTCTATATGAGTCATTGAGGTGAGAGGAATTTTCATATATAATTATGCGTAAGAAGTATGTTATTTACTTATCATATTTTCTAGGATTGTTCTTCCTAGAGATTTATGTAATGATTTCATTTTATATAACGCCTTCAGCTGAGAGTATCGCCTTAAGGTAGAAGGATCGCCTTTGGGCAAGAGTATTACCTATGGCCAAAATGATGCCTTCAGGTGGAGTACTTGTATTCGTAAAAGTTATAAGCTATGTGTATGGTAGCTTGTGTTCTGATATTCAGTATGAACTAGAAAGACCATGTGTCACTTTTGAGAAGACACCTATTTGAGGTTTTACATAGAGACAGAGTTCGTCTCTAATCAGATGGTTTAAGTTTGGTAAAGGTTATGAGGATGAAACACTTTATGGTACAAAAGATTGTGGAAAAAAAATCAAACTGATGAGGAAGAGAATGTTTACCGTTTAGAAAAGGAAAGTCCAATGCAAATTATTGATAATGCGGTCTAGAGTTCACAGTCGATAGTATAGTGTTCTTGTAAATCTCACCAAGGGTGTGATGAGGTTTTGGAAGAAAGAGATACAAAGAATGAGATATAGACGAAGTAATCACACTTATTTCAGTCTTGAAATGAGTTTTGAATTCGGAGGACCGAATTCTCTTAAGGGGGTGATAATGTAATACCCAAGAAAAATAAAATATAAATATTTGTTTACAAACTACTGTTACTATTTCAGTATACGGTACTATTCACCTGTATAATACTATTTACATATACGATACTGTTCATTTATACAATTGAAATGTCAAGTACTAGATGTGGTTTGGTCATAAAAGAAAACTAGGAAGAAATTCGTAGGAGAAAATGACGTTTTATGGGTGAAAATACCCTCAGGGACTAAAGTGAAAGGACTGATTTGAAAAGAAACTTAAAGGTTTAAGGTGAAAGGATAGTTTTCCTTTTAAGTTTCCAATAGTAATAACAGAAAAATTTTCGATCGTACGCGTGAGGTGCACAGTAACTGCATTATTAGAAATGTCATTTTCATAAATAGTAAATTGAGTATTTTATTAGTGCATAGTGTCAAATAGTACCCTTGACTTTTGCTATAAATAGGCCCTTCCATTTCACTTCTAAACTCACACCTTCAACTTCTCTTCTTCTCTCCTTAAGTTTCTCTTACTCCAAAGCTAGGCGTCTGAGATTTTGGGCCTTTCCTTTTCAGCTTAGGTAAGGATAGTATGCCCTTTCTATGTCTTTCAAATTTTAGAAGTTAATTTCTTAAGTATGCTCTGTGGTTGCGGCCTTGGCTGATCTTCCACATCAGAAAAACTGTCCTTAGCTGTTTATATGTTATTTTGATTCTCTGATTACCGAAATAGAATGTAAACTGTGAAGAATACATGTCTAGGAAAGTTCTGGCTAAGGAAAGACCTGGTTTTTAAGTGTGTCCAGTGTGACCCTCCACTCTTTCCTGGGAACTTACCTGGTGTACTCTTTTACAGATTGTATTCTCTATTTCTGGTATGAATAGTATCCGTATGTATGAATAGTAACCGTACATATGAATAGTATCCGTACATAAAAATAATATTCATACGTATAAATAGTGATCGTATGTACGAATATTATCTGTATGTATAAATAGTATCCGTATGTATGAATAGAGACCGTATATATGAATAGTAACCGTACGTATGAATAGTGACCGTACGTATGAATAGTGACCGTATGAATAGTAACCGTATATATGAACAGTAACCATACATATGAACAGTATCTGTACGAAAACAATCCTGACGTATTTTCTCTAATCTTTCATGAAAATCTCCGTAGCAGAACACCGAAATTCACCTGAGAACTCTTGTCTGTAATGACTTAGAGAAGCGATGTTCGTACGGAATCCAGGTGAGTGAAACGACCCCGTTTTAATAGAGTTTTAGCATTACTGGTGATAAAAAGTATGTCGTAGGACACTCCCAAGATTCATAGGGGGAAATTGGATTCAGAATGACGAATCTAAATGAGATAATTAATCCATAAGTATGGATCAAATGAAATAAGTATCTTATGATGATGTGAAGTTTGAATGTTTTCAAAAATGGATTAATTGTTATCTTGATATGTGGTTTATAAATCCATAATATAGTAATATACTATACCTGTTATATGGATGAATATTATATTGAGCTTCTGATTATGATATGAAATGCTATTGATTGTGATTGAGCGGGACAGTACCCCCTCTCACGGCAAGGCGGAAAACCCGGTTGACAGGGTGTCTTGACCAATGAGTGTGGAGACAACGATTCCCTCAGTAGGGATATAGCCCGGATTGGTGATAAATCCGTGAGGCGCCCTAGCTAAGAGGATGAGGTTGTGCGTCATGGCGGAAATATACATAATTGGTGAGCCGGCCTGTGTGCGCTCTCCGGGATATATTGCCATTGACGAGTACTAGTAACGTTTGTTGAATTGGATGAATTTTTATCTTGTATGTAAGAGGATGATGTTGTGCGTCATGGCGGAAATATACATAATTGGTGAGCCGGCCTGTGTGCGTTCTCCGGGATATATTGCCATTGACGAGTACTAGTAACGTTTGTTGAATTGGATAAATTTTTATCTTCTGTCTATTGGTTGAGTATGAGCCTTTGGATATGCTTGCATGACTGGTAATGTATTTGAATTTTATTAATGCGAGGCCGATTCGCTCATTGAGTTTAAAAGCTCACATTGTTTGTACAACCTTTTTGTTCAGATCAGGTTGCCATCGAAGAATATCTGCTAGAGGAGTAGATCACTTTGTACCTTCCCGTTGTCGGGTAGACCTCTCTTCTGTTATAGATTATGTTGCTCTGTAATCGTCTAGGACATCTAGTTCAGGGGTTCGACATTTGGCTTGTATGTCAGTATAATAATGTATTTTAAATTGATAATCTATGATTTTCATATAAGAAAATTTGATATATTTATCGGAAGGCTTACAGTGATGAGAGATTCATCATTGTGCCGGTCATGTGCCCAGAAAACGGGTCGTGACAGCCTCAGTGGGAGATCACTCTCATTTCTTCTGGACAATTGAATGCTTATTTTGTTTGGTTATGCAGCCGGAAGAACGGACGAAGCAAACTTCTTTTTTTTGTGTTTTTTTTGTTTTGGGGGGGGGGGGAGGTTGTTGATTTGAAGAAGAAAATCTTGGTTTTTATTGCCTGGAGGTGTTATTTTGGCCCATAGCTCATGAGCTAGTTTGGACCATCAATAAATGAATAGTTTTAAATTTATGAGATTAAGTTTGTTTGAAAAAGAGTCTAAATAAGTCGATAAATTGAGTTCAGGGACTGTCTCTTTTTTAAAATTTTTTTTTATTTTTTTACAAAAAATATTATTTAGTATAAATGCTTTTAATTTATCATATTTTTTATATTTTATAACATTATATTCAATAAATATAATAAATATGGATATGAAAATTTTTGTAATTTTTAAAATATAAATATAGGATTTTCAAATTTCAATATAATTTAGTTAATTTAAAAAGAAAAATTGAAACATTAAAGTTATTAGTTATTTAAAAATATTAAAGAAGTAATATTTTACATATATAAATTTTATTTTAATACTAAATTATTGAATTTTTTTATTAAAAAATTTTAAAATTATATTGTTTAAATATAAAAAAATTTTAAAAAAATGGCTCATGGGTCGGCATGTTTAGGTTTGCTGGCCATGGCAGGCAATCTTAGTCTTCAATAAAGTACCCCATTTATAAACGATTTGGTCCGTTTATCTCTAACCCGTGACGAGTCGGTCCGTTTAACAATGCTAGCCATAAATCTAACTTTTAAACCATTTTGGAATGTTTGGTAGTGTACAAGTTAGACCATTGCAAATAGAGGTGTGCATTGGGTTGGATTAACCTTCCAACTCGCTCAACCCAAATCAACCTTTAATATTGGATTGGGTTGGTAAGTTGGTCTAATTTTATTTTCTCAACCTGTCGATTATTGATTGGGTAATGAGTTTATAAAATTTCAATCCGCCAAACCTGAATAAACCCACAAACCCACCCATTTCTTTTTGTTATTGTAGTACTCTTATGCTATGCACTTATGTTGTGTGTAAAGTATTTAGGATTTAGTTAGCATACTATTTAGTTTCATTTGCAACATTTTCTACTTTCAATAATAATATATAGTACCACATATAATATCTATCATTTTAATTATTGCATTTAAAAGTTTGTTATTATACTTTCATCCAAATTTTAATAAAATCAAAAGAAAAAATAACTCAATATCAAATCATAAATGAGAGTTTCTTTTCAAAAACATATAATTATATAATGTCTAATTCTATTTTTCTAAATTCTAGCATTTTGAATCTAGTCTACCATTTAAAAAAAAAAACTCTCCAACCTGAACTAAACCAACCCATTTGACAATGGGTTGGGTTGATTCACGTTAAATGAGTAAATATCTCAACTCAAACCAAACCAACTCAGCTCGTCCTTTTCTAATTGGTTTGGTTTTTAAAATCCCCTAAATAACTGGCGGACGCCCTAATTGCAAAATTGCTTCTAACCATGAAACCTTGGTTTGTTCCAAAACTTGAATCCTTGAAACTTCAATGTTGATCAAAGCATTAACCCAAAAGCATCTTCTCTCTTTTATCCTTCCCTTCATTCTTCCTCTGCAAACAACCTCCAAGAGAAAGAAGAAGAGTGGAGGTAGAGAAAAAGGTTGAAATGGTGGGAGAGAGCTTAAGAGATAGTTGAGAAGAGATAAAAGAGAAAAGGAGGAGGAAAAATGGAGAAAAACATAGCTCGAATTCGTAAAAATGGAGGATGTCATTTTGACAAAAAATGATGCCCTTTAGCCCCTTTTTTTTTAAATTTACTTTGACCACCAAGGTAAAACTTTCGTTTCATTTTAGTCCTTGCATAATTTTGCAATTTGACCTCTCTATGTTTTATTTTATTTTTGGTAATTAATAGTTTTTGTTGCTTTAATTTGTGAATGAACCTTTGGATTTTAAGTTTCTTTGAAATTAGGTCCCTTTTTTGTATTATTTGCATTTTGGTCATTTTAATTATTAGTTTTTATTTTAACCTTTATTTATATTATTTTTTTGTGAGTTTGTTGATCTTATTTTTGTAACAATCCATGAGTAGCTATCTAAATAATTATAAATAAAAACAATTGAAACAAAAAAAGAATAAAGAATAAATAAAAATAAATGCATTATATTATGATATTCATTTAATTCATTATATTATATGTAAGTGTAAATAATAAGGGAAAATAAGATAAGGTAATATAAAATTCATAATTTTTTTTATAATTACACATTCAAAAATAATTTTATTAATCAAAAATTCAAAATCTAAACAAAATCTATTTTTTCATAATCATTTTTCTAATAATAGTTTTCAAATATAAATTACATTTATGCAAAACTCAGTTTACTGATGTTTACAGTGTTTTTTGGTCTAATTAGAATTCGACAACAAATTTCCTATGTGTTAATTTGTTAATGGAGATCGTTGGTCGAAGGCCAAATTCAACATCAAATACTTGATTCTATTGAGAACGATTGTGTTTTCAAAATCATGCAATAATCTCATTTAAAAGAACAAATGTGTAGAGTGCTAATGCTTTGACAAGTTTTATATGAAAGATCGTGAGGCTTGAAAACAAGCTTTTTGTAGAAGTTAAATGAAATGGTAAAATTGCAAAAAAGTAAGTTGCAAATGTAAAGTGTATGAAAAAGGTAACTGCATAAGATAAACGGTGAAAAGTAAATAAAAAAATGTAAAATGCAGAAATGTAAAGAGCAGAAAATTAAAATGCATAATGTAAATAAAAGCGATTAAACGAAAGAATTTAAATGATTAGATTGCTGAAAAGATAAATGAAAACAAATAAAGGACTGGAAAGATAAAGGACTTGAATTAAATTTGACTGAAATGTAAGGTGAAAAACATACTTTGATGTTAAATCATTTAATGTACTCGTTTGAGATGTTAAGATTTTTAATCAACAGTTGTCAACTATTTTTACAACAATTAACTCCTTATTTATAGGCAAATAACTAAAGTAACTGCATATCCATTTAATTGTCACGTATGTGACAGTTTGCATTGCATTGACTATTACCCTAACCCACGCGGTTTGTATTGCATTGACCATTACCCTAACCCACGTAAACCATTATCCTAAGCCACATAAGTGATAGTTTACATGTTCGATATAATTATTTTGAATTGGTGTAATGATCTTCGAAGGCTTTCATCCGACATCTTCTCTTGCCTTAAACGTTCAACAACCAAGTTACCTTAACATGCATTCTTCTTTGACAACCTTAGACTTGACTTGACCGTCAATCGTCTAAATTTGTCTGTCGAATGACGTGCTTCCAACAACTTCACTTCGACAGTTGCACATAAAAGTTTTCAGTGACGTCCATCCTTATTCTCTTTTGTCTAATTCGTCTTTGTTAAATAGCTGACTTTTATCAAATGTCTGAGCCAAATTACTTATGTTGACACTTAAGTAATTAGTATTATTTTGTTGTGCTACTGAGAATGATTATTTATCGACCAAACACCTTATTTATTTTATTTAAAAAAATAATCACCCAACAACCGAAAACCAAATTTTAAAAATCAATTTGACTTGAAAATAATTTTGTTTAATTTTTTTTTTCAAACTCCTATTGATTCGTATCGATAATGTATAAGATAACGTTGGAATCTTTTATTGCCCAATATTATGTTGGACGACTATGGACCGCCCATTTAAATGTCACGTGACATTCGTGTCTAATGGAAGGGTCCACGCTGGGCCCACATACTGCTGGAGTGCTGGTTCAAGTAAAATATCCATGGGCGCATGAGATCACGTTATTTTGAAATGGGATTCTCCATTTCTGAAAGTCCACTCAATGGTGGTTGCAGTAGAAGCTAAAATTGGAAAACCAATCAGCCTCATTCATGCACTGCAAAACAAATTTCTCGTCAGTTATATATTAATAAAAAAATAAGAGGAAATAATAATAACTACCAACATTTATTTTTATATGTTTTGGAATCATCTAAAAGAAGAAAAAAAAAATTGAGATGCAGTGATATTAATAATGTTGATGGATTTATATTTTGTCAACATAGGACTTCACAAGGATTCCAACTTGCAAGTTGCCCATAGTTTGGATTTACTTTGGACTGATTCTTAAAGTGTCAACCAACCTCCACATTCTTCACTTATTCTCCCGAGCTTCAGGTAAAGCGGGTGGAATAAAACTTTTTGCCAATATTAATTAATTATTAATATATATATATATATATATGTAAGTAAAAAATGATTTTAATAAAATCATCAAATATGAATTTTGTTACATAATAAGATAACAAATATTTACAAATAGGACAAGTTATCTATAATTTTTTGAATTCTTTTTTATTATGGTAATTCTAAAGGATTCGAATACTTAAAAACATTTATACAGTAGCAAACACTTAATTTACAAAAAAAAAACCTGGTTTAAATTTTATTTTTAAGTAATTGTATTTTTAAGACGAGTGCATTTTTCAACTTTAACACTTATATTGAGTTTCAATGTTGTCCTTAAAATTTTTGTTGTGTCAATTTTGTCCTACATTTTTTTTATTTTAATTTCGTCCGTAGAGTTAACATAGTTAGCAAAGTTGATGAAAAATGTTGATATAAATTCCTTCACATAAGACGTGTGCTTCTCTAAATGATATATAAACTTTTTTATGTGACACATCAAACATTTAAAGATTAATTTAAGACAAAAGAGGAAAAATAAAAAAATATCATTTATGGTGAAATTAAAACATAGTCAAATGTTTGAAATAAAATTAAAACTAAAATAAACTAGTAGACAGTGAATGTGCCACATAAAAAAATTCACGTTGACATTTTTTGGCAACCATATAAGCGATGTTAGTCTTATGAATAAAATAAAAAAAAGAAATATATAAAACAAAATTGACATAAATAAATTTTAGGAATAAAATCAAAACTCAAAATAAA
This sequence comes from Biancaea sappan, assembly GCA_037074585.1. Lineage (NCBI taxonomy): Eukaryota > Viridiplantae > Streptophyta > Magnoliopsida > Fabales > Fabaceae > Biancaea > Biancaea sappan. The sequence continues at coordinate 32,927,873 of CM073499.1, forward strand.
CATGAAGAACGAAAAGTATACGTTTACCTATTTTTAAAAGAGAATTAATTAACTATTTAGTCTAAAAATATATTTTTTTCATTTCCTTGCTCTAAAAATAAGTCTCTTAATTTAATTATTGAAATACCACTCTCCTCCTAAAATAAAGTATTTTAATTAATTTACATTTGGACATTTTCTTTAAAGGTGGTTAAAATTCCGCGCCAATTTGTTCTTGTGCAGATCTCATTGGTTGGTTTTCTTTCTTTTATTATTTTTTATAGAGAGACACGGATCTTTGTCAACTGCAAAATCTTGAATCTTGATTTGTTTGAAAAATAGATAAAGAAATATAAATTTTGAGTAAATTAAGGTTAAGATAGAAATAAGTAAGAGTTGTTTCGTAACAAATTAAAGTTTAGATAAAATTAATTTTGAAAAATCTTAATTTTAATCTTTAAACTAATATTATGTAATGGTTGCAAAACCTTAATTTTAACACAAGACTTTAAAAAATTGAGTGTTTTTACATTTTGATTATCTTAAAATTTATATGAATTATTTTTTATTATTATATAAAAAATCTCAAGATGATAACCAGGTTGAACTTTATCTAGAATCTTTATCGTAATGGAGAGTCCTGCCACGTTACCTTGTACTTCAAGAATTAGTGTAATGGGTCCCACATCCACGTGAACTGTGGCCCACAGAGACACAGAAATAGTATCTTAATTCTATGGGCTGATCTCAACCACTCATGCAACACGTGTCTCAAACGTGGCCAACTTCTATTGCTTCACTTCGCTGCATTTCTCAACGCCAACTCTAAACTTCCGTACCAAACGTTGAACGAAGCAAGAAATTTTGAACCAAAATTTTATGGTAACTTCAATATTGATATCTTTATTAATTATTATTCATATGAATTACTTAGTGTGATGCTCAAATTAGTCAATAAGTTTTACGTATTAATATATATATATTACTTCTCCAAAATATATGCATCCTGTTTTAAGTTCCGTAATAAAATGCTTTTTCCACTCTAATCAGTTTATCTCTTCTTCAAAGATTATTAAATGGAATATATATCAGACTAAAGCATTGTGTTGATTATGTAATATTCATATATGTATTTTTTAATAATCAGATGTTGGGTAAATTATCTTATTTTTTGTCCTCACTTGAGTTTATACATATTTATTTTAATAATCTAACTTTTATGTTATATTTGGTTGTTGAAATTAAGTCATAAATGACCAACCTTCTCATATTTAGTAGTTGGAATTTTATTTCTTAGATCACATGAAGAAATAAAGAAGTCATTTTATTATGATATCTTTGTAAAAAAAAATAATAATAATACATTCCTATCATATTAATTCATAATTTTTTTATATATTTCAATATATTAATATTGAATTTAAAAAACAATATTTAAATATGTTATTGTATCATATATTAAAATCATTATATTATTAAGATAAAAAAATTTATCGTATAATAAATATTAATATTGAATATTGCATTTTTCTTAGAACATTATGTACTTAAATATTTATTATATTATTAAGACCAAACAAATTATGAATGTTAAAGTTTTTTAAAGAAAATAAATAGAAATAAAAAAAATTAAGTTTTTTTTATTTCTTTAACAATATATTCAATCTATATAATGTTTGTGTAATTTTTTGCATATATAAATATTAAATCATTTATTCTTATTCCTTTCCATTGTTACAAATATTTTCCCAGCCTAACCAAACATAAAAATATTATCTCCATTCCCATTCACACAAAATGATTCAAACAACCAAAAGGAACTTTAAAAATTTGTTAATTATTAAACAAAATATTTCTAATAAAAATGTTAACTATATATTTAACAAACGCATTATAAAATTTTGGTTTAAATTATTTTAATTAAAAATATGCAATAATTCAAATTGAACCCAAAACCAAACCCACCAAATCCCTTGCCAGCCACCTTTTTGTCACCAAATTATTTGTAAATTTTTTAAAGTAATTTCTTGATTTAGAAATTAATTTTAAATATTTTTTATAATTTTAAACAATAAAAAAGAGTATACAATTATTTGACTATATATATATATATATTAATTTTTTATATATACATATATGTATATATATATATTTGATCCATCATATATATATATATATAGAGATTATAGACATATATATAACCATTTTTATTTTCATTAATTTTTATATTTTTTATAATTTAAAATAATGAAAAAGAGTATACAATTATTTGACTTTTTTTCTCTCTTACGTTATATATATATATATATTGTAAATAATATTTTATTTCCTCTAAATGTTAATATATCTAGATTATATAACAACCACAAAGATAAACATTGATCAAATAATATAGATTCAATATATAATCATTTTTATTTTCATTAAAAAATGACAATCAGCTAAAGTTTAATGAAACTTATCTCTCAAAAATAGAACTTGATCTGGAGATTTCTCACATTACACCCACAGATTATATGTAAATTTGTTAACCAAATTGGAACGTAATTTACTTGCAAGGAAATGCTTGCAACATCAACAACTTTTATTTCCTTATCTTCTTTAGCCACCAGAAAAAGTGAAACGTGCATGCATCCTTCATTAACCACAATAATATTTCCCACTGAAACTGTGGAAGCAATTGCCATTTGTGAGTCATTTATATACATATAACCATAAAACTATGGGCACACACTGTTTTAATTTGATTGTGAAGTTTGCTTGATTTTATCACACCCACCAGTCTTTTTCGGTTAAATATCTCATTATATTTTTTTGAAAGTATTAATATTGGAAAAGTTAGTGGATTTCAATTAATCTAATTCGAGTTCTATTGACTCATATAAATGTGAAACTTTCTTTGTAATTTTTCATAATTCAAACAATTGAAACAAACTAGTCAGTTCAATCAGAAAACGGTGAACAACTATGTCTCCATTTCGGTTTGAACCTGAGAACTAGTGAGTATTTAAACTAGTAGAAAATCGATCAAACTAGTTTCAAAATAATAACACTGGTAAAATCAGAAGGTTCAACCGGTTCTTCTTCTTCTTTTTTTTTTGATTTTTTAAATTTTTTACTTTATATTATTATATGTTTTTAAGAAATCTTCAAAAATTTAAACTATTATAAAAAAAATTTATGACTGATATAATATAAATATAAATATATATATATATAATGTGTCTTAAATATTTAAATATTTTATATTATATATTTTAGTATTTTAATATTACACAGTCATATAGCAAGTTATTGAGATGTATCTTCTACCTCTATATCTTAATCTATGTTTCAGAATCTTACTTATAAAGTTTTATTATAACTGATTTCTAAAATGTAAGAATTTTCAAGTCCCATTCTGCTATGTTAAAGGACTGGAGGCATATTCATATATTTGGTATTTTGATCACTTGTTTTATCATAATTTATTTCAATTATGGAAGCACATTATTTGAAACAATTTATTATATCTATAATGTACTTTTAATAACCATATCGACCACCAAAGTAAAATCGACAAGTACTAAATAGACATCAATACATTGGTATAAATATATGAATAATATGATTTAAGGGAGAAAAAAAAACACGTCATTGTATAACTTATTCTGATTCTCTTTTTAAAAGATTAACTAACGAATATATTATATTTAGTTTTTGTAAAAGAATTCCATTTAGTTATTTAATATTTGATATACATTATAAAAATTTTTATTCAATTTATTTTAATTACTAATATATATTTTTTGTACAATATGTAATTATTTTAATTATAATATAAATGTAAATTATAATCTCATATTAAAATTTAATATTACTTTATTTGTCATTTGTGTCGTAAAAATTTGAAAGAACTACAGTATATATTAAATATTTAAAAATTGAATGTTATTTTTTATAAAAAAATAAATAAACTAATCAGAATAAATTTACTTGTTAACTTTGATAAATGATAATAGATGTATTTATTTCTTGAAGCCGAAAGGGTCGTTGGCGTGTCCTTTAAAATATTGGACTTTCCCATTGAAGATAAAGCTCTAATCTTTACAGAATCAGTGGACAGCCGTTGGATTTTCAGTGCTTGCCACGTGTCACATCTAGGGATCTCATCAAACTCGCGAGTTACTTCAGTCCCATTTATTCGTATACTTAATAAAAGTTTAAATTTAATTTATTCACACTTTACACTATTAAATTTGTTTTTATTTTAAGCACTTGATATGTTTGTGTATATTGTAATAAATCAAATATTGTAACAAGTTTTAATATATATCATTCATTTTAGATAAAATATATTTTATCTTTATAAATTTTGTCTTATATGAATTTTACTCAACTAAATTTTAAAACTTATTAAATAATTTGTTCAAATTTTATTATCTATACAAAACAACTATTTTGTTAAATATTTTATTAACTAGACTAATAATTAATACTTATTTGTTAAGTTTTAAATTTTTGTATTCAATATATAATTTTATTTTTTAATTTTAATTTTATTTTTTATAATATATGTTTAGTTACTAATTTATTTAAATATTACTTTATTAATAAATAATTTCTATATATTCAATGTTAAAAGAAATAGTTTTAACTATTAATATTCAGATTAAAAATAATATGTGTTGTCAGATTCATATCTTAACATTCATATATCTTAATTTTTTTTTAAAAAAAAAAAGCCCCGAGGTGGACCCCATAAAAAATTGCCCAGCTTCTTCGACAGCGACGGTGGGTCTGATAACGCTATAAACGACGTCGTAACGATCACCGGCTTGGGTTGTTTCTGAATCGAAGCAAAGCTCTCTGAAAAGCGACTGTGAAGAATGATAACGAAAACGCAAGAGAAAAGAGCACAAAAGCCAGGATGGCCTCTGAAAAGCGCCATCATCATCATCGTCTTCTTCCTTTTACGTTGATGATTCATTTGGATTCCTATCCGATTCTCTTCTTTTGCATCTATTAGACTTGCAGAGTTCGCCATCTTCCTCTATTCTCCTTCGACTTTCTGCAAATTGCTGTCGTGGTTCGTACTATCGAATCCTTCTCTGTGATTCTCTGTTTTGCTCTGTTTTCTTTCCTTTTGTTCTACAATAGACTAGTTGCGTCCTTCCTGTTATTGTTAACTGTATGCTGGGGCTTCTTTGAATATCTTATCACTGGTTAATTGAAAATTTGTGGGATTTGATATCCTTTTTTCTGTCTTTGTGTTCTGCTTCTGAGTGTTGTCTAACTTTCATGGTAGCTACGAATATGGGTGATTTTGACCATTTCGGTTCCTTTGATTAATTTTCAAATTTGGAGAGTGGGAAGTATTCAAGTTCAACTTTGTGTATGATCTGGGGAATACTTGTAGAACACCAAAATCTGACTCCATTATAGATTTAATGGAAATTTAGGCCTTGATTTTTTACAGTGGACTTCTGCGTTGTCGTTTTGGATTATATTCTCTTTCATCTTCTGGTTTTCCTTCTCTTCTGCATCAAGTGTTTGATGATAAACACTTGAAGAAGGATATTATATATATATATATATATATATATATGCGTGTCTCAAGGATTGTTTCTGGTAGTGCAAGTATTCAGATTATCTTTTCCTGAAGAAAGACGGACTGTTCTCGCTGCTGATAGAATACAGTTATTGCTATATTATTGATCTGTTTTAATGATTTTAAGAATGCAGAAGCTATAAGCATGTGCATGTGCTAAATGCCATCAGCCTTTGTTAAGTCTTTTCTTTATTTCTTTCCTTTTTCCTGCTATAATATAACGTTCCTTTCTTTCTACATTGTGGAAGAATGCTATCCTTGCTATTTCTCTTGATAGGGTGTATGTGGAAGCTTTGTACTACTTTCTTTTACATCATAAGCTCTTCTTTGGCCATACATTTAATTATTACTGTATTTTGTCATTTCTGCGCCTAATTGTGAACTGATTTCACAGTGTCATGGTTTATATGCTGTTGTGCATATGAAATATATCTCTCTGTTGAGTACTGATGTTCAACTTTTAACATTTCCTTTTTAGTCACTGGTCGTATGAAGAAAGCATAGGTGAGTGATGGCGGCAGCAGAAGCTAGGGCTGTGTGGCAGAGAACTGCCAATCGTTGCTTTGTCCAAGAAGACGCAAAAAGAGCTCCCAAGTTGGCATGTTGCCAACCTTCATGTGCAACATCAAAATTGGTTGATGTTGGACCAGCCAATGCAGCAGATGAATCAGATCATGCTGCAGTTAATGCGACCCCTTTTAACCGGAAATCTTCTTTTTCCAATCTATCCCCTGACTCAAGATGGTGGCTGCAAATGCAACCTAGCTATGGGTATCAAAAGGGTTTAACACATGAACAAATAAATGCATTGGAGAATGAGGTGGAGATGTTGAAAGCTAGTGATGAAAATGAAACATGCAAAGGAGATGTTACTTACTTTAGCGATGAGGAACTTGATTCATTTTGTCATGTGGACTATGACTTGCAGATCGATATGATGAAAAAAGCTTCCATGGATAGAATGCAAGAGAGATATAGTAAGAATTCTCAAGCATTTGCTGAAGTGGTGAGTATGGCAGGTAAACACGAGACAATGGAGATTGATAGTGTTGACTGCTCCGTTTCCAAGCAAATGAATGAGCTCTCCTTTGATTCAGATTATTCTTGGGTTGAAGGTGGTAAGACTGGGCCATGGTGGCGAACGACAGATAGAGATCAGTTAGCTTCTTTTGTTTCGCAGAAATCACTTGATCATTTTGAGAATTGTGATCTTCCTCCACCTCAGAGGAAATATGTGAGAAGACCTCCAGGTGCCACCAGTATTGGTGGTGAAAAAATAAAGACTTCATGTTTTAACTGGGATACTAAGTCCTGTGGCTTGTCCAACTTGACTGCTCATGCACAAGGCAGTTTGGATTCAGGATTGATGCGTGGAAACCAAGGGATTTCAACTAATGAAGAGCATTTACAATATGCATCTGAAAAATCTTCCAGGTAAAAAGAAAAGAATATCATGTGGCTGTAAATACTGGTTTTTGCTTTAGTCTTTTGGGTTTAAGTAGGTTGAATATACTTACCAAAATCTGTGAGCAATTTTGGCTCTTTTCCAGAGTTTCTTGGATGCTAAAATTATTAGTTTAACTAATTAAGTAGAAGTTGTCTAGTGACTTGCTTTGTTTGGACTTGCAACTTCATAGCAGTTACACTAAAAAGCATAAGGACAATGCTGCAAAGCAACAAGTTTCTGAGGTAGATCCCAGCAAAGCTCAGCTGATGGAAGCACTTTGTCATTCACAAACACGTGCAAGGGAAGCAGAAGAGGCAGCAAAACAAGCTTATGCTGAGAAAGAGCATGTTGTTAAGCTCATTTTTAAACAAGCTTCACAACTTTTTGCATACAAGCAATGGTTTCAGTTGCTGCAGCTGGAAACTTTGCACATTCAGATTAAGAACAAGGATCAGCCTCTGTCTACTCTTTTCCCCATGGCACTTCCATGGATGACTTGGGAAGGAAGAAAAGCACGGAAGAGAAAGCAGAAGTTTCCCAAAACTAATCGAGAAAGGCCGAGAAATGATATTGCTTCAACATATGCTGTTGCCTTTGCTCTGGGACTGTCTCTTGTTGGTGCTGGCTTGCTCTTAGGATGGACTGTGGGTTGGATGTTACCTCGTTTGTAGCTTTTTTCTTTTTTGTCCCCAAGATTTCAAACATGGTCCTGCTTTGTCATCTTTGTCATGAAGAGTGGTTTGGGAGGGGAATTGGTAAACATAGAGAGAAGCACCGTTTATTCTGTTAGATGTGTTGCACTTCTGTAGATTATTGTAGTACTTGTCCCTTTTGTGTATTCTACATCTTAGTCGTGTGATGAATGTGATGTTGAGATGATGTACATCCTGGAGTGAAGATGATGTGAAGAAGCTAGTTCTAGGTTCTGTTTGTTAACTTTGTTTAGTTTTACAGGATCCAATCCTCTTTCCCAATTGATGTGGGGTAGATGTCAGAGAAGGAGAAAGGAGAATTCCAGGCACATTTTTACCAAATTGTAACTAATTGTTATCTAGGTTGTATATTCCCCCTCCCCCCTCTCTTTTTATCTTTTTTTTTAAAAAAAAATAATTGGAGTGTCTTTAAATTCTGTTAAGGTTATTCTTCTTTTGGGTGATTTATGCATGGCAGTAGTATTTAAAAATTTTATTTATAAATGAAATTTTTAAATTCAGGTGTTTCATGCATTTTAGTGAACATAAAATTAATCTTTTTTGTATTTTATACACATTTTTTATGATAGAATTTCAAAAACTGCGAAAATTCCGGCGTCTAATTGCTGGGAAGGAAATAGGAAGAGTTCAACCTTTAAGAATACGTAATTCTAAGATTATTTGTCCAAGGTATTACTATATTTACAATCTCGAAGATATAAGTTCGAATTTTGAAGATTATTTTTAATAACTTTTTATTTTTAAAAGATTACTAAATAATCGAATTGAGAGATAGTCTTTTTCAGTTAAAAGTAAAAGTATATTTCATGCTTTTAACATTTATATTCATTTTCAATTATATTCTTTAAATTTTTTTTTAGGATCAGATGTGTCTTACGTGTTTTATTTGTTTTTAAATATGCTCTAAAATAACAAAAATGTTCTCTCACTCTCTCTCCTCGCAGTCTAAAATTCAAATTTACATTATCACTAACTTGGTTCGAATCTTAGTCGAGATAGACAACTATGAACACCTAAAATCAAAATTTATTTTTACTGATACATCTTCTTCAATACTACCATTTGAGACTCCCACTCCACATGTGCTTAGAGAACTAGTTCAAAGAGGGAGTTCTTCCTATTAGACACGTATGCAACCAGTAATTTTATCTTATTACTAAATTTGAGTTTCAACTTACCGAATTTTTGCTTTAAGTGGCTATGAGTGACAACAGACAGATCAAAAATTTCTAATTACTTTTCTCTTTATTCTTCCCTCATCTAAACTAAGTTACAACAGATTTAAAATCATAGCTTTAAAAATAAGATTTTCACACAATGAAGAGGAAAATGCAAAGAAGAATTCAAGCTTCTTTACCTCAAACCACTTCCTTCAAAATTTCAGCCTTCAATTCTTCAATTTACTATCCCAAAAACTCATAACTTCACATGCAAATTTAGAAATTGAGTCAAAGAGAAATCTCCTCTATTAGCATAGATTCATGAAGAATGAGTCTCAAATTTGAATTTTCTATGTAACTAACCTACTCACTCTTATAATCAAGTCGGGTTATCACAAATCACAGCAAAGAACCCAGAAATTTCAAACATATTTTTCCTCCCCAAAATCGTGTTCAGCTGGCCGAGAAGAATGTCATGATTTGCACGGCAACATCTTTCTCTCTCTGAATGTTTCTCTGTCTAAATCTCTCGTCTTTGCAAATAAATATAGAGAGAGATGCAGAGAGAGAGAGAGACACACATACAAAGAAGAGAGATTCAGAGAGAAAGAGATGCCCGCGTTGGGAGAGAAGAGAGCTGTTGGCGGAGGGAGAGAAGAGAGACATAGAGAGAAAGAGAGAGAGAGAGAGAGAGAGAGAGAGAGAGAGAGAGAGAGAGAGAGAGAGATGCAGTGAGTGAGAGAATGAGGAAGGGCATTTTTGTCATTTTGAGACATATTTGAAAGTAAATAAAATATATGGGACATATCTAACCCCAAAAAAAAGTTAAAGGACATAACTAAAAATGAGTATAAACTTTAAGAATATGAAGTATACTTTTGTCTAAAATAAATTACTCAAGAAGTATTATAACATTTATACAGAAAAAATACAATGATTTTCTCTTAATCTTGTTGACTAATTAGCCAACTAACTTATGATGGTATTCTTAGTATATTCATTGTTGAATAATTAGTATTGCCAAAAAAAGATATAATTTAAAGCATGTACATATAATAATTATAGTTCGATTACTATATGTGAGGTTTATATATCAAATTATAGAGACTAAATTTACAAATGATAAAAACTAAAGAATTATGACTTTTATTATTCACAAAAACAAATCCTCATATCTAATTATCAACAAATAATGCCAACCAAAAAAATGGATACCTTTTTTAGAAGTGAAAAAAAAATCGACACAAAAGAAAAGGAATCCACGGACAGGGAGGAAGATCTGCTTCTAGACGTTTTAAGCAAATTTACACCATGTTTGGTTCACATATCAGGTAGGAAAGGAACACGAGAATCCAGTGTGCAGTAACTTCTCCTGTGTTCGGTTGGCCAGCCTGATGGAGAGGTTCCATTCTAGAGCAGAAAAAACACTAATGTAGCTTCTATTTTTTTCCTGTTTTTCCATCCGAGATGCTGTGAAAAACAACTCTCCATTATGGAAAATGCTATCGTGCTTCATTTGCTACTGACCCAAAGCCTTCCACTGCCTTGCTCCATTTGCTGCGTGACCCAAAGCCTTCACCATTGTCGAAGATGGATTGAAGCTGTTGGAGATGAAAACCCAAAGCTGCCAGACCCATTTTCATCCAAAGGAGCTCCTAAATCCCTGAAATTTCGACTTTCATCAGTGAATAGTCAACTTTCATCCTCTCCATCTCGACTTTCTAAAATTTTGAATGTCTTTCTCTTCTTCATTGAAGATGGCTTACAGGCTTATTGAGAGAGAGGGAGAGATGAAGAGAAGATGCATAAGAGGGACAGAGAAGGAGATGAATTAAAATGGGACCTTATAAAAATTAATTTTAACAAAAAATAAAATATATTTTTAAGCTAAAGACTTATAAGAAATAATAAAAAAATTTATATTAAACAAAAGATAAAAAAAATTTTAACTAAAAATTTAAGTGATTAAATAAAATTTTTTTTAAATAAATGGTGAGAGGTAACTTAGTACATATTTATTTTATTTTTATTAAAAAATATATAATAAATAAATTTTTTTTTCTCACCCCTGTTTCCACACCAAACAGCTTTTTTCTGCGTTCCATTCCTTTCTTTTATTCATTTCCATTCCTACTTCTGCTGCGAAAGAACGAAACGGGAAAATTTTTCCGAAAGGGAAGAACGAAGTCCGCGACGAAGCGATCCAACGGAGTCACGGGATAGGGGTAAAGGGACAGAAATGGCGGTGATGGAGAAGTTGAAGATGTTCGCTGTTCAAGAGCCGGCGGTTGCAGCTTCCTGCCTCATCGCGGGCTTTGGTATGTTTCACGAGAACCTAATTGTGAAATCACACTCAATCACAATTTGATGACTTTTGTTTTATTTTTTGTTTTTATTCTATAGAAAATTGAGGTTGCGCTGTAGTTTCGTATTCCAATTTCCAAACGATTCATAAGATGTAAAGAGAGGATGCCATTAGGAATTATAGTACTTTTTTTCTCTACATGCTGATGGTGGAAAGGTTGCATTTTCTGTTGCGAGCGTTGAATTTTAGGATCTTGATTGAATTCTGGGGAGGTTGTTCAGAGTTTTGCTGTGAGATTCACTTAAGAAATTTGGACCTTCTGAATTAGTGAGGGGATGGGAGGGAACTATGCAATCAACCTATTGCATGAGAAAGATCCAACATCTGGATTGTTAGCTTAGCATTTCTGAAGCGCCTTATGCAGGATAGTGAAGCTACTTATTGTTTGTGTTTCATGGCTGAACAAAACAACAGCTCCTCATTTGCCTTTACTTCTTCTTTCTCAGAGTTAAATCCACATATTAGAGTGATGGGAAATCTGCATTGAAACACCATTAAAGTTCTTGTAGCCTCCATTGGCATAGTGGAAAAAAGAAAAAATAATCTAGTAAATTTTCTTTTTAATATGTTTCCAAAAATGTTAGGTTGTGACTTTAGTATTTTTTTAAATGGCTCATGCAGACACAAAAAATAGAATTTTAGGTTCTGATCATTGTATTACTTGGTGTGATTAATTTACTGAAATGATTACTACAAGTTGCTCAAGTGGTTTAATTCTGTGATCTGCACAAAGGTTCTGCTTTCAACAAGCAGGGGCAGCAACTTGTAAGCAATAGATGATGGAAATTGGTTTGTGTTTAGGTGGTGATGACAGAGGGGGACTTCTTCCTGCCAAAAGAACTCAGTTTCCAATTCCTGAAAGACATTTTTGTTGACCTGGATAATATCTTATGTCTAGTGTAACCATGGTGTGTTACAGAGGGGGTGATTGACACTGGGTAACGACTAGAAGTTGTGGTCTTGTTGACCTGCACTGATTTATTGTGGATGATATTGTCTAGGAATGCAAGTAACATTGATCCTCATGGGAGTCAGTCACATGATATCTTTAAGTTTGGGAAAATTTGGGTCACAATGATGAAAATAATTTTTTGCTATTTCGGCATGGAACTTATGTAGCTAATTTTGATTTGATACAACTGCATACCATGATGGATTTGGATCTCCTCTTGTGACATGACTGTCATATCAGGAGAGGGCAAAGTAAGGTAATTGAAGTTTGATTAAAAAAATAAAGATAGGAAGCACAATGTCTTTTTTCTTTCAGCATACTATCATGCAACAGGTTTACATGTGGGTTTTTGTTTTCTTTTGATAATGCTTTGAGTATTCTGTAGAACTGTGTATGCTGCTTCAACAATGTACACACGTCATGTTCGCTATATACTTTAAGATTATTTCTTTCTGGAAATAGTCATTTTTTACTGGCAGGTTATTAACTTATTATGATCTCAATTTCTCAGGCCTTTTCCTTCTGCTGTTGTGAGATTCCTATCAAGCATCCAAGCAACCCCCTCAACCTGCTTAAAGCAATGTGAGTGTTGTATTTTGCACAAACTCTGTTTTTGTTTTTAAATACCAACGGATTCTTATGTTGTCACTTATTCTTTTTATCAAATTGTTGGTGGTGTTAAATGGTTAAAATTAACCATCCTTAGAATTTTGTTGGATACAAAAATAATTTGTAAGCACAGTATGAAGGAGGAGGATCGAAATCCTTTTAGAACAACCAAAAAACAAAGCAAGAAAGACAAAATGGGAGAAAATAACAGTAACCTAAAAGAGCTTTCTAGTTCCTCTAGAAACCATTAGACACCGACTGAAAAAACCATGAGCTGAAATGGACACCCATAGAAAGCCTTAAGAGACTACTCTAATATTCCATTGAAGATCCATTCTTGTTATAGTTGGGAAATTTGCTATCTTCCCCTGCCTTTTGAAATTGAGTTTAAACATTGAATTGTCTGCTGTCTGGATTCTGTGGATCATCCCCTAGTTTTCAGTTTCTTCTGCCATGTGCGACAAAGCAGCACATAACGTACTTCACCAAAAGATGTTAACTGACCATGAGTTGTAAATATGCTTGTTATTATGGGTATGTTTAGAGTTGGATGCAGAAGGAATGGGTTAATGATAATTTCACTCTCAAAAATCCCCCTAATTGAGGGGATTTAAAAATATTAAACTATGAGGACTTTGGAGGATTTTAGAAAGTCAATGGAAAACCTTCACTATTCTCCCTTTCTTATGAATACCTTACAAATAAGATTGACTTTATTTCTCTCCAATATCCCTATCCAAAAACACCTTAAAAAATATCTTTGTTAGATGCGGCTTTGTTTTCTTGTATTTATGTTTTTCTGATATTGATGTCTTGCATTATTGCAGGTCGTCGCAGGTATGACTGGAAAAAAGCAAGGGTGACTTGATGCACGGGAAAATTTGCATACAACCGCCCCCTCTATGATGTTTTTGTTCAAAGTGGGATAGAAATGAAAATATACGGGAATTAGCCATATTCCATCATGGATATATAGAGATATCCATTTTCTGCGTTTTTTTTTATTGGATAAAGGTTGAATTTTAATATCCATTTTGTTTTGCCTTCTCATATTTGTTGCCTCTAATTTACTAAGTTGGGGGCATTTGAGCCTGTTTTAATGGGAATTTTGTTTACTCAAGCTCGAGCTCATGAATCTTATCATAATCTCAAATTGGCATTTAATGATCATATCATTATAACCTTTTGATGGATTTTGAAAGAGATGATAAAATCAGTTTAACTTGTCATTTTAGTAAAACAACAAATGGGGGTGATAATTGATAAAGATCCTTGATTGATTGTTACTTTAGAAATTTATTGGCATGGGAATGTTCGATATTTAATTGTTATGTTTGAGAGAGAAAAATGGTGAGAGAATGGAAGAGAATTATCTGTTTACTGCATTGAGTGTACATATTTTAAAAAAAAAAAAAAAGACAAAGTACATGGTAGCATTCATTGGTAGAATTTTAACTGTTAGAAAATGTGAAGTGTGGTCGGATCAAATCAAAGGACCACAGTATTCTCTGAAACAAACTCACAGTAGAGAATTATTGATTTGCATAATGATACCATAAGGGTCTCTTGATTTTCTTCTCTTGATGAACCCGACAGCAACACAGCCATATTAACACAGAATCATTCTAATTGGATAGGTTGGAAAACCTGTACAACTTGTCAGATGGGAAGACCTACAGGTTCCCCACCAAGCATGGACCAATCCTAAGTTTTACAACGCTGAAGAAACTAGTTCTTTACTTCTTACTGCCATAACCATATGCTCTCTTCATAAAAGATAGCATAGTGCAGGTGCAATGGATAACTTCACAGAATTGATTTTGACCTGACCAAAAAAATCTCGCGTTACAGCCCAAATCCATACCCACTACCTTTCTTCTGTTTCTTACTCCTCCATGGAACCACATGCTTCAAGCCCTCTGAGATTTTTGTCTGCAGAAGTGAAAGCAGTACAAAGATTAGACATCATACAGAACTTATAGCCAATTTTATAGCAGAGAAATCTGCTTTTTATGCCTCCTTTCCTTCTACCTCAGATAGCATCTTTTTAGTCAAGTGGAAACCCCTCATTCTCAAACTATTGTTTACCCCTATTGAGAAAAGCCAATGGTATTGAGAGGATTTTCCAGCATTATCTGTAGGCAGATTGTTGTCAAAGAAATCAAGGACATTAAGAACATTTTGCAATTAACTTCAATCAGTTCCTTGAGAAACAGATGAAATTGAACCAGAAGCATTCTGTTGCTGATTTGACCACTAATTACAAAGACAAAAGCTGGATCTAAGTGGATTATGAAAACAAGGCGACTCTTAAAAAGTAGTGAAATCCCCCATTTCTAGAACCCCACTTAAAACAGCTTTAAACAATGGATCTTTACTGCGGTTTCAAGTTCAAATGTCCTACCAGTGAAGATCAATCTTCAAAACCACAATAACCCAGACAGAAATTTCTGTAAAGCCATAATAGAAATTTCTGTAAAGCCATAAGCTTTATGCATGATCACACACACAAAAAAAAAAAAATACTATTCAGGAATTTTGGCTTAAACAGAGTTAAGGACCTTAAAAAACTTACCCAGACGCGAGACTTGGCTTGGGTTAGGGTAGAAAAGCTCCCAGATCGTTTCATCTTGGTCATCTCCGCCTTCTTCTTGTGACTCCCTCGAATCATACCAACACCATCCCTCTCTCTATCACTCGAAGATGGAAATACATAACTACCCCAACTCGCCTCTCTCTTCACCATGAACCCCTTCTTCCTCCAAAACCACCATCCCTCTCTCTCTCTGAACCCTCCTCTGTTCAGAACCAGAGCCCCGAGCCTTCCCCTTTCGGCAGACTCACCCATCCTGAACGACGGCGGAGACCGGAGGTTGTCGGTGCCGGTAAATGGAGCCTCCAACACGGAAGTGGGCGAGAGAAGCTTGGTGAGGTTGGTCTCAAAAAGCAATCGTGGAGGTAAATCCAAGGACTTTGGGGTGACATCGGAGAAGGGCACAAGGGCGGTGCAAGGCCTCGGCTTTCCGGGCTCATCCTCCCACCGGAAGGGGACGGAGGCTAAGGTGTGGAGCGGTGGGGTCATCGTCCCGGAGTGCTTCGGCGACGGCATTGCCGGGACGGAGAAGGACAAAGGTAGTTTGGGTGTTGTGAGCCAATGCTCTGCCTCTGCCTCTGCTTCAGAGTTCATCTCTCTGTATCTGTGTTCTTCTTGTTACTGTGTGTGGTTTCTGAAGTGATGCGAAAGGGAAGGGAAGTGTGAAGACAAAGAGAGAAAGACAATGGAGGAAGAGGGTGTTATCTGTGAGTGTGTGTTCAGCAAAAAATGACGGTACTTTCCGTCATATTTTCTGCCTTTCACTGCAGAAAAGCAACAAAAGGAGCATCCTTCCTTCCCTGCTTTATGGGGAGCTCTCCTTTGGACAACGTCTTCTTCCAATAATAGAAATAAGAGCAAATTACACTAACGTTTTAGTTTTAAATATTATATTAGGCTCTTAATTTATTTTGTAGGAAAAATTAATAGTTGGTCCTTTATTTTATTTTAGTCATTTATTTCCAATTTTTCATATTAGTCCTTTACAATGTGAACATCAAATTGTTTCAGTTCTTTTCTATTAAATTCGTTAGACATTTTAACATATTTGACACATATTTTAATATTGACATAGACTGTCTACTTAGCTGCTAATTATGATGTGTTGAAGAAATGTCAATTTTGTTAAATTGTCTAATAGATTTGATAGAAAATGACTAGTGTTCATTTGCAACATGATGGACCAATATGAAATATTTGAGATATAGATGATCAAAGTAAAATATAAAATAAAGGACTAAAAATTATTTTTGTCTATTTTTTATTATTAAAATTAATTCTTTTACAACATCTGCTCCTCCTAATGATAACATTATTTAACAATTTTTTATGATTATATTAAAAATGAAATAACAGTTTTACATTAAGTATTAATATTAATTTAATTGTTTGTATCATATTAACAATAAAATTATAGTCTTATATTTGGTGAAAAAAATTAATTAATTTGATAATAAGTTAAATAAATGAGAAGTGTTTGCAATATATATTATAATAACAAAGGAATTGAGTGTACTATTTAGAATTGAAAGACTACTAAGTGTAATTAAACTAAATTTTAGGGGATGTTAATGTGATTTATTCTAGTAATTACTGTAATTATTTATTTTTTTAGTAATTAAATTTCAGTCATATGGTAGAATGGTTTATGATTCATTTTTCCTAATGTGCATGATATTTTAAAAGTTCTAAACTTTTTTAATATTTTGAAAAATATTTTATTTATAAACCTGTTAATAGAAATTCACATGGTGCAATCCTCAAGTAATATAATATTAATATTCTAAATTTTAAAATAACAAAATAAAAAATAATATTATTTTTAAAAGATCAATATGTTGATTCACTATATTTCAATTATATGTATAAGTACTATGCTTTGCTTGGTATAAAAGTATATAATTCACATAAGTATAAAGTAAAAATCTACTATTTTCATTCATCTAAGTTTGACTCTCAATTCGTTCATAATCAATAAATAAATAAAAAGACTTTTCAATCCGTTTGGGCTTATTGTGGATTTTAGTTTATTTTAATTTTTTAAATAAAATTTATATAAGTAGGAAACATGGTAAGAAATAAATAATTATTTGATAGACGCTTTTATTAATATTTGTGAACTGTTTGGAAATTTGTTTAAACTTTAACAATGGTAATAATTACAGTTCTTTGAATTTTATGAACAGCAATAATTTAATTTTTAAAGACGTTAATTTAAAAAATAATTTGTCATTTGTATTCAATAAATTTGAAAATTATTAATATTTTATCCTATCAAACATTAAAAAAGAAAAATAAAATAAAAAACTTGTAAATAAACCTTTGGCGCTTCTGTTGCCTAAATGCAAATCAAATCACAAATATCTAATACCAATAGAAATTGATTTTAACATAATGAGTTAGTCTCCCCACAAAGCAGCAAATTAACATTCAAAATCTTGCTAATAGATATGTTCACATTTAACGTCCGATAGTACCTTTAAATAATATTACTGTGAAAAACAAAAAAAATATACAAATGTCTAATTTTTTTTTTATGAAAAGAAGGATCCACATACTTTTCCTTTTCTTTTTAAACCAAATTTACATAATTTTGTAATCATAAAAAATCCTGAGGCAGCATCACCATCAAAATGATGTAAAACTACACAAACTTGGTGGGAGGATTAACGAGATTGATGAGACGAAGACTGAACCAAAGAAAATTATGGACATTATGAAGTATGAAATGAAATACATTTGGTGTAGAGTTAATTTCATAAATTGGGCATTTAATTTAATTTAATTTAATTTCATGGTCCAAAAATTTCCACCTTGTTCTGATTCATGCTTATCACTCCACAACTACCCTTTCTCTCTTGTCATTTTCCTCCTCTCATCACATTTCAACAGTAACATTATTATTTATCAATACCTCTTATTCAATCAACCACTACCAACATTGTTGACCCTAAGGCTATATGCCATAAGTTTTGATGATGACAAATATATTTGAATAGTAGCATTGATATATATAAAGATTAATTATCATATATATGCTACAAGTACTTAAGCATGATTATGTTATTTAATATGTATGTTGCATATATTGAATCATGCTATTAAACTAACCATTGGGTTTGCAAGTAAGATATATTTTATAGGTTGGTTCAAAACAAGAAGAGTGAGGATTGTATTGAAGAACAAGGAAAAGCAATATCATGCTTAACTCAAGGAAAACAACATGCAAGGATGAAGCTCCAAGAAATGAAGAATTAGAAGATTTGAAGTCTTGGAAGCTTGGATGCATCAAGATAGCCTATGTGTTTAAATTAGGTATATTTTATATAGGCTAGTATATTTGTGCAACTCAATGATTTAGATTTGCATACATTGGCTCAAGCATTTTTGAACAAAAAGTTAGTGAGATATGAAGTTTTACAAAAGTTATTTTTTGACCTTTGGTCACTCCTTATATCATATCTCATAAATGAAAAATCGGTTTTTCAAGTATCTTAATCTCATTTGATAGTAGACTCAAAGATCTTTTCAACGGTATATTATTTATTCAAAACGGAGTCCAAATGAGAAATATATGACTATTCAAAATATAGTTTGAAAAACTGAAAGTTGATTTTACTGTAATAAAAAATTATTCTGTTCTGACCTATAGTCAGTATTTTGATTATATCTTTTAAAAGAAAAATAATTTTTGAGTGAAACTTGGCTCATTTGAAACTAGACTCCAAGAGCTTTCCAACGGTATATTATTTGTTTAAAACGGAGTTCAAATGAGGGAGTTATGAATTTTTAAAGAAAGCTCAAAATCTGGACTGCACTATAACGGCTATATAACGGCTATATAACGGCTAGTTTTGTAAAATCTTATATATATGACCTTAGATACACGATTTTAAGCAAGAACAAAGTCCTACAATGTGATATTAACTTCTTCTATCATCTTTGAGAGAAAGGAAAGCATTCTTGAGCCAAATCTTGCATATTCTCTATCATTAGAGTTATTAGAGCTTCATTTGTTTTCATCTACTCTTTAGAGAGAGTTTCTTTGTATTGTTGATTTTGATCAACACATATATTATTCTGAGTTGAGGTTCGCAAGTACCGGTGTTGGAAGAACTTGCTTTGGGTTGAGGAGGAGCCCGGATTCATAAATTCTCTATTGTGGTTTCGCAAATACCCGGATCGAATTTGCGTGGTTGTAGTGGTTTGCAAGTACCCGGATTAAACTTGCAATTATAGTGGAAATACTCAAGTCGTCTCTTGAGGACTGGATGTAGGCTTGGATTAGCCGAACCAGTATAAATCTCCGAGTTTGCTTTCTCTATCCCTTACTCTTTAATTTGTGCATATTGATATATATTCTTTAATTCATTGATCTTTATAATTATTTATCTTAACAGCACATTGATTTTCTGTATTGTATTTATTATCCTAAGCATTGTACTTTTACAGAAAATCATTTTAACTTCCAATTAATTCTTGTGAAAAATTTATAAAACCCAATTCACCCCCCCTCTTGGGTTCCAACCATTACTTTCAATTGGTATCAGAGCTTGGGCTCTTGTTTAAAGACTTAACCGTCTAAGAGTTAGCATGGTTGGATATAGTGATTGGTTTATTTCTAAAAATTGTTCTTTCACAGAACCTCCAATTTTTTATGCTAATCATTTTCAATATTGGAAGTATGAAATGAAAATGTTTTTAATTTCAGTAGACCATAAACTCTGGGATGTTATAGAAAATGGTTCTTGTATGCCTATCAAGGAAGAACAAGGAAAATGCATTCCAAAACTTAAGAGTGAATGGAATGATACTGAAAGAAGTTTAATGCAACTCAATGCTAAGGTAAAATTGATTATTTCTTGTGCATTGAGTCAAGATGAATTTTTCAAAATCTCCAACTGTGCAACTGCAAAAGAAATGTGGGAAATTCTTGAAGTTGCACATGAGGAAGATCTTATTGCTGAGGAATTAAGGTATAGAAGTTTCATTAATGAACTTGAAATTGCTCAAATGAACAATTGCAAAACCATTAATGAGATACAACTTGTGCTTAATCAATTGCAAGCTCTTGGTATTGAACTTACAGAAAAATCTCAAATCACCAAGGTGGCAGACGAAGAAGAAAAAGGAGAAAAAGAGAAACCACAACCAAAAGGTGAATCATCAAAGAAAGCTTACCTATCTTTCAATTGGGGAAATAGCAATTCTGATAAG
Source organism: Biancaea sappan (assembly GCA_037074585.1). Taxonomy (NCBI): domain Eukaryota; kingdom Viridiplantae; phylum Streptophyta; class Magnoliopsida; order Fabales; family Fabaceae; genus Biancaea; species Biancaea sappan. The sequence continues at coordinate 32,948,498 of CM073499.1, forward strand.
CAGAATACAAATGAAGAAGCCAACACTTGTCTTGTGGCCAGAGATAAAGATGAGGTAAATTCATTTGACTACTCTTTTGAAGAATTACAAGATGCCTTTGATGATTTACATGAAGAATCTCTTATACTTGCAAAGAAACTAAATGTTTCAAAACAGAAAAACTCTTCTCTTGAAAATGAGTTGGAAATATTGAAAAATGAATTTTCTATTTCCAAGGAAGAGAATTTTGTTTTTGAAAATCAAAACAAAACTTTGCAAGAAGAGAATTTGATTTTAAAAACAAATATCTCTACCAACAAAAATTGCTTTTGTACCAAGTGTGATTTTTTAAAAAAAGAAAATGATAATCTTAAAAACACACTTGCAAAACTCTCTCAAGGTAGAGAAATTTTAAATACCTCAGTTTTGAAACAAAGAAGAATTAACAAAGTTGGTATTGTTTCTAAAAAGAAATCAAACCAAAAGCAGTTTAAAAACTTCTTTGTTTCTGAAAAGATGTCCAATAGTCCAACTTGCACTTGTTTCTATTGTGGACTGAAAGGACACAAATCTTACTCCTGTTTTTATAAGAAAAATCTTGTTCATGGAGTAAAAATGAAATGGGTTCAAAAAGGAACTCATGACCCAGGCAAACCCAAAGAAATTTGGGTACCAAAGATAAATGAATAATTTGTAGATTTGCCTCGAAGCAAGGAGCGGAAATGACTTTTCAATGGCTACATCATTCAAACTCCACTCTCTTGCATCAAAAGGAGGCAATGGATAAGTAAACATATAAGCTGGAATGCATTGTAAGAATTTTGACTGATATGTTTACTGCTCTCTAATGCTTTTGTCTGTTATCTAATATGCCTTACATCTATCCTTGATATTCATGCATGCTATATCTGAAAACAATTGTTAGGTGTGCAGATTATAGATTCAAATTTTGTTTTGATCTAAAATCTTTCTTCCAAATTTTGCTCAAACTATCCTTTTTACTGCATCATGAAAACTTGCTTCCATTACACGCACATTTTTCTTGTCTTCACAACAATAAGATTCCTCCTACCTATAGTATTTATCCTTGCTGTAATCTTATTTAAATATTTTCAATGAAATCAAATATTTTGCAAAATTGCATTTCATGAAAGCATAGCACTTTTATTAATATGGTATATCTTGAACATAATGTTGCTCCTAGTACTCGAGATTTATTTGAACATTACTGATTTGAACATCAAAGTGCTCCACCAAAAGTGTTTTGCAGGAGTTAGTCCTCAAATCTATCCTCTAAGCTCATTCGTAATGATCGACCAATGCTTGACAGTGATCTTATTAGAGATTGTTTTCAAGAGGATCTTGCAAATAATCAATCAATTAAGTTCATTAAAATTGCAAGAAGATAGAATCAAAAGAAGAGCAATGAGCAAAACAAGAATATCAAAATCTTAAGGAGGAACTTCAAGAAGCAATAAGAGTTTGCCAAAATTGATGAGTATCTCTATTCTTTACCACTTTAATATTTAATTGAGTGATACTCCCTGATCATAATTGGCTATGTTGGCAATTTTTTTTTTACTGACATACTTTCATTACAATGATATATTGTTCTCTAATATCTTACATATTTGATCATATCATTGTATATAAAGATATTGTCTTTATACCATTCATCATGGTTTGAGCATTATACATGTCATATCCTTTGTATAAAATATAGCTTATGAACGATTGTTTATGGATTATAGTTTATATCTGATTATATCTTACTAATCCATATTACCTCAATTATTGTACTACATACTCAAGTTATAATATGTTTTATCTTGATAAGTATGTAACTTGCTTTTGCTTTGAAATGATGATATATATGTCCATGTCAGAAAATTCTTTCCATCTTTAAAATGGATATATATTTTTCAATATATATATATATACTGTGCTGAATTTGTGTAGCTGATTTATTTTATCTTTCTTTATTATTATTTTTTTTGTACCGTCAAATAAAAGAAACCACTTGCATTAAAAAAAAACCGAAGGATTACATTGCATAATTAAAAAAAAAAGAAGGGAAAGTTTGCTCATGCATGAGCAATCTACAGGCGAGGTGGTCTTGGATTAGGAGGCCCGTATTGTATCATCACCCCTCGGCCATTCCTTGGAGCAAGAGACTGAGCAATGTCACGGAGGGTAGTGTAAATCCCATTCATACAATCAACACTTCTTTGTTGTTGATTGCAGAAGCATTGGGTAGACCAATAGAAGAACCTATCTATTCTTGAAGTCAGTGCCGCATTGTTGCGTTTAGCTAACTTCTCCTGGTCCTCTATCATCTTCTTGAGTTTCTTCACCTCCTGCTCCAGACAAGCAATTTTGTCTTCTGACGTATGGCCTGTACTAATCTCTTCAGCTTCTTCGATCTTCATCTTCTTCTTTCGATTCTCTTGAGATCCCTCCAAAGGCCTTTTACCCTTGTCCCTGCCTAGACTCAAGTTTAAGTCGAGCTCTTCCTCCCTGGCCTCTACTGTGAGATCAATGAACTTTCTTGCTGCCATGGTTTGAAATTTTTTTTGGAGTATGAAGAGAGAGGAATGTCAGAAAGTTGTAGGCTCAGAGATGAATACTCTTTGTGGTGTGATAATTGACAACTCTGGGGCAGTTTTTATAGAGAGAAAATTGTGACTTAGAGCCAACGAAGATATCTCTTCGCCGCACCCCTACACGCTCATCCTATGGATTTTGCAAGCTGGAAGCCAGAAGTCTAGAGTACGCATGCACACCAACAACGCGTCGCATTAATGGCAAAACCACGAAAGTCAATTTTCGGTGGATTTGCGGTTGATTTAATTTGTTTTGATTAGAAATTTTAAGGATTAATAAAATGGTGATATTCAGAACCGTATCATTCTGCTTTGTTGTGTTGTTCTTGAGAGCATACATGATTACATCATGCTGTAATTATATGTATCGAAGAACATATGTTGTGTATGCTATTCATGCATCATGAGCGAAGGCTATGGCTAAGAATAATATTTCATGATTCCACATGCACTCATACAAAATGAGCTGTCAAAATTTTTACATGTACTCATCCTTAAGATACATATATAAATTCATTTTGAATGGGTATATAAATTGCTTCCTTTGTGCTGAAATTTATCTTATCCTTTATGAAGCAAATTTGTTTTGAAAAAGGACTTTAAAAATGCTTCTGTTATGTTAATATGTTTTATCATATGAAGCAATATTTTTTTTTGAAAAAGAAAAGGTCTTAAAGATCTCTTTTTTTGTTGATGACAAAGGGATATTGATGTTTCATATATGGATTATGAACTATATGCTTGAATATATCTTATTACACTAATCCATATATATTGCTTCCTTAGATGAAACGTTTCTAAATTCCTTCGAAGCAAAATGTTTTTGAAAAATATCGTGAATCTCTTGAATTGCTTCCACAATTCTGAAATTGCTTTACCATATTGAAGCATTATCTGTTTTGAAAAGAAAAGGATTTGAGTATCGTTATTTTAAATCACTTTTGCTATATGTTGAAATAATTTTATGCATATATGCAGAAATTGTTTTTCAGAAATCTTGAAAAATATTATTATTCGATTTATGGATTATGATTAATATTCTTGTTTATATCATGCTTTGCTAATCCATATATCATACTTCTGCTGTGTGCTGTAAATATTTCTATCATATGACAGCAAATGATGTTTTTTTTTTCAAAGAGTTTAATTTTTCTGCTATTTACTAAAAATGCCTCTTCATAAACAAGCAGAAATCATTTTTCAATGAAAATATTGCAGAAATTTTTTCAAAAATCTTACTTCAAAATTCTGCAATCAAAAACTGAATTTCCTTTATAATGATTTGGACAATCTTTTTCAAAGGAAAAATGTTATGAAATTCAGGGGGAGCTTTGTCTCACTTGAATGTATTTTTTTTGAAAAAGAATATATCTTGAAAAATTGGATATTCATTATTCATTATTCTTTTTCAAATTATGCAAGGTTTAAGGGGGAGCCTAAAACTCTTTCAAGTTTTATCTTTTGGCTCATTTCATTTGACATGAGAAAAATTTTTCTAAAATTTTCTTTTTACATGTCAATGAAATCAATGATAAGTTTTGATGTATCCTTACCCCATACTATATTGACATCTTCTGACATCCTGACTTAATGAAGGTATGTGCTTTAACTTCTGTATATTGTGTTCCTTACACCTTTTTGTTGATGTCAAATAGGGGGAGAAGAAACAATAGAAAAATATGTATACGTGCTTATAACATTGCATTCATTATCTTGTGATACATATTTTTATGTGGTGATTTGTCATCATCAAAAAGGGGGAGATTGTTGACCCTAAGGCTATATGCCATAAGTTTTGATGATGACAAATATATTTGAATAGTAGCATTGATATATATAAAGATTAATTATCATATATATGCTACAAGTACTTAAGCATGATTATGTTATTTAATATGTATGTTGCATATATTGAATCATGCTATTAAACTAATCATTGGGTTTGCAAGTAAGATATATTTTATAGGTTGGTTCAAAACAAGAAGAGTGAGGATTGTATTGAAGAACAAGGAAAAGCAATATCATGCTTAACTCAAGGAAAACAACATGCAAGGATGAAGCTCCAAGAAATGAAGAATTAGAAGATTTGAAGTCTTGGAAGCTTGGATGCATCAAGATAGCCTATGTGTTTAAATTAGGTATATTTTATATAGGCTAGTATATTTGTGCAACTCAATGATTTAGATTTGCATACATTGGCTCAAGCATTTTTGAACAAAAAGTTAGTGAGATATGAAGTTTTACAAAAGTTATTTTTTGACCTTTGGTCACTCCTTATATCATATCTCATAAATGAAAAATCGGTTTTTCAAGTATCTTAATCTCATTTGATAGTAGACTCAAAGATCTTTTCAACGGTATATTATTTATTCAAAACGGAGTCCAAATGAGAAATATATGACTATTCAAAATATAGTTTGAAAAACTGAAAGTTGATTTTACTGTAATAAAAAATTATTCTGTTCTGACCTATAGTCAGTATTTTGATTATATCTTTTAAAAGAAAAATAATTTTTGAGTGAAACTTCGCTCATTTGAAACTAGACTCCAAGAGCTTTCCAACGGTATATTATTTGTTTAAAACGGAGTTCAAATGAGGGAGTTATGAATTTTTAAAGAAAGCTCAAAATCTGGACTGCACTATAACGGCTATATAACGGCTATATAACGGCTAGTTTTGTAAAATCTTATATATATGACCTTAGATACACGATTTTAAGCAAGAACAAAGTCCTACAATGTGATATTAACTTCTTCTATCATCTTTGAGAGAAAGGAAAGCATTCTTGAGCCAAATCTTGCATATTCTCTATCATTAGAGTTATTAGAGCTTCATTTGTTTTCATCTACTCTTTAGAGAGAGTTTCTTTGTATTGTTGATTTTGATCAACACATATATTATTCTGAGTTGAGGTTCGCAAGTACCGGTGTTGGAAGAACTTGCTTTGGGTTGAGGAGGAGCCCGGATTCATAAATTCTCTATTGTGGTTTCGCAAATACCCGGATCGAATTTGCGTGGTTGTAGTGGTTTGCAAGTACCCGGATTAAACTTGCAATTATAGTGGAAATACTCAAGTCGTCTCTTGAGGACTGGATGTAGGCTTGGATTAGCCGAACCAGTATAAATCTCCGAGTTTGCTTTCTCTATCCCTTACTCTTTAATTTGTGCATATTGATATATATTCTTTAATTCATTGATCTTTATAATTATTTATCTTAACAGCACATTGATTTTCTGTATTGTATTTATTATCCTAAGCATTGTACTTTTACAGAAAATCATTTTAACTTCCAATTAATTCTTGTGAAAAATTTATAAAACCCAATTCACCCCCCCTCTTGGGTTCCAACCATTACTTTCAAACATCATGTCCACTATACTCATTTATAGATTATATTAAAAAAAAGCTCACTTTTTGTGTATTTTAATAATAGTTTAGTCATTAAAAATGATTATTAATTATTTTGTTTATGAATTTTGGAATCGTTATATAAAATGATTCATCTATCTACTAACGTCTTGTTATCCGTTGACATGGCAATAATGTAAAGTGATGTAACATCTTAACATGCTGACATGATTGACCAACTTTGTCCTTATATTTTAAAATTGTTACAAAAAAATCTTGAGATTTATTATTATGATATTAAAAAAATAGTTATAAAAATCTTAAAAGTAATTTAATGATATGATTATTTCAGCCCTTAAAAAATAAACTCTTCAAGGGGTGTCAAATGAGCTTGGGCCATTGGGCTTATCTGTCACATCCCAAAACTTACATGTGATATAAATATAAAATACTTAGGGTGTACCTCCGTGGTCAGTGGCGGAGCCACGTTAGAGCCAGGGGGTGCAGCTGCACCCCCTGAAATTTAAAAAGTCCCATGCAAAAATTTTTTTTTTTTCATTTTGACCCCCCTCCTTATTTTTTTTTGAACCCCCTTAATATTTTTCGAACATCTTCAGTGACTCAATCCCACTCTGCTGCTCACAGTCACAAGACCCCCACTCGCTAGAATCACAAATTTTTTTCTTGAAGTTAATTTCTCATTTCATTGTTAGGGACCTCTTTGTAAAAATTTGAAATTTAGAGTTTTTGTACATAGGTCTATTTCTATTAAATTAGTTAATTGATTATGTAATTAGGATCATGAGTAACATATTTGTAAAGTCAATTTCATGAAATTTTTTCTTGATGATGGTTAATTCTCATTTCTTTGTAGGGACCTCTTTGTAAAAGTTTGAAATTTGGGAATTTTGTATGTAAGTCTAATTCTATCACATTAGTTGATTGATTATACAATTAGGATCATGAGTAACATATTTGTGAAGTCAATTTCATGAAATTTTTTCTTGATAATGGTTAATTTATCATTCCCTTATTAGGGACCTCTTTGTAAAAACTTGAAATTTGAAGTTTTTGTACATTAGTTTAATTCTATCAAATTGGTTGATTGATTATACAATTATGATCATGAGTAACATATTTGTAAAGTCAATTTTATGAAATTTTTTTGATAATGGTTAATTTATCATTCCATTATTAAAGACTTCTTCGTAAAAGCTTGAAATTTGTGATTTTTGTACGTAGATCTAATTATATCAAATTAGTTAATTGATTATACTATTAAGATTCAAAAGAAGAATGTTTTTTTTGTAATAAAAATATTTTTTAAAAGGAAATTATTATCAAATGAGCAATAAATTAAAATTAATTTAAAAAAATTGCTATCAGATTAAAAAAAAGAATGAAAATTTTGCCCCCCCTGATCGAGGGGTCTTGGATACGCCACTGTCCGTGGTACCCCATAATCTCTGTGAACATTCTTAATATCTATAATTATGTGAATCATAAATATTCCAAGAAAGATATTTTGTATACATATTTAGAAAATGTTCAACCTTCAAACACTATACAACCTCCCAAGCCTAGGTGACCTACTAGATTACAGAGCGTTTCCTAATCCTTACCAATTGTTTACCAGACAAAAGTAGAGTATATCCTTAAAAGCTATAAATTCTTCTCCTCAACCACTGTATCTGAAAAGATAATCATAGAGAGTGTGAGTTTATCATAACTCAGTGAGTAAACAACTGTACATGGAAATATCATAAGCACAAACACCACATTTACTAATACAATCAATCTATCATTTATTGTAAATAATTATAGTAATACACTTGTCTAAATTTTGCGTATGATTTCTTGGGTGATCAATCCCTCAATCACTTTGCATTATATGTCATAGATACTTGCACTGAGTGACTTGGGAATTTAACCCTCAAACTCTTGGTGCATAAGTTTTCACAGTTATACACTGAGTGGTATGAGACTCTAACACTTTCAAACTCGTGCATAGGTCTTCACATTTATACACTGAGTAGTATGAGATTCTAACCCTTTCAAACTCGTGCATAGATTTTCACATTTATACACTGAGTAGTATGGGACTCTAACCCTTTCAAACTTGTGCATAGGTTTTCACAGTTATACACCGAGTAGTATGGGACTCTAACCCTTTCAAACTCGTGCATAGGTTTTCACAGTTATACACCGAGTAGTATGGGACTCTAACCCTTTCAAACTCGTGTATTAGATCTCGTAGATCTTTTGCTCGTCAATAAAATAGTGACAATTTATCACAATATAATTACTATGAAATAAATGAATTTACACATACTTTTATTCCCTTGAATGTCTATCATCAACCATAACAATCATCATATATTATCAACAGCGAGATTGATTATTTCTCACTTCAATAATGTTATAAACAAGACTTGTATTGTACTTTATCTAATAAGATCACATTAGTTTAGTAAAGTTATTTACTTACAAAATGTTCCAATTTATTCAAGGAACAATCACATCTAGTTCTTTAGTCAACTAGAGAAATCAATTCTCAAAGTGTCACGACCCGTTTTCTGGGCACATGACCGGCACAATGATGAATCTCTCATCACTGTAAGCCTTCCGATAAATATATCAAATTTTCTTATCTGAAAATCATAAAGATGATTTGCATGTAATCATAGATTATGAATCTAAAATACATTATTATACTGACATACAAGCCAAATGTCGAACCCCTGAACTAGATGTCCTAGACGATTACAGAGCAACATAATCTATAACAGAAGAGAGGTCTACCCGACAACGGGAAGGTCCAAAGTGATCTACTCCTCTAGCAGATATTCTTCGATGGCAACCTGATCTGAACAAAAAGGTTGTACAAACAATGTGAGCTTTTAAACTCAATGAGCGAATCGGCCTCGTATTAATAAAATTCAAATACATTACCAGTCATGCAAGCATATCCAAAGGCTCATACTCAACCAATAGACAGAAGATAAAAATTTATCCAATTCAACAAACGTTACTAGTACTCGTTAATGGCAATATATCCCGAAGAGCGCACACAGGCCGGCTCACCAATTATGTATATTTCCGCCATGACGCACATCATCATCCTCTTACATACAAGATAAAATTTCATCCAATTCAACAAACGTTACTAGTACTCGTCAATGGCAATATATCCCGGAGAGCGCACACAGGCTGGCTCACCAATTATGTATATTTCCGCCATGACGCACAACCTCATCCTCTTAGCTAGGGCGCCTCACGGATTTATCACCAATCCGGGCTATATCCCTACTGAGGGAATCGTTGTCTCCACACTCATTGGTCAAGACACCCTGTCAACCGGGTTTTCCGCCTTGCCGTGAGAGGGGGTACTGTCCCGCTCAATCACAATCAATAGTACAATATTTCATATCATAATCAGAAATACAATATAATATTCATCCATATAACAGGTATAGTATATAACTATATGATTCAAATTTCACATCATCATAAGATACTTATTTCATTTTATCCATACTTATGGATTAATTATCTCATTAGATTCGTCATTCTGAATCCAATTTTCCCCTATGAATCTTGGGAGTGTCCTACGACATACTTTTTATCACCAATAATGCTAAAACTCTATTAAAACGGGGTCGTTTCACTCACCTGGATTCCGTACGAATATCGCTTCTCTAAGTCGTTACAGACAAGAGTACACAGATGAATTTCAGTATTCCGCTAAGCTGAAAAGGAAAGGCCCAAAATCTCAGAGGCCTAGCTTTGGAGTAAGAGAAACTTAAGGAGAGAAGAAGAGAAGTTGAAGGTGTGAGTTTAGAAGTGAAATGGAAGGGCCTATTTATAGCAAAAGTCAAGGGTACTATTTGACACTATGCACTAATAAAATATTCAATTTACTATTCATGAAAATGACATTTTTAATAATGCAGTTACTGTGCAAATGGCGGCAACGGAATTTTTTTGTTTTATTACTATTGAAAACTTAAAGAGAAAACTATCCTTTCTCTTAAACCTTTAAGTTTCTTTTCAAATCAGTCCTTTCATTTTAGTCCCTGAGGGTATTTTTACACATAAAACGTCATTTTCTCCTACAAACTTCTTTCTAGTTTTCTCTTATAACCAAACCACATCTAGTACTTGACATTTCGATTGTATAAATGAACAGTATCATATACGTAAATAGTATTATACTGGTGAATAGTACCGTATACTGAAATAGTAACAGTAGTTTGTAAACAAATATTTATATTTTATTTTTTCTTGGGTATTACACAAAGGTAATAAAATACCTTCTAATGATATTGTACTTTTTCTCAACCTGAACACACATTGATAATCTTCTCAATTTCACAAATAACGCAAATGGGATTTATATTGTGCTTTGACTAATTTATTAAATTAATTTTGCAAGGTTGCCTACTCACCTGGATTCCACGCTCTCAGCGCTCCCACCTTCCGCCCCCAAAAATCCCTATTGTAACCAGGTAAAAACCATTAGGGTTACAAAATAGAGAAATTTTCTATCACTACTCTCGACCTTTACTCACATCTTAAGTCATAACTCCTAACCGGTAATGAATTTCTAAATGACATTTATACCATTGGAAACTAGACTCAAAGAGCTTTCCAACGATATAAAGTTTGCCCAAAACGGAGTCCGGATGAAGAAGTTATGACTGATTGAAAAATAAGCTAAGGCTTTTCAGCATACCTGGCGCCTGGGCGCCAACACAAGCCTGGCGCCTGGGCGCCACACCTGGCGCCTGGGCGCCAAGTCCCTTTTCTTCCCAAAATTTTCTGAACCTTGGTGCCTGGGCGCCAGAGCTGGCGCTTGGGCGCCAGGATCGCGACCTTTCGCGATTCCTCTCGGTTTGAGCTCAGATCCGGCCAAATCTTCACCGTTTTTCATGATTTCTTCCATAGGATCTCACCCTTAATGTCTAAGGAGCATTTAGACACCAAAAACACCAATTTTAATCGAGAAACGAAGCCGGAATCTCGATTTTTACCCAAAACTTTCTGAAAACTATAAAATAGGAAAAAGCTTGAGAAATAGAAATTTCTACCTCAATTCCTTGCTTTCCCTACGTTGCTTGGCTCCTAGAGGCTCGCCCCGTAGCCCGAGATCCACCCTCCAAGCTCGGTTGTGGAGTTGGAGTGTAGAGAGAAAGAGAGGAGAGAAAGTGAAGAGAGAGAGAGGAAATGAGAAAATGAAAAAAATTTAGGTGAGGCCGCCTATTTACTCGCCCGGGGTGAAATTATCACTTGCTCTTCAGTTGACCCTCAGTCAAGATTAGTAAAAACAAATTCATAAAATCTCACCTCGGGTGATTCTAAATCCTAATTGCCCCACAATTTTCTTCTTTCACTTTAGTCCCTCTCAAAGTCTCAAACTCCACTTTAACCTCGAATCCGTCATCCTTTTGGTACCGGACTCATAATTCATTCCCATAAGCTCTATTCTTCTTCTCAGGTTCCTACTTGGTTATTTCTTAAAAGTACTCCATACTTTCTTTTCTTTTCGTTTTAGTCCTTGAGAATTTGTAAAATGTCCTAAATTAAAATTTTTGAAATTTCTATTTCCAAATTTCCTTCACTAATTCAAAAAAACATTTCTCATGTAATTAAATTTTTCAATAAACTTCAAATAGACTTTAAATATTCATGAAAATTCTTGGGATATTACATTATTAGTAGGATGAAGTGAGTCAATGATTTAATAGTTCATTTTCAAGAACAGATTGTAGCCTAATCTACTTAAACCTTATGGCTTAGGTAGATTGAGATGAGTTAGTTTTATTGGGCTTTTAAAATATTATTTATTTATTTTTATAGGCTTAATTTACTTTTAGAAAAATTAGACTAATTTTTAGAAATTTTATAGTTACGATACCTAATTTTGTCATTCAAAGTAATTAAATCTTTTTTTTGGGGAAAATTAGTCTATTTTAAGACTTGATATAATTTTTTAGAGGTTTAATTTAATTTTTTAAAATTTCATAGTCTAAATATTTAATTTCTATCATTCAAATCAAAATGCCTGAAAATATAATTTTTGAAAAGACAAATTAATTTATGAGCTAGTCCAACTCAACCCACAACCATTGATAGATTGAGATGAGACAAAATTTTCAGCTCGTGAATTATATATACTCATATTTGTTACTAATTCTATAAAACTTGCGAGTCATTTTAAAACCCTAATTATATATCTTTCATACACATACCATTAGAGAACAAGTTGGCAAAAATGGAATAACATTACAAGGGATTGTATACATTGTCACATGGAAAGCTGTCCTATGAAGTCACTGTTGGACATTTATCCCTAAAATACTCATTGCACTGTGCATATTATTAATTTGGAAATTTCCACAACGCATTTTCCATTTCAGGAAACTGCAGACAAAAGATTTATTTTCAAACTATTTTGGAGATAGGAACCAAAATTATCTCCCTACCCTCATAAGATTCTAATATCTAGTAAACTATATTAGTTTTTTAAAAATTATTTATATATGTATATATATTAATTAAAATGTAATCTTTTTGCTGGCATTTCAAGGTGCTATGAATCCCTACAAAGGTTTCCTCAATCTCACGATGATGTGCAATTGAAATTCTCCACATCTCACCCCAAAATTTTTTTTTTGATATGTTTGTTTTTTAGTAAATTATCAAATAAATTTTTGAAAGATTAAATATCACAATTTGATCTTGACAAATTTTAATATTTTTGTTGACAAATCTCAAATTATACTATTCCTAAATCTCAAAATCATTAAAAAAATAAGAGAAGATGAAATTGAAACATTTACATTTTTTTAAGAACTAAATTAAACCTTTTGTTAAATACCATATTTTTTGAAGAATTTATTTTTTATTGTTTGAGTCTGCCTTAATTGTGATGTGGGGTTGAGAGGGATTTGGGGCCTCTCTAATATCTCAAAAGGATTAGACTCTCCAATACTTTTATCAGAACTGTCGGATTGAAGTCACGAACGGCCCAGATTGCGAAGAAAATATTTAAGGGAGTAAACTGAATAAACTCAAAAGTTTACTGGAGTCGATTTAAATTGAAAGTAAAATATATTCTGAAACGAGAAATCTAAATAAAATTAAATATGGTCTTAAATCAAACAAAAGACAAAAAGAATAATTTTAGATAGAGACTTAGATAAATAAACTATTTATTAGGCAGATGTAATCTAAGCTATTAAATCACTCTGATCTAATAACTTAGACTCTTCAATACTTTTTACAAGATTTAAATCGTCATTGACTTCAATTTGATGGCTCAATTACAAATATTAGAGAGCCTAATATTTTTAGAGTATTAGAAAGATCCCGAATCCGGTTGAGAGTGATTTGGCCCACACATGTGCTTTGGATGCCAAATTGTGATGGGAAATAAAGTGAGTGAAACGAATAGAGGATGTCTTATTACTATTATTTGTACCATCATTGATCATTCCCATTCACTCACACTCACATGCCCTTCTCTTCCAAAACCACCAAATCCCATTAGATTCTCTCTGCTCATGCCAGATCTAACAGGTTATGTTTTTGACCAACACTTGATTCTCTCGTGTAATAGAGGTTCTGTTTATAATTTTATTTTTTTTATTTTATTACGTACACTAAAATGCATAAAAATTTACGAACAAGACTCTTTTGTTATAAGAAAAGATCTCCGCACTTTTGACCATTATTTGCACAAACAACATATCTCACTCTTTCTAAGGTTACTTCGTTTTAGTGATTTAGTGATTTAGTTGTTATTCTCTAAGTAAGAATTGATGTTCGAGTTTATAAAAAAAATAATATTATAGAAGTTTTATCACATAATTTGAACGAAATTTGTTGGAGCTTGATGAATTTTTTTATTTTGGGTTTCCTAGAAATATTTCTAATAGAAACAATCGTGCTTAAGACACTGTTATGATGTTTAAAGGTTCGGTTTAATTTGATTTTAAACTTAAACTAAACCAAATTGAATCAGTCAATTTTGAAAAAATATGAACATATTTGATTATATTTTTTGGGGCGATTTTATTTTTGTTAAACAGTTTGATTCGATTTTAAAAAAAAATATCATAAAATTCTTATATAATATTTAAAGACTTTCATTATTATATTTGAAATAATTCTTTTATAATATATTATTTTATGAACACAATAAAAATTTATTTTTAACTTTTTTGTAACTTCATAATAATTCAAATAATAACTTAATGAGTATATAAATTTGTAATAATATATCTTAATTGACATATAATGATAATAAATAAATAAAATTAGTACATTAATGTATAAGATTTTTTAAATATATATAATATAATATTTTATAATATATATATATATAAGGTTCGATTTGATTTGGTTTTAACCAAACCAAATTGAATCGAACTGTTCAATTATTATATTTTAAAAATCGATTTAGACTTTTTTTTTCAATTTTGGTAGGTTTTTTTGTTATCAGTTTAGTCAATTTAGTTTGTTTTTTAACACCCATATGCACTATTGAACACTAAATATGGACACATCTTTAAATGAGAATTTGAACTTAACTTCACTACTTTGTGACAAACTAATATCTTCTGTTAAACCTAACTTTGTTTTTAAAATGTTTGATAGGAATCCCAACATTAATGGCTTGCCTTCTTTTCTTTTCCTTTTTTTTTTCCTTTGTGCATAAAATTTGATAACTTGAGTAATGCTTAACGTTGACTCTACGTTCAAATTATTGTTGATGGTTTTGTGTTTATTTTTGACTCAAAAAGAGCTCAGAGTTTACAATGATACTCATATGAAACATTTTCTTGCTTGACCGCATAAACTCATTGAATGATAGGATAGGTTTTATATTTACGTCAAATTTAGCTACATTATACTTGACGTTCTTCTTTATTTAAATATTAGACTACAATATGTTTTTCAAAGATTATAATCATTTTAAAATAATTTTATAAAGATTAAGTGACTTAGTTTAGTTCTTGAAAATTATATTTATCTCAATTTAGTTATTTTTATTATTAAATCTCAAAATTTATCATTGCGAAATTTTAAAATTTTCACTGTTAAAAGTCACTTTAATAAATGAATGAAATTGAGACAAAAATAATATTTTAACGACTAAATTAAGATATTTCATCTTCCATGAATCAAATTAATAAAGTTGTAATATCAATTTAGACTTTTTCGTTACTAAATCTCAAAATCTATCATTGTTAAATTTTAAATTTTTCACTGTTAAAAATACTCTGATTTAATAGAGGGATAAAATTGAAACAAAAATGATCTTATAAGAACTAAATTGAGATACTTCATCTTGGAGGAACCAAATTAAGAAAGTTGTAATATAAATAATTTACTCTAAATATTACATCTGAATCCCCTAATTTAATTTGTATCATTATTTTTTAGCACAACCTAATAACAAAGAGAGAAGGTCTATGGAGAGCTCAACTTCTTTTAAATTACCTCCAAATTTATGTGTATAGTAATTAAAAAATATCTTATACAAATTTTAAAGTGATTTAATAGTAAAAATTTTAATTTCGTAAGAGGTTAAACTCTCCGTAAACTTATCCTAACTAAAATATAAAAAATTGCACCTAAATATTTTTTTAATAAAGTAATAAGCCATACGTAAAATATCCTTGCAAGTAAAAACAAAGCAAAGGTAGAATACAGCTTGCAAACCGCAATGCCTTGGAAGCTGGAACAAAAACAAAATGATAAAAAAAAAGTCAAAAGTTTGAAAAGAGAAGGAATAGAAAGTCAAAGAAAATCATAATTTGGTACCTTTTCCTTTGAAAATGGAGGCTTACCTCTTATTTCTCATATTCATCGTCCCCTATAAGAATCTGCCTGTTTTTTTTTTATTAAAAAAAATATAGAGGGAAGAAGAAGCTTGAACCAATCTATGCCCGACCCCGGATCTTTTATTTGATCAAGTAGGTTGTTTGATTGACACTAACAATGAGTCTCACCCATATAATTCTGTTTGACCAAATAAGATATTGTCTAAGCAAAAAATTTGTGGACGAGTAGTTCAAATAATTTTAAAAATGAAAAAAATTAATATTAAAAAATTATACTTCTTTTTAGTCTCACTCAATTTAAACTAAATTAATCGAAACATTTAAAATTTTCAAATACTAGTAGTTCTAAGAAAAAAAAACAACAACCACAAGAGACATGAATTAATATAATTTTTATTTATTTATTGTTTGAACTAGAAACCCACTGAGTTCTAACTAATTTAATTCGAGTCAAGTCAAACTATATAAATGTAAAACTTTTCTAACATTAATTTTTTTATTTACAAGACTCGAACTTGAGTCATTTTAAAAATAAGTGTTAGACCACATAAACCAAATATTTTTTACCATTTTTATATATGAAGAGAATTGGTTATTTTATTTATGAGAGAATAATTTTATTAATTTCACAACTTTCATACTCAGAAGAGGTGTGTAATTGTGTGAGTAGTATTAAATTAATATTAATCATGCATGTAATACCAAAACTCCATGAGGTTAATCCAATGATGGAGGCAAATAATTTGTTTTAAGAGGTATTTCCATAAATTTAAATTTAAACTTCATTTATTTTTTGAGGTTAGATCACAAAAAAATAATACTTGTTGTGATTGAACTACAAATATGTACTTTTTTTTTTATTTCCTCTTTTTCCACTTGAGTATTTTAAGGTACATGTAACGGTAATGCATAAGCGCCATTTAGTTTCAAAATGTCAAACAAGACATACAGAGAAATATTTTCGAAAAAAAAAAAGAAAACTACATAAAGTATTTCACTTTTTCACATTTGAGTGAATACTAATTTATTTATTTTTTTAAAATTGAAGTCCAATTTTTATATATTTATTATAAGTTTTTCGATAAAAACATAATAATTGTATATTTTTTAATTTAGTATTAATGACTAGATCTTTGAAATATTTTTTGTATTATAGAAAATAATAATACAAATATAAAAAACTGTACTTAAATTTAATTTCTTATTAAGTTGCTGATAGATTTGCAAAAGGAAACAAAAATGATGGGTCTTCTGATTTATAGAAATTAATTTTTTAATAAATCAATTTTTAATCGATTGCATGAATCATTTTTTCAAGCCTCCAATCTATGATTGCGTGCATCACTTAATAATTTAAAATTAATTTCACTTTTTAATAAAGTGTGTTTACCCTCGTTGTACTTAATGAGATTTTAAATTTAATTTATTTAAATTTTAAATTATTAAGTGTGTTTATTTTTTAAAAATATTTAATAAATCAGTAAAATTTTATAGCAAGTCTTAATCAATCAAGTCTTCTAACTTTTGGCTTTCTCTCCATCTTTTCATTTTCTTCGAAGGTTCTGAAAAAGTTTGTTAAGAGAGAAAAATTTTTAATTTTGATTCTATCGATTTTTTTCATAAAATATATTTAGTTAGAAGTTACTAATTTATTAAATTTTTCTTATCGATAACTATTTATATATGTTTAAATGTTAATAAAATAAATAGTCATAATTATTTAATAGGATAATATCTTATTAATCATATATGTATTTAAATTCAAAAGTCTTAATCTTAAGAAAAACAATGCCTCCTAAAACTGAAGTCAATGACTACTATTAGGAAGTATAACAATGAAAGATAAATTTTTATATTTAAAGGCCTTTGATATTTTTATCGGATATGATGGCCAGGTTTAGGGTTTAGGGTGTATTACTATTTTGGGCTTTGGGTCGAAACTCCTATTATTAGATTTTTTTGTTGGAATCATTAATATTAAAAATATTCTTTAAAATGTAATTAATTTGGTTTAAACTAAATCGAGCTATTAAGAGATAAAATTTTTTCAACATTAGTTTTCTATGTTTACAAGTATCAAATTTAAAATTTTGTTTCAAAGAACCCGGTCAAAATCACACTTAACAGTTAAATTAGCCCAACAAATTATAATTAGCATGTTTGTCCTTTATATATAAATAATCACATGAGACATTCATTTATACAAATGAGAAAACTTCAAATTACTTTTATTAAAAATGTATTTTCAAAATATTCATATTTCATATTTTCATACGAATGAATATAAATTATAAAACTACCAAATGCATGAGTCAACCAATAAACAGTTATCTTAATTTAATCAGATGTCTCGAGTTCGATTCTTTAAAATGTAATTATGTTAAAATTTAGTAAAAAGAGTTTTACTACCTTTTGTAATTCTACTCGATTTAAATTTGAATTAGTCATGTGCATGGTTGTTTATATATATATATATATATATATATATACACACACACATTCATAACCATATAACCCCTAATTGAATTATTACAAGTGTGGGCCATCCACCCGGCCTGGCCCATAGACATTTCTAGTTCATAATGAAATGAATGTTACTTCACCCATCCTTCAAGCCTAATCCAAACAAACATCAAACCTCAAACTTGATTGCCTTAATAGGTTAAATTATTCTCCTAATCGATTCACTCAATTTCTAATTTGGTTTTTATAGTTTAAAAATTTATAATTAAGCCCTTGTACTTTTATAAATTTTTAATTTAATCCTTATTATTAAACTAAATTCGATGGTATTTCATTAAATTTTGCTCATGTAGCTAATTATATACATATTGACACTTTAAATATATGCAATTTATGCCAACAAAAAAATAAGAAAAAGTAAAAAATTAAGTAACATTTGCTCACACAATTATGTCATGTAATGTAACTTAGGTGAAGTAATTCAGACAAAATAGCTTAAATTATGTATTTTTTCAAATGACAAGATATTATGTAATTGGCCATGTCACCAAAATTAATAGAATATTAACAAAATTTTAGTAATAGGGACTAAATTAAAAAAATGTAAAACTACGAGGACTCAATTATAAATTTTCAAATTATAGAGACCTTATTGAAAATTAAGTAAAACTATAAGGATCTAAAGAACAATTTAACCTATATTATATTCCAACCTAAATCTAACGATTCTAACCCCATCTTTTAAACTTACTCAATCAATCAAATTATTAATCAATCAATCATTGCTAATTAACATCCACTAGGTGGTAAAAAAAATCATTAAAGCACACGAATGTGCCGTGGAGGAAGTACGATTCATGAATAGTATTACCAAGACTAATTTTTAAGCCGTTTATATATATAAAAGAATATGATACAGTAAAAAATTTTCATTTATTTATTAATTTATTTTGTCTATTGTAATTAGACTTGATTACAGACCAAGAACTGTGGGCCCGAGCCCATTTTGATTCAGCATGGCCGAGCTTTGATTAAGCTTGAAAATAGCTTGAGCCCAAATTCTATTTTGTAAGCTTTTCTAAAATGGGCTTCTTTTTTAATTTAGGCCCATATTTCTCCAAACGAACTATCGAACTCAATCAGCCTTTTAGCCCGTGATTAGATCTAAGTGTTATCTATATATGAATTTTAATGAAATTAAGAATGGATAATTGATTTGGGTTTTCAAAATATTTATATTTATTTCATTTTAAGCTCTAAAAATTAAATGTCTAACTTAATTCTTGAATAATTACATCCGTCTCTATTTCATCTTTCATATGTCAAGTTGTGTTTTTTATGATGAAAAATTTAAAATATGCCAATGACAAATTTAACAAAAAGGAGACAATTACAATATTTTAGGTCTCAAATTAAAAATTACATCTTTTAGAGAACAAATAAGTAATTTACTCCAAAGTTAATTTTATTAATGGAGTGCTTTTGCAGAAAACTCAAAATTGTGAAAGTAAAAAACAGAGATCTCGCAATTGTAGTAATTTCCTTTGGTGTAAACGATAGATGTGTTTTAATATTCATAATGAATTCTATATTGGAACAAAGATACTTCTTATCTTACCATAATAAGGCAACCTCAGCCTCTGAAGAGAATGACGCCTTTATTGGGCCAGGCCTTGATGCAGGCCCATTAAAATTGCTATGGAAAATGAAATGGGCTCAGACTATTGGGGTAATTCTTATATGTCTCTTAGGCCCAAACCACATTTCCAACACAGCATTCATTGGAATCTCAAATCAGCCCAAGATAATTAGGACACATTCCCAAGGCAAACAAAAATTGCAAATTTACAATTTACTCTCATATGGATTGATTCAAAATTAGTTTACCTCTCTTCGATATGTTTAATTACTGTTTAATCTCCATGAAGTATTTTGCATATAAATTTAAACAAAAATATATAATTACATGAGTGTTAAAATAATAAAAAAGTTTCATAAATACTTTTTCTTAATTTATATATTAGATATTTGCACGATAATTTGAGAGTATTGTTGAGATTAAATAAATGGTTTTAACTTTGGAATGTCACTAGAAGTTTATAAATATATAGGTTAAGAATTCATTTAATGTTAGTGAGTTTATAAACAGTGCTCTAATGTCATTTATTAAGAATTTATTTAATGTTAGTGGATTTATAAATATTTACTATTTTAATAAAAAGTTCAAACAACTGTTAAAGGTTATTTAGTAGGTTTGACTATATTTTTTTAAAGACAACGATATCTTTTATCTAATCTTTTTAAAGCCTCAATTTAATATCAATTTAAATAATTTTTATTAACACTTTCTGTTGATTCTTTTTTGGTTACCCCCATTTGAGCCCACAATTGTCAATTTTTTAATTTAAATAATTGTTATTAACTCTTTTCATTAACCTCTTCAAATTTCAAATAATTTTATATTCTTTCTCAAACCTCTTTCTATTAGCCTTTCATTTGAATGCAGCACCAAAATCCTTCAGGCCTCTACAATGTAATTACAGCATTTTTTTTTATATTGGTTTGACCTTGTTCTACCCTAATAAGCCTAATTTCATCAATTTATACAAATTATTTAACATCTCATTTGAATTTTATAGAAAATTTCTTTTAACATTTTAACTGTGCCGAGTCATTTATACAAATTAACAAATATGTTAAATAATAAATAAAAAATACACATGTATTTGAAGAGTACATAATATTAAGTTATAAAGTGTTTTAATTAAATAAATAAAATAAATGATAAATAAAAATTATTACAAGTTAAATAAAAAGAGTATAAAAATTATTTAAATTAAAAAAATTGGAGAGTGGTGGCTAAAGGTGTTTAAAACCAAACCAAATTGACCAAGTCAACCCAAACCAAACCAAATGGATCAAACAATCAAAACAAAAAAAATAAAAAGGTCCAAATCAGTTTTATATATTATATAATATATTAAAAAAATCCTATACTCTAATGCACCTATTTTATTTCTTCTCGGATATCAATTAGATATATTGTTACAAATTCACATGCTAACACTAATTCAATGATATATGATTTGAATTATTAATATATAGTCTAAGGGAAAAAGTGAAGTTTCAAAATTAATAATAGGTATTTTCTGTGTTTATAAAATAATATGTTGCAAAAGAATTCTTACAAGCATAATATTGAAATGCCTCAAATATTAGGCAAGAACTTTATGGTAATTTTTTTCCCTTCAAAACTTTCCAAAATAAATCAAATCGTCCAATAAAAATCAAACTAAACTATTTAAAAAATAAAATCAAATAGGTCTACATTTTCTAAAAATCAATTGATTTAGTTTGGTTTGATTTTGACTTAAAACTGAATAGAACCGAACCGAGCTGAATCTTTAAACACTTATAAGGTGGGTTCAAATGGTGTTAATTGAAATAATATTAATATAAAATGTTAATAAAAATTATTTAAATTAATATTAAATTGAGAATTTGAAGATGTTAAATAAAGGGCATTCTCGTTTTTAAAAATTATAGTTAGACCCGCTAAATAATCTTGTTTAAATTTTCTATTAAAACAATAATATCTTTATATTTCTATTAATATTAAATGCATTCTTAACTGGGCACTGGTTAGCAATTCCTTTTTCAAAATATGATGATTACTCTAAAATATTTATAGCATCTAACTAGAAAACCACATATTGTATTAAAATAAAATAAATTAACATGAAAGGAAGCGTGTTCATAAATAACATGATTCATATGATCAATGACTAACATTTGGTGATTTGTGCCCAAAATTATGTTTAAGAGTGCAAACCAACTTTTAAAAGTCCAAACACAATTAATGCCTAATTTCAAGTAAAAACAAAAAATAAAATTTATTGATAATTTGATAACAACAATAAAGTAAAATACTGTACCCAAAAACAAAACATTAAAGTAAAGCATTTTATCAAACTTGTGAAAAGAGACTAAAGAGTTTTAAAGAACAAGCAAATATAAGGATAAATTGTTTTAAAAAAAAAAAAGCAAACGATAAATGAAGAAAAAACACTTTAAAAATAGAAAATTGAATATCATAAGAAATAAAAATATCGAAATGAAAATAAAACATAGAAATGAAAAGATTGAAGATAATATATATATATATATATATATATATATATTTTTTTTTTTTGGTACGAACTAAAGAGAGTCAAGAAAACGAGACACATACATAATTGCTAACCGTGCTAAATATGATTGTTATCAATTAAATATGATTATTTTTATTACACACATCAATTCTAATGTAAAACATTTTAGTTAATATAGAATTTATTCTTTATTTATATTATCAACAACTAATTATATTATCATATTTTTTTAAACACGTGTAAATTTTGTAAATATAAGTGAAATCATGTATGAAATTCTTTTAAATATATGTAAAATAAACTTCTAGCAATAAACATGTTCACAATTTAAATAAAAATATATACTAAATATTACAAAATGGTTAAGTTGTGATAAAAAAAATCAAAGAAGAAATAAGTAAAATTATTAAAATTACAAAAGGAGAATATGATTTCAAATTATCTAAAAAAATGAAAGTTATTTGTGCAAAATGTGGGGAAGAAGATCATGGTGAATCACCAAATCGTATATCTTGATTTCCTTTTATGGTTAATATGTCCTATCTAATTGCACTACACCTGAATGGAAAATCATAGGTCCCACTTAGATTGCATTATTTTCATCATCACTATTAATTTTACATTCGTCATTCCATGCTTAATAACTAGATTAATTTACACTTCACTCCTCTATAAAATTCTAAAATTATAAATCTCTCTTCTTCTTTTCAAGATACACACTCTTCGATTTTGTAATTATGAAATTACTACACTTCAATCAAATTTATATTTTCTGTTCAGAAAAATATGTTAGAGTCTGAATTTTTTGGTTAACTTAATACATTTTTTTTACTGAAATACTATCCATGAACTAAGTACATATTGGGAGTCTTTTTTATTAAAAAAAATTAATGTTTTAGAAATTAGACCGATTATTGAACTAGTAAAGGTACATTCACACTTCATTGGTCTTCTATATATGTATGTGTGTAATTGCTCTTCTATTTTTTTCTTGTTCTCTTATTTATTTTTGTGACAAAAGTAATTTTATTATAAAAAATAATTGAGAAGGAAAAAAAATATAATGTGATAGAAAAGAATAAAAAAAATAAAAGATTTTTAAATCTCATATAGTATGAGAAATAATTATATTTTGATCGGTTTTTGACCATTTTTTGGGTCAACTAAATCAGACCAGTGATCAATTCTCGTTCGAACTAGTAAGTGCGATCCAGTTATGTAATTTATGAAAAAAAAAAAATCAGAGCACTTGTCATAATATGTAAACATTAATTCTTATAAGTTAATATGTATATATTTGTTTGGTAGAAAATAGAAGTAACGTTATTTTGGGTAGAGAACAGATGCAACCTAATGCTACAAAAGTCCTGTTTTGAGTAAACAACTTATTTAAGTGTTTATAGAATAAGTACTTATCATATAAATACTTATATATAAGTTATTTCTACAATTGAAGAGTTTATAAGGACAAACTTCACATTAGCTGTTTTCAGTTTATGGGTATACCACAAGCTATTTTTATAAACTCTTCTAAACACGTTTATGCTATAAGATAAGTTAGGTAAATTCAAAAAAAAAAAAATCTTCCAAATGCATCCCAAATCCTGAGCTTAGAGTGACCTAATCCTTCAGCAACTTGGAAGGCCCTTGGTGGAACACCGACATACATGTGTAGCTTTCAAAAGATATATATTAGATTACCAAGTGCGGGTGTGTGTAACAAATATCTGTGAATAGAAAATATAAAATTAGAATAAAGTGTAATAAAATTTTATAACCATATGGGAAGATGATCTATATTCTAAAAGTCAAGAGAAAGAATGCGTAAAGAAAGAAATTTAAAGGGGAAAGAGGAGTGCAACTTACTCTAACAATTAATATTGCTTTCAAGAAAAAAACAACCCCAAAACTCAAATCTTTCAAAACGCAAAGCTGATTCATTCCACTTTGATGATTCTCCTATTACATTCTTCCACTTTCTTCTTTCTTACATTCACTAATTAATCACTATATATATGCACCACCAAATCCAAATGCCACATTCAAACTGATTCAAAATATGCATATGATAAAAGAGAATCTTATGCTTATTTGATGTGTTTTATGAATGACTCAGATCAACAAAAATATTCCACATTCATTTGATTAACACACTGAACCGTACAATGTTATCACTTCACCAATTGGAATTACCTTTTAATATTGATTTGACTCAACCTTCAATCAATTCAACTTTTGATTCTTTACTCAAATTCTTGTTCACTTACATATATATATATATATATATATATATATAGACACACACACAAACTATCATAAGTTAGTTGTAGTGATATTATACTAATATGTCACATGTGGACAAAGATTCATTAGATATTATCAATATGTAATTTTAGGGTTCAATTTCTTCTCTCACATTTGAAATAAGATTCAATTTCCCTTCTTATATTTAAGTTTCAATTTCGTCTTTTATATAAAGAATAAGTTTTAATTTCACCTTACTTATTAACAAAATGTGTTAGTTTCATTCTAGTTTTGAAATAAATGAATTTATTATTATTGTTATTATCTACTTACAAACTTTTCTATTTTTTAATGTTAATAGTATAAACAATATTTTAATATGACACTTTGAACACTTCCTCAAATACTATGATTCATTCAAACACAAAATTACATTATAAAAAAAAAAAAGGAACAATCTAACATGTTACAAAAAATAGTTGACTAAGAGCACTATATAATTAAAATTGCACCCTATCATCTTGTGACTGTAAGAAATTAAAGTTCACGTTTTCACTTAGTGAGAGACTCAGAAAGTATAAAATTGAAATATAGGTAAATGAGACCATTTGGCATACTTTTAAGGGATCAAAAGTCAATGTTTAGCCTAAATTGCTATTTTTCGAATTAAAATTATATGTTGATAAGGTTGAATGAGCCTTTGTTCATGTGTTTAAATGTGTCAATATTTCGTATCAATGGATTTAGACAACATGTTTTAAAATTGGGATGAAATTGATATATTTTTGTTTATAAACAAGTGAGACAAAATTAACTTACTTCAAACTTGAGAGATAAAAATAAAAATTGGTAGTGCATATGAGAGACCAAGATAAAACCTAAAATTCTATGCTGACAACATTTGATGAGTCATAGTCCACATGTGCTAAGAAATCAACATTTTTTGTTAATGATTTAAATAATATTAGTAAATTAGGACAAAATTTACACTTTTTATAAATAAATTAAACAAAATTAACACAACAAAATATATAAGACGAAATTAAAATCTACAATGAATATAAGGAAATGAAAAGAGTACTTTTACCAAAACTTAGTATTGGACAACAATGACGATGGATTCTGAAATAGTAACACTCCAATTATTCTATTAATTTTTAATTCAATAAAATAAAAAATTCTTTTTTTGTCTAAATAAAATAAATAATTATACAATTATAAAACTTGAACTTGCAAATGACCTATGAATATGATTGCATTTATATTAGAAAAATTCAACGTTCCACGGATAGAATGTGTAATTGGAAAACAAATATATTTGAATAGAATCCTAAATTTTACCATTTTATGAATCAAATCCCATGAAGATTTGACCATCAGAAAACAAAAATAGAACTCTTACATTTTTTACTTTCTTTCAATCATTCAACTTTCATGGATTTTTCTTCTATTGATCTTGATATTTGGTGTAGAAAATTATTTTCTGAGGTAAATGGTCAAAAGATTAATTTTCATTGACCAGAGTCATTACCCTCGTGAAATCACGCACAAGATTATACATTTTTCATTGACTAAAATAGTTACCATGAAAATTCATTAATAGGGAGTCAATAAAAATTCATTAAAATAAATGAATTAACCAACCTAGGCATTTACTTAGTTGATAAGATATAATATTGCAAAAATGATGCATAATTTACCATAATTATGATTTTAATACTTATATAACACTATCTTTTGCAAAATAACAAAACAAATAACAATTTTATATATTAATGAAAATTAATACTTAAAACTTCCTTAATTTTAAGAAAGCGCAAGCAAAATATTTCAAAAAACAATTAAAAAGATTATGAAAGCATAGAACATAACATGTAACTTTCAAATATTAATTTCAATTAGCATGGGACAGTTTCGTTCTCTACAATAATTTAAAAAAATAAATTTTCCCATTTTCAAATTCACAGACAAATTGTAATTATATTAAAAATTTAAAAAAAATGTGTTCTTTACTCTAATATTTTTATTTTCTCATTAACTCAAGGGTCCATTCTGATAGCAACCAGCCTAACAGCACTCAATTAAAACATATCACCTGAGACGCTGGCTGTAATGAATTTATATTAACTTCAACGCTAAAAAATTTAAAAAAAAAAAATCTTTTCACACAAGGAGGGAAAAGCAAAAGTTTTAAGGCATTCCTTTAGCTTCTATATTATTTCAAGTCCATAAATTCTTGCACTACAAGTTAAGTCTAGACAACCTAAACAATCATGAACAATCCAAACCATCCCCAGACACCCATTCCCCTCCCAAAACCAGAAAATGGACAAGTTTAACTGTCAAAAGATGATAAATTTATGGAGTTTCGTCCTTATTCTGTGAGTCCATGCTGATCAGGGTCTCTTCACCCTCTGATGAAGTTGCAGGGACCTTGCAATTTGCATTCATCTTCTTTACTTCCTCCCTTGAATAGATGATAATCCTCTTCACCATATTACAGAACTCCCTGCAAATGGAGGGAAAGAGAAGTTTAAACCGAGCAGTTCATGAAGTAGTCAATTTGGAAAATGCAGCTAACCACAGACAGTGTTCAAGTTACTCACGTCCACGGATCATCGCCCACAAGCATCATGTCGTTTTCATCGTCGGTGAAAGTAACTGCCCACTTGTTCTGTGAGCGAAGCTCTCCCTTAATGTCAAACAATTTCTCGAGCTCGCCGATGAGATCATCATAGCCATTCAACATGGTTAAGTCAACTGCCCGACCAACAGCCACACCTTGCATTTGCACCTTCTCAAACAATAAATTCAAGTCATCCATCAAGATTTGAAAGAAGTTATACAAAAACAACTGAACTGTGAAGGATTAGGGTCTTGAGCCGAAGCAGCTGAACATGTACCTTTGTACGAGTCCTCGTTGATGGTAAAGATGCCTGCTTGCCCTGCCTCTTGTTTGGTGATGAATTCGATGTTTCTTGCTTCTGCTCCGTCTTGGACACTGAACAATTGGGATTCTGACTCCTCTCAGTTTCACAGGCAGGAAGAGGAGATTCTTTGGGACTAGTAGGAATCATAGTTGTGCGGCCTCCTAGTTCTTTCTCTGGAGGAGCAACATTGCTAGAGTTATTAGTCAAATTAACTCCGAATAACCGGCAACCCACAGAACTTTCAGATTTCTTCCCATTCTCAACTTGGCCATCATTTGGCCTACATGAAACAGGAAGATAACCAGAACTTGAAGGTCGTGCTGAAACAGCTTTGTTGCTTTTCAGGTCAGGAAAATGGTTCGAAGAGATATTCAAATGTGAAGGAGGCCACATTCCTTCCACACGGACTCTAGAGTTGCCAGAGCTGTTGTTATTCATAGGATTGCCACTGATATCTTTCTGCCTTGGATTCCATACAACCTGGTTTTCTTTGCTCTGTATTTCTGTGGCACCACCCAATTGAGAAAGCTCACAGGACTGGGATGATCCGTGATACCAGAAGGGTGAAGCAGCTGAATTGGAAGCCATTTCTGCAACCAGTCAATGTAATAATTGATGCAGAATTAGAGAGGTTTATTTTTGTCCATTTTATTATTTAAATATTAAATTAACCTTTGGGATATGTGACTTTGTAATTAGATAGTTGGGGTCTAGTTGGAATTTATCAATAAAGGTGTTTTGAGCCTGCATTGATCTTGACTCATCATTTTACTTCACTAAGATTGGAAAATTTTATTTCAATTGCTTCTAAATAAGGGTTTAGTCAAATCAAAGTTACTCATTTGATCATAATAAATTAGTTTGATAATAACGTTTGATGAATTTGTTAGTTATTCATATTCTCCTTCATCTTCTACATGATCATCAGCCAACAAATTTTATTAAGAAAAAGCTGTTGGCAAAAGTATCTGTTACCAGAAGATGGAGCATCGGCAGGTCGGGATCTTTTGCTCTTTACTACTGGTTGAACGAGATTGAGAGCTGTAGAAGCAACAAACGGTTCTATCTCCCAAGGAGAAACCCTCTCTGGCCTTGGAATTGTTGCTGGTTCATCCCATTGTACCTAATGAAAAAGAAAATATAATCGCTCAAACACAAAGAACATAGATAACATATCACTAATTCAGAACAATGTCCACCTTCAATGACCGCCACTTAGAGTCTGGCCACTCTGGAGATACATCGCCAACACCAACAATGGTACCCGAAAACCTGACCAAAGGATTATCCAACAATAGATGACCAACTAATGCTATGGCAATGCCCAAAGATAATGATAACTATTTTCAAGAATACCTTCTCTCAGGCGAGTCATCTCCCTCGAATCTCATCTTGAAACGCATGCCAACTGAGAACTTATTGTTGATTGCCTCCAGATATTTGTTCAAACCAATTATATACTGTCTAGTCCTGAATTATATCAATATCAAAGGGAAAACTAAGGGCAAGTTACAGACCACTACACAATACACAACTTGCATTAGTATATAAGATGTATTCAGACCTTGGTTTGTAATAAACTACGAACATAGTGCGAGTGGCAACAGCATGGCAAGCAGTAGCAAGTACTCCAAGATGCATGCTCTGGCTTGATATCACAGATGAAGGCATTGGACTCTGTTGCCGGGCAAGGCGCCGGACACCGACTCTCAGCTCCCCTTTCTCCCCTCTGCAAAAATGAATTAGAGACCAAAGTGCAGAAAACCACAGCAGCAGGTCCAAAATCTACACAGCACGAAGTAAGAGAAAAGATCAATATTTGAATACCTCAAGAACACAAAAGCATCTCCAGCCACCAATCTTTTGGAAGTGACAAATGTACTCCAGCCAGTTGTAAGCAAGTGCCTTCGTGGTTGACCTGAGCAATACACAAATAGACAACGTTTCTAGAATTTCTCCATCTATAGAGCATGATGTTCATTTAGTCCAGCTATCCAATATGCAACTAAATACATCAATCCACGGAGCAGAGTTGAGAGTGAAGATTAGTGTACCTCTGAAAATATGCTTAAATTTCCACTCAAACCCATGAAGATCCTTTGCTGCCAACTCCTGCGTTGGGGTTGCTTGGGTCATGTCCTACAACGTATGAACAAAAAGCATTATACATGAGGAAGAACCGAATTTTATGTCATTATTTGGATTCAGCCTAAGAAAACAAAGATAGCTACATATGAATACCAATTGAGGTAGGCACTCATTAGCATGCTTCCGCAGGACCGAAAACCCTCCATGTGTGCTAGTATCAGAGGCCGTTAATATCTTGCAAAATGAATGAAAATTTTGTGTCCGAGTCTCGGGTGGTGATGGATCAGGACTCGTTGGCTCAGTTTGCTGTATAACCCGCAACAAGAAAATCCCTTGATCAAATTTTTTTGTTAAAAAGATATATATTAGGCTTTAAAAAATTATTCATAAGTTCAAATCCATCTCTTTCATGTGAGGCATCTTTTAGTATATAGGTGGATCATACAGAAGAATGAGAAACTTTTCATATTTTATATGATTAGCGATATGGGAAATTCGGTTATTTCGTTTTCTCAGCAACCAAACAGACAGAAAAGACTAAAGCATATCGCTACGAGTCAAATATTCTCACATCTGATTCTGGAAGCAAAGTAATCCGAGCATAAACTTCATCAGTGTCTTGTTCCGCCTACAAATTAACAAAAGAAAGGATCTATAAATTCACGTTTATTAATATTGAACGAACGAGAAAATTCACAAGGGAATTAAAAAAACAGTACCAATAACTGAATGTCCATTACACGGCATAGAATCTTAGATGAAATATTGAAATGGGGAATTTGTTGGTTCAACTCCTGATTAGTTGATGCTTGCAACTGCAAAAACCAAGAAGCCAAAAAAGTTTTAGTATGCAAGTACAATAAGGAAAATCTGATTTCGACAGAATTTGAAAGCAACTATAACACAAAAATGGCAAAAGAAATGAAAAGGGCCTAAATAAAGACCATACTTGTTCCATGTGACCCTGAGGAAAGTAGAAAACTCTCTCTCCAGCACGAGGAACATCAACCAGAGGCCCTGCACACAACTTCCATAACTCTGTGTACAGATCGTCATCTTCCAAACCTATCAAACAACAAACATAAATAAGAAAAATGATAACAGGTGGTTCAAAACTTGAATCTCCCTTTGGTAGCTAAGAGAGCAGAGAAAAGAAAAACTAAGGGAAGCCTACTGCTCTGCATGGTTTCTGAGAAAGCGAAAGAAAAGCTAACAAAGATTCTTCTAAATCAAAAATTTCTCTCGGTAGGGTCAGTCCTCTGCTTCTGGTTGAACCCAATATTGGTGCAGACCCAAATTCTTCAAACCAGGCGTTATCGTAACATTAAAATCTCACTTTCACATTAAAAGATTAGAAAAAGAAAAACCATTAGTGGTTGCTAAAAACAAAGACGTTTTCCTTTTCTGCTCAACTTTCTCAGCAACCAAACCGAGTAATCCCCCGCAAAAATTATACCCATTGACCTGTATCCGCTTGAGAACCGGGCGGGTCCCTGAGATTACACCCCAGATGTGCCATTCAACAGCCACACAAACGACGTCGCAACAGAGAAAACACGAAGAAGAAATGGCAACCCCACAGAAACAAAAGAAGAAGCCAAAAACTCAGAGCAGCTCCTACTTCACGCAGCCACAACAGATTACCCCATCAAGAGAGAGAAAGCACTAACGGGACAAAACAGTTAACGCAAGCAGAGCCAGTAATGATAATAATTAGCGAGTAGTTATTTTTCTGTAACGCTTATAAATTGCCCCTTCTCTTTCCTTTTTTTTTTCCTTTTTTTTCTTTTTTTTTTCTCGGCTGCTTCAAGTTTCGGTTACAGAAATATCACCAAAAATCACTTCCTATTTTTTTTCTTGCCTTCGAAGTTTGAGGCTCCAGGAACCCCTTGTCAAGCTTCAAAATCGTGAAAGGTCCAATGGATGATGAATAGGTGTGTGATCTTTCTCTCTACGCTGTGGTGCTGCTGTCGTTGTCGCTGATTGTTTCTCCTGTAAAGAACTGAATCGACGTTATCAAATATCAAAGATTACTTTATCTGAGTCATAATACGGTTCCGCCGTTCCTTCCACTCCCTCTCTCTCTCTCTCTGTCTAACTTCTCTCTCTGTCTAACTTCTCTCTCTTTCTCATTTCTCAGTCTCACTCTCTCTCATTCTTTGCGTTGTGTAGTTTAGTCGTTGTGCCTCAAAGTCTCTCTCTCTCTCTCTCTAAGGTCGTCTTCTCAGACTCAGGTCCTTAAGCGCCTACAATAAAAGATTCAGATAGATAGCCTCCTATGAATTATTCTCTGGTTATTCATTGGCCAACTTGAAACAGTTTTTGTTTTTTAATAAATTAATTATTTTACTCAAAATTATATTATTATTAAATATTATATTTACTCAATTTAATTCTTTTCATTATTAAATTCTAAAATTTCTAATTATTGAATTTCATTCAAATAAAATAATAAATTGCAAAAAAAATGTAATTTTTAATAACTAAATTAGAATGCTTATTTTTTAAAAAACTAAATTAAAATAAATATAATTTTTAAAGCTAAAATATAATTTATTCTTTTTTGTTAAAAACTTTGAAAATATATAGCATGTAATTATTATTATTTTAGTTTTAATGAGAACACAAAATATAAGAGTTTGAGAGTGAAATAATAACATTAAAATGTCAATTGAAATGACATACATTATTCTACCAAACTAATTACATGCATTGAATTGTCTTTCTTATATTTTAAAGGAATTTCACACATGAATCATGCAATTAATTATTTAAACTCCAATTTTTTTGATTATTTTGAAAATATTTTAGAGAAAATTAGACAAAAGTCATCTAAATAATAATTTTAGTAAAAATGACTAATTTTATCACGTGGTAATTTACGTTTTTATCATTTTTAAAATTTTTACCTCTTTCCGATTATAACATGTATTTTTCTAAATGTGTATTTTTGGCAGGCCAGAACAAAAATTTGGTGAGGATAAAAAATTAGCATAAAATTTTTTAATTAAATTTATATGGGGGCAAAACAAAAATTTACTATATATATTAATTAAAAAAATTTCACCTATATTAATTACAAAAAAAAAAATTCTTGTGGGGGCAATTGCCCCCACAAGCTCCCATGTGTACCTGCTATTAACTTTTGGACATTAATTTTAGTTAGTATGCAATATTTTCACTTCTTTATAATAAATTTATAGAATAAAGTATTTCACTTTCAAATTTTAAAGCTAAAATTATATTTAAACTATAATTTAAAATAATTATATATAATCCCCTTTATTTTAACTTGTAAACAATTATAATTTTAGCCTCACTTCCATACTTAACAAAAACATTTTATTTATTCCCTATCAATCAAGGAATGAGATTGCTTCTTGTGTGCATGAAGCTTCTAAAAGCTGATGAGTCAGTTTGATCCACGACTCCTATTTATTTAATATTTTTTTATAAAAAATTTACTAACTGAGTCAATGATAATTGTAAATATAATAATAAATATAAAATTATAATTATAAATTTAAAAAAAGTATTAAAAAATGATGAATAAATAAGAGCCGTTAGATTAAATATTCAACAGCTCTTAGAGACCTCTTGCGCGTAGGAGACAATCTCATTCCGACAATCAGACCCTTTTCTATTTCCATATCCAAAGATACAAAGTTCTTGTGTAATCCCCGTTAATTTCAGAATATAATTCGCTTAAGAGTATTTTAGAATTCTACAACGTTACTTTAGTTATTTATTTTGGTCATTTTTAATTTTCATATTTAATTGTTCTCTTTGAATATTATTTATGAAAATTGAGTTAAATGACTGGACTAAATATTTGCACAATGAGGGATATATTCTAAGAATGGTGAAATTCATGGAAAAGTGGTTTCAAAATGGTCAATTAGTCCATTTATTGTAAATTGACTGGATGGGTTTGGATGTTGGGTTATGGATACCCATGGGTTATTGAATAACCCATTAGAAATATTTAATATAAAGTTTCAATAGTACCCCTCATTTTTTTCACTCAGCCGAAGGAAGGCAGAAAAGCAGTTCTCTCTCAGTTCTTCAGTTTCTTCTCAAATCCTTTCCTTGATCTTCAGAAGTTCGATTATTTGTTCGGTTCAAAAGCTTTGTAAGGATCAAAGGAAATTTTCCTACACAAATTCCAGTGTGGAACAAGGTAAACTTGGACAAACATCAAGGTGAGTGAATAACCTTGCTCATCTAATTTGATATTACTAGTCAAAGTACAATATAAGTCCCATTTACAATATTATTTGGATAATAAGCAATTAATTTTTCATATGGGAGTATATGATGATCAATAGAAATAAGAGTATGTAGAAATTATTTATTTCATGACAATTGTACTATGTGATGAATTCTCACTATCTTATTAATGAGTAAAGATCTACGGGATCTAATACACGAGTGTGAAAGGGTTAAAGTCCCATACTACTCGGTGTATATCTAAGAAATCTTATACACGAGTTTGAAAGGGTTAGAGTCTCATACTACTCAGTGCATATCTATGAAATCTATACACGAGTTGAAAGGGTTAAAGTCTCATACTACTCGGTGTATACCTATGAGATCTTATTCACGAGTTTGAAAGGGTTAGTGTAATATCCCAAGAATTTTTATGAATATTTAAAGTCTGATTTGAAGTTTAGTGAAAAATTTAATTATGTGAAAAATTTTCTTTTTGAATTAGTGAATAAAATGTGGGAATAGAAATTTTTATTTTTAATTTAGGAAATTTTTACAAATTCTCAAGGACTAAAGTGAAAAGAAAAGAAAGTATAGAGGACTTTTGAGGAATGACCAAGTAGGAACCCGAGAAGAAGAATAGAGCTTATGGGAATGAATTATGAGTCCGGTACCGAAAAGATGATGGATTCGAGGTTAAAGTGGAGTTTGAGATATTGAGAGGGACTAAAGTGAAATAAGGAAATTTGTGGGGCACCGAGGATTTAGAAACACCTGAGGTGAGATTTTATGAATTTGCTTTTGCTAGTCTTGACTGAGGGTCAATTGCAGAGCAAGTGATAATTTCACCCTGGGCGAGTATATAGGTGACCTCACCTATTTTTTATTCATTTTTCTCCTTTCCTCTCTCTCTCTTCACTTTCTCTCCTCTCCTTCTCTCTTCCTTCTCTCTAATTTCTCTCTCTACACTCCAACTCTACAACCGGGCTTTGGAGGGTGGATCTCGGGCTACGGGGCGAGCCTCTAGGAGCCAAGCAACATAGGGAAAGCAAGGAATCGAGGTAGAAATTTCTATTTCTTAAGCTTTTCTCTATTTTCTAGTTTTAAGAGTGTTTGAGGTAAAATCGAGATTTCGGCTTCGTTTCTCGATTAAAATTGGTGATTTTGGTGTCTAAATGCTCCTTAGACATTAAGGGTGAGATCCCATGGAAGAAATCATGAAAAACGGTGAAGATTTGGCCAGATTTGGGCCAAAACCGAGAGAAATCGCGAAGGGGTCACGATCGTGGCGCCCAGGCGCCAAAGTGAGATGGGAAGAAGAAGGAATTGGCGCCCAGGCGCCAGGCATGGGTGGCGCCCAGGCGCCAGGTGTACCGGAAAATTTTAGTTTATTTTTCAATCGGCCATAACTTCTTCATCCGAACTCCGTTTTGGGCAAACTTTATATCGTTGGAAAGCTCTTTAAGTCTAGTTTCCAATGGTATAAGTTTCATTTGAATATTCATTACCAGTTAGGAGTTATGATTCGAGAAGTAAGTGAAGGTCGAGAGTAGTGGTAGGAAATTTCTCTATTTCGTAACTCTGATGGTTTTTGTCTGGTTACAATAGGAATGGTCAAAGTACAAAGTGGGAGTACCGAGAGCGTGAAATCCAGGTGAGTGGGTTAATACTTGCTATGATTAAATATCTGTTATTGACTTTTTGCATCATAGTGGAAATATGTTGTATATCCAAGTTTGAAGAGGATGATGTGAAACGATGAGGCATAAACAAATGTGGAACGTGTCTGGTAATGTATATAATTATATTTTCTTATTTTCCCATGAATGGAGGTTATATGATGGATTGTGAATGGCATGTGAACCGAGTTGAATAATTGTTCTATATTATGGGTTATGTTATATACATGCTATGTTGCTGGAACCACATTGATTATGTTGTGGCTTGAATTGTAAATGACTGAGTTGTGTATGTGGCTCAAGATTATGATTGAGGATGTTTTTATATGTGATTGTGATTGTGTTTGACTGGAAATGAAAGGCATGGTGGTGCACCCCATGGAGAAATCTATGTGAAGCTATAAGGGTGGAGAATATAAATGGAGCGATAAGGGTGGATGCGGCGGGGGCCGCGGGCAACGATCCAGAGGTATTCTGGACGACCCGGTTGGTACGAGAATTGTGTGTGAAATTGATTTCATCGATTGCTGTTGTGAATTTTGAATTTTGTTGAAATGCATTTGATTCACTTGGATATTGTTGTGAAGTATTGTGAATAATATTATATCATATGATGATCGATCTACGTATGATTGCTGCATGTTATCATTATGATGCATGATTTTTATTTTGTCATAGTATTGTGTTATCTACTCACTGGGCACGTGGTTTGCTCATACCCCTCTTATTGATATTTTTTTTCAGAATTGACAGCTGAAGGTAAATATCGGAACAAGGAATTATGGATTCTTAGTCCATAATTACCTTTTCATTTGTTCAGGATAAAGGTATAATAGTTAAGTTTTATTCTAAGTTGTATAAATCTAGAAATCTCTGTAATCGGGTAGGTTCATTCAGTGATGTAATGTGAGTAATGGTAGTATGTATAGAGAACTCGTTTTGGTTGCATGAAAAAAGAATTGTATGATTTTTAAGAGAAAGATAGGCTTACGGAGGTGAAATGAAATTCACTTTCCGTGCCGGTCACGTGCTCAAATTTTGGGACGTGACAGTTAGAGTCTCATACTACTCGGTGTATATCTATGAAATCTTATTCATGAGTTTGAAAGGGTTAGAGTCCCATACTACTCGATGTATAAGACAATTAATTATA
Source organism: Biancaea sappan (assembly GCA_037074585.1). Lineage (NCBI taxonomy): Eukaryota > Viridiplantae > Streptophyta > Magnoliopsida > Fabales > Fabaceae > Biancaea > Biancaea sappan. The sequence goes on from CM073499.1 coordinate 32,985,198, forward strand.
TGAGTAAATGTGGTATTTGTACTTTTGATATTTTATATAGTACAGTTATTTACTTACTGAGTTTTTAAATAAACTCACACTCCCTATGATTATTTTTTTCAGATACAGAAAATAAAGAACAAGAGTATCCGTTTGAAGATTAGAAGCCCCTTGGGATTATTCTCTATTTCTGTCTGGTGGGACACCAGTACTTATTAATGTGGATATTAGAAACGCTCTGTACTTTCTATAGGTCTCCTAGGCTTGCGATGAGATAGAAATATCAGACTATGTATGTCTATATTTGCTTATCAGATGAATATAATTCTGTAGTGTGGAATGAATGATTAAGGTTGAATGTAAAACCTTACAGAATATATGTATATAACGTATGTTTGAGAATTATATTAAATGAGTAGTATCTTTTCACATGCTCAATTTTTGGGATGTGACAAATTTGGTATCAGAGGAAAGATTTTATAGGTCCCCTATAGAGTACAGAGCAAAGTGATCTTTGTGGGCCCTTCCCTATTGTCATGAGCCGCGGCATGACCATAGGATTAGGTTCCATAAAAGACCTTGTAGAGTATAACGTCATTTTATAGATAACTTCTCAGTGGGGCTAGTAAGTGATATTTTGTTTATGTCTGAAAATTGTTTGTTATGTGTGTAGATCTGTGACAGATCAATGTCAGAAGCATCTTCTAATAATAATGAGCATATGGGTCCAAGGAGGGCCATAAATCCACCAGTACATGTGCAAGATGATCCTAACCGTGGTGATAGTTTACATGCTCAAAGTACTGAGGGCGCAACTAGCGAGCAAGCAAGAAGAGTCGAACCTGATGCTCACGTCGGTAATGCAACTATTGCACATGTGATTCATTTGATGAATGAACGATTTGACCGATTTGAGGCTGAAATGAGAGGTCGAGCTGCACAAGCTAACCTGCCAGTGGATCCTCCTATTGTTGAAGCTGAAAATGTACCACCAGCTCCGTTAGCGGGAGGAGTTAATGTAAGAGAGGAAAGAATGTCTGAATTCCAGAAAATGAGGCCTTCTACTTTTTCAGGGGAAGATCCCAAAGAGGACCCACAATGTTTCCTTGAAGATTGTGAAGCAATCTGTGATGCTATAGGGTGTTCTCCTACTTAAAAGGTAGAATTCACTTCCTTTCAGTTAAAAGGTAGGGCTGGTAAATGGTGGAGGAACTGGAAGAAAGCTAAAATTCAAGGCGCACCGCCAGTTATGTGGACAGAATTTTACAAATTGGTTATGGATGAATTTCTTCCGGCAAGTGAACGATCATCCAGGGCCAGAGATTTTCTGTATCTACGGCAGGGAACCATGACTGTTGACGAGTATTCAGCTCAGTTTGTTAAATTATCTGAATATGCCCCTGAAATCATTCCTTTTGAAAGGAAGAAAATAGAAAAGTTTGTGGAAGGGCTTCGTGATGCCTTATATGATCAAGTGGGTTCTAATATGAACGATTACTCTTCGTACTCAGAGGCTGTTGATGTGGCCCGAAGAATGGAAAAAAGGTCAAAGAATAAAGAAGAATATCGTCAAAAGAAGAAAGCTAGATATAGAAGATCTTTTGATCAAGGGGAAGACTCAGGGACTTTGAAACCCTTTACTGCGTCACAAAATGCTCCAGCCACTCCTACTAAGTCAACTTATTCTACAGCCAGTGTGGCTAAGCCTCGTTCAGAGAGCAGGGGTAGTTTTAGCTCTTCTAGTAGAGGAGGTACTCAAGGTAGAAGGGAAAAACCTCAATTTCCTGAATGTGGAAAGTTTCACTTCGGAGAATGCAGGTTAAACACTGTTGGTACAGGCTGTTTTCACTGTGGACAAAAAGGACATTTTATAAGGGAGTGCCCTCAGCTCATGACAAGACCAGGTCAAGGGTCTACTTTGCCACCTCGACCACAATCTATTACTCAAACACCAACCCCTTCAACAGGGGGTAGTATGGGAAGAGGTTCTGGAAGAGGCCAAGGTGACCGTGGAAAACAAGCTGCTGGCAGAGGAAATGCAAGAGTATATGCTCTAACCCGACAGGATGCTCAAACATCCAATGCTGTAGTTACAGGTATATTATCTGTTAATACTTTTGCTGCACGTATTTTGTTTGACCCCGGTTCTACTCACTCATATGTGTCGCCCCTATTTGCCAAGAGATTTGCATTTGATTCGATTATTCTTAAAGAACCATTCTTGGTTTCCACACCGATGAGAGAGACTTTGATGGTTAAAACATGTTATCGTTCTTGTAAAATAATCGTTGGAGGCACGGAAACTAAGATAGATCTTATGGTTCTCAATATGTTAGATTTTGATGTGATTTTAGGGATGGACTGGCTATCTTCTTGTCATGCTACTATAAATTGTCGTGACAAAGTTATTTCCTTTAATATGCCGGGGAGGAGTAATTTTGTGTTTCAAGGAGATCGAAGTGATGTACCTTGCAACATGATATCTATGTTAAGTGCCCAGCGTATGTTGCGAAAGGGATGTCAGGGATTTCTAGCTTTTATCAAAGATTTAGAAAAGAAAGAACAGAAGTTAGAAGACATTCATGTGGTTAATGAATTTCCAGATGTGTTCCCAGAAGATTTACCTGGATTACCGCCAGAAAGAGATATTGAGTTCAGTATTGATTTGGTCCCAGACACAAGACCAATTTCTATTCCACCTTATCGTATGGCTCCTGTTGAGCTAAAAGAACTCAAAGAACAATTGGAAAATTTGTTAAACAAAGGGTTCATTCGCCCAAGTTTTTCACCTTGGGGTGCTCCTGTTCTTTTTGTGAAAAAGAAAGATGGTTCTATGAGATTATGTATAGATTATCGTCAGCTGAATAAAGTCACAGTGAAGAATAAGTATCCTTTACCAAGGATAGATGATTTGTTTGATCAGCTTCAAGGAGCAAAATACTTCTCAAAGATTGATCTAAGGTCTGGATATCATCAGTTACGAATTAAGAGTGATGATATACCTAAGACTGCTTTTCGTACACGGTATGGACATTATGAGTTTCTTGTGATGTCTTTTGGGTTGACAAATGCACCAGCAGCATTTATGGATTTAATGAACAGAGTGTTCAAATCATTCCTTGATAAGTTTGTAATTGTATTTATTGATGATATTTTGGTGTATTCAAAGAGTCATGAATAACATACTGAACATTTGAGAATAGTGCTTCAGACTTTGAGAGAGCATCAGTTGTACGCAAAGCTCTCAAAATGTGAATTCTGGATGAGTCATGTAACATTTTTGGGACATGTTATTTCCCAAGAAGGTATTCATGTAGATCCAAGTAAAATTGAAGCAGTAAAACAATGGCCTCGACCAACAACTGTGTCTGAAGTACGTAGTTTTCTTGGCTTAGCAGGGTATTACCGTCGCTTTGTCAAAGATTTCTCTAAGACAGCTCTCCCATTAAATAAGTTAACCCGAAAGAATGTTAAATACATTTGGGATGATTCATGTGAGCAAAGTTTCACCCAATTGAAAGAGTGTTTAACTTCTGCACCAGTCTTAATCCTACCATCAGGACCAGGGGGTTACTCTGTATTCTGTGATGCCTCAAAGATAGGCTTAGGATGTGTGTTGATGCAACATGGTAAAGTCATAGCTTATGGCTCACGTCAGCTTAAAAAGCATGAATTGAATTACCCCACTCATGATTTGGAAATGGCAGCTGTAGTGTTTGCCCTAAAGATTTGGAGACATTACTTGTATGGGGAGACTTGTCAAATTTTTACAGATCACAAAAGCCTTAAGTACATTTTTGAGCAGAGAGATCTCAATCTAAGGCAACGAAGGTGGATGGAACTTCTGAAAGATTATGATTGTACCATCTTTTACCATCCAGGTAAAGCAAATGTAGTGGCTGATGCTCTAAGTCGAAAGTCTATGGGAAGTTTAGCTCACATTGCCACTATAAGGAGGTCTCTAATACATGAACTACAAGAATTGGAAGCTGATGGAGTATTCTTCGAGATCACTGAGTCAGGTACATTTCTGGCTCATTTAACAGTTAGATCATCTCTTGTTGAAAAGTAAAAGTAAATTTAGAAAATGACATTGATATGGTCAAAATCAGAGATAAGGCAAGGCAAGGTCTAGCACCAAGTTTCTTGGTAGATGAAGAAGGAGTCTTATGGTTTAATGGGAGACTCTGTGTCCCCAACATTGAATCTTTGAAACATGAAATCTTAATGGAAGCTCATGGTTCGCCCTACGTTGTACATCCTGGTGCTGTGAAAATGTATCAGGACTTGAAACAAGTTTACTGGTGGGAGGGCATGATGCGAGATGTGACTGACTTTGTAGCTCGATGTTTGACTTGTCAGCAAGTTAAAGCTGAACATCGACGACCATCTGGATTGATGCAAAAACTAGATATTCCCGAATGGAAGTGGAAAAGGATCACTATGGATTTTGTAGTAGGTTTACCTCGGTCAACAAAAGGAAATGACTCAATATGGGTCATAGTGGATCGACTTACTAAGTCAGCACATTTTCTTACTGTTCATACCACTTTCAGTGTAGCAAAACTTGCTCGAATTTATGTTAAAGAAATAGTGAAACTTCATGGTGTACCAATATCCATTATATCAGATCGAGGACCTCAGTTTACTTCTCGATTCTGGAAAGTCTTTCAAGAGGCTTTGGGTACCAAAGTGAATCTTAGCACAGCATTCCATCCTCAGACTGATGGACAGTCCGAAAGGACAATTCAGACTTTAGAGGATATGCTAAGAGCTTGTGTGATGGATTTCAGTGGAAGTTGGGAAGATCATTTGTCTCTTATTGAATTTGCTTATAACAACAGTTACCAAGCCAGTATTCAAATGGCACCTTTTGAGGCATTATATGGGAGACGGTGTCGATCTCCTATAGGTTGGTTTGAACTTGGTGAAACCAAAATATTTGGACCTGAGATGATACAGGAAGATATAAATAAAGTTAAACTGATTAGAGAGAAGTTGTTAACTGCTCAGAGTAGACAGAAGTCTTATGCGGACAACCGACGACGTGACCTTGAATTTGCAATAGGTGATATGGTTTTCTTACGAATCTCACCTATGAAAGGAGTAATGAGATTCGGGAAGAAAGGCAAGCTTAGTCCGAGGTATGTTGGCCCATATGAGGTTGTAGACAGAGTGGGTAATGTGGCATATCGCCTAGACCTACCTTCCAACCTAGAGGGAGTTCATCCAATATTTCATGTGTCCATGCTACGGAAGTATCTTCCTGATCCTTCTCATGTCATTCAACCCCAAGAAGTTCACTTTGATGAAACTCTCACCTACGAAGAGGTACCAGTAGCTATCCTTGATAGAAAAGTCAAAAAATTGCGTACCAAAGAAATTCCTACTGTCAAGGTTCTTTGGAGAAATCATTCTCGCGAGGAAGCTACGTGGGAAGCAGAAGATGAGATGTGGAAAAACTATCCACATTTATTTGAAACTTGAGGTAAGATTTTAATTCGGAGGACCGAATTCTTTTAAGGGGGGTAGAATGTAATACCCGTTAATTTCAGAATATAATTCACTTAAGAGTATTTTAAAATTCTACAACGTTACTTTAGTTATTTATTTTGGTCATTTTTAATTTTCATATTTAATTGTTCTCTTTGAATATTATTTATGAAAATTGAGTTAAATGACTGGACTAAATATTTGCACAATGAGGGATATATTCTAATAATGGTGAAATTCATGGAAAAGTGATTTCAGAATGGTCAATTAGTCCATTTATTGTAAATTGACTGGATGGGTTTGGATGTTGGGTTATGGATACCCATGGGTTATTGAATAACCCATTAGAAATATTTAATATAAAGTTTCAATAGTACCCCTCATTTTTTTCACTCAGCCGAAGGAAGGCAGAAAAGCAGTTCTCTCTCAGTTCTTCAGTTTCTTCTCAAATCCTTTCCTTGATCTTCAGAAGTTCGATTATTTGTTCGGTTCAAAAGCTTTGTAAGGATCAAAGGAAATTTTCCTACACAAATTCCAGTGTGGAACAAGGTAAACTTGGACAAACATCAAGGTGAGTGAATAACCTTGCTCAGCTAATTTGATATTACTAGTCAAAGTACAATATAAGTCCCATTTACAATATTATTTGGATAATAAGCAATTAATTTTTCATATGGGAGTATATGATGATCAATAGAAATAAGAGTATGTAGAAATTATTTATTTCATGACAATTGTACTATGTGATGAATTCTCACTATCTTATTAATGAGTAAAGATCTACGGGATCTAATACACGAGTGTGAAAGGGTTAAAGTCCCATACTACTCGGTGTATATCTAAGAAATCTTATACACGAGTTTGAAAGGGTTAGAGTCCCATACTACTCAGTGCATATCTATGAAATCTATACACGAGTTGAAAGGGTTAAAGTCTCATACTACTCGGTGTATACCTATGAGATCTTATTCACGAGTTTGAAAGGGTTAGAGTCTCATACTACTCGGTGTATATCTATGAAATCTTATTCATGAGTTTGAAAGGGTTAGAGTCCCATACTACTCGATGTATAAGACAATTAATTATATGAGTAAATGTGGTATTTGTACTTTTGATATTTTATATAGTACAGTTATTTACTTACTGAGTTTTTAAATAAACTCACACTCCCTATGATTATTTTTTTCAGATACAGAAAATAAAGAACAAGAGTATCCGTTTGAAGATTAGAAGCCCCTTGGGATTATTCTCTATTTCTGTCTGGTGGGACACCAGTACTTATTAATGTGGATATTAGAAACGCTCTGTACTTTCTATAGGTCTCCTAGGCTTGCGATGAGATAGAAATATCAGACTATGTATGTCTATATTTGCTTATCAGATGAATATAATTCTGTAGTGTGGAATGAATGATTAAGGTTGAATGTAAAACCTTACAGAATATATGTATATAACGTATGTTTGAGAATTATATCAAATGAGTAGTATCTTTTCACATGCTCAATTTTTGGGATGTGACATCTTGTTTCAATGTATTGTTAATTTACTTTTTTTAGTATTTTTTGAGCTCAAAAGTTATTGTTTTGCTTTTTAAATCTTTTGAAACTGAGTTTGAATTTTCAAATATGATTTTAAGAACAAAAATAATTTTTAAATTTGGCATTCATCTCACTTTTAAAATCATTTTTTTCTTAACTTTTTTTATTTTTAAGAGGTAATTTTAACTTAGTTTTAACCAAATTAAATTTCTAATAAAAATTTTGTTTTCATTTGGTGACTTATTTAGACAAGTGCAACCATTATAAATATGGACACAAAATGTTGAGGTACACAAATTCAGGTAAATTTTTCACAAGTACATTAAATATAAGATTTATTATTGTTATTTTACAAATTTTATCCTCTTTATATAATAAAATTATATAGAAATATTTCGACAATTGTGATATTTTTCACCTGGACCTCAAATTAAATTTCTTCCTAAATAAGTTTTAGAGCAAAATCTGTCACATATGTACTTATTTAAAAAATAAATAAATTGATCCCATTTTTATTGAATTAAATTGTTATCAACATTAAAGTTAATTTAACATTTTCACTTTATTATTTAAAAAATTAAAAATGGGTTCGCAAAATAACACTAAAATATATAAATATATTAAAATAAATTTCAGTTAAAATGTACTTGACATAATATTATTCATTGTTAATTCAACCAATTTGTTGGACTAATCTATTGCCATTTGTTTATAAAAAGATTTAGGCTTTTATAAGTTGACGAAATGATTTTATTAATATATTTATAAAATTAATATTAATATTAATATATAGATAGCGAATAACATTAAAAAGATTTAAATAACCTATCTAATACACTAACAGCATGTTTGTTTGGCGTTCACTAGAGGAAAAGGCATTCAGAAATCTATCTACAGTGGGAAGCTCTCCTTTTTTGTGTGGTCACTATTTTCTGTCATTAATCATACAGATCCTTCCTTCCCAAACGGCCAAACCTGCTGGAATGCCACCTATCTAGATGGAAAACAACCTGGATTTACATCATTGCACCAGCCTTACTTCATGTTTCTTGCGTCTCAGCCTTTGTCTCCATTTTTCCTGCGTCTTAGCCTTCGTGTTCCTTGTGTCGTCGAGAGCAACTATGAGGGAAACAAATCTTGCCGACGAGAGCAACTGGATTGAAGTTGATGTCTACTTCTGTATTCGGAGAGAGAGGGAGAGAAAATGCTAGAGAGAGGACGACTGAAGATGTGTGTGTGTGTGTGTGTGTGTGTGTGTGTGTGTGAGTGAGTGAGTGAGTGAGTGAGTGAGAGAGAGAGAGAGAGAGAGAGTGAGAAATTTTTAAATAGTTTACATTGAGGGATAATATAATAAATTTATTCCATATGCCAAATAATTTTTTTTTCCTTTTTCCGATTTTTGCTATCCCATACTAAATAAATTATTTTCCCTTTTCTTTTTCTTCTTTCCCTTTCTCTTTTTATTTCTATTTCTCGTTTCCTTTCCATTCCTACTCTGTACTGGCAAACCAAATGCGCCGTAGGTTTTTAGTAAAGGAAATCTAGAAAGAACACAAAAACACATATCAATTATACATAATGGTATGATGAAAAAACAATATAACATTTAAAAAAAAGTAAAAAATGCACTTTACCCCCGTAAAGTTTGCTCTATGTGCAGAAAATTCCCATAAAGTTTAAAACTAAGCAAAAGACCCCTATTGTGTCAAAAATCATATGTCGATTAGTTAATCGTTAGTCAACTGATGGTCAATGCTGACATGGACACTGAAACGCTACATCAACAGATGATTACCACATCAGCCCTCTTATACTCAATCACCGTATTTAATAGAATTGCGATACGTGACATATGTTTAACTTTGAAGAAAAATCAAAGTAGCACATGCACAACAGAATTTGAACTTGGGCTTGGATAAAAGAAGGAATAGCTCTTTACCATATAGTCATTGATGTACATTCAATATATATTTGCGAAATTATATATATATATATATATATATATAGAAACTTCTGTTATTGTATGTATTCAAAATTTAAAACAATATATACTAAATATTATATCTTATAAAATAATAACAAATCTTCTAATAAGAAAATATGCTATTATTTTATATAACTAATTTTAAATTATATAAAAATTAAAAAATTTTAATAACAAATATTATAATATAAATTTTATTTTTATTAGGTAAAATAATTATAAAAATATACTATGCATATTAAAATTATTTTTTAATATAAGATTTGATATTATAATTTTTAGTAATAATTAAATTTTATAATATCAAATCTTATATTAAAATTTTATATTATAATGTCAAATAATTTTAAATTATATTAAAAATTAATTATTATTAAAACTATATTTTTCAAATCTTATATGAAAAAATAATTTTAATATGCATAGTATATTTTTATAATTTTTTAATACAAATTTTATTTTTATTAAGTATAAATAATAATTAAATTTATATTATAAGATTTGTCATTAAAATTTTTAAATTTTTACATAACTTAAAATTAGTTATGTAATAGCATTTTTTTATTATAAGATTTGTTTTTTATATGATATAATAATTGATATATATTGTTTTGAATTTTGAATATAATAATAGAGGTTTATATATATATTAAATTTCACAAACATATGTTGAACGTGCGATGAAGAGCTATTTCCTATTCTATTAAAATTTATAGGGGTCTTTTGCTTAGTTTTAAACTTTATAAGAGTTTTCTACACATAGAGCAAATTTCATGGGGGTAAGGTGCATTTTTCTCTAAAAAAAATTTAGATAACCAATATAATTCAGGAGAAACTAGTGTTGTGGCCCGTGCGATGCACAGGTTAACAAAAATGTCAAAATTTTTATTTATCAAATAAATAAAAATAATTTAAAAATATATAAAAAAATGCATGTACAAAAATAATAAGACATTCAAGTCATATTAAGATACATAAAAGATTATTTATTAGATACAAATATTTTGAATATTGAATGTGATAACTTCAAATAGGAAAAGAACAAAAAATAATATATTATATGAATTAATTTAGATAAATATATTAATAAAAGTTACTAACCTAATAGGTCTGCTAGGATCAAAATGTTTGTCTTCCTTTTATTGTTTCTTCTTCTATTTTTACAAATATACATTTGGATTAGTAAGAATGATAACAACTATATGTTTATTGAAATTTAAAACATAACTTGTATATCCACAAAATCTTAAAACAACAAAAAGAAGATAATCAAGGAAAATATATATCACATCCCAATTTTAAAATTTAATAATTTAAATTTTAAATTAGCATTCAATCAATCCGCATACATGTAATCTCGACATTACCTGAAGTTTTTCTTCATAAGGAGGGCTCTACCCTTTGCTCACAATAAGCCTAAAAATGATTATTTATTAATCCTATTAGATGAGAAAATTAGAAAAAAAAAATTAATTTAAAAATAGTTAAATTATATTATTCAAACACAAGTAACTACCTCAATAATATTATTTTTTCTTTAGCCTTTGATCTTTCTCATGACCTGCTTTCCTAAAAAAAACATAATGATAAAAACAGTAAAGCGAACCTGGAATTAGAAAACCAGAACAATGTAAAAATGAAATACAACAGACAGGAATAAAAAATCAGAAGACCAAAAAGAAACATAGACAAACCAGAAACACGGAAAATAACAACAGGGAACGAATACATAAATGAAAAAATGAGAAAAAAAAACAGAGAACAAAAGAGAAATAAAAAATAAAAAATTACAATTGAATGAACAGTAATCAGGAATGTAAACAGTACATGAACTGTATAAACCAGAAAAAATAAATAAAAAGAAAACTGAGCTATGATACCAAATGATATGAAAGAAACATCACTTTAAAGCTTCGATGATAAATCATCATTGTTGTCATTCATCCATTTAAGGAAAGAAGAAGCAAAATCAAAGAGAAAAAAGAAGGAAATTTGTGTGAGAGAAGGAGATATGCAAATATAGATGAGATATTCAAAACAAATATATAAATATCTACATTAATTTTAAATATTAAAATTTTAATTTTGAAAAACGAAAAAATCTCCAAATTGGCAAATAGTGATGGTCACATTTTAAAAACTCTACATGAAGATAGGAGATTGGCCATTGATGATGATATAATAAAGAAGTGTAGCACGCTTGTATAGAAAAAAGAAAAATGAATAATAATTCATTATTATAGTTTGATTTGATTGAGGTAATTTTAAATTTTATTATAATTATTTAAGAAGAGAAATAAATAATATGAACACTTGTATGTTAGTTTTTATATAGCAATTAATTATTTGATTATTTGTATATAATAAATGCTAATTTATCAAATAACAATATATTATATTTCAATTGAAAAGTTTACCTAATTTATCAATTATATAGCAATTATAGCAATTACATACCAATTATATCAATTATAAATCAATTATATAACAATTATAGCAATTATATAGCAATATATCATAATTTTGTCAAATACATTTAATGAGATGTGATTAATCTATCCAATTTATTTATTTAAATTTATTCTATTATAATAATTTAATAACCTACGGACAATTAATATATTAAAGTAAAATTGTTTTAATCTATTATATAGATTTGAGTTCTTAAAAATCAATAATAATTATAAATCTCACTTTAAATGTGAAGGATTTGCCTCTCACCAAATTAAAGAAATGAGCTTGTCATAAAATATTGCAAGTTGACTTTAAAAAATTCAATAATTGCATATTTTTATCATTAAAAGAATAGTGAAGAATAAATGAAGTTTCTAGGTTCTATAATTTTTTTTTCCTTCTCGTTTTTCAACGTTCCTGTTTATTTAGACGTACCATTTACTGTCAAAAAATTTTAAACACTTCAGGAAAAAACAAAAACCAATATTTAATAGTCAACAGCAAATAGGTACCACTACCCGGCATAAAAAAAAAAAAAGAAGGTTGTGAAAATTGAAGGGAGAAAACTACAGAGTCTAAAATAATATTAATTTATGATTTTATAATATTTTATTTTTAAACTAACATAAAAAATTCACATATTAATTAAATAATATTAAAAAGTAATTAATTTTTCACACCATACTTTATATTTTGTTCTCATATTTGACTTGCATTTTTTTAATCATGCACTTTTAAATGTTAATTCATAAAAATGTAATTTTTCACTTACATAAATTGTTATATTCAAAATTTAAGAATTAAAATTATAATACAAAAAATTATATATAAAATGTTATTCCCCCAAAATAAAAAATTTATAGTAATCTCTTAATATGGCAAAATATTTAAAAGCTTCAAAGTAAATTATTGATTTAATTATTGAAAATTGACAACTTTAAAAATTTAGTGACTGAAAAATTAATATCTCAATTCTTAGTCTTAAATTTATATTTGTTTTGATTTAATTATTTTTATTATTAAATTATTAAACTTACTATTGCTAAATTCTAAATTATTAATGGTCAAAAGTAATATCGTTAAATTGAAAGTCATAATTGGGACAAATGTTATTTTAAACACGAAATTAATAATTTCCTCAAAAGAACCTTAAATTACTTGAGCATAAAATAATTGGCACAACAAACTTTTTTGCATAAAATAATTTTAGAATATATTAATTTAATTTTTGTAATTCTTTCTTATAGTTTAAACAGTTTATTTATATTTACGAATCACAAGAAAACGCTGCAACAAGCATTTAATGTGTGCAATGATCGTATAACATCAATTGATGTTGCGCCGAACCACAACGGCGCTATGGAAAACGTGACACTGTGATAACGGATTTCCTTCCCGTTCCGTTATATTTGACAGCAATGTGATTTCCCTCTCCCACCGTTACTTTCTCTGTCTTCATCGTGGCAGGCAAACGTACTGGCTCGAGTAAACTTGATAGGACATTTATTCTCCAATGATCCATTTTACTCTCCGAGACTTCTTGTTTCTACGTATTTGCCATTTGGACACATATAATAATAATAATATTTAAAAGTCAAAAATACTTTTTGTCCTTAATTTAAATTTTATTCTTAATTTTTTTTATTAATTTCATCCTACGTGTTTTTTTATTTTAATTTTATTGTTAAAATTAGTACTATTTTAATAAAAATATTGACTTAAATTTCTTTATATAACTCATCTGTTATTAATGTGTGAATTAATTGATTTTTTATTTCATCTCATTTATTTCAAATTAATGGTCAAATATATGATATGTCTTATGAAAAAATATATATGTCATCTAAATAAATCTACTAACTCACATTAACATTTTTATCAATTTTATTAACAGTATTAACTCTACAGATAAAATTAAAATAATATATATATATATATATAAAAGAAAAAATTGACACCAAAAATTTTTTTAAGATAAAATTAAAATTTAAGATAAACGTTAAAAAAATACTTTTATTTAAAACAAAAAAATTATATAATCTAACCATTCATTTGCCAACTTTTCGGATATATAATTAAGATGGCTTTTTAAAAGGCGTTGATAAATTTTATACTTTGTATTATATATACATAATAAACAATTTTTTTAAATCAAGAAATTAAATGCTGTATATTAAAACATTTTGTAAATTATGCAAACAAATAGAAGTGCCAATGTTGGTCTTTTTTTTTTGGCGAAAATATCAATACATTGGTTTGTCTCTTATCAATCAATATGATTAATCTTGATTGTGGACTTACTAAAGTGAATATGCCTAATATCATCGAAAATAACTACATATTCATAGGTCAAAGAATCCTCATATTTAATTAAATACGCGCTTTTAATTGAGTCAGATTCAAACGCAAAGTTATTAGACTTTCAACAGAAATATTTTTGTAAGGCTTTCATTGTGTGCTTGGGATGGAAAAGTACTTACTATATGAACATAAATGTTGTTGGTGTACCACTCTGTCCATTTTTATAATTTTATTAGATTGATTAATAATATATTTTAAAGTTTTGTAAATTATATTTGATGTATTTTAAAACATATTTATACTCAACTATCTATATAATAGAGTAAAATAATTTCACTTTTGGGTATTAAATGAGGTATGTCATTAAATTAAGAATATTAGGATAAATTTGGTAAATTAAGGACATCACATTAAATGAATTTTAGTGGAAGAGTGGAATTGAATTAAATTGATTGAATTAATTTGAATTGAAATTTAATAACAATTACATTTATTATTTTATTTGAATTGGTGTAAGGGTGGAATTGAATTGAATTGAATTTGTTTGAATTATCTTATTTGAATTGAAATTCAATAGTAATTACCTTTATTATTTGATTTGAATTAAATTAAGATTCGATAACATTAATTGTTATATAATTATTATTATATTCAATTTATTATGTTCAATATTCAATAACTATAAATTGTTCATATACTCTTGTTATATAAATAAATGGTCATTCTAACTGTCATGTATTACTCTCATATTTATATTGTTTATTCTTTCTACAGAATTAATTTTCATTCTATTAGTTTTCATTCTGTATGTGTTGTTGTCGCTACTGTCTCTCACATAATTATATAACATGGTTGGTTCTATAATTCTTGTAAGAAGTGCTCGAAAAAAGTAATATCAGATGGAAGTCGATTTTACTGTGAAAAGTATAATGATTATGCTTCTTCAATAATTCCAATGTTTGTAATTTTTTAAAATGTTTATCAAATGCTGCTTCTCAATATCTATAATTATAATTTATCAATTTCATATCTGTTATGAAATTGTAGGCTCAATGTTAAAATGAAGGTTGTCGATGATATATGTGGTTCTCATTTGTTGTTTTTGACCGAGTGGTGTGTAAATTTTTGTAGTGCAAAAAAGCTTCTTCATTATTGATTATTTTTTTATTTTTCGATCTTTTACAAATTTAATTTTAATGTGAAATTTTTTTTTGTGTTGTGTAAAAGTCTACTGATGTTGCTCATACCCTAGAAAAGTTGGATATATTTATTGGAAAGATATTTTTATTTAGAGTTTGTGTTGATTCACGTAATATTAGAGGTATCAATTCAGTTTATTTGGTTACTTGCTTGACATATAACACTGACCTACCAAGTCAATGTATTCTTGGTTTTAAAACAATTGAGTCTACTGATAGAGACTTGGATAGCAACAATGCAAGTGACTCGTAGAATGTTCATACAATTGGATTATTCTACTTTTTATATGTACAATTTGCTTTTTGATTTTATTTGTTATTTATTGAATTATTCATATCACATTTTTTAGGGATGTAGGTCAAATGTTTCAGAATATGAAAGTAGAAACACTTCATGTTAATTACACCCATGACAAGGCATTTTGCTAAAGTCAACCAGTGTTAGACGACCCGGCCCGGACCGGCCGGGTCGACCCGGAACCCGTGACCCATGGACTAATCAGGGCCGGGTCGCTCTAATGGACCGGATCGCATCCGGACCAGTCAAGACCCGGCCGACCCAGCCGGGTCTTGACCGACCCGGTCGACCCAGTGACCCGGTCGCCGGTTTTCCTTTTTTTTTTTTTCCTTTCCTCCTGGTTATTTTCACTAAGCCCCTAAAATGAAATCCCTAGCCACTGCGAAGTGCGAACCTCTGATGCGAGAGCTGAGAGCTACTGCGAACGAGAGCTACTGCCCCAAATCCTCCGATGCGACCTCCTCTAGCCACTGTGAACGGCGACCACCCCTAGCCACTGCGAACGGCGACCACCCCTAGCCACTGTGAACGGCGACCACCGAGAGCTCCTGCGAACGGCGACCGGCTATCACCGAGAGCCATTGCACGACGACTCCTTCTTCTTCCCACGCGAGCTCCTTCTTCTTCCCACGAGAGCTCCTTCTTCTTTCCAGTCGAGAGCATCAGCCGAGCTTCAAGTCATCTTCTCAGCCATAGCTTCAAGTCTTCAGTGAAGCAGGTCAGTATTTTTTTTTTAAATTTCTGAATGTTCAATGTTCAATGTTGACTCAACCGTGGCTGATTGCTGAATTTGAATGTTGGCTGAATTGAAATTAAAATTTTTTTTGAGTATTGGCTGGTGCATTGGCTGATCTGAATAGGTAATTTAATTTTTTTTTTTGATTGCTGAATGTTGGTTGGTGCTGTTGGCTGATCTGAATGTTGGCTTATCTAAATAGAGTAGTTAAATTTTGAGTTGTGCTAAGATTGAAATTAATTATGCATCTCTTAATTATAGATAACTTTGGAACCAATTTTAATTTAGGAATTTTTTTTGTTAATCCTAGATTGTCATAAATGTCATCTAGCAATCCCACACAAGAGTCAGTTGAGTCTGTGCAACAAGGTGCTTCAAGAGGAAAAACAGATTTAGCATGGGGTCATTGTAGAATTGCTGAAAAAACTGGTTCTAGGCGTCATTTAATATGTTTATACTGTAACAAGACTTTCAAGGGGGTGGAATTAATCGAATTAAGTTACATTTGGCTAGAATAAAGGGAGATGTGGAGCCATGTAAAAAGGTTCCAGCAAATGTTCGTTTCCAACTACAAAATAGTGTTGAAGAGTTTACTCAAAAGAAAAGAAAGGTTGTAGAAGAATATGAAGAAAGTAATCCTTATCCTGATGAGAGCTTATATAGTGATGATGTTGTAGAATTAAATAACTCTTTTGTTCAGCCTTCTGAGGATAGGGGAAAAGCAAAAGAAAAGGGAAAGAAGCCTATAAGCTCCTATTTTATGCCTAGAACAACTCCTAGAGCCCAACCCACTATTAAAAGTGTATTGCAAAGCAAAGAGGCGAGAGAAAGGTGTGACATTGCTATTGCTAAGTGGATGTTTGATGCTAATTTGCCATTCAATGCTACTAATTCATCATACTACCAACCAATGATTGATGCTATTGCTAGTATGGGTGCGGGATATAAGGGTCCTGGATATCAAAATCTTCGTGGATATTTGTTGACGAAAAATGTTGAAGAAATAAACTCATATGTTAATAGTTATCGCAAAACTTGGAAGGAAACAGGGTGTACGATTATGGCAGATGGGTGGACTGATCAATGTAGGAGAACTCTCATAAACTTTTTAGTTTATTGTCCTAAAGGGACTGTGTTCTTAAAATCTGTTGATGCATCTGATGCTTCTAAGACCGGTGATATGTTGTTTAATCTTTTTAAGGAAATTGTGTTGTATGTTGGAGCTGAAAATGTGATTCAAATTGTGGCTGATAATGCTGTAAATTATGTTGCTGCCGGTAGAATGTTGGAACAAGAATTTTCAACTCTTTATTGGTCTCCATGTGCTGCCCATTGTATTAATTTGATGTTGCAAGATATTGGCAAATTGGATCAGGTGACATTAGTTGTAAATCATGCTTCAAAAATTACTAAATTTATTTACAATCATTGTTTTGCTTTACATTTGATGAGGAAGCATACTAATGGAAGAGAGATCCTTCGTCCAGCTCCAACTCGTTTTGCAACTAATTTCATTGCTTTGCAAAGCATATTAGTTCAAAAGGTTGCTTTGCAAGCCATGGTAACATGTAAAGAATGGACAAGCTCAGCATTTGCTAGAGACAGCAAATCAAAGAAATTTGTGGATCTTATCTTAGATTCAATGTTTTGGAAAGATTGTGCGTTCATTGTGAAAGTCACTGAGCCATTGATCCGTGTCTTGCGTATTGTAGATAGTGAAGATAAGCCTGCAATGGGTTATTTGTTTGCAGCATTTCATGCAGCTAGGGATGAAATGATGAAAAGGTTTCAAAGAAGGAAAAGAATGGTTGAGCCTTTTCTAAGAATTCTTGATAGGCGTTGGGATAATCAATTACAAAAAAATCTTCATGCTGCTGGCTTTTGGTTTAATCCATCTTATCAATATGATGTTGAAGCAATAGGAAGGCACAAGAACACTATCTCAGGGGTTATTGATGTCATTGAAAAATATACTTATAATGATAGAGAGCTGGAAACTAAGTTATCAAGTGAAATGAAAATCTTTAAGAATGCAGAAGGAGATTTTGGAAGAAGACTTGCAGTAAATAGTCGTCATACAATGATGCCAGGTAATTTTGATATTTATTAACAAAAGAACCTTCATTTGTTTTAGTTTTTTTTCATTAATTTGTTTTGCTTAAAATCATTAGATGAGTGGTGGCAATGCTATGGATCAAGTGCTCCAAATTTACAGAAGCTTGCAATTCGAGTTTTAAGCCAAACATGCAGTTCTTCAGGTTGTGAAAGAAATTGGAGTGTATTTGAACATATTCATTCAAAAAAGAGAAATAGATTGGAGCATCAAAGGCTTAATGATCTTGTTTATGTTCATTACAACTTGAAGCTACAAAAGAGGTATATTTCTCTTCATAACAGTATTTGCAATTTTTAAACATATAAATAATCATTTATATTTTTGTATGTACAGGAAAGATTTAAAGAAGAGTTATGATCCGATCAGTTTCGAATCATTTGAAGAAAATAGTGATTGGATATTGGAAGAAGAACCATCAAGCTTGACTGTTGAGGAATTAGAAGTTCTTAATCGTGAATTTGCAGCTTGCACCACTGAAAAAGATGATGCTGATTGTGGTTTGTGTTTGATAATTTTGATATATTATTTTGTGAAGTCATTTCAAAATTTTTATTTATCTAAATTATTTTCTACAGAATTGAATTTGGATGAGATTATTGATGATGATGATGATGATGATGATGATGATGATGGTGGTGGTGGTGGTGGTGGTGGTGGTGATGGTGGTGAAGATATTGAGGGGGTTGCTAACGTAGAATATAATAGACGACTAGTTGACTCATGGGGCATGCCTCTTACTGGAGAAACGGACAACCCAGATGCTTGGAATTTTTAAATTGATTGTGGATCTTATGAACATTAGCATTTTAATGACTTTATAAATTATTATGGATGTTTAAGACTTTTAGTATATGAATTATTATGTTTGGATGATTTTATTAATGACTTTATGAATTATTATGAATATTTATGACTTTATGTTTAAATTATTATAGATATTTATGAATTATTTTGGATGTTTATGACTTTAAATTGTGAAATTTACATATAAATTATTTATTTTACTTATTTTTTAATTTATTTGTAAAGATATATAGGTATATATATAATTTTAATTTTTTTTAATGTATTTATCCGGGTCAGCAATTGACCCAGTGACCCGGCGGTTGAACCAGTGACCCGGTGACCCGAAGGACTGTCCGGGTCAATAGCCGGGTCGGTTCTGACAACATTGAAGTCAACAAAGATGATGATAATTTGAGTATTTTTTAGATATATTTTAACGTTAAAAAAGTCATGAAAAATAAAAAAAAATTGACTAGTCTATTAAAAATGTTAAGTGATTCACATATATTGTTATATTATTTTACCTATCACAATATTCTAATCAATAAACTCTATGTGGTTCTTAGTTTTTTTTTTTATTGTTTTGTACGAATATTAAGTGCATTTGTTGGGCTTTATTATTTTTTACTATTTTTAAGTTAAGTATTTTATTTTTAAATGCGCACAATTTAAACGTGTATTTTTATTTATTGTTTTTTTATTATCTACTTAAATATGTTTAATTCATCCGTTGGATTTCGAAATGAAACTTAACAAATGTAAATGAGTTAATTATTTATAAATATAATTAATAAAATTTCGTATATCTTCCAGTAACAATTATCTTCCCGATGTTGTATGTTATTTCTCATAATAGCTTTGCAATCGGATATAACAGTCTGACGTATTAAATGATGACTCTCAATATTTTTCCTAAATGACGGAGTATAATTTTTTTTATTATCTATTAGTAACATTTTTAAAAAGTTAGATTAACATTTGAAATTTAAAATGAAAAATCTTATTAAAATAAAAAAATCTGACGTATTAACATAAATGAAAAATCTACTTAAAATGTAAAATTAATATTTTTATAACAATATGACATATTAAGTGATGAATGTCAATTGGCAAAATTTAAAATAAAAAATCTACTTAAATTAACATTTTTATCTACTCATTAATATAATAAATTTTTATTGTTTTCCAATATATTGAATTTTAAATTTCAAATTGCACTTTCAAATATACTGAATTGAATTACAATTGAAATTCAATACATTAAATTAATCAGATCCCATTAAACGCATTAAATGAATTTTGGTAATTAAATAATAATAATAATATAAATTAATAATATAATTAATTAATTAATATAATCTGAAATATCATTTGTTGGTTCGTGGAGTTTTATATCAATTAATACGATATTCTTTAATATTGTATTGCAATTGATTTTTTTTTTCCTGAATTACTCTTTTCCTAAAAATTCTCTTAAAATTACTTTTTTTTTAAATTATGGTGCTTTGTCTTTGTCTCTTTCAATTTATATCTGGGTAAATTTCATAATGTGTCTAATACTATTTCAGTTAATACTCTTTAATTTTATATCTGTTAATATTTTTTAATATTAATTCTATATTTGCTTTTTTTCAAATTCATTCAATTTGTTAAAGTATTATAAATAATTAATAATATAAATTATTAATAATATAATTAAATATAATTAATTAATTATATACTCTAAAACATCATTTGTCAATAATTAAATTTCTTTAATTACTTTTTCCTAAATCAAAGTGCTTTGACTTTGTCTCTTTCAATACATATTTAATATATACAGTTGACTATTTAGCTTATAATATAAATTTTATAAATATAAATGATATAAATTATTATAAATCGTTATTACATAATTTTAACTTATAATTTTATAATATATTTTTCAATATAAAATATAATATTGTAATAACATATCTAATTAGTATACTTTTATTTTATGGAATTATAATACATTATAATTATAATTATAATTTTAAAATAAAAAATTTACTTAAATTAACATTTTTATCTACTTATTAACATAATAATTTTTTATTATTTTCAAATATATTTAATTTCAAATTTGACTTTCAAATATATTGAATTAAATTACAATTGAAATTCAACAATATTAAAAAACATTATTTGTTGGTTCGTGATGTCTTATATTAATTAATACGATACTCTTTAATGTTGTATTCCCATTATTTTAAAATAAAATAATTTAATTAAATTATAATTATTGTTAATATTTATGTGGACAAGATTTAATTAAATATTTAATAATATAAATAATTGGTATAATTATATTTTATTGGATTATAATACATTATAATATAATTAAAATTACTTACCTTCAAATTTCCTTTTTTATTTCATGTTATTTATTAGATAATTTGGTTTTTTTAATTCATATTTGATATAGATATTCTAAAATATTTATTTTTTTTACCGATCACTATATGTTTATTGTCAATCAATTATCATTATTTTTATAAGTTACGAAAACTTTTAAAGTTATAAATTACCTATTTGTCGCACCAATCATAACACTACTTTATATATATATATATATATATACACACACACACACACAAATGGAAAGGAGTAATTAATATATAAAGATGAGAAAAAATAAAATAAACGTTAATCATAAATTTATAGTTCCGCGTTGATTTGAAATTTATTTATGTGAAAATTAAAAAAAACTAATTGGTGTTAATAAATTTTAAAATTTTATATTAATTTAAATTATTAATTTATGATTTAATGACTCATCTCTCACATTAAATTATCGCTCTTGCTGAATATATCTCATATATATTACAAAATTTCTCATTTAATTTAATTTATTTTTATTTTCTATATGACATCAATATAATTAAATAGATATTAAGTCCCAACATGAAATTGTTATCATACATATAATATGATAAAAAAATTATTACGTAATTTTATTATTAAAAATAATATATATTGTGTAAAAGTATTTTTATGAATAAAAATAATTTTTAAAACAATAAAATATCAGTCTTAAAATAAAATATATGATTTAATTAAACTAAAAAATGTAATCCACTATTTGTATTAAATATGCGTATAATATGAAAAATGAATGAAGAAAGAGAGAGAGTGGTGTGAACTGCGGAAAATGTACGAGGATTGAGCGCGTGGGTGATGATACGGAGGAAGGCACGTGGAGTGGTGAGGAAAGGCGTGAAATGGTGGCCCACATAATCATAAAAATAAAATAAGTGAAATAAATAATAAAAAGGAAAAATAGTAGAGAGAGAGAGAGAGATGAGGTGGTCCGACGCAGGAATGGTACAAGTGATGATGGGGCAGGGAGAAGAAAAGGAAGGCACGTGGTTGGGTCGCTATCGTACCCACGTGTTCAGTGTTTTCCTTTTTTTCTCTCTTAATGCATTCTTCGTTTTATTGGACGCGGATTCATTCAGTAAAAATATATCATATCACCTTGACGTGAAATTTATATTATTTATTTTGTATGATTAGATAATTTATGTTTTTGATT
This sequence comes from Biancaea sappan, assembly GCA_037074585.1. Classification (NCBI taxonomy): domain Eukaryota; kingdom Viridiplantae; phylum Streptophyta; class Magnoliopsida; order Fabales; family Fabaceae; genus Biancaea; species Biancaea sappan. The sequence continues at coordinate 33,007,638 of CM073499.1, forward strand.
TTTTTAATAAACATAAACTGTCTAATTACACAAAATAAAATGTCTAGATTTTAGATCACAGATCTTCACGATAAAAGATCTGGGTCCTATTCTGCTTCCCACCCTTTTTACATAATTGGAGAGTTTGGGTAAATCCTATCAACTCATCATCGCCTATCCAATTGAGTCGAGTCAAAATTGAACTCATCAGGTAAAAAAAACAAAATCTAGTAACCCACCCTCTTCATAATCGTTTGTTCACAAACTGGACGACTAAAACTGAAATAGTATACCCTTGTTCACTGAGCAAATTTTGTTTTATGCAAGCGATCCATGTATGAAAGAAATAAAATTCTTTGGGTTGTGCTTTTGTCTTTGGTATATATAAAAAAAAATCCACGCCAATTCAATCTTCTAATGAAAAATGCAATATAATTTTGAGCTATCAGTCTTTAAGATTTATAACTTTAATAAAATAGAACTCTGTTATTTTTGGGAGGAGATTCCTTTTAGCGCTAGAGAAATCAAGATCATCTAGTATTGGAACGGCCACGTTAATCTCATTTTTTTTTAAAATGACAAGAGATTTTTTTTAAAAAATTATGCAATCATAGAAATTTTTATAAATTTAATTTGAATATATTTAAAAATTCAAACTGTAAAATTTTATTAAAATCCTGTAAAATTTTTTTAAATATTAATTTTTTTATTTTTAAAATTCAAACTTAAAATTTTATTTAAAAATAACAAGTGTCAAACTATCCAATTAGGGTTAATATGTGTGTGTATATGTATATTGTAAACTAGAAGCAACTAACTAAATTATTCTATATGACGTTAAATTTGTATATATAATATGATATTATAATTTTAATTTTAATACTACAATAAAGGAACAAGAAATTTAAATTAAGTTCGAAAATAAATTGTAATTTTAATTCAAATACATATTTTGTAAAAAGTAACTTTATTGACATAAGATAAATTGAAGGCGAGTCAAAAATAAGACGGGTGTCAAATATAGTTCAAATTAAAAAAATTAATTATTTTTCTTGAACAGATAAAATAATTTACTCCAATTAATATATATATATATATATGCATTATAAAATAGTTTTTTATGTAGAATTAGCGCTTCTAATAAAGTCAAAAGTTATAATTTTTAATACAAACATAATTAAATGCGTTGTCTCAACTCTTAACTACGCCGGTAACTTTCAGTTGAGTTTCATTTTTTCAGACCAAAAAAACGATATAAATATGTTATATTAAGGTCGTCGCTTGTCGGTCAGAATATCAATAAATAAAAGTAAAAACATAAATGTAGCGTATCATATAAAACCTGAAGATTTTTGACCAATTCTAAGGCTCAAAAGCAAGAGAATGCAACAAATGGAAATGGTATATACATTCCAAAAAGTTATCCAAATTCTCCGTTCGACCACAACACCATGAACGATTATCGTTACATAATTACATTAATTTAGTTTAGATATCGTACTCGCGGATTTTATTATTAAATTAATCTTTTACATAAGATATATTTTTTGTGATAAAATAATTTTATAATTTTTATTTTCATATTAGAAATAATTTTACAGTTTCATATTATATATTAATTTAAACTATTTTTCTTTTTTTTTTTTGGGGTAAAAGATGAAAGTAGATTAATTAGATCTAAAGAGTCTCATACAGAGTGAAGCATCAAGCTCAGATACATCACAAAATAGATGATAAGTCCAGGCGTTGTTTATCAAAAGAGGAGGAGCATTAAAAGCATAAGTCTGGAAAAGGTTAAATATATGGCTAATTAAGATAAACTTGTAAAATGAAAACATAGCAGCAGCATTTGCTTAATCTTAGAGAAGAGGTTCGCAAGGTAGATGCACAGAGGCCTGCAGAGAGGAATTAGACAGGTTGCATAGCGAGTAGTTTGTTCTCATGGTAATGTTGCAGAATAAAACAAGTCACTTCATTGAAAATCATAAAAAAGTAGTTGTTCTTCCTTCCTTCATTAAGCTATTCGCACACCTCTTTTGTTTCTTTCTTCCCTTCAAAAACTTAAATTCCTCAAACTTAAAAAGAAGGTATTGTAATCACTGGTATTGTAATCAGCCAAACTTACTCTTAATTAATTTCTGATCAACTTCTACCATTAGGTTTTCAATCAAATTCACTGGTAATGTAACAAATTTTAGCTAGGAAAATCTTCATTAAACTAAAATCAATTACAACTCCATGAAGACCTAACATAAATCATGTCTCACAACCACATATTGACATGCTATATTCCTCCTACTTGCTATTCCAACCGGTTATAACAAGATTCATCCTCAAATGAAACCATTAAAACAAAAATCTTGTTCAGCCTAGTCTAATCAGTACAAGAACAAACATAATGACAAAGAGGCAAGAAAATAGGATAGAAATCTAAAATAAAATTTAATCAGAACACTTATCTGAACATAGGATTCAAGTTACATAAAACAGTTCCACCATATGGCTAACTACATAGGTTGTCTACCCTTCCATGGAAGCAAACAGAAGTTACAAAAGTGAAGGAAAACTATAGGAAAATGGACCTATGAATTTCTACAAGAAAGAATGAAGAAGATGAAGTTCTCATGTGCCTTGTGTTGACCCCATTGCATTTAAGGCAATATTTGATTTTGATGAGTGACAAAGCAAATTAAAATATCACATTATAAATAAGTATTGACTTATTGATGAAAACATTTGAAGCTTTGTTTATATAGACTTTTGAATTTTAGCCCATCAATAGCTGGCCGGTCGACTGCCTGAAGCTAATCGATCGATCGCTTACTTCATGCAAACAAGGTTTGACTCTCTGCCAGAAGCCAGTCGACCGCCCCATACTAAAAAAAAGTATTTACTCTTTGTCAGCAACCAGTGGACTACGTTGCAGAAGTCGGTCGATCACTTCACACTGGAACAAAGTCCATCTAAAGAACACAAGACAATAGATCGATCGTCGTGCTTAAATCGGTCGACATCTTACTCACTAGAATGAACTAGTTAACCACCAATATTTTTAAACGACTATTTCTTGCTGACATCATACAGATCAGTTTGGGATTTGGCTCCAACGGCACTATTCTTTTTGGGTCTTTAAATATCAGCTTCAAGGAATGTCAAAGCATCAAGAAAAACATTCTTTGTGCCTCAGATTTTCAGAAAGTCACTCATTGTCTATCATTTACCCCTAGAGAGCTTATTACTGGTTTATCTACTCTGTTTTGAGAGTTACTTCTATACACCTATCATTCTTTGAGTGTATTGATCAAGGAAGTTTTCCTTGAGTTTATTTTTGAGAGAAAACAATCTGTAAGGGGGAGAGACATCCTTGGGAAAGAAAATGATCTCTACTATAGTAGTTCACAAGTACCTATTTTGTATAAACTTGTGGTTGATAGTGAAATAACTCAAGAAGTGATCTTGAGTACTGGATGTAGGCTTGGATTAAGTTGAACCAGTATAAACATATGTGTTTATATCTTTTTTTCTATCTTTTTAATTGCTTAAAACTTTATCTTTGATTATTTGCACTCCATCTTCACTCATCTTGATACTGCTCTATTTTGCACTGTCGTATATTTTCTGTTGTACTTTTGAAATTACTTAAACTTCCAACAAGTCTTCAAGAAAATTTTAATAAAACCAATTCACTCCCTCTTGGGTTCTAGCCATTTATATCAATTGGTATCAAATTTTGGGCTCTTGATTAAAGACTTTATAGTCTAAGAGTTGACTATGGCTGGTCTTAGTGATTGCATTTTGCATGAAGGAAACTCTTTTACAAAACCCCTAGTTTCAATGGCAATTACTATACTTATTGGAAGTCTAAGATGAGATTTTTTTTGATGCAGTGGACCTTGACTTCTGGGATATTGTAGAAAATGACCCTTGTATACCTATGAAGGTAGTTAATGGGAATAATGTTCCAATATCCAAAAGTCAATGGAATGAAGCTGAAAAGAAGCTTGTACATTTAAATGCTAAGGCCAAAATTATCATTGTCAGTGCTTTAAGTCAAGATGAGTACTTTAGAGTCTCTAGTCATGAAAATGCCAAAGAAATGTGAGATACACTTGAAATTTCACATGAAGAGACTCTAGGAGTTAAGGAGTAAAAAATAAGCACTCTCACCAATGAATATGAAAACTTTAAAATGAAAAGTGATGAGAGCATTAGTGAAATACAATTGAGATTTACTCACATCACTAACCACGTAAGAGCTTGGTGTGACTTATGTAGAAAAATCTCAAACCACTAAGATTCTAAGGTGCCTCACTTCAGAATGGGAAGCAAAGAGGACTGCCATCATGGAGGTTAGAGAAGAGTCCATGAATTCTCTCATAGCTATGTTTGGAAATCTCTAAAATTATGAATCTCAGATTTTGCAAATGAGACAAGAGGAAGAAACCAAGAAAAAGAAAACTATCTCCTTAAAGTCAACCTCTTCCAAAAAAGTGGAAGTTGACTGTGATGAGGATGAAGTAGAACTTGACATCAATGATGAAGATCTTGGCCTCTTTGTCAAAAAGTTTAGCAAATTTCTAAGAAACAAGAATAATATGAGATGGAGAAAGGATAGAGAAAACAACAAGGAAGGCCCCACTTGTTATAAATGCAAAAAGATTGGACGCATCAAGTGGGATTACCCTCAATACATCAAGAAGCAAGAAGAAAAGAAAGGGTATGAGAAAAGCAAAAAGAAGGCTCATGTCTCTTCAATTTGGGAAGAAAATGAATCCGATAAAGAAGAGAATGAAGAAGCAAATCTTTGCCTTATGGCAATAGACAATAAAGAGGTAACATTTCTTGAACCTTTTCATTCTTTTGATGAATTACAAGAAGCTTTTGAAGAATTATACAATGAATCCTTGAAGCTTGCCAAAAGCTAAATATTTCTAAACAAAAGATTTCCTTACTTGAGAGTAAAATTTTAAATTTGAAAAATAATCTTACCACACTCAAGGAAGAAAATTTGACTTTTGAAAAACAAAACTCCATTTTATAAGATGAAAATGCAAGCTTGAAATCATTGTCTACTTCTTCAAAAGAAGATTGTTCTTGCTGCAAATGTATTGATCTTGAAAAATAGATTGAGGATTTAAAATCTACCCTTGGAAAATTTACTTAAGGAAGAGACAATTTGAACACATTACTTAGTAATAAAAAATGTGTGTTTGACAAAGCGAGATTGGGATATAAACCCAAGGCTAGTAAAAAATACTACAAGAAGTCCTTTGTACATACAACTATGTCAAATAGTCCCTTTACTACTTATTTCCATTGTGGATTGCAAGAACACAACTCCTACACTTACTGGTATAAAAAGAATACTCCAAATGGTAATAAGAAGAAATAGGTACCAAAAGGAACCTCTAACAAAGAAAGACACAAACAAATTTAGGTACCTAAAGTGAAGTCTTAAACTTGTGACATAGGTGTGCCTCAAAGCTAGAAGTGGGAAGTGGTATTTGGATAGTGGTTGCTCCAAACACATGACTGGCGATCAATCCAAATTCATCTCCTTAGCTCTAAACAGAGGCAAAGTGACCTTTGGAGGTAATGACAAAGGCTTAATCAAAGGTATAGGTAAAGTTGGTAAGAACTTCTCAACTTCTATTGAAAATGTTTTGTATGTTGAAGGCCTTAATCATAATTTGCTGAGCATTAGTCAACTATGTGATAAAGACAATATAGTTATTTTTTATTCAACTCGTTGCATAGTTGAAAACATTAATGATAAGCAAATTAAGTTTATTGGCCAAAGGATCAATAATGTTTGTTATAAATTTTGAAGATGATTCTACTATAGACTCTACTTGCTTAATTAGTGTTAGTGATGAAAGTTGGCTTTGGCATAGGAGATTAGCACATACTAGCATAAGTCTCATGGATAAATTAGTCTCAAAAGAACTAGTAATTGGCTTACCCAAAATCCAATTTGAAAAAGACAAACTTTGTGATGCTTGTCAAATAGGGAAGCAAGTTAAAAGTTCTTTCAAGGATAAAAACATTGCTTCACAACTGAACCTTTGCAACTACTCCACATGGATCTTATAGGACCATCTAGAACAAAAAACCTTGGAGGTAACTCCTATGTGCTAGTTGTTGTAGATGATTACTCAAGGTTTACATGGGCACTTTTTCTTGCTCAAAAAGATTAAGCCTTTAAATCCTTCTTAAAGCTTGCTAAATTTGTTTAAAATGAACAAGGCTTGACTATTGTGAGAATTAGAAGTGACCATGGTGGAGAATTTGATAATTATGAATTTATGAAATTTTGTGATGAAAATAGAATTGAGCATAACTTTTCATCTCCTAGAACTCCTCAACAAAATGGTGTTATTGAGAGAAAAAAAAATAGAACTCTAGAAGAGATGGCAAGAACTATACTCAATGAAGGGAAACTTCCTCAATATTTTTGGGCAGATGTAATTAATACTGTTTGTTACATAATGAATAGAGCCTTAATTAGGCCAATTTTAAACAAAATCTTATATGCACTGTATAGAGGAAGAAAACCTAATATTTCACATTTCCATGTATTTGGTTGCAAATGTTTTGTCTTGAACAATGGAAAAGAAAACTTAGGAAAATTTGATGTCAAAGCTGATGAAGCTATTTTTATTAGTTACTCAAACACTAGTAAAACTTATAGAGTTTACAACAAAAGAATTCTTATTGTTGAAGAATCTATACATGTTGCTTTCAACGAAACTAACCCCTCTCTTAAGGATAGTGATGATCAAAATAGAGTAATAGATCTATTCAAATCCTTAAATGATGAAGTAGAGAAAGAACAAGAAGTTGCCCCAAAGGAAGATATTGACAGTGAGGAGAATGCCAACCTACCACAAGAAGAAGAGAATCCCCAAGAAGAAGCTAAACCTCAAGAAATGGAGCCACCAAGTAACATCAATAAACTTCCAAAGGCTTGGAGGTATGCAAAAAGCTATCCTAAGGAACTCATCATTGGTGATACATCTCAAAGGGTAACAACTCGAAACTCTATTAGATATATTTGTAACTACTTAGCCTTCCTTTCACAAGTTGAACCAAAAAATATTAATGATGCAATTATTGATGAAAATTGAGTCTTGGCGATACAAGAAGAACTAAATCAATTTGAAAGAAGCTGAGTTTGAGACTTAGTTCTAGACCGAATGATCATGCAATAATTGGCACAAAATGGGTTTTGAGAAACAAACTTAATGAAAATGGAGTAGTGGTTAGAAATAAAGCTAGACTTGTTGCAAAAGGTTATAATCAAGAGTAAGGCATTGATTATAATGAAACTTTTGCACCCGTGGCTAAGCTTGAAGCCATTAGAATAATGTTGGCATTTGCATGCATAAATGATTTCAAACTTTTTCAAATGGATGTTAAAAGTGCTTAACAACCTCCTGGTTTTGAAAACCATGATAGCCTAATCATGTTTATAAATTGAAAAATGAGAGATTGAGCTCATTTCTTTTGGAAAATAGATTTTCTAGAAGAAAGGTTAATACAACTCTCTTTTTAGAAAAGGAAAATCATGATTTAATTATTGTTCAAATTTATGTTGATGACATAATTTTTGGTGTTACTAATGAAAGCTTATGCAAGGTGAATTTGAAAAGTCAATGATGGGAGAACTCAATTTCTTCCTTGGGCTTTAAATCAAACAAATGGAACATAACAATTTTGTGAGCCAAACCAAATATGCCAAAGAGTTGCTCAAAAAATTTAGAATGGAGAATGCTAAACCTATTTCCACACCTATGAGTACCTCAACAAATTTGGACAAGGATGAAGAAGGTATACCCTATGACATAACAAAATATAGAGGTATGATTGGATCCTTTTTGTATTTAACAACTAGTAGATCATATATTATGTTTAGTGTATGCATTTGTGCATGCTTTCAAATTTGCCCCAAGGAATCTCATTTTAAATCTGTGAAAAGAATTTTTAGATACTTAGTTGGCACATCCAAAGTAGGTTTATGGTATCTTAAAGGATCTTCAAATGTTCTAACTGGCTACTCAAACGCTGATTTTGCAGATAGCAAAACTGATAGAAAGAGTACAAGTGGAACTTACCAATTCTTTGGTAATTCTCTTGTTTCTTGGTTTAACAAAAAGCAAAATAGTGTTGTTTTATCCACAGCTGAAGCTGAATACATTGAAGCTGGAAGTTGTGCTCAAGTTTTGTGGATGAAGCAACAATTAGAGGATCTTGGTATTTTTCTTGAAAGCATACCCATTATATGTGACAATACAAGTGCTAAATGTATATCCAAAAATCCAGTTCAGCACTCAAGAATTAAATACTTTGAAATAAGACATCATTTTATAAGAGATTATGTTTAAAAGAAAGATGACTCACTTGAGTTTGTGCAAACTGAATTTCAATTAGTTGACATTTTCAAAGAACCTCTTTCTAAAGAAAAATTCAGCTTTATAAGCAGATAACTTGGTATGGCAAATCCTTTTGAGCTTTAAAAATTGTTTCCCCATTGCATACATGTTTAAATTCAGTCTTTTCATGGTGATTTACCTTACTAACCTAAGCATCGGAGTATCCACTAAAAATATTTTACAGGTGTTAATCCTAAGAAATATCATCTAAGACACTCTTTTCCCATTTCACTCGAAATCAGTGAAGCTATGTTGTTCTGGGCTCAAGCGGTCGACCGACAGCTTGTTTACCGGTTGACTGGCAAGTCAAAAATTACTAAATGCTGAACCAACATTGGACGTCATTGGTCCATTGCCAGGCGTCTAAGTTACCATCACTAGGCGCTGAGATTTTGGTATACCACTGAAACAAAGATGTCGACCGGCCCCTCTCAATCGGTCGACCGTCCCGAGACAGTAAGCAATTGTCACATCCCAATTTTAGACATGTGAGCAATTCCATAAACTTGAGGGTGTACCTCCATGGTATCCCATAAAATCTCTTATTAGTACTAAAGTTCACAACTATGCAAACATAAATTTTCTAAGAAAGAGATTTCTACATATATATATATATATATATATATATAAACTTTAACATAGTAAAATAGTAAATACAAGCCAAATATTATACAGTATAATACAATTTTCCAACCCTAGGTGACCTATAGAGATTACAGAGCATTTCCTAAGCTTTTAGATTCATAAGCCTCCAGACAATGTGAAAAGTATCCTCAAGGAATACTAATCCTCTTACGGATTTCCTTTATTTTCATCCACTGTATCTAAAAAAAAATATTTATAGAGTGTGAGTTCATCAAAACTCAATGAGTAAATGAATGTGCAATAATAAATGTATCACAAGTACAAATATTATAATCATTATCACAATAACAATTGTATTCATATTCAAGGTTTCTATACCTTTGTATTCGGTTCATGTTCAAGGATTCAATTCCTATTGTATTCATGTTCACAATCATTACATGCATTGGTATCTTGAGGGATCAAACTCTTAATCATTCCATGTGTATAATTATATGCATTAGTATCTTGGGTCAAGCTCTCAACTATTCTATGTATATATTCTCAATCATAATTCTCATCAACATAATCTTAAATCACACAATAAATTCTATTATCAAATTATCATCACTAAATAGAGAATTTAATCAAAATTTCTAATTACGATATAAAGTGAGATTTATATTGTACTTAGAATAAAAATAAATAAACTCGATTAGCAAGGTCATCCACTCACATAGATTATGTATCCAAATCACCTTTTTGAGTTGTTACAGAGAAGAGCACGTAGTCGGATTTCAGGTTCTTCTGTAGAGATTTTTACGAAGATCAGATATAAAAAGTCAGGGTTACTTTTATATAAAATACTATTCATACATACGAATACTATTCATGTGTATAGATACTATTCATATGTATGGATATTGTTCATATGTATGGATACTATTAATACATATGGTTATTATTTATACGTATGGATACTATTTATACATATAGATACTATTCATATTGGGAATAGCAAACATAAGTCGTAAAAAAGTATACCAGGAAAGTTTCCAGGAAAGGGAGGCGGGTCACAATGGACACTCTCAAGTACCAAATCTTTCCTTAGGCAGACATTTTCTAGACATGTATTCTTCACAATTTTATACTCTATTCTGATAATCAGAAAATAATTCTCAAGTAGTCGAGGATAATTCTTTTATGATATGGAGAATTAGCTAAAGCCGTAACCACAAAGTATACTAAGAATTTAACCTCTAAATAATTATAAGAATTTAAAGGAGCATAGTATCATCACCTTGAGTCTAGGCTAAGGAGTAAAGACCTAGAATTTCAGAGTCCTAACTTCAGAGCAAGAGAAATTTTGAGGAGAGGAGAGAAGAGAAACTGAAGGTGTGAGTTTAGAAGTGAAATGGAAGGGCCTATTTATAAGAGAAGTCAATGTATTATGCGCTTTAATAATTTAATTTACTATGCGCTAATAATTCAGTTTAGCACTATGCATTTTATTGTGTAATCACGAGGCGGTTGAATTATTGGTTACTATTGGGAAGTAAAGGAAAAATTATCCTTTCTCCTAAACTTTTAAGTTTCTTTTCACTTTTGTCCTTTTTATTTTAGTCCCTAAGGAGATTTTCTCATATAAAATATTATTTTTCTTCCAGTTTCTTTCAAATTCTTCTTATGCTCAAACCATATTTTATCCGTGGGATAAATTCTATATCATAACATCCATTATACCCCACAATTTATGCAATCTATAAATGAAAATCCATACTTTCAACAATATGCACAAACAAGCATACACAAATTAAATAGATAGGAAAATTATTTTCTCTAAAATAAATTTATCATAGTTCTTGAGCACTTATAACTTTAAAATATAGCAGGTATTATACCAACATAATGTGATTGGCTGACATCGGTCGATTGACCCCGTGGAAGAAGTTGACCGATCCTTGGCAGAAAAGAATGGCTTTAAATTACACAGCAGGAGGTCTACCGCATGGCCTACGATGGTCAACCATTAGGTCATTATTGCACGCCATTATAAAAGGGTATTCAGGGTTTTTCAAATCATTTACTTAGTTTTAAAGCAACCGAATGCCTCTATTTCTCCTAATCGACGAAGACCCTTCGGCTTCCAGGTGATTTCTCTCTCAAATCTCTGGTTTTCTCTTCGATCTAGTCTCAAATTCACACTTCTAGGCCATTTTCGCCTTCTTTTGTCCGATTGCATTGAGGGAATTTTCTTTGTTCTTCTTCTCTCGATCGTGAGCTCTCATTCTCTGTTTCTCTCTTCAAATGGCTTCATTATCCAAGAAGGCTAGAACTAAGAACGTCAACACTCTTCCAATGGGTGATCTTCTAAAGGATGAAGATCACAAAGCCAGGTATGAAGCACACTTTAAAAGTAGAAAAGTTATTCCTAGCAAATTTCTGGATTGGAATTATTTTGCAAATAGGAGTATGGACTTTATTAACTGCTTGGCAAATATAGAATTGAAAGAATTTGTTAGCTATAAGGGGACTTGGTCTGATGAAGTGGTAAAATCCTTTTATACCACATTTAATTATAATTTCCCTTGGGGCTTGATAACTGCTGAGGTCAGAGGGCAAAAAATTCTGTTTACTGAAGAAAAATTGGCTAAACTTATTGGCATTCCTCCTCCAGGAAGAACTAACCTCTATTTTTCTGATCAATATCACTCCCTGCATTCTACTAACCACAGTAGAGAAGAAACTCATAAAACCATTAATAGGGAGGTAGTGTACACTAGAAAGGAGATCATGGTCAGTCATATAGATGCTAATGACCATCTGCTACTGAATGTTATCACTCACATTTTGGTGAATAAGCCTGGAAATTGGGCTGGAGGAAGTGAATCAGAATTCTTTGCTATGACTTGTATTATAAATGGCACTCCGTTCAATATTCCTCACTTTAACATGCAGAGAATGGCCTCATGTGTTGCCAAGAAGAAATCTCCTTTGCCTTATACTGGTATAGTCTCTAAGATTGTGAAACATTGTTGCATCAATCATCACTTCATTCTTATGAAGACCGCCTCCATCATAGATGCTAATTCCTTGAGGCGGATGAACTTTGAATGGATTAGAAATGAGTGGATAAGAGCACTTGAGAATGTGACAATGAAGAGGGCCAGAGAAAGAAGAAAAAGAAACATGGATGCTAGAGCTAAAGGAGTGGATAGTAACTAAAGAGGAAGAAGAAGAAGAAGCACCTCTAGCTGGTCCCTCTATATCTGCTGACTCATCCTCTCGTATACTGAGTGACCTGTTAGAGAACTCCAATCACATGCTGGAGAACTCCAACTACATGCTTGCTCTGATGGAGTCTATGAACTCTCACCCCCTTTCTTAAAAGTCAGCATCGCCATAGAGATTCAGCAGCTCAAGGACATGATTCGTGATCTTCATCATCAGGATTGAGCTGCCTTGAGGATTGAGGATTGAAGACCCCCTACTTTTTGTTAATGACAAAGGGAGAGAAGAATTTATGTTTTATGTCATTTTGATTATATGTCTAACTTTAGCACTTTAAACTCTGGATTATTATTTACTTTGAACTTATTTGTGTTTGGTTTATCCTTGCTGCTACTCTGAACTTATTTGTGTTTGGTTTATCCTTGTTGCTACTCTGAACTTATTTCTAAATATATATAATGATCTTCATTGGTTAAATCTTGTTCATAAATATTCTAACCTTTGAGGAATTCCACTGTGCTTACATTGTTTTCAATGCTTTACGAAGGTTACACAATTCAGGGGGAGTATGTTTACTTTATTGAAAATATTTACTCTGTTTCAAAATGTCTTACTTATTTTAATTTGATTGTCATCATAAAAAATGGGGAGATTGTTGACCCTATTGCATTTAAGGCAATATTTGATTTTGATGAGTGATAAAACAAATTAAAATAGCACATTATAAATAAGTATTGACTTGTTGATGAAAACATTTGAAGCTTTGTTTATATAGACTTTTGAATTTCAGCCCACCAGCAGTTGACCGGTCGACTACTTGAAGCTAAACGATCGACCGCTTACTTTATGCAAACAAGACTTGACTCTCTGCCAGAAGCTGGTCGACTGCATTAGAGAAGCCAGTCGACCGCCCTATACTGAAAAAAAAGTATTTACTCTATGTCAGTAACCGGTCGACTGCATTGTAGAAGCCAGTTGACCGCCTCACACTAAAACGAAGTCCATTTAAAGAACATAAGGCAATTGGTCGACCGTCATGCTTAAACCGGTCGATCATTTACTTACTGGAATAAACTGGTCGACTACCAACATTTTTAAACAGCTATTTCTTGCTGACATCATGTAGATCAGTTTGGGATTTGGCTCCAATGGCACTATCTTTAAATATCAGCTTCAAGGAATGTTAAAGCATCAAGAAAAATATTCTTTGTGCCTTAGATTTTCAGAAAGTCAATCCTTGTCTATCATTTACCCCTAAAGAGCTTATTACTGCTTTATCTACTCTATTTTGAGAGTTACTTCTGTACACCTATCATTCTCTGAGTGTATTAATCAAGGAAGTTTTTCTTGAGTTTATTTTTGAGAGAAAACAATCTGTGAGGGGGAGAGACACCCTTAGGAAAGAAAAAGATCTATGCTGTAGTGGTACAGAAGTACCCATTTTGTACAAACTTGTGGTTGATAGTGAAATACTCAAGAAGTGATCTTGAGGACTGGATGTAAGCTTGGATTAAGCTAAACTAGTATAAACATCTGTGTTTATATCTCTTTTCCTTATCTCTTTAATTGCTTAAAGCTTTATCTTTGATTATTTACACTTCATCTTCACTCATCTTGATACTGCTCTGTTTTGCACTGTCATATATTTTTTTTTGCTGTACTTTTAAAATTACTTAAACTTCCAACAAGTCTTCAAGAAAATTTTTATAAAACCAATTCACCCCCTCTTAAGTTCTAGCCATTTATATAACCTTGTATCAACCTAAGGAAAGAGGAAGTCAACTCCTACATGTTGTTGTCCCTTTCTCTTCTGTTCTATCTAGAAATATTGTAGTAAACCAGAAGAATTTTGAATAGAAAAGGGACTGGCAATACTCCTCTGGTGCAGAAAAATGTCCATGACAGATTGCTATTCAGGGGTAATTTTTGGACAGTGCAAAACTAAATGCATGTTGTTTTCAAGCCAGAACAGATTGTAAAATGTGGGCCCATGTCCAGTTATCACGCAATCAGCATTGTCTACATAAGCATCTAGGTGGCATCCACATCAGTATGTGCATCTGTAATATCCCAAGAATTTTTATGAATATTTAAAGTCTGATTTGAAGTTTAGTGAAAAATTTAATTATGTGGAAAATTTTCTTTTTGAATTAGTGAAGAAAATGTGGAAATAGAAATTTTTATTTTTAATTTAGGAAATTTTTACAAATTCTCAAGGACATGTGGGGAAGAGAAAGGCATGGCGCCCAGGCGCCAGGTGTGTGGGAAAACCTTAGCTCATTTTCAATCGGCCATAACTTCTTCATACGGACTCCGTTTTGGGCAAACTTTATATCGTTGGAAAGTTCTTTGAGTCTAGTTTCCAATGGTATAAGTTTCATTTAGATATTCATTACCGATTAGGAGTTATGACTTAAGATATGAGTAAAGGTCGAGAGTAGTGGTAGGAAATTTCTCTATTTCGTAACCCTAATGTTTTTGTCTGGTTACAATAGGAATGGTCAAGGTGCAAAGTGGGAGTGCCGAGAGCGTGAAATCCAGGTGAGTGGGTTAATACTTGCTATGATTAAATATCTGTTATTGACTTTTTGCATCATAGTGGAAATATGTTGTATATCCAAGTTTGAAGAGGATGATGTGGAACGATGAGGCATAAACAATTGTGGAACGTGTCTGGTAATGTATATAATTATATTTTCTTATTTTCCCATGAATGGAGGTTATATAATGGATTGTGAATGGCATGTGAACTGAGTTGAATAATTGTTCTATATTATGGGTTATGTTGTATACATGCTATGTTGCTGGAACCACATTTATTATGTTGTGGCTTGAATTGTAAATGACTGAGTTGTGTATGTGGCTCAAGATTATGATTGAGGATGTTTTTATATATGATTGTGATTGTGTTTGACTGGAAAGGAAAGGCATGGTGGTGCACCCCATGGAGAAATTTATGTGAAGTTATAAGGGTGGAGATTATAAATGGAGCGATAAGGGTGGATGCGGCAGGGGCCGCGGGCAACGATCCAGAGGTATTCTGGACGACCCGGTTGGTACGGGAAATTTGTGTGAAATTGATTTCACCGATTGTTGTTGTGAACTTTTGAATTATGTTGAAATGTATTTGATTTATTTGGATATTGTCGTGAAGTACTACGAATAATATCATATCATATGATGATCGATTTACGTATGATTGCTGCATGTTATCATTATGATGTATGATATTTTTTTGTCATAATGTTGTGTTATCTACTCACTGGGCACGTGGTTTGCTCATACCCCTCTTATTGATATTTTTTTTCAGAGTTGACAGCTGAAGGTAAATATCGGAACAAGGAATTATGGATCCTTAGTCCATGATTACCTTTTCATTTGATCAGGATACAGGTATAATAGTTAAGTTTTATTCTAAGTTGTATAAATCTAGAAATCTCTGTAATCGGGTAGGTTCATTCACTGATGTAATGTGAGTAATTGTAGTATGTATAAAGAACTCGTTTTGGTTGCATGAAAAAGAATTGTATGATTTTTAAGAGAAAGATAGGCTTACGGAGGTGAAATGAAATTCACTTTCCGTGCCGGTCACGTGCTCAAATTTTGGGACGTGACAAGTTGGTATCAGAGCTTTGGGATTAGGTCTCCTACCGATTACAGAGTAAGGTAACCTTAGTGGGATCTCCTCTATCGTGGTGAACCCGGGCACGACTATAGAGAGATGGCTCCACTGAAGGTCCTGTAGGATGTTTTCATTTCCTTTTCCTCCAAGACTTGTCTTTTCTTATGAATTATGTTTTTAGTTTTAGTTTTAGAGAGTTATGGCTATACTTTTGAACTCGGTAAGGGAAAGGTTATTATTTGTTTTGATTCCGTTGCTGTCGGATCAAATTGTATGTATGGGGCTTTATATGTTAAATTCATGATTGATTTTGTGTGACTGATTTATTTTATCTTTCTTAATTTTATTATTACTATTTTTGGAGTACCATCCCATAAAAGAAACCACTGGCATTAAAAGCAGAAGGATTACATTGCAAAAAAAAAAAAAAAAAAACAATTACTCATGCATGAGTAATCTAAAAGCGAGGTGGTCTCGGATTAGGAGGGTTGTACTGTATCATCACCCCTCGACCATTCCTTGGAGCGAGAGACAGAGCAATATCGCGGAGGGTAGTGTAAATCCCATTCATACAATCAACACTTCTTTGTTGTTGATTGCAGAAGCACTGGGTAGACCAATAGAAGAACCTGTCTATTCTTGAAGTCATTTCTGCATGATTGCGTTTAGTTAACTTCTCTAGGTTTTCTATCATCTTTTTCAGATTTTTGACCTCCTGCTCTAGACAGGCGATTTTGTCCTCTGAGGTATGGCCCGTGCTAGTCTCCTCAGCTTCCTCGATCTTCTTCATTTTCTTCTCCTTCTGCTTCTCTGGAGACCCCTCAAAAGGTCTTTTGCCCTTGTCTTTGCCCAGACTTAAGTTTAAGTCGAGCTCTTCTCTCCTGGCATCCACTGTGAGATCAATGTACTTCCTTGTGGCCATGATTTGAAAAATTTAGAAATTTATGTCGAAGTATGAGAAGAGAGGAATGCTGAGAAGTTGTAGGCTTAGAGATGATTACTCTTTGTGGTGTGGTAACTGAGAACGTTGGGATAGTTCTTATAGAGGAAAAATTTGAACTCAGAGACAAAGAAGATATCTCTTCGCCGCACCCTATACGCTTAACCTATGGATTTCTGCAAGCTGGAAGCTAGGAGTCTAGGGTAGGCATGCACACCAACAACGCGTCGCATTAATGGCAAAACCACGAAAGTCAATATTCGGTGGATTTGCGGCCGATTTACACTTGGTTTTTCCATTTCTCTCGTTGGCATTTTCTGAAATTGAAGGAAGTCGACAATGTAGCCATTACAGAGTGTCTTGGATGTTTTCACGATGAACTAAAATGTATTTCTATGCTTTCTTGTATTGTTCTTGAAAGCCTTCAGTTAAGTATAATATACATGATTGATTGAATTATACTGTGATTATATGTATCTAAATACATATGATATGTATGTATGTTATTCATGCATAGAGAGTGAAGGTTATTTGTTATGGCCAGGAATAATATGTAATGATTCTACATACATTCAGAGAATGAGAAGTCTGAAATTTAAAAGAACTTGAATAGATGAAAATATATATAGATAATGATGTATCTCTATG
Organism: Biancaea sappan; assembly: GCA_037074585.1. Taxonomy (NCBI): domain Eukaryota; kingdom Viridiplantae; phylum Streptophyta; class Magnoliopsida; order Fabales; family Fabaceae; genus Biancaea; species Biancaea sappan. Next base: position 33,025,054 of record CM073499.1, read on the forward strand.
TTTATACATATATACATATATGCTCGTAGAGGCAAGTGAAAGGTAAAATTTTTCTCTCACTTTATGGAACGCTTGATGTGTAGATGTGAGAAGTTTTTATTTTAATATGTATGTTTGAAAATGTGTAAGCTTAGGGCAAAGCCACGGATTAAAAACCTAGATAAGGCTAGTATGAAGCTACCCGTTCATGGAGTAATATCTCGATTTAGAATTATTGGATAAGACAAATACAGAGTTAAGAAGCCATAAATTGAAGCGGCGATTAGTTTAATAATTTGAGCAAGAGTCAAAAGTTAGCCGAAATTTTTGAGGAAATCTTTTGTATTAGATTATATTTTGTTATTTTCTGGCATGCTTATCTGAGACCGTTGGCATTGCGTCGGATAAGGTCTGTAGGTCATCTTTAGAGTATGATGTAAAGGTTTTGTAGCCCTAAATTTCGTCTATATATAATGGATGCCCCATTACGCTGCTCACTACACTAAAAGTTTATATCTATAAGCTTTCTAGCATCAAACTTCTCCTTCTGTACAACCTTTATAGCTCAGAAAAATATGGCCGGCAATAAATCTTTCAATTTAAATTTTGAGGCTGGCAAGGTAGAGCTGGATCTAAATCTTAGCCTGGAGAATTATAAGAATAAGAGATCCATGGAAGAGTCACCAGAGGCTAAGAAAAGAAAAAGGGATGTAGTAGAGTTAGAGGATGTTAGCACAGCAACATCTTCTAATAATGAGCTTGCGCTTATGAGACAAAAGATGGAGGACTTGGAAAGACTGATAAACCGCCACTTTGAGGACCAGGGGAGATTGATAAATCGTCTCTTTACAGAACAAGAGAAGCTTTTGAACCGTCATTTTAGGGAATTGGCGAATAGAGTTGATAGACATTCGATGTTTGCAACTCAAAATTTTCGTGACCAACAAGAGAGATGTATTGACTGTATGAATGGAGTGACTTCTGCACTTCGCCAAATTTCCCAGACGTTTCCTCCAGAAACTCTTTCTAGGCTGCAACGATTAACTTCCTCCTTAAGGTCTGAAGCACCTTCTTCTTCTAGACCTGGAGCATCTTCTGCATTTCAAAAGCCTCCTCGTTCTTAATTTATCTTTTCTTTTGTTTGTACCTAAAGCTGATGTTTGATCTAATGTTTAAGTATTAAAATTATCTGTTTTGTAAATCAAGTTCAGCTTGTTGCCTGTAACTTATGTATTAGAAATAAAAATATGTTGAACTTGTTATATTTTGTACTTGATTGTGAAAATTCTAAGAGAGAGAATGAGATATAAAAAAAATATTGGCATTTGCTTCAATCTTGAGGTAAGTTTTGAATTCGGAGGACCGAATTCTTTTAAGGGGGGAAGAATGTAATATCCCAAGAATTTTTATGAATATTTAAAGTCTGATTTGAAGTTTAGTGAAAAATTTAATTATGTGGAAAATTTTCTTTTTGAATTAGTGAAGAAAATGTGGAAATAGAAATTTTTATTTTTAATTTAGGAAATTTTTACAAATTCTCAAGGACATGTGGGGAAGAGAAAGGCATGGCGCCCAGGCGCCAGGTGTGTGGGAAAACCTTAGCTCATTTTCAATCGGCCATAACTTCTTCATACGGACTCCGTTTTGGGCAAACTTTATATCGTTGGAAAGTTCTTTGAGTCTAGTTTCCAATGGTATAAGTTTCATTTAGATATTCATTACCGATTAGGAGTTATGACTTAAGATATGAGTAAAGGTCGAGAGTAGTGGTAGGAAATTTCTCTATTTCGTAACCCTAATGTTTTTGTCTGGTTACAATAGGAATGGTCAAGGTGCAAAGTGGGAGTGCCGAGAGCGTGAAATCCAGGTGAGTGGGTTAATACTTGCTATGATTAAATATCTGTTATTGACTTTTTGCATCATAGTGGAAATATGTTGTATATCCAAGTTTGAAGAGGATGATGTGGAACGATGAGGCATAAACAATTGTGGAACGTGTCTGGTAATGTATATAATTATATTTTCTTATTTTCCCATGAATGGAGGTTATATAATGGATTGTGAATGGCATGTGAACTGAGTTGAATAATTGTTCTATATTATGGGTTATGTTGTATACATGCTATGTTGCTGGAACCACATTTATTATGTTGTGGCTTGAATTGTAAATGACTGAGTTGTGTATGTGGCTCAAGATTATGATTGAGGATGTTTTTATATATGATTGTGATTGTGTTTGACTGGAAAGGAAAGGCATGGTGGTGCACCCCATGGAGAAATTTATGTGAAGTTATAAGGGTGGAGATTATAAATGGAGCGATAAGGGTGGATGCGGCAGGGGCCGCGGGCAACGATCCAGAGGTATTCTGGACGACCCGGTTGGTACGGGAAATTTGTGTGAAATTGATTTCACCGATTGTTGTTGTGAACTTTTGAATTATGTTGAAATGTATTTGATTTATTTGGATATTGTCGTGAAGTACTACGAATAATATCATATCATATGATGATCGATTTACGTATGATTGCTGCATGTTATCATTATGATGTATGATATTTTTTTGTCATAATGTTGTGTTATCTACTCACTGGGCACGTGGTTTGCTCATACCCCTCTTATTGATATTTTTTTTCAGAGTTGACAGCTGAAGGTAAATATCGGAACAAGGAATTATGGATCCTTAGTCCATGATTACTTTTTCATTTGTTCAGGATAAAGGTATAATAGTTAAGTTTTATTCTAAGTTGTATAAATCTAGAAATCTCTGTAATCGGGTAGGTTCATTCACTGATGTAATGTGAGTAATTGTAGTATGTATAAAGAACTCGTTTTGGTTGCATGAAAAAGAATTGTATGATTTTTAAGAGAAAGATAGGCTTACGGAGGTGAAATGAAATTCACTTTCCGTGCCGGTCACGTGCTCAAATTTTGGGACGTGACAGCATCCATGTCATCAAACAACTTTCTAATTAATTTAAATCTACAAAATGAAAACATAGATTAAATTGGGTCATATCATTTAAGCTCATAAAAATATAGAATTAAAACATATTAGTCCTATAATTATTTTAGACCCAATAATTACTAAAATATGATATAATTAGAGAGTTCACAAGATTTAAGATGCAAAAATGACTAAGTTATAGACTATAGTAGGCAAAAAAATGCCCAATATCACAGAACCAGCATAATAGCCCAATTTTTAGCTTGAAGAACTTTTCATTCACCAATGTATTGAGAAAAACCTTTTATCCATGTACCAGAAGCATCACGAAGACATCCACAAATTCCCACTCTAGAATTTGAAACTGAACTGTCACATTTAAGTTTGATCCAATATAGAGGTGGTGGCTACCAAGCAGGGAATGATGAAGTTGGGTTTGAGTGATTGGAGGAGTGGTAGTTTACTATAGTCAAGGTAGGTTTTTCAATAGCAAAGTTGGACCAGTATTCAGTAGCTTTGCCTAGTGCATGATTTGCTAACTCATTTGGGTTTAGAATGGGAGTATTGTTGAAAACAAGCTTGTTCCTTGCTAGCTATAAATTGTGTAAAGTAAACAAGAATATTGTACTCCATGGGATGTCAAGTTTGTTTTTTATGTTGTTTGTGGCATTCAGGTGCAGCCAGTCTTTAAGGTTGCCATTAAGAAAATCTGATGGTGTATGGAAAAAAGACCAGGTGGCAGAGGCATAATTGCAGTCACGTAAAATGTGGATTATAGATTCTTCATTTAAGTTGCAAATTGGACAAATAAGTGAAGGGGTGATGTTTCTTCTACAAAGTGATTTTGAAGTGGCGAGACCTTTATTATAGGTTTTCCAGATAAAGAATTTTTCTCTCATGTTGCAAATGCTTTTCTAGATCCAGTTAAGATTCACGTCATTGGTGTTTTCATTGTTAATAGAGTGGTAAGCAAATTTCAGGGTAAAAGAACTATTGGTGGTAAGGCTCCAAAATATTTTGTCCTTAAAGTTTGGACGCGTTAAAGATAAGGGAATGTTTAATTTTTTTTTTTGGAGATATTAAGAAGGATAGGGAAATGAAGAACATCAAGGTTCCATGGATCAGGTTACAAAGAGAAGAGTTATGAATCCACCTATCATGCTAATATTCCTACCATTCCCTACTGTGTACGACACATTCGAATTGAAAATGTTTTTATCTTTAAAAATCCCTTTTAAAATAAAGGAAGAGTTAGATGGTAAAATTATCTGATTTGGGTAATTGTATTTTTTTGTTACCAGACTAACTGGAGTCTTTTGTTTGTTTATCCCAAGGTCCCATATTAATTTGGCCATAAAAACTGCATTCAAAGTACAACTTTTCTTTAACCCTAGACCACCATTTCTTTTAGATTTGGTTATTGTCATGACTTGAAACCGGGAGATATAACAAAATACGGACGATGTGACATCCACACTACCGCAAACCAAGATCTCCACGTCGTAACCCAACTAACATACTTTACATCTTATATGGCCTATCTAATTATAGAGTATACTAGAAAAATTAATTTAAAAGTAAATGAAATTACCTTACCTCCAGCAATGAGGAGGCATCCTCGATCTGTGAGTCATAGATTTAGTCAGTCTTCTGTACTTAAAATTGTGAGGGAGTGAGTCTAATCCACAGACTCACTTAAACTAGAATTACTCTACATGACATATAAGTAATACATATATATATATATATATATATATATATACATACACACACACACACATACACACACACACACACACACACACACACACACACACACACACACACATATATATATATATACACACACATCAGAACACTACAAAGGTTATGCTCGTACGACGTCGAATCATTTCCAACCCCTTCTATGACATCATCTTTTTGCCGCTGCGGAGAGATCACACATTTGATACCAACACAGCTAGTCCCCCAACCTCAAGCTTTCTCGGCCTTAAGTCCATATCTCATTCATGTCCTTAGGGCCTCAAGCATCCTAAAACAACCTTAACCCATACTGGGTTACTTGCACACATATACCTACTTATGCACATCACAATAAGCAATACACACATTACCATGCATACAATTCATCCGCCCCAAGTAGGTCTGCACTCTTACAGGAAGCTTACTCAAGAGCCACGTCATTGGAGGTCTCTATTCCCACGGACGTTCCACTCAAGAGTTTCATTACTAGAGCCACATCATTAGGGGTCTCTGTTCCTGTGGATGTTTCACTTAAAGTTTCTTTACCTAGGTATGCATCCCTATTATTCTATTTCTCAAGGCTTCATCACACGGGTATGCATCCCAACAAATTCGTTGCCTAGAACCTGTCACATGGATCTCCACTTCCACATATTATTCCTTTTTCCCCAAACACATACACACATCACAAACAATATTAATAAGCTCTGCATGGTATATTCCATGTTTAGTGGATACGTCGTTGATAAGACACCCCCTTGAGAAAATTAATAGCCAACCTTGACATTTTCCAAGTCAGGCCTCGCCTTGTCATGACGTCGCCCCTCAGGAGGATCATGTAGCCCACATCAACTTCCTTAACTGAGCCCTAGGTTACCAACCCTAGCCATAACACAAAGTCAACCACGCAACCCAATCCCAACCCTTTCAGACATGTATATACCCCAGATTGATATGGCCCATATATTCTAAGCCCATAAACCCATCCCACATACGTATCCATATATAATTTGTTCAACAGTTATATATACATAATTATATCATGGTACCACATTGGACCTAGAGTACCACCCACATGAATATATAGAAAGGAAGCGTACTTCCACAACATAAAATAAGTTACTAGGAAAATGAAAAGAAAACATGGTCTAAGTAAAATAGGCAAACAAGGTAAGGATAGGTCCATTACTTAGATTTGAAGCCTTCCCGGCTCCTGTAGGATGCCTCGGCCAAGCCTCAACCAACACCATGCCCTTAGAACCATAACATGATATTTCATCACACAAAACATGGGGAAAACACCATGTTTAGGCTGTGGCGCCTGGGCGTCGAATGTTACTTAAAGCTTTCCCAACACATCAGGCTCTTAGGGCGTCCAGGCCTAATGCTCTTAGCTTGGGTAGTGCCAGCCCCTTAGGCTCACGATTTTCCTTTAATGTGGTGGCACCTTGGGCACCCACTACTGATACACCACGAAGCCTCTCAATTTTTGATGGATTTGAGCCAAATCTTCACCATTTATCCTAATTCTTTCATGAGTTTCCATTTTTGATGTTTAGAGAGTGTTTTGATAGCAAAACCTCTAATTAATTCCAAGTGTACATGCTTGAATCTCTAATTTCCACTTAAAACCCTCACTTCTCCTTCTTAGGTGTTCTACTCTTTAATCCCAACTTTAATCTTGATTTTTCTATCAATTCATGGTTCTAATTTCGTCATCAATCATCTAAGAAGGTTTTAGAACACTACCCTAGCTTATAAGATCCCAAACAAACCAAATTCTTACTCAATTTCTTACAAATCCAAAAATAGTAAAGAATTTGGGAAAGTGGGATGTCTACCTCATTTCCATACTTTTTCGGTAGAAGTTGGTCGCTGAAGACTCAAACCTCGCTAGAGATGGGTTGCTGGAAGCTTAGGTGCTGGCATTGGTGATAGAGATTGGGAGATGATGGAGAAAATAGTGAGCCATAAGATAGATGGGGAAGGGAAATGGGTGAAATAAATGGGAGTGTGTGTGTGTGGCCTATATATACACCGATAGTGAGGAAATTACCATCTTTCCCTCAGTTGACATTAGTAATGGCAACTCTATAATTTTCTCCCATTCTGGTATTTCTTAAATTCTAGGCACTACACGAAAATCCCATCACTAATTCCCCATTTTTCCAAGGAGTACCCTATAATTATGTAACACTTGTGGTTTTAAAGTGGTTGATAAATTTTTGGCCTATTAAAAATACTGGTGAAAATTTTGAGGACCCAATTTAAGAACTTCCCTTAAATTGGCTTATCGTTATATTAGTAAACTAGGATGAGTATGTATGTCTGAAATTTAGGTGGTGATGAAGTGGTCGACCGTCATGGCTAATCATGGCATTGGAACCCATGTGTAGGGACCAAATTAAAAGGATGTAGAAAATTCTAATGGTGGGAGCATATGGCAAAATTTTATTATTTGAGTTAGAGAGGGTAGTCATAAAGTGTGGTCAGAGGAAAAGTGTGGGTGTTGAATACTTGATTTTATGTTTTAAGGGAACCTTATTTATACCCTTGGCTCAAAACTAGAGTTGTGTGGGAATTTAAGGACTAATTAGCAAATAAGTAAAGTTGGGTATACATATATATGAGTATCAACACAAACACTTCAGAAAAATCACTCCTCCTCCTCCTCACTAATGCCTTTCCTCTTTTCTCTCCCTTTCTCCACCCCTCATGGCTCAACTGTGGCATCCTATGGAGGTTTTCTGGCGAGGGCTTGTCTATAGCGACCTCCCTTCGACAAATAATCATGGAAATAAAGGTGAATTCTAGGAAATAACTACTCTTCCCTATTCTTGTTCTCATTTTTGAATATACTCAAACCTTAGTGTAGAAAATGAGGGATTTGGGTAATTTTGGTTGAACTATTATATCAAATCCCCTCTTCGAAGTATTATTGGGTGTTGGGAAACTTAGGATCATGAATTGGGAAGCTTGGAATGGATTAAATGAGTATGAAAATTTTGGAGATTAAGAATCTCGCATTTTCTGATTTGCTGCAGTGATACCAGTCAACTGTCATAAGCCATCAGTTGACCGGTAGCCTTATGTGTAAAGTTTTTAGTTCTAACTGAGAGCAATAAGTCGACTATTTTAGGGAATCTAGTCGACTGGTAGCTCCCTGGTGTGGGATAACTGAGAGCAACCAGTACTAGACTGATTGTGGCACTCTTTTAGGATTTGGCATCTTCTTTCTGGATAACTCTTCCTCTTCGTTTTTAGTGGGATTGAAGTAGATACTTAACTTGAAAATGAGGTGAGGGACTATCTCTATTCTCATTTTAGTTGTGTGTTAATTTCCTCTATATATTCTCTATGAAATTGTGTTGAAATATAGAATATCATCTGGCCTAGTAAGAATGGAACAATCTGAAACCATGTAAACGTAAATCTTGGTAATAAACTGATACATTTATATTTTGTTCATATGATAGCCTTAACTCTATGGGCCTAGCTTGTCTATAGCGTAAGATGGGTCAGTATGATTATGTGTATTGATTTAGATACAACCTAGTATGAATGGAATTGAGCATGGTAAATGTCTTATTTGAATTGCGAATGTGTGGATTAGATTTTATGAATGTGAATAAGTATGAACTAACCTTACATTGGATGCAATAGTAGCGCTTTATGCTAGATTAGTCGGAACATCCTTTAAGTAAATCCCATAATAGTGAAACAATCTAACTGGTTTGTGAGGATCTAAACTAATCTCTAATCCTATGATTGTTTTGGAAGCTTATTCATTATGTCTTCATTTTAAATTAAGAACTTAAGCTTGTGTAAGGAAATGTTTGGTGAACCATGTGCTTGTATAACAAATAATATATATGTTGCAAAATAATGATACAAGGGTTGACCCCTCATGATTTATAATGATAGAGAGTTGACCCCCATGATATATAATGACACGAGGATTGGAGCATCATGAAATATATAATAGTGCGAAGGTTGTCCCTTCCTGAAAACATGGAAATCCTGAATGAAAGGAATTATTTTGTTTATTCTTGTGATTTTTGGAGTGTTAGATAGGTTATGTGTAGATGGTGTATGGTTATGAAATTATGCTTTATGGTACCAAGAATTTTTATTGTTTTCTCTCGGTGAGCATTGTTATGTATGTATTTTTCCTTAAGTATCAGTATTCAATTGGAGGACAGCGGTGGCCACGGTGGTTGTTGAAAGAGCTCCACTTGATCGTCACCTTCGTCCCATGGTGGTGTCTTTCCCTCGGCCCCCCATCTTCACACAAGAAGAAGCTAATCCCTTTCCTTTATTTTTTTTTAAACAAGTGGAGGGGAGAGTGCTACGTGGCATACTCCCCTCCTCACACTGGCCTATCTCTTAGAGTAAATCACTTAAGGCTATTCTTACTTAAAACAAATTTCCATTTGGGTCTCTTATGATTTTGTAAAAATTTCCCATCATTCTCAAATATCAAGATTTGTTTCATTAATACTTTGACTTATTTTCCCCAATGACCCAAGGGCTCCCCTTCATCCAAAAGTTTTCATATTAGTCCCAAAAATCGCATATAAGTATATAATAGCAAAAACACATTGACCAAGTGAAATAAAATTCACAGGTATTACACTAGACATCAATAATGAAATCTCATAAAAGAAATCAAGAGAAATAATTGAGATTTGAGTAGTTTTGGAGCCAAAACTGTGAGGAATTGTGACACTTTAGGGGTGGGCTCCCAGGGTGCCAAGTCTAGCACCACCAGGATAGTGAAAAAAGGGGCTAGCACCTCAGGCATCACTTAGCCCAAGACCATTAGGTCTAGTGCCCCAGGTGCCAGGGTGGGTGCCCAAAGCGCCCAAGCCTGATGAGTGGGGCTTGTGAGGGGATGTTGTGGCGCTTGACCAATCTTTTTCCTTCATTATATATATGTTGAGCTGTATGTTTGATGTCCCACAAGTTTGGTTTTGGTTTGACTCCTGACCGATGCAGTTTACAAGAGCCGGAAGTGCTTCAATCCTAAGTGAGGGATCTAGCCTCGCTATGTTTATTTTACTCCTAGGATTTTGCTTTTGCAATGTAGAGTATGCATCTATATGTTGAATAGAAATATGCTTTATGTACATGAAAAAGGGTCTTGCATGTTTCCGAAATAAGCATAATTAATTATAGGTGAATGAAGTGTATGTGTATATGATGACATTGTACACTTGTGTGCCAATGATGTTGGTAAGACATATGTTGTGGTGATTTGTATTTGGGCATGCATCATACACTTGCTAGTGTAAGAGGATGTGGTATAAGGGATGTATATGGGTGGTTATGAAAACACACTAGTGATAACTAGGTTTAAATATACTTGAGGTTTTCATAGTTTTATTGAAGAATGATTTTAGTCTTTATAGTTTGAAAATAATAAATTTAGTCCTTATAATTTTCAAAATCATGAAATAGATTCTTGGAGTTAGTTTTTGGTTAGTCAATTGTTAGTCAACGTTAACTGGGATATTGATGTCATTATTAAAATTTATATTAGCGCTGACTGTGTACCATTTATGTTGACATGGACTAGCTAAAAAAGAAATTTCAGTTTATTCATTTAGGTCCTTGGTCAAAATTTCCCTTTTGTCCAATTTTTATATAAAATTGTCTTCTACTTTGTTTACGTCCCTAATTTAAGAATATATTTTTTATTTATCAAAATCGTCCCCTACAAACTTTTCAATTTGTTCACTTTAGTCCCAGTCTTCACTTTCATATTTTTTTTCTCAAGGTTTGGTCCTCCAAATCAGTCCATAATTTTTTTTAGTCATGATATGATTCAATCTATTATTCATACCCAAGAACAATACAAAAAAGAATTAAAATTCAAGTTTCAAAGCTTATCTTTTATTCACTTAGTTCCTTGGTCAAAAATTTTTTTGGTCCAATTTTTTTTTATATAAAATCATTTTCTAATTTGTCTAGGTCCCTAGTTTAAGAATATATCTTTTTATTTGTCAAATTCATCTCCTACAAATTTTTTAGTTTGTTCACTTTAGTCCCGACTCTTAACTTTAATATTTTTTCTCATGGTTTGGTCCTCCAAATAACTCTATAATTTCATTTTTAGTCGTGAGATGATTTAATCTGTCATTCATACCCAAGATCAATACAAAAAACAAATTAAAATAAATATTAGGAGAAAAGATCAATACCATTTGCTATTAAAAATTATTGCTTGCTATTCTTTGGAAAAATAGCTCCTAATATGGCAAATGAGTTTGTCTATATAATTAAATTAAAGACGAAAGAAAAAGATTGCAGTAGTTTTAATTAAAGAGACGAGACATGAAATAAGAATAATTTTAATTCATTTTTTGTATTGATCTTGGGTATGAATGATACATTGAATCATATCATGACTAAAAATGAAATTATAGACTAATTTGAAAGACCAAATTGTGAGAAAAAACATGAAAGTTAAGAATTGGGACTAAAGTGAACAAACTAAAAAGTTTGTAGGGGATGAATTTGACAAATAAAAAGATGTTTTCTTAAGCTAGGTACCTAAACAAATTAGAAGGCGAGTTTATATTAAAAAAAAATTGGACAAAACTTTTTTTAACTAAGGACTTAAGTGAATAAAAGATAAGCTTTGAAACTTGAATTTTAATTTTTTTGTATTGTTCTTTGGATATGAATGATAGATTGAATCATATTATGACTAAAATAAAATTATGGACTGATTTGGACAACTAAATTGTGAGAAAAAAATATGACAGTGAAGAACTAGGACTAAAGTCAACAAATTAAAAAGTTTGTAGGGGATGATTTTGACAAATAAAAAAAATATATTCTTAAACTAGGGATCTAGACGAAGTAGAAGACGAGTTTATATCGAAAATTGGACAAAAGGAGAATTTTGACCAAGGACCTAAGTGAATAAGCTGAAACTTTTTTTTTGGCTAGTCCATGTCAATATAAGTGGTACACATTCAGTGCTGACATAGAATTTAATAATGACATCAGTATCCCAGTCAGCGTTGACTAACAGTTGACTAACCAAAAACTAACTTCGAGGACCTATTTCATGGTTTTGAAAAATATAAGGACTAAATTCATTATTTTCAAACTATAGGGACTAAAATTATTTTTCAATGAAACTATACGGACCTCAAATATATTTAAACCTGATAAATATTAAGATTAATATCTTAATTATGCAATAAATTCTTAATAATGGGAATCTAATTTGGGAATAGGAATCGATATCAGTTGGGTTTATGTGTTTAATTGGAAAGGCGAAGGCGAGGGAAAAGTGAGGATTGGGTTAAGGAGGCCCAAGTAGGCTACATATGCCTCCCTAGAAATTAACTCTTGGCGAGTCGAAGCTGAGGGAGAAAAGCCGAAGTAGGCTATTATGCTCTCCCACTAGATGACTTGCCGATTACGTGCCCACATGGATGGGAATTTGTTGAGATAGGATTTGCTTGGGGATCATCTGTGATTGATGTGTATATGTGTTTAGGAAAAGATTTAGCCCATGGAGATGTAGATCCATGTGACACATTCTCGGCAACGAATCTTTGAGAATGGAGACACACGTTGATGAAGTTTTGAGAAATAGAATCATGGGAGTGCAGACCCGTGTAATGATATTATTGAGTAGAACGTCCGTGGAAATGAAGACCCTAATTGACGAGGCTCCTAAATGAATTTCTCGTAGGGACTAAGACCTATCCAGGACATATGGTATGTGTATGATGGTGTTTGTGTAGAACACTTAGGTACTTCCATGTGACTCTAGGGAGGGGTCGAGGGTGCCATGTGTATGGTTCGGGATAGGTTTCAGTTAGACTTGCATGTTTTTGACACTATAATATTGTGCTAAGGGAATTGTGTAAGTGGGCTCAGTGATACGAATGCATTTAGTTACATATATTCTTTTAGGATACATATTTGTATGATTTGCGTAAATTTAAATTTTTCCAATTGTTTTACAAGGACACAAAAACCAATGTTCATCATGCAACTATGAAAAGGTTAAGATGGTGGGCTAATCAATATAAATATCTAGAACAACGGTAGATTATCCTCTTAACTACTTGTGAATAACTTTTTTCTTATGGAATATTTTTATATATTAGTTATAATCTTCAGTTTGTTCTTGCAAAAGTAGGTGCCACTATACTTCAAGCCTTTATCAACTTACATTAATTGTTCACACTACTTTTAAATATACAAGTAAATGGTATAATATACCATCACTTTATAGTATTTTAAAATACCGAAAGTACGAATGATTCAATATTTATTCTTTTAAAGTTAATATTGAGTTTTAATATGTAAATAGAAAAAAAGTAACATTAAAACTCAAACTAAATTAGTCAAAGTTGAATAACTTAACTAAATTAGTCAAAGTTAAATAAATTTTTAGACATTGTTGATTTAAAAAAATTAAAATTTTGAAGTAAAACATAGGTACTAATAAGAGATACAGATTTATTATTATGGTTTTATATAATATATTATTACATACACAACCTAAAATTTAATGTTCAATTTTGACCGATGTTTTAATTATGACTTAAAATTTTATTTCACGTCAGTTATAACTCATATGTATATGATTAATTTTGAATATGTCCTTGAGCCTAACAAGCAACACCATTAAAACAGATGTTGGCATGACATCTCATCTTGCACATCCATTGTCAAATCATTCGCCTTCGATGTCTGCTACCTCAAATTCCAACTTAAAATGATCATATAAACCCTTTAAATTCCTCTTTCTTTGTCATTAATGACAATTCACTAGATCATTTTAGTCATTTTAAGTTAATATCTAATATAACACATCTAGGGTGAATAATTTGATGTTGACTTATGCAAAATAGAATATTATGTCATCATCTGCCGTTAAATATTTTAACAATACTAGGCTCCGAGATATAACTTAAACTAATTATAAATATTTAAGTTATAATTGACGTGAAATAAAGTTATCGATTATAATTAAAATATGGGTCAAAGTTCAAGAGTATGAGTAGTACTTTTGCCTAAAATAAAATATGAATAGTAAAATAAAGATATATATTTATTATTTAAAAACATAAAATTACTATAATTTAATTTACGTTTAAAATTATATTAATATGATGTAATTTTTGAAATATTCGCTAAACAGCTATTTTTGGGAGTTAATCTACAAAACTCATTATGGGTTCTATTGACCACATTGTGACATGGTCAACAACGAATAAATAAAATAGAGCAGAGAATCAATGAGAATAAATTAATATTCGAGATTAGACTGTTCCCAGAGAATATGGTAAAATAATTAAGAAGATCGATTTAATTTTTCATTATGAAGTGAAAATGCATGTGCAAGCGTGTGATTTATACCTTCCAATTTGACTATAGAAGGAGAAGTCACCATCAAACTTTGATTAATTTTTCTTAGGATTTGATTAAAAAGCTTAATGAGAATCATTGCTTTAAATGTGACCATCCAGTGAGAGTACATAGGCATATAATATTATATGTTAATATATTATTGAGTAGATCACACTCGCTTCTTTCGCAAGTATTCGAAATTATACTGTCTTTCACCTACTTTCAAAATATACAATATTATTTCCTATAACTATGAAATTGGTGCACTTTGATCAAATCTTATAGTTTTCTATTTAGAGAGCTTTGATAGTCTTTTTTTTTTTTAATGTTCACTAACTTAATATCATGTATTTTTTTTGACTAAAATAACATTAATTAACCTAAGTATATATTAGTTTTTTTTTACAAGAAAACAAAATATCTCTTATAACTTATATTAAATGAACAGCAACAACAACAGCAACAAAGGGTCATATAATAATTAAAAAAATGTGACATTAAGTTACCAAACATAAAAATATAAAAATAAAATGTAGCAGATCTCTCTAAACAATATATATATATATATATATATATATAAATGGACCAAGTATAGTGTATTTTATAACTATAAAAGAGAGGAAAATATATTTAGAAGTAGAAGGGAGAGTATGTAACTTTGAATACTTATAAACCAGAAGAGTGTAATTTACTCTATATATAATGTGTGCCGAAGAATAGAGTATTAATTAATATTTACATATTAAAAAAAGTTCAATGGTGGATTGGGATCCAAATCACATACATAAGTAACTATTAATGCTTAATTAAAGTGTTGATACGCCCCACTTTTATGCTGATATGTTTCACTAGGCTATAGGGCAAGAAAGCATGCTCTTTTAATGTTAGCTTAATTATTAGGCCCTTTGCTAGATTTTGTTGTGTAATGAGTGTATTATTATTATTTTTTAATTAAAAATTCAAATAACAGAGGTCCGGAAATGTGATATACTTAGAGTTAGTAAAAAATTTTGTGGCGTGTAAATGCGAAAATCTGAATTCCAATTAATCATGTCTTAATCACAATTAATTAATTATACATATAATGTTATCTATAATCATTCACCACTTCAACATTATCCTTTCAAAATTTCGTTGTGAATTAAGGGAATTAGATCTTCTACTGAATGTTTGTTGTTCAATAGAGTATTTGATTTAATTTGATTCGTTGATCTTCAAGATTTATGATTTTAAAATTTGAACGGTTAATCTTTAAAAATTAACAATTCAAATTAGATTTAAGTCCCCTGCTGAGTGCTTCTGATTTGGTAATTAAGTACTAATATGTGAAAATGGAAGCCTTTCTTTAGCACATTTCTTCACCAATGACCTAAATTTAATTATATTATATAGACATTTTTGTCTTTTCAAATTATAACTCTTTAATATATATGAATATACGTTCATTACATTCTGTTTTACATTTCATATTAATACGTAAATTAATGATTCGATCTTTATAATATTTGTTTCAATCCAGTTATTAAAAAATAAAATGTTAAAATTTAATTTAAAAAATGACAATTATTTCAATTTGATATGTCACTGTCAAATCTTAAATATATATATGCAATTACCAAAATATCGCTATAGGCATATATAAAATTGAGACAAATATAACTTTAAAAAATTCAATTGAAATATTTATCTTTTAGAAACTAAAATTAAAACAAATATAATACTTTAAAAATCATGTATTTCTCACAACAATAAATGAAAGAATGTCTAATGTATGAGGTGGCATAACGCTGCAATGGGTTTGTGACACATTATTTAACCTTTAATTGACTTAATTATAAGGAAAAGTTAGACAAAATGGGTGTTTTGTTAAGTTTTAAAATTTAATGGGGTAAAGTACATAGACTCTTAAACTTATGAGAGTTTTGTGTATTTTGGCCAAAATATTTTGACTAAACCAAGAATTAAATAAATAATAATATACTTAGGTTATTTATGATGGTTAAAGTATCTATTAATATAATTTGTATGATGGACAACTGGATGGAAGAGATTTGATGGTCGGCAAATTCTTAGAGATAACTAGAATTTGTGCGATATGCATCCAATGTAAGTGTGGTAAATGAATCATTAAAGAACAATTTTGTGGAATCAAGAATATTTTGCATCTAGGAAGGATTTATATTTTCTTGGATTCCCATTTTGAGGAAGAAAATAAAATAAAATAAAATAAAATAAAATAAAGGAGGAAGCATATATGTTTAAGGACCAATCTTTTATTATTATGTACATATAATTAAGAGGATTTGGTTCCTTCTTTGCATCTTTAATTTCTACAATAAGCAAACTCTTTTGATTAATTCAATTCTTCCCTTCTTGCTTTATTCATTTTTTAATTAAATACTCATACATGCACCTTCATTTTTCTTTTTGTAGGTATATTTTAAATTTTAATGAAAATTGTACTGGAATTATACTTGATTAGATGCATATCAACTATCTCTTGTAATTGTGATTAAGCTTCTGCCTAGATGTGTTGAGAGAGAGAGAGAGAGATTATAATAAATATATTATATAATGCTAAATGCATTTTCAGAATGGAAACAAATTTAATTATTGTTAATCAGTAATCATCATACATATTTTAAATTCCGTTTTGAGTAAATTATTTTTTTAAAAATATTTGTAATTATTAAATTAATTAACTTAAAATAACCTAAAAATATTATGTTCTTTTATTGAAATTATAATTTCTAAGAAAATATACTCCCTAAAACTTTTATTTCAAAATTACTGATTTTATCATAAAAAACTATAATTTAATTTATTCTAAAATTTATTAAATTTAAAAATATGACTATCTTATCTTAGTCAAATACATATTTAATGCTTTATGAAAAGTGTATAATTATAGTTTATCCTTTTATTTTAAGGTATATTGGTATGTATTTTTTTGATAAAAAATATGGCTGCACTTAAATTATCTCTGAAAGGAGAATAAAATATTTATTATTATGATTGATATTTGTAAATATTTAATAATTGATCTCAAGTTTCATAGTATATGTTAGTGTTACCTACTCCACTAATAATGTAAAAATGGGCCAAAACCCGGGAATCGACCCTTGCCTGCCTGTATTTGGACGATCTTGGACATGATTTTTTTTAGTCCATCTCAAAACGATAAAATAAGGACTAGCCCGTTTGGCCTTTGTGCTAAACAGACAAACCCTGCAGACCGATCCTTTTTTTAAAATTTTTATTACAAAATTATATTATTTAATATAAATAACTTCACTTTATTACATTTTTATATTTAATAACATTATAGTTAATAATTATAGTAAATTTACATATGAAATTTTTTGTATTTTTTTAAAATAAATATAGAATTTTTAAATTTAAATATAATATAGTTAATTTAAAAATAAAATATAAAAAATAAAATTATTGATTATTTGAAAACAATAAATAAGTAAAGTTTTATATGTATAAATTGTATTTTAATACAAAGTTATTAAATTTTTTAATATTATATTCTTTAAATATAAATTTTTATTTTAAAAATATTGGCTCGCCAGCCAGACAATAAGTAAACCTGAACATCATAATTCAGATCTGTTGAAAAACAACCCGACCCGACCTATTTTAGCAGTACTAGCTTCTACAACTATAATTTTAAATAACCATAAACCTATTTAATGTTAGATACAATCAAAAATTTGAAACATATATGTATATAAATAGTATTACTAATAAAAAATTTAAGGTAACTTCGGCATGTATGCGTACATCATACACTAAAACAATTACAAATAAACAGACAGTATATACACACACATTAGTCCGATAAAAAAAAACTGTCAATGATAAAATTCATAATTAAATATTTTTTGATATTTGATTAGGAATGTTTTCGAAATTCGTTCAATTTTAATTTTATATATAAGACTTTAAAGATAAACTTTTTTTACATTGACTTTGTGTATTCGAAATTTATTTTTAAAATACTCTTCAAAAAAAATTACACTCAAATTGGTTAAACAAAAGATATATTTATCACCAAAAAGAGAAAAAAAAAAGATATATTGTCAATATATATATATATATTATAACTTACGGACGGATCTCTCGGTGTTGTGCAGCGTCTTCTGTGTCCTAATAAACCTTAAATGGGAGATTAAGTTCCCCATAAATATTTCGATGCTTAAATCAATGATGGATCAAAAAGTTAATTTATTAGATTCGTAAAATTATCTAAGATGTAGTATAGCACTTATATATAAAGGTAGTTTTTATTTCTATTATTTATCTTTTATTAGAGATGATTTTGTCTAAAATATTGTCGGATACTATAGACACATCTCGCAACTAAAATTTAAACATAGTCAAAAAAAATTCCTAGTGATTAAATTGATTGAGTGATATCATTATTCATTAATTTTAAATATAAGCTAAAAATTTTCAATTTGTTATAGGACTTGGTTAGAAAACAAACCAATAGTCGAAACCCCTGATGTTATAACACAGACGTGAGGGTTGTGTTTTTCATCTAGACCATTCATTCTAGATCAAACAATTCAGCTTGAAAGAAAAAAAAAATCATGAGGTCTGACTTTGTTCTTATAATTTTTTTTTATCAGGGTCGAAACCCTTGATATTCTAACACGGACGTGAGGGATATATTTTTTATTTGAACTATTCATTTTAAAACAAATAATTCAGCTCAAAAGAAAAAAAAAATCATGAGGTCTTACTTTTTTTAATAATATTTTTTTTGATTTAGACCGTATAATCTATAATAGACAATTCAAATTTGAAAAATATAACTCTGATATTTGTGTCAGTGTATGAGGGGATTCAAATTCCCTTTCTCACCTTAACCATTGATGTGTCCATCACAATTATGCATCATAGTGGAGTTTAATAGTTTAAGCAGTTACTAACTATTAATTAGGACCCCACCATTAGGTTCATTATTATTATTACTATTATTATTATTATTATTATTATTATTATTATTATTATGGCGAACAATTGGTGCAAATTTTCACCACCAACATCTACACAAAAAATGACTCTTATTGCTCCCACTCATGGTGTCCTTTATTGTTATTAGCACACCAAAGCAATAATTAACTCTAAAATGCAGCATCAACCAGAGTTAAATTTGGTGAAAAGGGACTAGTTTTCTATAAGGAGAACGGATCTGGTGTTTATTATTATTTAGATCGTTGAATTTCAAATCCAATGGTTTAGCTTTCAATATCTTTTTTTTAAAAAAAAAAGAGGAAACTACCAAAACTATTATTTAAAATCTAGACCGTTGAATTTGAGATCTAATAGTACAAATAAAGATAAGCACAATTTTGTTCTTATAAGACAAGTATTGGATATATTTTCTTCTATAAGGTGATTAACTCAAATTTGAATTCTTACTTAAAGAGATGTGCCTATATTTAGTATTAATAGTACCTCGAGTAAAATTATCACCAATAAAAAATATTTGTAAAAAAAAAGGGGGTATGACATTTACTTGTCATGTTATCATATATTCCATTTAGATTAGGGATCATATCCCTCCATTATTCCACAACTTAGATATTGAATCATTTGCCCAAAATGCTTGCCAAAGAATATCGCTAATTTTTTTACTCCTTATTATTATTATTATTATTATTTCACATAAAGATTGGTATCTTGGAAGAATCTTCCCTATGTTGTTCCCATTACTTTGGGCTGTTAAGACTTAAAGGTCTCTCTCTCTCTCTCTCTCTCTCTCTCTCTCTCTCTCTCTCTCTCTCTCTCTCTCTCTCTCTCTCTCTCTCACACACACACACACACACACACACACACACACACACACACACACACACACACACACACACACACACACACACACACACACACACACACACACACACACACACACACACACACACACAAGGAGATAGAAAAAGAAAGTTGACCTCCCTTTTCATATTATTTGCCTTTAGAGACATAAAATAATGAGTCGTTTTAATTTTTCATGAGTGTGATTTACAGGCAAATTTACAGGCAATTTGATATATATTATTTAACTTTTATTGAAAATTTTAAAATAATATAAAGAGTACATTACTAATTTAATTTATAAAATATTATAATTATTTTAATTTAATTATTGAAAGATTAAGTACCTTAATTTAATTCATAAAAAATTGTATTTGTTTTAACATAATCCTTTCTGTCATTAAGTCTAAAAAAATTATGTTGCCAAAATATTTTAATAAATAAAAGAACAAAATTTGAGACAAATATAATCAAAGTTAAATTAAAATATTTGATATTTCAATAATTAAATTAAAATAACTATAATTTTTTAAAAATCGAAACAATAATTTAATCTAATATAAACTAGAGTAGTTGATGTAAGTAGTGATATAAATGCACACCCATGTGGAGACCAATTGTGTTTATGTTCTTTGGCTTCCCTAATCCTTACACATTATGAAGAACCACATAGGCACACTTGCTCATAGCTAGCTAGCTAGGTTTGATAACTTTCTTAATTAGTTTTCACTTTGATCTTAAGCAATTAATCTAGGTTTTAGTGCAAATGGTGTAGGTTTCCCTACCACAAATAATAAAGAATGAGGGATAGGGTTAGTTTAGTAGAAGTGTGTACCTCTAGATTAATAAAATATTAATTAAATTTAAGCATTTGAAGTTGGAAAACATGTGAAGACCATCATGGGCAATTGGATTAGCACCATGGGTGGGTTAGCACCAACTCACTAATTTTAAGGTTTAATTTTGTGGGGTCCTTTTTTTTTTTGCCTTTTTCACTTAATCTTTCTTAATTAATTAATTACTTAGTTTGTTAATTAATTGAGTGACACACAATATTTTTTTTTTAATCTTTTGATCAAGGATGTGGATGTTTTGTTGAAAAAGATGTGAATCCCTGATTGACTTTCTCAGAGAATTAGATGCCTAATGTTGGGTTGCTTTTCAAATAAATAAAATGTATATATATATATATATATACAATTTTTAATTGAGTTACAATTGCCAATAAATTTATTATATTAAAAGATTGATTCTCTGATTAATTAATTACTTTTCTTCTGTAACAAAAACAATGTTACTTGTACATGACACTAAATTTCTATAACCGTTATTCAAGCATCACATATTTTATCTACTTGGCAGTAAACTTAAAAAGAAAAAAAAATTCATAACTACTATAATGAAAATCATTTTTCTCTTTCTATATATATATATATATATACGAATTTCTTTTTTTTTCTTTTTTTGGAAAACTATGATGGTTTTCTTATCAAAGGAGATTAACGAGTTGTTGAAGGAAGAACTTCTACTTTTTTTATTCTTAACATTGACAAGACAAGGAACATTTTCAAATTTGAAGCATTTTTTGTATACTAAGAAAAAAATTCTTAGTCAATATTTTTTATACATTAAATTATACATTTAGTTTTGTAATTTTTAATTTAAAAATTTTGAAAATAAAAAATCAGACAGAACGAATTTTCTTATACATGTCAACGAATTTTCTTTCATTGATGAGTTTCTGTTTTCCTCACAAAAAATTTAAATCAGTAAAGTTTTTTTTTTTTGATAGTAGTTTTCCTCACACAAGCTTTAAATCAATTATTTTTTTTTTTGGGTAATGAGGGTGATGATAGGTGTACGGACGACGAATACTTTTCACCAACTTTTGTCACATCCAAATTTGATGCATCAAGAATCTTGAATGTATATTGCACTTACACACCTCTTTTTTTTTTTTTAATTAAATTATGGTTTATTGTTTTTGTGCTTATAATCTTAAGGCTTATTTCTTAATTATATTTGTACAATTTAGTGTCTTCTTCTAATCAACAACACTTACTTAGGGATCAAAGAGTTATCACAAAAATAATATTTTAATAAAAATAAAATAAATACAGAAAAATTAAGTAGACCTGATTATTGATATAAGCCTGACCCAACAAAATGGAAATGAATGGAAAAAAAAGTTCGAATAAAAGTTCTGTTTGATATTAGTATTTTTTGAAAAAAAAATTTGAATAAAAAATTTGTTTGATATCAGCATTTTTTTGTTTTTATTTTTATTGAAAATAAAAAATATGTTTAAAAATGTGTTTGGTCAAATTTAATAAAAATATTTTCTCAAAAATATTTTTTAAAACAGGCCTAAATATAAAAACACCAATAAGATATTTTTAATGTTTTAAGAAATAAAAACTGAAAATAAAAAAAAATACTTTTACAAACCAATCATATTTTTTTTAGAAGTCCAAGAAAATACAGGCCACTTGGACTTTATAAAACTTGGCTCTGCCCAAAAATTAAGTACCTCTTTTTTCGGCTTTGTTTATTTTGTAACAAACTGATTTCCTTTTTTTAAAAAAAAAAACTTTATTGAATAAAATCTTTGGAAAAAACTTTTTTTTTTGGGGCCAATGCATTTCATGTTGGGTTTTGATTATGATTTTAGTTCATGATGGATGAATAGTAAGTTCACAACAATTGACTACATTAAAATAAAAAAAATTCTTTACTTATTATATTTTTTAAAAAAATTGTAGTGAATTATAACAAAATAAACACAAGGAATTTTTCAATCAAACAAATTTTCAGTAAAAAAAGAAGCTTTCAATGGAAAGAAATGGAGCCAATCATTTTGTTTTGTGCAAAATTCGGATGAGTGAGAGACTTTGAACTCCTCAATGATTCAATTCCACACATTTTAGCTTTGTTCTTGACATCATATACTACATACTAGGCATGAAACCCTAAGTCACTAAATAAATAATGTTGTATTAGGTATAGGCAATTTCCACTCATGAACTTCAAATGGCAAATTTTAGATATAAATGTTCAAAAAAACTATTTCCTATCAAGTTCTCACATAAAAAAATAACATGCGAATATTTTCACAACTCAATATTATATAATTACTATTTAAAAAAACATGTGCCATATTTTTATCATAAAATACCATCGTAAATATTTAAAATAATTTTGTCTAACCTTTATCTATATCTAAAGTTGTCAAATTCAAGAGTTTACCTAAAACTGATAAAGGGAGTAATCTCGAAATATAAATTCATAACGTAAAAATTGTAAGAGTTTACATATGTTTCTCCCCCATTCAATAAACTACTAAAATTATATATATTATAATATACAAACAATATCCTTGTTTATAATTAATATAAAATTATTTAATTTCAATTATTGTGATATAATTTTTCTTATATTCAATTGACTCCTTATACAAAATATAAATTGATAAAGTAAAGTAAAACATCGATTGATAAAAATGTTACCAAATAAACATAAATTATTTTTATTAGTTACAAAATCTAATAACAAATATACTAAAAATTACAATTTCCTTATCTGATTTTGGACATCTGGGTTTTGGATATGGGTAATTCGATTTTTTTGAGCTAGGTACTAGAAAAGCAAAAAAGAAAAATTAGATTGCTGTTAAGCCAACTTGGTTGACTCAGTGTAAATTCGGCAAGTTTGATTGAGTGTACACCGAGTTTGACTGAGTACTAACTCTAGGACCAAATTTACTTGATTTGAGAATCTAAACTAGTAAACTCAGAAGAGTTTAAAAATTAACTCGAAAGTTTAATAATTATGTCTATATCACAAAATGTGAAATCTTTTTAAGTAATAATAAATAAAAAGGTGAAGAAAAAAACAGAAACATGAAAGGCAGGCATTAATAATTAAATTAATGTAAAGTAAAACATATGGGGGGGACCATATAATAGAGTAATATAAATGAATAGTCCACGCCAAATGCCAAAAGGGCCCTATGAGACATTGGAAACATGATTGTCATCTTAGCAAACCTAAAAATAAATACAGAAATGTTGTGGAGTGTGAAAAGGTCTCTTCACACAAAGAATGAACCATTATTCACAGCAAGACATGATTAGTTTAAGAGTTAATTAATTAATATAAAAAGATGTTAAAGAATGTTTAGTGGAAGCCGGATAGGCATTGAGGCAGCTTGTGGGTATGCTTTAATGTCAATAACAACATCATAGCCTTATCCCACTAAGTGGGGTCGGCTACATGGATCGCACGACGCCATTGAGCTCTATCAATGACCAACTCTTTAGATATCTCATTTACTAAAAGATCCCGTTCAATAATTTCTCTAAGTGTCCTTTTTGGTCTTCCTCGACCTTTTTTCATAGGGCTCCAAACTATCTGCTCAACTCTCCTAACTGGCGCTTCCAACGGTCTCCTTTGCACATGCCCAAACCATCTTAAACGATTTTCAACCATTTCTATCAATGGGTATGCTTTAATGTCAATAATTAGTTAAATTAATTAAAGACACTTGTTTAACAATTTGTGGCCTAGGCCACAGCTTATTTTCCTTTTTGTTATGCATTTTGATTATTCCATACAATATGACTCTGTGTGTGTCTGTATTTCTTAATTGGCATTTTCTGACTATTTTTCCTTTGCAATTTCATTAGGCCTTTCTCTTGTTTTGTGGTGAGTATCTCAGGAATGGAGTCAGAATTGCCTAAGGACTTTTACGGGCCGTCCGATTGAGTGTCAAGTGGAGTTTCATTTGAACTTCACTACGATCGAAGGCTCTTGTTGGTCACTTGACCTAACATGGTGCTGACTAGTAAGTAAGTCGATCCCTTGGCAATAAAGTGTGTATTGACTGGTGAATATATATATATATATAAGTGAGGGTATGTTCCAACTTCCAAATGGTTAAGTAAAAAATAATGTTAAGTATAATTATTATATTTTTTAATAATTTTTCAAAAATATAATCATGTGATTTTGTAGTGTAAAAATAATATAAAAATATTTATCAAAATTTTTTATTAAAAACCTGGATAATAAAAATATAAAAATTATACTTATGTTTCATAGAAATAAAAAAAAATACTTCTTGCTTGATCATTGTTGATTTTCATAATTAGTACTTGATGAAATTTGATTTTAATATTTTTTGAAAACTTAAATGAGATGAATTAAATTCAAATATAAGCATATGGCCAAGAGAATTGTACAAAAAAAAAAAGAAGAGAAAATAATAATAAATTTATTATTATAAGAGGACCCAAACCATGTCTCCTAAATGTAAATACTTAATTCTATATAAGTTCGTAGTAAAATCTTTATTAATCAAATGGTAAGACTTGGTCACTTTACAAATTTTGCAATTGATTGTAGACTTCTCATAATGGCGACATTATTGATTTATTTGATTCTTTGTGCTTTTAATATTTACTTGTTTCACCCTTATTACGTTATTAATCACAGCAAAGATTAGTTAATATTATACCTAAAGCTTTACTTATTAGAAAATTAAAGTTTTGATATATTTATTTGGTCAAAATATATTATTATCTTGCTTTTTTTTAACCTTAAGAAATATGAATCTGAATACGTATATAAATATTAAGTTATTATTTTTAAATTTAAATATTAAATAATTAAGATTTTTTTAATATTTATATGCATTAAATACATAATAAGATCTGATTTAATAAAATACATTCAAAGCTATTAAACATTTAATAAAAATAAAAACAAATACATTTAATGATTTAAAATATAAACAAATTAGGTTCAAATTTTTATTAAGTGTAAACGAATACCCCCTTAATCCTTATAATTTATTTTCATATAAGTTGGTCTTTATATTTAGCAAACATTTATTTGAAAAAAAAGGTTCCCACCGTTAAAGCACTTAATTGGAAAAGCGGTGGTTTCAATTAAACCTAGATTTGGAGCTAGAAACATGATTTTACAATATAAAAGTTATTGTTTGGAGCAAATTTATAGAACTAATATTCAATGAAATTTTGGTTTGCCATGAAGTAATTCTAACTTGCTTTTATCCAAACTTTAGTTTGTCCAAAATTTAAATGTACCCAGCTATTTTTTAAACAAACACAAGCTCTATTAAATTTCCATTCATAATTATGTGCTTACATGGAACCTCATCAAAATATAATTTGTGAAAAATAGCATTTCGCCATTCATGCTTTTAATTTTCATTTCTTGGCTGATCTTCGCCATGCCTTGTATTCATTGATCTCTTGTCCGTTTCCTCATGAACAAAGAAATGGTTGCTTCTCCTCATTAAATCATATTTAAAATTTTATTTGGTGTTAATGGGTCAATCACTAATAATAGGTTGAGGACAAGAGAGGAAGAAGAAGAAGAGATAATGAGAAGCAACACACGATGAGGAATGAGAAACAAAAGCATTAGGGGCAAAATGGTATTTTCACAAATTATATTTTGATGTAACTTTGTATACACATGCATTCTATTTGCACGTATGCACAAAATGAACAAAGGTTAATGAACTTTAACAGCAGAGGCTTTTTTAACAAATGTTTTGAACCTACAAAGACTAATTTATATGAAAATAACCTTTAAGGACGGTTATAATTTGAGTGAAATTATACGGAGCAAAAATATATTCTAACTTATTTATTTTGAAGTGTATTGACTATTGCACAAATTGAAATATATTCATTAAGTATTTATTATAAAATTTTCTTAAAAAAAATAATATGCTTATGATTTTTATAAAATCAATTATGTAATATTAAATTATAGAAAATATTTATGTCCTATAATTTCAATAAAAAAATTTATAACACCGCTTAAAAGTACCATAATTTTTTTATTATATATTAATACGTGGATTATTTATCTATTTTATTTTAAACTTGCCTATAATGAAGCCAAAATTGAGATAATGTAATAGAATAAAATCCTTGAGCAAATTCCTAATTTACTCTATACTTGTAGCACTTGGTGACTGACAGATTGTGACCCTACTCCAAAGAACTAGAAAATGTTATTCTGGTATGCAGTGAAGGGCCTTAAAAAAAGCCCATAACACATCGAGCCTGGATCTCTGGTCCAATCCTAATGTATGCTATCATTAGACCAATTAAAAAGAAAAAGGGTATACCGTTATCAAGTATCAACAATCAATACTTTTGACTTCTGTTTTTAAAGTCAAGTTAGTGAACCACTTTGGATTTTACAAGGGTTCTGTTAGGGTTTCTACTTTGTCACTGTCAGTGGTGAGGGCTGTCTCTTGCCTTTTATCGTACCCTGTTGTTCTTCCTCTCTCATTTGTGACAGATCTTCACATTTTCTTTGTAAAAATTTTTCCTCTTTTATTTGGAAGAGTTTTGTAGTCTTACTTTCAACCCTAAAGTTCCGCCATGATCGCCACTTCTAACCTTGTTCAGCGAAACATCTTTCTTTTGTTTAAACCCATCTTTTCCACCCCCTGTTCTCTCCCCTTTCTTCTCCCCTACTGAGAATTTGTCCTCCATTGTCGTCCATTGTATAGTCCCTGATCCCGTTCTTGTTGTTACCATTCAGTGGAAAAAAATCGAATCTAAGAAGGTTTGGTCTTTGAAGCTCAACAATGCTTGGAATTGATGATGGCTCGCGGAGTTTTGTTGGGTGGGAAGTTTTTGCCTATTCCTTGGAGACCATGTTGTCGTAAAAAATCTTAGAAGAATTGGTCTTCAAAGCTCAACCATGCTTGGAATTGACGGAGGCTTGTAGAGGTTCACTGGGTGAAACAATTTTGCTGGCTCCTTGGAGACCATGTTGTCGCTGGTGAAGGCGAGTTGGCTTGCAGCTTGGGCGGGATGTCGTAGAGGGACAGACAAGGATTGGCACCCTGCAATGCATTCTCAACTTTTTTTTTTGGGCTTTTGGTGGTTGTTAGTTAGGTTTTCGTGGCAGCATTGCATTTTTTTGAGTTGGTTAAGAACATTGGTTTAGGGTTGCTGCTTATGAAAAAAAAAAAAAGTATAGTATGGTCAACTCTTTAGGTTAACTTTATTAGTCTTAATCCTCTCTCTCGATCTATAGGTGTTTTGCTTTTATTAAAAATTAAGTACTATTTTAGAGTGTGTTGCCTTAAATTATATACTTGTTATCCCATAAGTTCAAGTTTAAATTATAATTATTTTATCTAGAGGTCTTATATTATTTCATATATCTCAAACTTTATGCGCTTAATAGAATCTGTTTTCATTTATCCCAAAAAAAAAGGCCAGTCAATTCTTTTGGTCAAGACTCCAAAAAACGTCATTTTGTATTTGCTATCATATGAAAAATATAACATGTAAAATAACGTTTCTAATGATCCCCTCGAAATGGAATTCTCATTTGTTGACAAAAAAAAAAAAGAGCTCATATTGCAATTTCGAATTTAGAACTTCCAATTTTCTTTATTTTATAATAGATGGTCTATGATAATAAATGGTCTAAAATGAAAGAAGTACCAAAATAAAAAAACAAATAAATCAATTTGAACCAACCATCCATTATAAAATAGAAGAAAATAAACAACCTAAATTGCGACAGAACTATCACTTTCTCACTAAAAAAAAGAAACAACCTATTTTTTATCCCCTCGTGTAGTGCAGCACAATTAAAAAAAAAAAGATAAAGCACTTGTTATTGAAAGGCTGATGACATATACCTAAAAACTTAAAACTGTACCTAGGTTTTATTTTCTTTGAAAATCATAATTTATAACCGTTGTCAAGGATTCTGTCACTTGAAATGTAAAAGGTTGAAACTTAACAGTGAAATTAAAGATTTACATATAAAATTACTTTGATATGCAAGCTTATACAAAAATTGGACCTCAATATTTGTTACAATTTCATCATATGCACGCTGAACAAGAGAAACAGGAGACGATGGAAAAATAAGAGCATGAAATAGTTTTACACCAAAACCTAACACCATATGAAACGTCGAACGCATGCGTAGATCTCATGGATTCAACCAGGACTAGAACAAGAAATCCCAGTTCATCTTCACGTGTAATAATGGCAGGAATAAAAATGGATGATGAGATACTGATCAATTCACATTGTATCAAGAATGTATCATTAACTAGCTCGTGCATGCTGCATAAAACTCTTCCGGCTCAGACAATAATCGATTAATCTGATCGCAGCACAAAATCCTGGGAGGTAAGAACAGAGGAATTATTAGGAAGAACACTTAATTACTCATTCTCGACCAAATTGGAAGTTGAAGCATAACAAAGATAATATATTTATAATGAGGACTGTAGATCATTAGACACGTAAAATATGCACTTATAACACAAGCTTCAAACGTCAATCTTTGCCACTAGTACAGACAGATGCATAAAGATAACAAAAGAACAACTGCTGTAATTTCTCAACCTAAATGCCAAAGGAATGATATATTCTTTCATGCACTGGGTGCTCCACATTAGCTGTGCACAAATGGGGCACAGGCAGTTGGTTTGATTAACACTGCATGGTGAGACCCAAATTAGAATATGTCAAACCAGGTTGCCCATGCATGTTAGTAAGGGGCACATGTTAGATGCATAAGAGAAGTAAGTGGCAACCTAACAGCATTAAGCACATCATAAATATCCCTTCCAAGCCACAGTAAAGTAGTCAGAGTCAGAGGTGAAGACCACCTTATCCTTTTCATCGGCAACAATGGAGAGATGGTGTTAGTATACCATCGGTTTACCAAAATAGGAAGTGCAGGCAGAATGGGCAAACAGCAGAGTGGGAGTAGTGGGCGGTGGGTAGTGAGACATGCAGCAGTTATTATTTTATTATGCAGTGCAGTTATTTTTAATTACTATGCAGTTAGGTGTTTTATTTTCTTTTACTGCAGTAGTTATTTTATTTTTATTTTTCTTTGACTGTATTTTCAGACTTTATTGTGCATATGTGTCTCTGGAGTAGTTACTTGATAACTATCATTTGTAATCTGCTTTATTATAGACCCAGTGTGTGGAATGGAGTTATTGTCAAATCAATTTCAGCATCAAGTACCGTGTGAATACTAGAGATTGCATGTTCTCTCTATAATCTGAGCCGGCAAAATAGGTAGAAAGATCAAAGAAGTCAGATTCTACTCACTCTCTTGCAGATTCTACCATGGCCAGACCCATAACCCGATCTCAAGCTAGGGGACCTAACAGATGGACCTAAATTTTGCCAAGTAAAATTATTGATGGTAATGAAGCACAAATGACCTCTTGAAATCTGTTGTCTTTTCTTTCTCTACCATGAGTGCATGATAACCATCAACCTCAAGAAATTAGATTTCTCCAGTCATTTGATAAGCATATTACAAATAATTAGCCAGTTTTCATTCTGCCAAATACGCTTGTTTAATATTTATAAAAATTTTGATAGTTCCTGCTACTCAAATTCATTCAAAATTGCTAACTCCAGCTAAGTTGAACCTTTTACGATTCAATAGAAGGTCTGTTTCCATTTCATAAGGGAACAAGAAAAAAATAAAAAGAGGAATGGAATTCACTCAGAACTCAGAAGTTGCAACAGTAGCAATGTAGAATTGTTCTATCATGAAACTGGCACATAAGATATTTGATAACACAGGAAATATTAAATCTCTAATCATGTAATAAATTTTAAATCTCTAATCAATGTAGAATTGCTTCATTCAATCTCTAATCATGTAATAAATTTTAAAAGCCACGTGATTAATAAAAAATACTGCAAGTGTCTGAAATACTACACAAAAACTAATTTGATAATGGCACATGCTCCAAATGAACTGAAATATGAAATTTCACACAACTGACAGAATTATTTCTCTCAGCACATTTTAATAGTAACTGAAGGCAAAGTCATTGAAAGAAACCCCAAAAAGTAAAAGATCAAAAGATGGGAGAGTGTCACAAGTTTCTACTTACTCAGACTACTGAAAGATTATAAGTTTGGCAAAGCTGAACCAATGCTGCTTGGTTTGTTGGATCAACGTTTTCACTTATGATTTTTGGGTACCTTCCAGGGGAAAGTGAAGTTAGTCGGGACATCGAAGCTACGAAAAATTCCCTTGGATCTTTTATATCTTTTAGTGGATCATCTTCCTTCTTTCCAGCATTGTAAAGGCGAACAAAGGTAGTAGTATAACCCACAGTTTCTGTAATATCTGGCATTTCAGGTTCATCCTCAACTCTATCCTGTTCTGGCCGTGAAAGAAGGGTGACAATGCTGTCGACCATCTTCCCCCAGGATTCAGCAGCCGCAGCATCTGAGAAGATAGGTAACTCACAGATCAATCTGGCTGAAGCAACTGCAGTCAACTTGAGTTCAATAGCTCCAGTAATGAGCTTAAGATTAGGAATCCAAAACTGCTTCAAAATCACAGTAAATATGTCAGGCTGGACACGGTTCATAGTATCAACAAGGTTTGAAGGCCCATGTTTAATCAGAAATAGTGACATAAATATCACAAGAGACTTGGTAAGCTTTACTGTCCGCCTTTTTTGAAGCTCTCTAAAAATGGCAGCCCAAATGTGGGAAATATAAGGTTCAATGACAGCGTATTCAAGACTCTCAATGACAGTATTAAGCACATAAAACCCTTGCTCAGTTGAGCTAGGAGATTGAATAAGCAAGTCAAATATGCCAAGCACCTTACTCAGTCTACCCTCTTGGCTGACCTCACATGGTGCCTTTTGAAGGAAGGCCTGGAGAAGACGGACAAGTGCAGGGACGTTTGGAGCTCTTTTCCATGAATCAGGAGACAAAAGGATCTCAAATATCTGCATATAGATTGCTGGGATGGGTGGTCTGTTCAATTCAACAAGTTGAGCAAGCAACTGAAATGTGTATGGGAAAAACTCAGTAACATCATTGGTCAGTATTATCTCAAGCCTAGGGAAAAGGCTTGCTTCAAAAACAGATATAAGAGACAAATCCCTCTCACAGACCCGCTTTACAAGAATAGCCACAGACTCAAAGAGATAATGATTGAAAATGGGATTTTTTGGATTTCTGCAAACTTCACCAAGAATGGCGGCTAACCCCTCAATACAAACCCGAGCAACTTCAACAGATATATCTGCAACCCCAAGAACCCTCATGATACACTTCATTACATATTGGTTTTCTTCGGACTCTGGGAGCTTCAAGGCACTGAAAAGATTATTCATCAGCACCGGGAAAACAGGATTAATGTCTGCTGATGTATAACGTGCTCTACCTCCCTCATCCTTAACCAACAAGAGTTTTTCAATACAACTTGCAGCATAAGAATGAACAACATTTGATTCTGCAGAAAGGAAACGAACCAAATCTGGAAAAAACTTCAAAGCCATGTGCTTTGGTATTTGACTCCGGAACATAGTAAAAAACTTGAGTGCACCTGCCTTAAGCATAGGGTGCCCATTCACATCTGGACTCCGCAGTTCAGGAACAATAACTGATTCAAAAAAGTTCTGAACATCAACAAGTTCAGTTGAGATATAACTAGCTCCAGCCTTCTTTGTTGCAAGAGAGACTACCAAGTATATAGCACAATCCTTGTCCTTCCAATTTGCCACTGGATTTGCAGCAAATGAACTTAATAAAGTTTGAATCTGTGCAGAAACAATGCTTTTGACAGCATCTCCATAATGTGTTGCAATCCCCTTAAGTAGCTCACAAGCAATCCTCCTCCTAGTATCAAGATCACTACCTTCCATATCTCTCCTAATAAACTCAATATAATTCATCTCAAAGAGTTCCTCATCATCTTCTCTCAACCTTACATTTGGGATCACAATGCACTGACAGATCTGTGGTATAACTCCTTCACTAGCAAATAAGGTGTGGTGAACACTCGTGCTAACAGTGGTCAAAAACTTGATTGCTGTAATAGCCAGCTGATCACGGCTAGAAGACTGGGATACATTTCCTAGTAAAGTCCAAACAGCAAGTGCAAAATCATTCAGGTAACCTTGAAACTCCTCCTCGTTCTTTTCCATATAAAGATTAATATTGTCGGTAATTGCAGCTCGAAGCTTATCAACAAGTGCAAGTCCGTCAGGAGTACTCTCAAGTGCCGGATAACTTGTGGTCAGATATTTTCGAAACTCAGTCATCCACTCCTTCATGTGATCCTCAAAAAACTCAGGCAGCTCCTGAAAATTCAATGAATAAAATATCCTACAACACAACCTCTGCGACTCAAAAAGGGGACGAAGATTTGCAGCAGGGCCTCCGGAATTCGCGGCCACCTCAATCAACGAAGCGGTTTTGAGAAATATTTCCAGTAAAGGTGCAGCAAAAAGATCCAGACAATACTTCAAATCAAGCAAAAGATCATTGGTTTTATACTGGTACCGAAACTTATTAACAATAGAATTTGCAGTACCAAGAATACCATTAACAGAGGCATAATCAGAGGCTTGCGATGCTTTCTGAAGGTTCGAAATGAGCTCAGGAAGCAACGCAGGCCACGATTTCGGAAAATCATGCTTACCAATGACAGCCAAAGCTTCACTGAGTTGGCTTTGAATCTTGGAAGTGGCCGAAAGCATCAGCGGCACTATCAAGGATTTAATCTGCTCCTTCTCCGGGTCAAGTATCGGGGAGTAAACGGGCACATTGCCGTCATCGGAAGCAGCCTGAACCCACCGAACACGGAGGTGGTTCTTGAAGTTGACGGCGGCGGCTTGACGGATCTGATCATCGATGGAAGGCTCGGCGACGAGGCGGAGGACGACTAGGCCGTAGTTGGGACGGTCGGCGCCCTCGGCGAGTGAGGCTTCGGCACGGCGGCGAGGCTCCGGCGCCGGAGAGAGGGTGTGGAGGAAACATTCGGAGAGGTATTGGAGAGTTTGAGGGTTCCATTCCATGATTGAGAAGAGTGAGATTGTGGCTTTGGACAGAGGGAAAGCGAAGAGGGTTTTTCAAAAAGGGGTTTTTAAGACTGAAATTTGAATCCCTTTGAAGAACATAACAAATAACAGTGACTTGAAAGATCTCATCAATAATGCTAATGTCAAAATAGATTTGTTCTGACGGCCCATTTCAATTTTATAGATGAGATGGGATAGATTAGTAATTTAATTATTTATTTTAAAAAATAATCTTTAATTTTGTTTATCAAAATTTTTAAAGTTTAGATAGATTGATCGGATTTTTTATTTTTATTTATTTATTATATTTTAAATTTTGATCTATTTTTTAAAAGTTTAATTTTATTTTTTAAAGTTTTATAATTTCAATACCAAATTTTTTCATTCAATATAATTGTAGTTATATTTTAAAAAAAGAAAAATTATTTATGTTAATATTTAATATATATTTTAGAAGTTTAATTTAATTTTTTAAAATTTAATTGTTCTAATATTTAGTTGTTATCAGGAAAATAACTAAAATTACATTTTTTTAAAACAAGATAAGTAAGCCCATGGGTTATGATGAATTGGAATAGGTCAGACTTTTTTAATCATAAATTATATAAAAGATCGATCCGATCCAACTCATGCTCTTTACTGGCCTTGCAGGGCTTGGGCAAGAGTGGGCCGACCCGGCCCATTTAACAACTCTAAATAATGCTCTACAAATTATAAAATCTGGCCACACAAGTCGAATGGGCTTGTAAATGGGCTGGAGAATACTCTTCATTACATTTGCTGTATTTGATTTAACAATTATCAAAAAATTAAATTAGTTATTAAATCAGTTGAGGTATCGATTCAAGAGTTAATAGTTAGTAGTTGAACTAGAAATCTATGTGTGTGTGTATTAATTCAAACATTTGTTGGAAGCCATGATAAAATAGAGGATAAAATTACATTCTAGGGGGATCATAGGACACAACTTTACATAGTAATTTTGTGACAAAATTGAAATGGAAACCCATGAAAGTAACTAATAGAGAGAAAAGGAAAAAAGTGGGGTTGTTGATATTTTAGCGTGCGTGAAGCATATTTGAAATTGGTTGCCACTAGTATTAGTGAGAATCAAATGGAAAAGAACTGAAGAAAGAAGTAGAGAATAAGAGAAAAGAGTATTGTGTATGTAATATCCAAAGTCCCACATCCACCACACCTGGAAGCCAAATAAAAATTTTTTTTTTGAAGTTTGGGCTGTCATATTTGGGATAGAGTAATAATATTTTATTTTATTGATTGGTCATTAGGATGAATCGGTTTATTCATGACCAATTTGAAGAAAAATTGTTGGTTAAATTTGATTTTTGATGAAGTTTAACCGATTTTTTAGTTTATTAGTTTTTTACTATATCTAGATTGAACTATGGTCCGTTTAGTTCGGTTTGATTCTCTAATCCTTGACAATTATAAATTTTTTTTGGAGGGAAATAAAAGAGATTTATACGTTCGAAATAAATAAAAACAACAACTATCCCTTAATTAATTTAATAAAAAAATTTATTTAGTTACAAAAAGAAGAATTTGGACAACAAAATTTGTTGATTCAATTAGTTCAACATTTGTTTTTCCTTGGAGCACTTGGTATAAGAATCTTACATTCTTAAAAATATTTACATTCTTAAAAATTTCAAAAAATGTGTCATTTTTACGTTTGGTTAATTGCAAACATTTTTTTGGAATATTTAAGTTTTTTAATATTCTTATGAATCTAACATTTCTATATTTAAGTTTCAAATAGTAGTATCAAACTAGTCGGCCCCACATATTACATTCACAAGCAAGTCATTTAAATAGGACAATCCAACTTAGGCATGTTTGCATGGTATTTGTGCCACTTATATATATATATATATATATAGAACTAATTTAATATTTAACCAAAAGAAATTGGGCCAACTCATTAGATGTGGGGTCTCTTTTTGGTCTTTAGCTCTCATTAGCTTTGTAAGCCCTAAGATGAGTAAGGCCCACTCATCCAAGAGTGGGGGTAACCTAAAAAATGAGTTCTTTAAGGAGAGAATCCCAACCTCAACCTACATCCCTATTTTTTATAACGAACTTTAAAAAAAAAGAAGAAGTCCATACTCATTTAAAATACAATGTTAGTTTCAAAATAGTCTCTCTCCAACTTGGGCATGTTTGCATGGTATTTGGGCCACTAATATATATATATATATATATATATATATATATAACTAATTTAATATTAAACTAAAAGAAATGAATAAAATAGGTCTCTCTCTATTTTTATAACTAACTTTTTTTCTTAAAAAAAAAAAAGAAGTCCAAACTCATCTAAAATACAATATTAGTTTCAAAATGGTCTCTCTCTCTCTTTTCCAATTCAAGTCCATTTATTTATTGATAAAGAGAGTGAGAGTTTAATAATTAGGAGTAGAAAAATAAGTAAAATAGTAATTTTATGTTAGAAAAATTTTTTTTTACTACATGGGAATCTATCATTCCCATCTCCCCCATGAGAATGAAGAATGGTGAGAATGTTTGGTCCCAGTAATGTTAAATTTCCAAATTTTTTTTAAAATCATGTACCAAACAAAAGAATATAACATTCCAATAAAACATTCTTAGGAATGATTTAACATTCTTGCATATCAAACACCTTAAGTTAGGTGTCAAGTTTGAATATTATAAATATAGAAAATTAAAAAGAAAAAAAGAGTTTGAAGGGAAGATATAAATAGATTAATTTATTTATAAAAAATATGCTGCCTTGTCTTTTATCAATTGTGGTTTTATCTGAAACTAGTGTTGTAACCCATGTGATGCACGGATAAATCATAACTCTAAAAATTTTTGTAACTTATAAAGATAATAATAATTATAATTGATTTACATAAAATTTATGAGTTATAACATATTTTTTAAACATAAATATTTTGAATTGATTTATCAATTCCATAATTAAATCTATTTTACCTACTCAAACTTTGATTTGAATTGATTTATTTATTTGATAGAATAAATATAAATGAATAAAATGGGT
This sequence comes from Biancaea sappan, assembly GCA_037074585.1. NCBI lineage: Eukaryota > Viridiplantae > Streptophyta > Magnoliopsida > Fabales > Fabaceae > Biancaea > Biancaea sappan. The sequence goes on from CM073499.1 coordinate 33,061,862, forward strand.
AAATTAATTAATTTGTTAATTTGTATATTATTTGTTATTTGTTATAAATTATTTGCTGAGGCCCACGAGGCCTAACCCAAGACAACACTATGAATAGAGGCATCCCTAATAAGATCCCTCTGCAGAAAAAGCGCTAACTCAGTTGGCGGCTCCTCCATCACTCTCAACCTTTCATCGGAGACCAGAGCCAGTCTAGCTATTCGATTAGTCGCCAAATTTCCTTCCCTGAACCCATGTACCACTTTAACAGCCCAATTGAGATTCAACATTGCCCAAATCTTCTGGAGAAAGGATTCGAGCACCTGGATCGACAGGATCTTTCTGCCCATCATTTTCACCGCCTTCTTCGAGTCTGACTCAAAGACCACTTGTTGGAGACCTTTCGACCATGCCAGTTTCAGGCCTTTCGCGATACTACAAACCTCAGCCAAGAGAAGATCTGATGCATCGAGCTTCGTCATGAAACCCAGTAACCACTTCCCTGACATGTCACGAAACACGTCTCCACAACCAGTCGTGCCCTCAGCAGCTTTGAACACTCCATCAACGTTGCATTTCAACCAACCTTTCTTCGGGGGATTCTAGTTAACACAGATGTCGCTTCTAATATTACCCAAGAACTTGAGGACTTCCGAACTCTCTTCAAATTGTCTGGCTGCAACAATAATACTCCAAAGCAGATTAGCATTATCATAACCTTCCTTTTTGAAGACCCAAGAATTACGTTTGATCCATACTCTACGGACAGCTTCTCTGAAAGTAAGTTTCCAACTCAGGCTATTAAATTTTCCAATATCATTTTTGGTGTTATACATAATCCAATCTACTATATCGCCCTTTAAAAACTCAGACCAGAACCTAGGTTTAATTAACATTTTCCATAAATCACTAATGGTCAGACAGTCTCTGAGAGTGTGAATCACGGTTTCATCAAGTGGAATTGCAACATTCATAGATAGGATCATTGGTAAAATTTCTCTTTACTCTTTGCTTATTAGTCATAATCTTATCATGTGCACATAACCACATAAAATTCCTAATTCTCTGATTTCCTGGCCATCTCTAGATGAACTTCCAGTGACTTTCCGAGGCAATTGAATCCTCCCTTGAGATTAATTTGTAAGCTGACTTCACAGTGAATTCTGTTTCCTTGGAATGGTGCCAGATAATAGCATCCTCCGCGCCCTCTCTTCTGCCAGGAAAGGAGTTAATAATCCAAGAATACAGCTCTTCGGGTAAAACTTTCTTCAAATTTTTAACATCCCACTTGCCATTGAATAAGAAATAGTCACTAACAGTCTTATTTCTTTCCCTTTCATCAAGAGTAACAGTGGTTTCATTCTTGAGAAGCATTCCTTTTCTGCACCAGTAGTCCTTCCAAAATTTGACTTTACTGCGATCGCCAATCCTCCATGAGGTATGCTCCAAAACCATCTTCCAAGTATTACAAATGCCTGACCATAAATTTGACTTATGACTTCTACGAGAAATAACTGGCATAATGTCTTCCCCACACCCATATTTTGATTTGATAGTCTTTAGCCATAAAGAGTCTCTTTTGTTAACAAGACCCCAACCTACCTTCATAAGCATAGATTGTTTCACGAGTTTAGCTTTTCTAAGGCCTACCCCACAAACATAAATAGGATTACATAAATCATCCCAAGTAATGAGATGAATTCCCTTAGCCTCTTCTCTAGAATTCCAGATAAAATCTCTGGTAATCTTATCAATATTATCACACAAACTAGAAGGGATAAGATTGGTTTGCGTGTAACTGTATTAAGGATAGATTTAGCAACGGTAATTCTCCTTGCTAGCGACAGGAAATTAGCTTTCCAATTGCTAAGGCATTTCCTCAATTTATCTTCTAAAAATTGGTAAGAACTCTTGTTCACCCTCTTGTGATGAAGAGGAATACCCCAAATATTTTCCAAGATCCAAACAAGGGGAAAACCTTTCTGATGACTCAATTCAATAGCTACATTGGAATTAATGTTTCGGGAACAATAAAGGTGCAATTTCTCCTTGTTCACCCTTTCACCAGAGGCATCACAAAAAATCTTCAAACTTTCCTGGATAACTCTCATTTGTTGAAGATTTGCTTCTACAAATAAGATTAAATCATCAGCAAAAAATAGATGAGATAGGGCCAATTTTATTTAATTTAATAGGCTTCCATTTTTTCTAAGAGACGACAAAGTCAATAATATATGCTAAACGTTCCATACAAAAGACAAAAAGATAGGGAGATAGGGGATCCCTCTAGAAGTGAAGAATTCTTCTATGGAATCTCCATTCCAATTAATCCTCATACGACAATTAGACATGCATCTCATAACAACGTTGGATAACTTAATAGGAATACCAATATCACTCATAGTGTTAGCCAAAAAGTCCAAATTTAGGCGGTCATAGGCCTTTTCCAAATCAACTTTAATAGCTAAGAAACTCTACTTTCCTTTTTTCCTTACCATAATATGAATAACTTCTTAAGCAATAATAACATTATCAGAGCTGTGTCTTCTTGGAATAAAGCTACATTGGGTCAAGGATATAATGTCATTTAGGATTGGTTTAATCCTATTAGCAACCACTTTGGTCAATGCTTTATATATCACATTGCACAAAGCGATAGGTCTGAATTGCTTGATAGAATTCGGGTTCTCTACTTTAGGAATCAGAACTACATCAGTCAGGTTAATATCATCAATCTTAGCCGGGTCCTAAAAACAATCCTTTATAAATCTTTAAACCGAATCTCCTATAATCTCCCATTGACTCTGGAAAAACATGGCATGGAAGCCATCAGGGTCAGGAGCCTTCAGATCATCCTTACTGAAAAAAGCATCCTTGATCTCTTCTGAGGTGATCTCTACTTCTAGACTTCTAAGGTGCATTATGTTCATTCTGGGGAATAACCCCCTTAAAGGGTACTGATCAGCAATAAGATGTCCTCAATTAAGTATAAATTCTTGAAAAAGTTAGAGACCATATTTTGAGTTCATCTTTATCTGTAATCCATCTATTCGAGTCATCTCTACGAGTCTCTACCCTATTCCTTTTTTTCCTAACCATTGTAGACACATGGAAAAATTTTGTATTTCTATCCCCAAACTGTAACCACTTTTGTCTTCCTTTATGACACTATAAAATTTCTTCCTAGAGAATGTTCTTTTCATAATCTTTCCAAAGACATTCCTGTAGATGGTTAAGGTACTAATTAGAGCCATCCAGATTCACTCTATCAATCCCATTCAGTCAACCAATGAAGTTCTTCTTCCTCTTAGTAATATTCCCAAACACGTCCCTGTTCCATTCTTTAATCATATTTGTGAGTTTAGAAATCGTCGTCGGCCAGTTACATTCTTTAACCCAATTCTCCTTTACCAGCTCCTTAAACAAATCTTTAGTAACCCAGGCCGCAATAAAGCGGAAACATCTAGATAGACACTTTTCTTGCCTTTCCCTGCCCAACCTAAGAAGCACTAGTCTATGATCCGACTTGAACCAATTAAGATGATGAGTGTAAGCTTCCTTGAACTTGGTGAACCAATTAAAATTCACCAATGCCCAATCAATCCTCTTTCGAATTCCACTATTCTTCTAAGTGTTCCTGGGGCCACAAAAATTTAAGTCCATTAAACCATATTTAAAATAATAGTGATTAAACTCATTCATAGATTTAAAATTTAGTCTTTCACCCCCTATTTGTCTTCTTCAACCCTATATGCATTGAAGTCACCGATACAAACCTACTATGAATTTCCTACAATGTTATGAATTGCCTCAATATCGTTCCAAAGACCTTGTCTAATGCTTGGAGTAGGACTGCCATACACACAGGTAAGATAAAAACACTCCCCTCTCTCCTGAAGGGTTACTTTTGAATGAATAAGCTAATTAGTGGTGTTAATAATCTCAATATCTACATCCCTCTCTTGCCAAAGTAACCAAATGCTCCTAAAAAACCTTCAGCCTCAATCCTGAAACAGTTATCAAAACTAAGTTTCTTTGTAATGTTAATCACTCTACTCCCACTAATTCTCGGTTCAATTACAATAAGAATCTGCACTTCAAGTGAGGAAAAACAACGGGCCCCTGCCCCATGCAATTCCATGATAAAATATTCACCATAGAAACACAATCTAATAATAAAGTATCACAAAGGTACTAAATCAGACTAGATAAAACTGTCAGTCAAAAGACCAAAAAAACAAAAAGGAAAACAATTATTTCCTTGTTGGCTTCGAGCCCATAACTGAGCTCTCCCCATGATCCAACTTTGAATTATTATACTCAGATGAATCCATTATCCCACTAAGATTGGGGGGTTTGAATTTTAGTCCGTAAGTACCTTTCTCCCCTTGTCCAGTATCACGTAATCAAAGTGATTCAAAGGTACTTATACTAATATTGTTATATATGGTTTTCCCCCAATCATTTGCAGGTCTTTTGGATTTCTGAGATTTGAAAACTCCCTTTGAGATGGCCTTTAAGGTTCTTGAACTAGAACTCCTTTCTTTACTTTTAGGATGAACAAATTTTTCTACAATATTTTCCCTTTTCCATAACTGAACTTGCCTTCATGACCTATTTTAACAGTAGGTTCAAGATGCAAATCCATAAAATTAAATGTATTTTCCATATCGCTTGTAATACTTTCTGAATTTCTTTTGTCTCCTATTTCTTGTAGATTAGCTGTAGTGACTGTGTTATTCTCTTCCACTACTTTCATAGTCTCATATGCTATCTTTATGATTTCCACACAGTCCTCTTCTGCTTCCAAGATGGCAAAATAAGAGCCTCTCGAGCTTGGTTCACCTTGATTATTTGGTTTTGACTACACAATATCCAGTTGAATAGGTTTGTTTACCTAAAAATTGCTGGTCTGATTTTTATTATTTGATCTATTTTGACTATTACTCTTGACCACCATCCAATTCCCATAGACTTCCTTATTGTTATTTTGATGAATGCTGTCACCCTCTGACATTCTTGTATAGGGGCCAAAGGATTAATTAACATGTTGTCATTTCTAGTACCCACTTCCTCATCTACAATAGGTGATTGAGAACTACATAAGTCTTTATAGTGCCCACATTTTTCACATGAAAAACAAATCAAATTTAGGCCTTTATACGCAATATTATAAAACTCTATTTCGGATCTTAATTTTCGGAATCAACTTTTTCTCAAGATTTAACTCCACACTTATTCTAGCAAAGCATTCCATTTCGGTGGTATTTAGCTTTCCTCCAATATGGTCTTCCTTAATGGTATGCACATCAACTTTCAAGGTTTTTCCCTACTTTGTTGCCAATGTTCCATAAAAAATGTTTTTCATAATACTCGATTGGAAGATCTGGGATTCGGTCCCAACCTGCAATCTTCTTTATCGACTCTTCAAAGGGTCGAAAGTTGGGTTTCCATCTCCGAACGGTAAGATAATGTCACATCCTAAAATTTAGATGTGAGATAAACATAAAATACCTAGGGTGTACCTCCGTGGTACCTCATAATCTCTGTGCACATTCTTAATATCCATAATTATGTGAATCATAAATATTCCAAGAAAGATATTTTGTATACATATTCTGAAAATGTTCAACATTCAAACACTATACAGTACTATACAACCTCCCAAGCCTAGGTGACCTACTAGATTACAGAGCGTTTCCTATTCCTTACCAATTGTTTACCAGACAAAAGTGGAGTATATCCTTAAAGGCTATAAATTCTTCTCCTCAACCACTGTATCTGAAAAGATAATCATAGAGAGTGTGAGTTTATCATAACTCAGTGAGTAAACAACTGTACATGAAAATATCATAAGCACAAACACCACATTTACTAATACAATCAATCTATCATTTATTTTAAATAATTATAGTATTACATTTGTCTGAATTTGCATATGATTTCTTAGGTGATCAATCCCTCAATCACTTTGCATTATATGCCATAAATACTTGCACTGAGTGACTTGGGAATTTAACCCTCAAACTCTTTGTGCATAAGTTTTCCCAGTTATACACTGAGTGGTATGGGACTCTAACCCTTTCAAACTTGTGCATATGTTTTCACATTTATACACCGAGTAGTGTGGGACTCTAACCCTTTCAAACTCGTGCATAGATTTTTACAGTTATACACCGAGTAGTATGGGACTCTAACCCTTTCAAACTCGTGCATAGGTTTTCACATTTATACACCGAGTAGTATGAGACTCTAACCATTTCAAACTCGTGCATAGGTTTTCACATTTATACACCGAGTAGTATGAGACTCTAACCCTTTCAAACTCGTGTATTAGATCTCGTAGATCTTTTGCTCATCAATAAAATAGTGACAATTTATCACAATATAATTTCTATGAAATAAATGAATTTACACATACTTTTATTCCCTTGAATGTCTATCATCAACCATAACAATCATCATATATTATCAATTGAGAGATTGATTGTTTCACACTTCAATAATGTCATAAACGAGACTTGTATTGTACTTTATCTAATAAGATCACATTAGTTTAGTAAGGTTATTCACTTACAAAATGTTTCAATTTATTTAAAGAACTACCACATCAAGTTCTTTAGTCAACTAGAGAAATCAATTCTCAAAGGTAATAAAATAATTTCCAATGATATTATAATTTTTTTCAACCTGAATATACACTGATAATCTTCTCAATTTCACAATTAACGCAAATGGGATTTATATTGTGCTTTGACTAATTTAGTAAATTAATTTTGCAAGGTTGCCTACTGACCTGGATTCCACGCTCTCGGTGATCCCACCTTGCGCCCCAATCATCCCTATTGTAACCAGGTAAAAACCATTAGGGTTACAAAATAGAGAAATTTCCTATCACTACTCTCGACCTTTACTCACATCTTAAGTCATAACTCCTAACCGGTAATGAATTTCTAAATGACACTTATACCATTGGAAACTAGACTCAAAGAGCTTTCCAACGATATAAAGTTTGCCCAAAACGGAGTCCGGATGAAGAAGTTATGACTGATTGAAAATAAGATAAGGTTTTTCAACATACCTGGCGCCTGGACGCCACACATGGCGCCTGGGCGCCAACACAAGCCTGGCGCCTGGGCGCCAAGCCCTTCTTCCTTCCCAAAATCTTCTGAACCTTGGCGCCTGGGCGCCACGATCACGACCTTTCACGATTCCTTTCGGATTTGGCTCAGATCCGAGCAAATGTTCACCGTTTTTCTTGATTTCTTCCATAGGATCTCACCTTTAATGTCTAAGGAGCATTTAGACACCAAAAACACCAATTTTAATCGAGAAACGAAGTCGGAATCTCGATTTTTACCCCAAACTTTTTTAAAACTAGAAAATAGGGAAAAGCTTGAGAAATAGAAATTTCTACCTCAATTCCTTGCTTTCCCTACGTTGCTTGGCTCCTAGAGGCTCGCTCCATAGCCCGAGATCCACCCTCCAAGCCCGGTTGTAGAGTTGGAGTGTAGAGAGAGAAAGAGAGGAGAGAAAGTGAAGAGAGAGAGAGGAAAGGAGAAAATGAAGAAAAATTAGGTGAGGCCGCCTATTTACTCGCCCGGGGTGAAATTATCACTTGCTTTTCAGTTGGCCCTCAGTCAAGACTAGTAAAAGCAAATTCATAAAATCTCACCTCGGGTGATTCTAAATCCTAATTGCCCCACAATTTTCTTATTTCACTTTAGTCCCTCTCAAAGTCTCAAACTCCACTTTAACCTCGAATCCATCATCCTTTTGGTACCGGACTCATAATTCATTCCCATAAGCTCTATTTTTCTTCTCGGGTTCCTACTTGGTCATTTCTCAAAAGTACTCCATATTTTCTTTTCTTTTCACTTTAGCCCTTGAGAATTTGTAAAAATTTCCCAAATTAAAATTTTGAAATTTCTATTTCCAAATTTCCTTCATTAAGTCAAAAGAACATTTCTCATGTAATTAAATTTTTCAATAAACTTTAAATAGACTTTAAATATTCATGTAAATTTTTGGGATATTACATTCTTCCCCCTTAATAGAATTCGGTCCTCCGAATTCAAAACTTAACTCAAGATTGAAACAAATGCAGATATTTTGTCCAAATCTCGTTCTCTCTTTTAGAATTTTCACAATCAAGTACAAAATATAACAAGTTCAACATATTTTTATCTCTCAAGTTTCTTCAGTACATGAATTGCCTTATTTCTAGTACATAAGTTACAGGCAACAAGCTGAACTTGATTTACAAAACAGATAATTCTAATATGTGAAGTTCAGATCAAATATCAGCTTTAGGTACAAATAAAAGAAAGGATAAATTAAGAACGATGAGGCTTTTGAGATGTAGAAGATGTTCCAGGTTTAAAAGAGGAAGGTGCTTCAAATCTTAAGGAGGAAGCTAATCGTTGCAGCCTAGAAAGGGTTTTTGGAGGAAGCGTCTGGGAAATTTGGCGAAGTGCAGAAGTCACTCCATTCATACAGTCAATACACCTCGCTTGTTGGTCACGAAAATTTTGAGTTGCAAACATCGAATGTCTATCAACTCTATTCGCCAATTCCCTAAAATGACGATTCAAGAGCTTCTCTTGTTCTACAAAGAGACGATTTATCAATCTTCCCTGGTCCTCAAAATGGCGGTTTATCAACCTTTCCAAGTCTTCCATCTTTTTTCTCATAAGCGCAAGCTCATCATTTGAAGATGTTGCTGTGCTAACATCCTCTAGCTCTACTACATCCCTTTTTCTTTTCTTAGCCTCTGGTGACTCTTCCATGGATCTCTTATTCTTATAATTCTCCAGGCTAAGATTTAGATCCAGCTCTACCTTGCCAGTCTCAAAGTTTAAATTGAAAGATTTATTGCCGGCCATTTTTCTGAGCTATAAAGGTTGTATGGAATGAGAGGTTTGATGCAAGAAGGCTTACAGGTAATGAACTCTTAGTGTAGTAAGCAGTGTAATGGGGCATCTATTATTTATAGACGAAATTTAGGGCTACCAAAACCCTTACATCACACTCTAAAGATGGCCTCCAGACCTTATCTGTCGCAAGCCAACGGTCTATAATAAGTATGCTAGAAAATAATAAATATAATCTCATGCAAAAGATTTTCTCAAAAAAAAAATTTTGGCTAACTTTTGACTCTTGCTCAAATTATTCAACTAATCGCCGCTTCAATCTATGACTTCCTAACTCTGTATTTGTCTTATCCAATAATCCTAGATCAAGATATTACTCCAAGAACGGTTAGCTTCATACTAACCTTATCTAGGTTTCTAATCCGTGGCTTTGTTCTTAGGCTTACACATTTTCAAAGTAATACATATTAAGATAAAAACTTCTCACATTTACACATATCAAGTGTTACCATAAAGTGAGAAAAATTTTTACCTTTCACTTGCCTCTACGAGCATATATGTATGTATGTATAAACATGGAGATACATCATTATCTATATATTTTTATCTATTCAAATCCTTTTTAAATTTCAGACTTCTCATTCTCTGAATGTATGTAGAATCATTACATATTATTCCTGGCCATAACAAATAGCCTTCACTCTCAATGCATGGATAACATACATACATATCATATGTATTTAGATACATATAATCACAATATAATTCAATCAATCATGTATATTATACTCAATTAAAGGCTTTCAAGAATAATACAAGAAAGCAGAGAAATACATTTTACTTCATCATAAAAGCATCCAAGGCAATCTTTAATGGCTACATTGTCGACTTCTTTGAATTTCAGAAAATGCCAACAAGAGAAATGGAAAAACCAAGTATAAATCAGCCGCAAATCCACCGAATATTGACTTACGTGGTTTTGGCATTAATGTGACACACTGTTGACACGTATGCCTACCCTAGACTTCTGGCTTCCAGCTTGCAGAAATCCATAGGTTGAGCGTGTAGGGGTGCGGCGAAGAGATATCTTCTTTGGCTCCAAGTCTAAATTTTTCTCTATAAAAACTGCCCCGGAGTTCTCAGTTACTACACCACAAAGAGTAATCATCTCTGAGCCTACAATTTCTCAGCATTCCTCTCTCGTCATACTCTTGCAAAAACTTCTAAATTTTCTAAACCATGGCCTCAAGGAAGTTCATTGATCTCACAGTGGAGGCCAAGAAGGAAGAGCTTGACTTAAACTTGAGTTTAGGCAAGGACAAGGGCAAGAGACCTTTTGAGGGGTCTCAAGAGGATCAAAAGGAAAAGAAGATAAAGATTGAGGAAGCTGAGGAGATTAGCACTGGCCACAAGTCAGAAAACAAAATCGCTTGTCTAGAGAAGGAGGTGAAAAATCTGAAGAAGATGATAGAAGACCTGGAGAAGTTAACTAAACGTAATAATGCGGCAATGACTTCAAGAATAGACAGGTTCTTCTATTGGTCTACCCAATGCTTCTGCAATCAACAACAAAAAAGTGTTGATTGTATGAATGAGATTTACACTACCCTCCGTGACATTGCTCAGTCTCTTGTTCCAAGAAATGGCCGAGGGGTGATAATACAATACAACCCTCCTAATCCAAGACCACCTCGCCTGTAAATTACTCATGAATGAGTAAACCTTTTTTTTTTTTGAAATGTAATCCTTCCGCTTTTAATGCCAATGGTTTCTTTTACTAGATGGTACTCTAAATAATAATAATAATAATAATAATAAAATAAAGAAAGATAAAAGAAATTAGCCACACAAAATCAATAACAAATTCAGCTTATAAAGCCAATCACATAAAAAAAAATTTAGTGACCCTATAAGCTGTCACAGAGACAAACAGAAGCTCTATATAAGTCTCATTGTCTTTCCTCTTATCATACGGGAATAGATGAAGACATCACGTGTAGATCAATTGAACTCGATAATATGCCCTCGAATTGTCATGAATTCTTACTTAAGAGCCTCGACTCGCAAGCTTTCCTTAAACTAACACTTTGAGGCACGAACTACTATAAGAACGTCTTTCTAGACCATTCCAATCATACATCACGTTTAACAATTATGAATGTTCATACGCCAACAGCCTACCTATAACATGCTCTAATTGTTCCAATGTTACAAAACTTCTACATTATATATATATATATATATATATATATATATTTTTTTTTTTTTTTTTTGAAACACTTCTATCACATAGTACCATCATGCCAATCCTTAACTAAACAAGTGCAACTTTGGCGAGTCGCCCCTAGAGAAGACTTATAACTTACCCCAATATCTCTTATGCTAGGTTCCATTTTACCGTAGTATCTCCCTTAGGAAAAACTACCTAGCTCACATCGATTTCCTCAACCAAGCTTTTATCAAGGAACATATTATTTAGGACTTACATCCTCTTCCATAAATCACATCTGTCTGGCATCTATCAAAATCAAATCTTTGATCTGCCTCTCAAGGGTTCTTTCCCATTCTTGCATTAGTAATCTGCGCTATATTCTTTGTGAAAATCTTTCTTGAACTCTAGCCCATGACTCATAATCAACTTTACCCCATCTAATACATCACTCTTGGCCCATCCCTCAAGCCATATTCTAGCAATTACTGATCCTCAGCTTTAAGAGTACACTACAGAGTTATGTTCCCAATTTCTCAAAAAAAAAGAAAAATTTCATACAGAGATCACATTTTCCATCGGTATAAGGGTCATACCTCCGACAAGTTCCAAAGTTCTACATATGAAATCAATTACCTCTTATTGTAACAAAATTATCTCTAACTAACTCCATCGAAGGGTAAGTTATAACAAGAACACTCAACTTTACAAGGTCTTTTATGGAACCTAATTTCATGGTCATGCCGCGGTTCATGACAATGGAAAAGGGCCCACAAAGAACACTTTGCTCTGTAATCTATAGGGGACCTAAAAACCACCTCTGATACCAATTTGTCACATCCTAAAATTTAGATGTGAGATAAACATAAAATACCTAGGGTGTACCTCCGTGGTACCCCATAATCTCTGTGCACATTCTTAATATCCATAATTATGTGAATCATAAATATTCCAAGAAAGATATTTTGTATACATATTCTGAAAATGTTCAACATTCAAACACTATACAGTACTATACAACCTCCCAAGCCTAGGTGACCTACTAGATTACAGAGCGTTTCCTATTCCTTACCAATTGTTTACCAGACAAAAGTGGAGTATATCCTTAAAGGCTATAAATTCTTCTCCTCAACCACTGTATCTGAAAAGATAATCATAGAGAGTGTGAGTTTATCATAACTCAGTGAGTAAATAACTGTACATGAAAATATCATAAGCACAAACACCACATTTACTAATACAATCAATCTATCATTTATTTTAAATAATTATAGTATTACATTTGTCTGAATTTGCATATGATTTCTTAGGTGATCAATCCCTCAATCACTTTGCATTATACGCCATAAATACTTGCACTAAGTGATTTGGGAATTTAACCCTCAAACTCTTTGTGCATAAGTTTTCCTAGTTATACACTGAGTGGTATGAGACTCTAACCCTTTCAAACTCGTGCATAGGTTTTCACATTTATACACCGAGTAGTATGGGACTCTAACCCTTTCAAACTCGTGCATAGATTTTCACAGTTATACACCGAGTAGTATGGGACTCTAACCCTTTCAAAATCGTGCATAGGTTTTCACATTTATACACCGAGTAGTATGGGACTCTAACCATTTCAAACTCGTGCATAGGTTTTCACATTTATACACCGAGTAGTATGGGACTCTAACCCTTTCAAACTCGTGTATTAGATCTCGTAGATCTTTTGCTCATCAATAAAATAGTGACAATTTATCACAATATAATTTATATGAAATAAATGAATTTACACATACTTTTATTCCCTTGAATGTCTATCATCAACCATAACAATCATCATATATTATCAATTGAGAGATTGATTGTTTCACACTTCAATAATGTCATAAACAAGACTTGTATTGTACTTTATCTATTAAGATCACATTAGTTTAGTAAGGTTATTCACTTACAAAATGTTCCAATTTATTTAAGGAACTACCACATCAAGTTCTTTAGTCAACTAGAGAAATCAATTCTCAAAGGTAATAAAATAATTTCCAGTGATATTGTAATTTTTCTCAACCTGAACATACACTGATAATCTTCTCAATTTCACAATTAACGCAAATGGGATTTATATTGTGCTTTGACTAATTTAGTAAATTAATTTTGCAAGGTTGCCTACTCACCTGGATTCCACGCTCTCGGCGATCCCACCTTGCGCCCCAATCATCCCTATTGTAACCAGGTAAAAACCATTAGGGTTACAAAATAGAGAAATTTCCTATCACTACTCTCGACCTTTACTCACATCTTAAGTCATAACTCCTAACCGGTAATAAATTTCTAAATGACACTTATACCATTGGAAACTAGACTCAAAGAGCTTTCCAACGATATAAAGTTTGCCCAAAACGGAGTCCGGATGAAGAAGTTATGACTGATTGAAAATAAGCTAAGGTTTTTCAACATACCTGGCGCCTGGGCCCCAACACAAGCCTGGCGCCTGGGCGCCAAGCCCTTCTTCCTTCCCAAAATCTTCTGAACCTTGGCGCCTGGGCGCCAGAGCTGGCGCCTGGGCGCTACGATCACGACCTTTCGCGATTCCTCTCGGATTTGGCTCAGATCCGGCCAAATCTTCACCGTTTTTCATGATTTCTTCCATAGGATCTCACCTTTAATGTCTAAGGAGCATTTAGACACCAAAAACACCAATTTTAATCGAGAAACGAAGTCGGAATCTTGATTTTTACCCCAAACTTTCTTAAAACTAGAAAATAGGAAAAAGCTTGAGAAATAGAAATTTGTACCTCAATTCCTTGCTTTCCCTACGTTGCTTGGCTCCTAGAGGCTCGCTCCGTAGCCCGAGATCCACCCTCCAAGCCCGGTTGTGGAGTTGGAGTGTAGAGAGAGAAAGAGAGGAGAGAAAGTGAAGAGAGAGAGAGGAAAGGAGAAAATGAAGAAAAATTAGGTGAGGCCGCCTATTTACTCGCCCGGGGTGAAATTATCACTTGCTTTTCAGTTGGCCCTCAGTCAAGACTAATAAAAGCAAATTCATAAAATCTCACCTCGGGTGATTCTAAATCCTAATTGCCCCACAATTTTCTTATTTCACTTTAGTCCCTCTCAAAGTCTCAAACTCCACTTTAACCTCGAATCCATCATCCTTTTGGTACCGGACTCATAATTCATTCCCATAAGCTCTATTTTTCTTCTCGGGTTCCTACTTGGTCATTTCTCAAAAGTACTCCATATTTTCTTTTCTTTTCACTTTAGCCCTTGAGAATTTGTAAAAATTTTCCAAATTAAAATTTTGAAATTTCTATTTCCAAATTTCCTTCACTAAGTCAAAAGAACATTTCTCATGTAATTAAATTTTTCAATAAACTTCAAATAGACTTTAAATATTCATGTAAATTCTTGGGATATTACAGATAATGTCCTAAAATCATCCACGGACCATCGTAAAGAAGTCTTTCATAGTCTTTGGGATCATTGAACCGAACAAGAAAGAATTCATTTTGAAGATTGATTAGTTCAAAATTCCCAGCTAAATTCTAGATTTTTGATAACCTTCTAAACAAAAATCTGTATCCTATTCTTCTTCCCAGTAATTTGATAATGATGGCCTTCCTCAAATGTTTGCAAAGATTTTTCCTTTCCTCTATTCTTAAAGGAATTATTGGGCATAGAGGGTTTAATTGGTCATTGTTTTCAATATCCATGTCTTCATCAGAATTCTCATCCTTGAACCAACTCTCCAATTCCTCACTACTTTCTTCATTTTCCAACCCATTCACTTCCTGCTACAGCGTTAAATCATTGTTCATTGCATTCAGATCTGGAATATTGTTTCCCCTCTAGCTTGTAGGGTTCGCCAAAGCAATATCTTCCTTTGATTAATTTCATCCATTTTCACATTTTTTGTGATCCTTTCTCGCATGTTGTCTTCATTAGGGCGAGAATCATTTTCTTCCATATCCATCAAGAATGAGATTCTTGGAGTGTTAGAATCAGATTCTTCTCTCAGGGACTGCCATTGTTGGTAAATAAAGCAAATTTTTTGATTCACATATCAATTTCATAATCAAATTTATTTTTCTTACTAAAAATTCCACTAAGATATTATAGTGGTCAAATAATAAAAATAATTGTTTTTGAATTTCAATTCAAATCATTTAAATCAATTCAAATTAAATAATTAATATGACGTGATGTCATTAATTTATTAAATTTATCAAATTTATTAATTTACCTAATTTATTTATTCATTTAAATAAATTCAAATCAAATAAAACAACGAAATTCACTAATTAATAATTATGAAAATATATTTTGATAAAAATATATTCTGTTATTCACTTTAACAATAACCCACTTGAAATATTAAATACATTGGGACTCACATGATATATTTTGATAATAATACTAAAATTTGTAAATTTGTGATACTTATGAATCTTATGAATTATGACATATACTTTTTAAACATAAATAGTCTAAAATAAATTTTGATTATTTATACAAATATAAATTATAAATTTTGATAAAAAAAATTATGATAATAAATGACTACATTATATTATAATGTAGAATAAGTCATCACATGAAATAAAATAATGATACGTATGTGTAATCAATAAAAAATTTTTAATTTAAATTTTTTTGTAAAAAAAATAATAACCAAATTAAAAATGTTCATATGGAATGTAGGATAATCAATTATAAAAAAAAATTATACGTATAATCAAGAATTAATGCCAATATGCATGGATTCTTGTGTATATATATTTCAACAATTTATTATGTATATATTTCAATTCAAATCAATTCAAATCAAATAATAAAGGTAACTATTTTTGAATTTTAATTCAAATCAAATAATTCATTTAATGTGATATCATTAATTATCCTACAATGGTCAAATAATACAGGTAATTTTTTTTTAATTTCAATTCAAATCATTTCAATCAATTTAAATCAAATAATTAATATTATATGATATCATTAATTTACCAAATTTATTAATTTACATAATTTATTTATTCAAATCAATTCAAATAACCAAATTCACTAATTATTAATTTCACTAATTAATAATTATGATAATATATTTTGATAAAAATATATTCTGCTATTCACTTTAACAATACTTCACATAATATATTAAATACATTGAGACCTACATAATATATTTTAATAATAATACTATAATTTATAAATTTGTGAAGCTTATGAAACTTATAAATTTGACATATACTTTTCAAACGTAAATATTTTGATGTAAATTTTGATTATTTATACAAATATAAATTAAATTTTAATAAAAAATTATGATAATAACCGACCACATTATATTATATAATGATGTAGAGTAAGTCATCAAATGGAATAAAATAATGAGATACATGTATAATCAATAAAAAAGTTTTTAACTTAAAATTTTTTACAAAAAAATAATAATCAAATTAAAAAAACCAAACACCACATGGAGTTTATTGATTAAAATATTGTCATAAGTAAAATACATAAACCAACTCTATGAGTCACTCAACATCTTTAATAGACTCATCAATTTTTTAATTCATCATTACTTTATTACCATATGAAAAGCACTCAAATCATTATTATCATCACTATCATCATCATTGTTGACTTTAGCAAAAGGCATTTTTTGGGTGTAATAGAACATGAAGTGTTTTTATATTCAGATTTTGAAACATTTGAATTGCATCTCTACACAATATGATATAAATAATTCAGTGAATAACAAAATAAAACTAAGAAGCAAAATGCACATATAAAAAATTAATAATCCAATTGTAGAAACCTTCCACGAGTCACTTGTATTGTTGCTATCCAAGTCTCTATCATAAGACTGTTGGGTTTCAAACCGAACATGAATAGATGTTTCGTTGTACAATACTCACTGTTATACTTAACTAAACCAAACATAAACATCATATAAATATTTCCCTTAGCTATTTGATACCTGAACTTACTCATAAATGCTCTTTTCACAGGATCGTGTATGTAATTATTCTTAGAAGGCAAAAAATAAATACAACATAAGTATAATGAACAAAATAATACATAAAAAAAATTTGAATATAATGAAATTAAATTCACCTGAGAATTTTGCAAAATCGTCTCCAAAATAAAAATCTTTTCAGACATATTGAACGATGGAACTGTCAACAACCTCACTACCTGAACCTTAATCTTCCAATCATCTCTTGATGCATTAATATCAGCAACATCACTAAATTTGACTATATACGAAACACAAACAAAATGAAAACTTATTCTACAGGAAGATAGGAATAATACATGACAGTTAGAATGACCATTTATTTATATAATATGAATATTGAACATAATAAATTGAATTTAATAAATGATAATAATATAGTAATTAATAGTATCAATTATATAGCAATTTTATTAATTTTATTAATTATTAATATAAGTAATAAATGATATATATATATATATATATATAATTATATAGCAACCATATATGAACACTTCACGATGATATATTAGTTTTTATACAGAAAATATATAGTAATTAATTATTTTTATATAATAAATAATAACTTATTAAAGGACAATATATTTCAATCAAGAATTTTATCTAGTTTACTAATTATATAGCAACTATAGCAATTATATAGCAATTTACCCTAATTTTTTTAAATTCATTTAATGTGATTATGTAACAATTATAGCAATTCTATATCAATTATATAGCAATTTACTCAAATTTTTACAAATTTATTTAATGTGATGTGATATGATTAATTTACTAAATTTAATAATTTACCTAATTTTATTAAATTTATTCTATTATATTCTATTATACATAATTTAATGATCTACTGGCAATTAATGTTCTAGAGTGAAATTCTTTTAGTTTATTATATAGATTAAAATGTCCTCCTTATGGATTAAATTAATATCTCATTTATGAAATTAAACCGCAACCCCATCTTTTATTTTTTATTTGCATTTCGGCCACCGAAGTCAATGTTCAATCAATATATGATATTACGAAATACGTTAGAGCTGTCTACGTGATCCACAATAGAATTTGTTTGATCGATGAAAATCAATTACGTTCAAGGTATTATAATTTCGTTTTTACTTTTACTTTTAGCTTGAGAGTCTACAGGCTCTCCTTGCGTTGGACCCGTTGCCCAACAGAATATTCTTTCAACTTTGCGTTACTTTAATGAGCTTTTTTTAATTATAATTCTATTAATTATCTCACATTAATTTTCTAAAAGAGAATGATCAAATCTAACCATGGGATCAACATGAGAAAACAGAAATATAATGGCCAAAAACGAGTTTATAAAAAGGCAAACAGTCGTCAAAAAACTGAAATTAAGCAGAATAATTCGAAGATTGCTACCAGCCAAAGGATTATCCAAACAAATTATGTTTGATTTTGCGACATTTTTTTTTTTTGATAATGGTCAAAAGGCCCAAGACAACTTATATTAATAAAAGGTTGATAATCTGTGTTTGCTAGATGCAACAATAGTTCTGAAAGAAAAAAATTAAGACAACAGAGAAAAAGATAAAAACTCTCAAAAACTTTTGAAGCCTATAAAGGGATCTAGATAATAAAATTGGAAAATCTGAAGTCTTTTCCTATCCTCACTCAGATCATATTGACAAAGTGTTAGTACATTTTGACTAATAATTAATTCTGTCTTCTCTAAAAACACTCATAGTCTCAAAGCTTCGGAAAGTAAACCAAAAAGTACCATCTCGATTTTTATCTTCAGCATATCATTATAAGTCATGCAATCTTTAAACTTCAGCAAATCATCATTATTGATCAAAGCGGAGGGGACAAAAGAAGCATGTGCAGCCAAGATAAAAAAGTGCTCATGTAATGGGTTAGAACACCAAAGCGCAAAATACTCACAAACAGACACATGCGCATAAGTCTGGTCTCCAAGATCCATCTATTCACAACATCCAATAGCCTTTTCGTTCGCAACTGTGGACGAGCTGATTGCAGTCATGGAAAAAGAAGTGCGGTGTCTTCAAACAGATGGACTATGAGGAGTATATATGATTGCAGTAGATGTATATGCTTGATACTAAGACTTGTAAGGATCACCATGACCAGGTAGATCATGACTGAGCAAACTACAACAGATGGCTTGAAAACTTGAAAAAGAAACCATAACCCACTTTTGAAGAAAAAGATTAAGAAACTACCATCCTAGAGAGAAAGCTACACAGAGGGGACATGAAACCACTATCCACCCGAGAAAACTATATGGAGGAGATAAAGAATTACCACCCGAGAGAACTCTACGTAAGAGGAATCGTTGAAAAAGAAAAAACTGTGAAAGATCTAATTGAGGGGAGACTTTCGATCGAGAAGGTCAACCGATAAGATGGAGATTACAGAAGTTATTTCGAGAAGAAAGAGGGAGGAGCATTTGAGAGAGAAGTTACAGGCGTACATCAGTGTTTTCAAAAATTTTGCGACATTCAAAAAGGCTTCATGCTTCTAATATTAAAATTTCAAACATTATTCGGTAAAAATTATAACAAATTGTTGCTAAACAAGTTTACAACGTTAAAACTGTATACAAGGCACAATCAAAGGAAACAATGCATGAAGCCATACTTGCTCGCTCAAGTACACTATGGCTTCCATACTTTGAAATGTGATCCTTGCATTAACTCTCAGCTTTACATCCTCAAAAAGATAAATAAGAGGATATTAGAGAGGCACATCGACACCGAGGCTATGCCGATCACGACCATTTACTTCCATGTATCCTGGATAAATGCTTCTTCTCCGGCTTCTATGGTGTTTCGTCCTTGTCCCTCGTCTCTTATGACCTGAATATACCACAAAAATGACCACCAAGAAACCCAAGGCAGAAAAACCCCACAAAATGATCACCCAGAACTTGAAAGAATTGAGCACCCCATCTTTCTGAGCACCTGCCTGATCCTCGCGATGATATGCTGATATTTGGTTGCTTCTTGAAGCGAAACTTTCGTTAGTGTCACCAAGTTTCCTTGAAATTCCTCTTTCCTCGGTTGAATCGTTTTCTGACGTGGATAAGGAGTTAGCATTGAGGCAGTTCCTTCTCACGTGATGAAGACGCAGCGCTTCATTTAGTGTTCTTACACATTCTACGCTGAGCAGGTCTCGTTGTCGATCATCCTCATTGGCATACTTGAGTGCTGAGGGATCTGGTGGGTTTGGGAACTCAGCCCAGCATCGGTAAACTATATCAACTTCCCTCCAGTCAGCTTTATCAAAGCTCCAATTCCCCACACTGAATTGCAATCCATAATGAAAAACTCTATATTTGACACCCGGCTCAGGAACATATCCCGGGTATATCAGTATATCATTCTCTATGCGATGCCTTAGATTCATCTGCACAAATCAGATATTAGTTACAGCTGTTAAATATGTTCATACTTTGAAGGGAATAAAATTATAGATACACAGCATGCTAGGATACGTTGAATGCTTTTACCTCTGCCGCACCAAATGAGTAACCATACATCTCACTGATCCATCCGGATTCATATATGTCTCCAGTTATATTTCTGGCATAATGAGCTCTATCGGCCCGGACCTCCTCAGTTTTATGCAGCCATAGTATAGCAAATTGTCGTAGATCATCGATGTGCATGATGATTACTCCACCAACCTTGTCACAAGCCTCAGGATGGCTTGTGTGAAGTTTTGCAAGCTCATTGTCACAACCAATAAGGTAGCTGGCATGAAAGGAGAAAAGCCAAAAAAGAAAAAAAAAAAACCAATGAGTCATAATACTGCAAATAGAAGCCACTAAAAAAAAAAAAATGGAAATGACAGAGACATGTATGCATTGACATTGCTGTCATAGATACTGCCTATACACCAGCGCCAACACTTATACACAATTATAAATCAAATCACTGTTCTTACTCGTATGGAGTTGAAACAGGCCGGCGTCGTGCAGCTTTGAACTCCCACGGTGTAATTGGACCTCTCATTATCATATCAGCGTCAAGAATAACTATGTATTCTGCATCAATAGTTGCATGGTTAAGCCAGTGAAGCACTCCGGCAGGCTTATTAATTGCTGGATACCTGAAATGAAACAGACAAAATTTCAATTCTTGTTCAACTCTAAATTATTCAGTAAAATAGATAAATCACAGACAATTGAGATCTCAATAACTGGACAATATATGATGTGACATATGGTATTTCACTATCTTGTTTATGTCCTCAAGCAAGCACCACCAAACATAAGAAAAATATGAGAAATCCTACAGTACTATATAGAGAATCAAAGTTTGTTTGGAATAAAGTGTGATCCCCACCAAACACATGTTAAGTAAATCAAAATCTAGATCCTTATTTTCAGAACATCCGGTACAAGTTTATAGTCACATCAAGCTGCTCTGTAGGTTGGAAATAATTCTGACAAGACATATCTAGAATTAACAGCTGAAATACTAGCTAGAGAGCACGTCATAACTAATGATCTTTGTGAAATTTTTATGAAAAGGAAATTCTTCTCTATTAATGAAGCTAAAACCAATTATTTATACAAAAGAATCCTAACTAAACTAGGAGGAAAAAAATAAGGAGAATCCCTCTTAAATAGGGATCCACACTAAACTAGAAAAGCAAATAAAATAACCTATAGGAAATCCTAATCTATCCTAATCTATTAAGAATAAATAATTTAAATATATCCTAATCTATTGAAGAAAGAATAAATACTTTAAATATAATGATTGACTCCTTTCAACACTCCCCCTCAAGCTAGGTTGGATATGTTATACAATCCTAGCTTGGAGTGAACTAGCCTATATAGAGGACTTTCTTTGAGCAAGTAGAGACCACCACATAACTCAACATTGCCAATCATCTTCCTCTAATACGCTGAATTGATGTGCCATCAAGTTAGTATGCTGTTCAATAATGGACGATAATGATTGAGATGGAGTGGAGATTTGGTCAAGTAGCTTCTGCAGTGCCTCAATCTGCTCCTTGGTGAATGGATTGATCTCTATATTTTTGTTGTCAGATGTAGTGGTAGCATTTGTATGGTTGTCCTGATCACTCCATGTACATGTTTCTTTAGTGTGACCAAGTTTCTTGCAATGTTCACACCATGGCCTTCCCCTTTTCTGTTTATTGTCTTGAGAGGAGTTGTGTGTGTACAAGGCAGAGCCTTCAGCAACTGGAATGCCCAAATTGTGTATCATCATCAATTTTCTCCTGCTTTCTTCCCTTTGAACTTCAGAAAAGGCCTCTAGCATAGAAGGTAGGGGCTTGATTCCCATTATTCTCTACCTAAATTCATCCAGATCCTTGTTGAGTCCAAAGGAGGAATTTGAACATTCTCTTTTGGTCAATAATCCTTTTGTATAGTGCAGTGTCATCTGGGCATTTTCAGGGGTAGATCTCGAACATGTCAAGATGCTGCCAATACCGCGTAATGGTGTGTAACACTCAACTCCCTTTGTAGCAGGTCATGAAATAGTTCAGAAGTATTTTAAAAAATAGAGTAGGTTTCATGTGCAGCATCCCAAATTTCCTTGCCTGTTTTGTAAAGGAGAAAATTCTCTCCAATCTCCGTGGTCATGGAATTTATTAACCATGACATGACCATCTGATTTCATGTCTTCCAGGTTCAATACTTGGGTCTGTTGCTATAGGAACAGGAACAGGAACAGTAGTAATGAGATAATAATCCATTCCTCTGCCAGAAACATACATGAGGACAGATTGCAACAACTAAATGAATTTGTGGTCATTGAGTTTGTGGTTGGTGATTAGGATAAGTGAATTGTCAATGATATTGATTCAGGATTTATTGATTGGGTAATTTTGTTCAATATTAACTTCTGAAGACATGGATTGGGTACTCATGATGATGATGATAAGAAGCCTATCTAAGGAAGATAAGGACTGGGCTAGACTCTATGGTGGCCAACGAACAAGTCTATCCAAGCGGGTACCGGATCGGCGGGGCCACGAGCCGGCACGTGAGAAGACGCAGCAGAGGAACGGACAACGCGTGGCGACATGTGCAGAAGTTGGAGAAGCTCAGGTTGACTAGGATGGGCCGGCAATGACCTCTCGATGTGAGAACTTGAGGGTGGTTCAGCCAAAAACAGTGATTGTGCGAGGATGGAAGAAGCTACACACTATTCCATTGAGAGGCACAACAGTACTAAGATGAATCATAAATAGATTGGGTTACAATTGAGGCCGTGGAGAGGTGAAACACCACTTATGATGATTTTGGAGGCACGGCTGAGTGAGAGAGAGTTAGGGAGATAGCTATGTTAGGAATCAGGCTCTGATATCATGTGAAATTTTTATGAAAAGGAAATTCTTCTCTCAAATTCAAAATGAAGCTAAAACCAATTATTTATACAAAAGAATCCTAACTAAATCAGGAGGAAAAAAATAAGAAGGCGTATCCCTCTTAAACAAGGAATCCACACCAAACTAGAAAAGCAAATAAAATAACCTATAGGAAATCTTAATTTATCCTAAGCTATTAAGAATAAATAATTTAAATATATCCTAATCTGTTAAATTAAGAATAAAGAATTTAAATATAATGATTGACTCCTTTCAACAATCTCATTACATATCACAATGGTCATGCAGCAATGATAAAAAAGAAAATCAACTTAGGTAGATAACTAGTTTGACCAGGGTGAATATAGCTTCAGAGATAATGAAAAGAATATTAAGGGGACTAGCTCGTCAAGATGAAATGCTCTCTTAGCTAAATGATTTTAAAGATCTTTAAACAGCAAGATGATAAATAAGTTAGTCCTTCATTAGCCCATTTCAGACCTCACCTAATATCACAAACTAACAATGTTGCCCTGTGCCACAAAAGTGTTAAAGGCTAGATGTTGGTGAAGTAATGACAAGCAACTAAATAAGAAGGCTAACCTAATACAATTAAAATAAACGCAATTACCAATCGCCTGTTAATGGGTGCATACTCATTGAAGGGACATAATGAGTGGGAGCCAGGTCATGACCCTTATATTGCTTTAAGTCCTTCTCAGTGCAGCTAAGAAGTCTAGTGATATTTCCAGGCTGACCACTAGTACGGAAACTGTGCATAAGCCCTACGGTCTGCCAATCAAAGTAGGGGGTGCATTCTGTGGAAAAAATGGTATGGATTTTAGGATATGGCTTTCCAGCGGCATCATCTTCATCATCATCGTAATGTTCTTGAACAGTTTCTTGAATGGTATCCTTATCCTCCATCATTTGTAGAGTAATAGGATTAACATCTTTTGGCTTAGTTAGTTCAGCAAAGGTTTTGCTTTTTAAGAAACTCAAGTATTTAGACCACCCTGGTTTAGGGCAACCGTTTGCTGCATGCTGCAATAAAAGACCTTCATTTATAATGTTCATGCACTCTATACTTAAAAATAGTCCTCGTCTTTGATTAGGGTCAATTTTCATCTGCCTTACCTGCAATAAGAAAATTCAGTTTCAGCCTTGCAGGAGGAAAAGAAAATAAGAAGAAGAAGAAAGAAAAGTTGATCCAATATGTCATGTGCATAAATTCAAAACAATAAGATTGAAACTTCAGCATATGGAACCAGCTTGAACGAAATGAAGTTTACAATGCTGAATAATGCATATGCCAATATGCATGCTTTGTCAGACTCTCCTACAAGACAAGCATAATTGATATCAAAGATAGATCCTGATTCTCTACATCACACTGGTTTCCTCCTACCATTTTACATACCTCTCTAGGATAAGGAGGTTCTGGAAAGAGCCGATTACAATCATAAACAATACCATCTTCATGGTGAGCTAGTTTATTAAATGACCAATTCCCGACACTAAATGGCAGCCCATAGTGGAGAAGAATTGGCTCAACTCCCTCTTGTGGAACATAACCTGGGTAGATCATCAAGTTATCATTGATCTTGTGCCGAAGTCCAACCTGGGAACAAGTGGGAAAAACCCAAAAGGGAGACAGAAGAGAGGAAGGAAAAGGCAACAATCAAATTGTCAGTGAATTGAACAGTCAAGCACTCCAAACATAAGTGCTAGATGGGTTGAGTGGTGTAACAATTAATAAAATATTTTATAATTTTTGCAGAAAAAATCAGGGCAATAAACTCACTTCTGCAGCGCCAAAAGAGTATCCATACATCTCACTAATCCATCCTTTTCCATAGATGTCACCAGTTATATTTGTTGCCCAGTGAGCTGTATCTTCTCTCACTTCTTCTGTTTTTGAAAGCCACATTGGTGCCAATGCTCGCAGGTCATCTATATGCATGGCCAGAAGGCCACCAACTTTGTCACAGAGTTTTGGGTGTTTTGTGTGCAGTTGAGCCAAAATATTGTCACAACCTCTTAAGTACCTAGAGGAAGAATGTTGGTTAGGTTTATAGCAATTTTCAACATCAAGTCAAACAGAGAAAAAAAAATATTATTGAAACATAAAATATGATATACGTGCACCACTTAATCAGATTCAAACAAGCAAGTTTCATGAGTAGATCCAAATTCCAATTTCCAAAGCTCTCTGGTTAAGTTTTTCATAAAGGCTTGTTCTCTAACTCACAATATGATGTCTCATGGCCATACCCATTCTCTCCAATAGTAATATAAAACAGAAATACTAAGTTCGAGGTAAATAGAACTGGAATAGATAACCAACACTATCCCATTGTTATAATTGGTCATTGCCAAATAAGAAGCTGTATTAGCTCATATGCATCCTTCTATGAATAGCTTCATGATGGGTGAAAATGCTGTTTACAGTTACACCATATCGCTAAACAAAAAGATGTCAATAAAATGGATGAGAAATAAGTCTGAAATTAATAAATACCCATAATATGCTGCAACAGGTCTCCCTTTCTCTGCACCAAGTTTCCAAGGTACAATGGGGCCACGGATTATCATGTCTGCATCCAGTATGACAACCCAGTCAACATTTTCTGCATCTTTACTATGTTTGAGCCAGTGTACAACTCCAGCAGGTTTGTTTATTGCAGGGTACCTACATAGTAAATAGATTATTTATATATTGCGCTCCTATCTCTGGATAAAGGATTTCCTTTTTGTAACAAGGTATTCATTTATCTTTTTATGCAAAGGCAAATTTTGAGATTAATACTGCTGAAAGAGGAATATGGGAGAGAACAAACACCTGCATAATCTGACAATAATCAAAGTACAACCAGAAATAAATTGATCATGAAACAAGAACAGCAAAATTACATAGCTGATGCTGAATAGCCTCTATTTAAAGAAAATTAAACATAGTTAAACAGTGTGAGCTGAAAGAAGACATCAAGGAAGTCCTTGTCAACCTCGTAACTACTCAGAAGCACATTATAAAAATCAATGACTAGAAATTGTAGTAATAACAACTCGGTGACTACTGTAACACAAATCAGAGCTATGCTCATAGAAGTAATTTAGTTACCACGGCATTCCACAAAGTTAGCGCACAAAGTTGCCACCCAGATGCAGCTATAAAGAGAATTAAACCCATTACTTAATGGAAAAAACTTAGGTGCAATTCCTTATATCTTTGCTATCAAATTCTTTAATCAGAACATAACAAGTGTATAGTTCTCTGTAAGGTCCCCTGCTATGAGATCTAGTTATAGGTCTAGCTATACGAAAATCAGCAAGAGATATTTAGAAGAGGAATCTGCCTTCCTCCTGCGACCTATAATGCTGGTTCAGATTTGAGAAAGAACCTGCAATCTCTGAGTGTTTAAGCACAAATTG
The DNA here is from genome assembly GCA_037074585.1 of Biancaea sappan. Lineage (NCBI taxonomy): Eukaryota > Viridiplantae > Streptophyta > Magnoliopsida > Fabales > Fabaceae > Biancaea > Biancaea sappan. Next base: position 33,088,689 of record CM073499.1, read on the forward strand.
ATTGATGGTAACTGATAATCTTCATTTTACCAACAGTAGGATACATAAATGCCTAGGTAACTGCTATAGATAACTGTCCACTAACTGCAAACCCAACATAACACATATAAGACAACAAAAGTCTGAAAATACAAAATAAAGCAAAGAAAAGAGATGGTAAAATAAGTACATAACTACTGCAGAAAATACAAATAAACTGAAAGCTACTGCTGGTCTCCCTTCAATATTTGCCATGTGTGAACCGTTGATACACCAACAGTTTGCTAACATTATTCAATCAGAGCACAAGTGTATGGTTTTTAAACAATAAATGTATATTTTTTACAACTTAATATTACATGATTGGGTTTTTAAAGAACTTTTTACACATGTTCTATTTGTAGTGGAGAACTTGATAATAAAGATATAAAAAACTGCATATAAGTTCTATCTTTACTTAATTACTTGAAAGATAACAGCACGCAGAATTGATATCTGCGAAATACCTATCAAGTCTAGCATGGGACACCCCAAACTGAAGACAAACATAGTAGACTGCATTTAAAAAAGACAACCAGTCTACAATTCGTAATCAAATTTAAATTCCTAAAGTAAATGAACTTAGCGAAAAAGATTTTACCAGTCACCAGTTTTGGGGTGTCTGCTCATTGAGGGCACCTCAAAGGTGGGAGCCAAATGCATCCCTTTGTACGTTTTCTTCTCCTGATCAGTACAACTGAGAAGACGGGTTATCGGTCCAGGTTGTTTGGCCTTCTTATAGCTATTCATGAGACCCACTGTCTGCCAGTCAAAGTAGTTCTGACATTCCACAGAGAATAGGGTGTGGATTCTCCAAGGAGCTTTCTGACTCTTTTCTGTGCACCACACAGTGCCAATGCACAGAGCTACCAACACCAATGCGTATAATACCGAATGTTCTGACATTGTAGCTTGATTATATATCAGATATTAAATGGGTATTGTCTGCAAGATCTGAATTTCATGACATTACTATTCTACAGTAGGGCTTTTTGTTGTCAATGCAAATGAATTAAAAAAGTTAATGGATTATCTATAAAAAATATATATAACAAAAAAGGGTCTGACACTAATTAACAGTTTAAAAGAGATATCAGATTCACATTTTTCGTTATTATTACTAGTTAAGGTAGCATGCGGGTTCATGCAATGAAGCCATCGCCTTTGTAGATACTTAATCTGTGGACAAAAATAATTAAAAATAAATAAGAACTCTCATTCATAGTAATTAGAAGGAAAGAAGGTAAAGCTGTAATAAGTACATTCAAATATGTTTTTAATAGTGACTGAATAATACAAAGAGTATAATATAATAATATAACCAAATAGTAAACCATATCAGACTTTGATGCCAATATTGTCAGACTCACAAATATGATACATCATATGAACATATATATATATATATATATATATTAAATATAACAGCAACGTATATCTCACTTCATGAAAAACTTTGATTGATTCATTCTCATAAGAGTCATTTAAATGCCAAATTGGTAGACTGTAAAAAAATAAAACCGGAAATGCATAAACAACTATAATGCAATTTTAGCAATCCCACCTTCATTGCAAAATAATGAACCTAGTACAAGAACATACTTTTGGAACCATATTAAAATTTTGAGTAGATTGGATTAGAAATGATCACATTAATCTACACAATCACCACTAACAGAAGAAAAAAGACCGCGACCATTAGCAAGTTAATTTTCTGCATTGAATTTTTTCACACAACCACACTTTTATAGCAGATGGTTTAAGTTGTAAACGTCGGCACACATCAAATTTCCACAACGTAGCTGGAACCTGTTAATGCGTCACTTAGTTGTCAAGATCACAGTACACACTTACTTGTACCTCCTTCTCCTGAACCCTAGCTCCACAGTACGTTTGCAGTTATTACAGCAAGAATAACCACAGAATTCAGAGCGAATCAGCAAATTTCCAAGATGAAATTTGCAATAGAACTCACATGGGTCATCTCAACAGCTTGTGCCTAAACCAGAGTCATTTCTTCCTCCATCATTGTCCATTCCCATCAAGATCTGCAGTTCCAAACCGGCGAAAGATGAGACGTTCCCCTCCCCTGTTTCTGTTGTGATGAATTCTCAGATGCAGAGCCTCTGGGGGTTGACAATGGCTGATGGGGTTTGTTTGTCTCTGTTTGGAGGGGAAGAAACGAGAAAGCGAGAAGCAGAGACAGAGTGAGGAGATATAGAGAACGAGAGATTTGGATTGAGACTAGAGAAGTTGACTAATCAATGAGAGGCTCTCAAAGGCGGAGGGATTTGAGATTTGAGACAACGAAGGAAGAATCTACACTGATTTTTGTACTTTTTTATTTATTTGGAGACAGTTTTGCTGTGTTTCAATCTATGGATAATAATTAATAAGTAATTGATCTGACATAAGTTTAAAATGAATTTAATTGACAAAAATAATAAATAAAATTGCATATATATATTTAAGTGAGGGGAACGCACTTCCAAAACTAACTATCTGAGGGACACAATTTTATTTTAGACCAAGTTTGATATTATTTTGAGTATAATAATTGAAAAATATGTGTAAGCAAATAAAAATTATACTAAAATTATGTATATATAGCAGATTGCATATTGCTTATAAACTTTTAATTAATAATAAGTTTATTAGTTACTAAATAATGAAATTAATGCACAATTGCACATGGTTAAAATCCAATGATCCAATATAAAAAACATAGACATGTTTTTTTATGCAAAATAGATTTATATACACTTCTTTATATTTTTGTTATTAAGTTCTTAACTAAAAATAAAACATGTATAAACCATTGAATTTGTAGTTCAAGTAATATGATATTAGAATTTATGGGCTAGGGTCAAGGTCCAAGCTCTTGTGTCATCAAAAAATAAATAAAACATGTATAAAAAGTTTTTCAGAAAACCAATTTTGTAATATTGAATTGTAAAAAAACATATAGTTATTTTTAAAGATCATACATTTATTATATTTTAATTAAAAAATCATACATTTATCATGTTTCAATTAGAAAACTTGAGAGTTGATAAGAAATATTAAAAAAAATGGCATATAAAATTTTCCTTCATGTAGATGTTTGGTGGTAATAAAAATTCAAAAATCATTGTGTTAATGAATAAGCCCTTTTAACTATTTTTAATGTTCTTCATTAAAGGTAATCATACTCAAGAAATTATCATATATTAAATGTGAATACTTCTTTCAATAAATATTAACTAACTCTTTCTACTAGATTTAACTCCTGTTAATTAATCATTTATTTGAAGCTTTAAACAAGAAGATCTGAATATGAACTTTCAAATATTTAATGCATTAAAATGGTTAGTTGTAAGTTAGGGAAAAATGTGTTCTTTTCGTTTAATTTTAAATGATAAATAATTAATATTTATTCTTTGCCAAAAATTTAGCAATATAATGTTAATCTATAAGAATTTCGCAGTCCCAAAATTACAATTCTCTCTCAACACCTATAACAAGAAGTTCATATCATGATAAATTAAAGAGAGAAAGAGAGAGAGAGAGAGAAATTGAAATGCAAGTTCTAAGGACAATCATGAGTTTTATAATTATTAAAACTCTCATAACAAAGATTTAAATAAATTTATTTGAATATTTAGAGGTGAAATTAAATATTTAAATGACTTCAATCTTAAAGAATAAATATCGTGTCACGGCCTAACTAGTAACTATCACTCATTCACCAAAGTCAAAATTTGCATGCGACAAAGAATGAAAATGAACCCATAGATATGAAAGGGAGATTTCACTTTAATCAACAGATGAAAGGTATTTGAAAAAAAAAAAGAAAGAAAGAAAGAAAGAAACAAAAAGATGTTCATTATCGAATTAAAATCCTAAGGATGAAGACTAATATAAAAGACAATTATTGAAGCTTATGCTTCAACGTAAATATCCTTCTAGTATTGGTACTAGTTATTTGAACTTAAAAGCCATAATAATTCAGATTTTTAAGATGTCAAATTTGAAGATGTTTTATTCTTTACGCTTGATAAGTCCAAAAGCATTTAATCTTCTGTTTTATTTGTAGAAAATAATCTTTGTTAATAAAGAAAAACAATCTTGTTGCACTTTTTTTTAATGAAGTTGCCAAAATGTTTTTTCTTTAAAAAAAACTCCAAAATATTAATTCAAGTTCATAGATGGGAATATGATATTCTCTTGTACAGAAAGTCTTGTTTCCTAAATTAAAATTTTCAATTTCAAACATCAACGGTCTTAATTTTTTAAATTTTTTTCAAAAATGTCATTTTTTAAATTAAAGTTTAATAATGGCTAATCAATATTCACGATCGATAGCTACCATCAAACAAGACTTATTTCTCTATAAAATAAGAGAGGATTCTAATCCGTAACAACCGCAACTTGAAATTAAATGTCTAAGGAAATTTTAATTTCTATATTTTATACTTTTTAGGTATAAAAATAAATTTTTGACAAAAAAAGCATAAAATTAATTTTATTGGAGTATTTAACACACTATTTCTATAAATATGTTTTTGGAGATTCAAAATTCTTGACATTACAGAAATTCTTAAATCGTTGAAGCCAATTTTACTTATTACATAATCCACACTTGTATGACTGATTGCTTAAAAATTTAAGTGAATAAAAAAAACTTAAAAACTGATCATGAAATTACTTATTAAAGACATAAATATAGGGTAAGCTTTAGCTTGATGGACCAACACATTTACTCTTAATAAAATTAGAGGTATGTGTTAATAAAATCAGTGTTCAAAGAACTAGACTAAATCAACTGGTTTAACTAGAAAATTAGTGAATTAGTTAGGGAATTAGTTTCATTTAGACTAGTGAACCAGTAAAAAATCGGTCAAACTGGTAAAAATGGTCAATTTAACTAATTCAATATTTTTGAATTTTTGAATTTTTTAAATTTTTACTAAATATTATTTTGTATTTTTAAGAAATCTCCAAAAATTTAAACTATTACGAGAATATGTAAGATTAGTATAAATATACTATAACATTATACATTAATTATATATTTTAATATATTTTAAATACCACCGGTTCGATTGTGATTCGACCTCAATTCGACCATTAATCATTAAATCGGTGCGTCGACGATCCAATTTTTTAAAACTTGAATAAAATATAACCTTTCCCTTATATCTGTTAGCCCAAATCTATTTGGTCTTATGACTTAACAGCTCACACTTGAAAAAATTATTTAAAAAATAATAATAAGTAAGGACTTATTTGGTTATTGTTTTTAAAAACAATTATTGTTTTTAAAAACAATCTTTTGTTTTTAAAAATAAAAAACAAAAAAATTATTTGGTGTATTATTTTCAAGAAATTTGTTTTAAAAATTATTTTTGAAAATTTGCTTTTAAAACAAAAAAACAAAGTTCTAAAAACTAAATAGGTCCTTGAATCGGTTAGTTCAAGGGTCAATGGTCAAATTACAGTTGAACTAGTCTACTTTAAAATATTTAAAAAATAATATACAAAATTAAAGACTATAAACATAAATTTATAAATTCAATTAAAAATAGGATTTTATATCAAATTACATAAAACAATATGCACAATTAAAAATTCACAATAAAAATTGACCAAATAACAAGGAAATATTATTAATCAATATAATATTCATTCATGCTAAATTCATAAAATATCAATATATTGACATCTCTCCTAAAATTAGTTGACATGTAATATTAATTTCTTCATTACTTGATTATAGAATAAGCAAAATTAAAAAACAAAAAATAAAAAATTCAACTGGACAGTTCAACAAATTCATTTAGCACTATTTCTTATTAGTGGTTATTCTGGATTGATCCCTTAACCGTTTGGTTGAACTGGTCAGTTAGGTCTAGTTTCTGACAACACTAAAAAAAAAATAGAACATATTTTCCATATTTTTTAAAATAATATTCTGAAAAAAAAAAGGCATTGCGTTATAGTAAATAAATAGGTTTATTAATAACATTTATGTAACTACAACTTTTTGAAAACAAATATTCTAAACTGATTTTTTTGTTTTCTTAAATTTTAAAAATATTTTCAAACAAATTATCTAAATACATTTTTTTTAATTTTCAAAAGAACTTTTTAAAACGAGTTTACAAAACTCACTTTCAAATCAAAAAAACAAAAACATTACCAAATAGGTCTAAGTCTTGCTATGTAAGATAACTTTAGTAAGCATGTAGTGATAAAAAATTGTCAAGTTGAGCTGAGCATCGACCAATAACACAGAAGCAAACAAAAGATTAGCAAATAAAATTGTCAAGTAATGAGGCATGTTAGGCGCATTCAGAATTCACATGCTTTTTTTTTTTTGTAAACAAGGGAAATTATATTAAAAAAACCAGAAAAGAGACCAAATAGTCTTTAGTACATGAAGTTTGTCGCGAGCTGAAGGTAAATGAATGACAGAAATTAGAAGCAGCAGTAATAGGAATAGTTTGAGACAGACAACGATAGGAAATGAGATAGAAACAGTCATCCAACATAAATGAGAGTGATAAGCATAATGTAAAAATAAACAAGCAACCAAAATTATAATACCTGCCAATTTTGAGATCACGTGATTGGCAGTATTATAGTTTTTATAATGATAATTGCCATTATTTTGATAGTATTATTTTATAACGTTATTTTAGTGATTTTTTTAACGCATTATTTTAATAGAATTATTTTGGCCATTTTAATTTTTCATATTTAATTGAGTTCTTTGAATGTTATTTTATGGAAATTTTCCAGGTTGAGTGCTAAGGAAAGTAAGGTTAGAGGAAATACCTTGGGAAGTGGAAATAGTATTAAGGAACAGGAAATTGAGAGAGAATAGTTATGAGGCATTGAGGGAAGCTGGATATTCACAGAGTACGAAGAGGGACGAATATGAAATAAGAAACTAGGGTAGCATCTAGAGTATGGGAAATTTTTAAATTGGGAAAATTACAGATTTGCCACTACTGAGGTTGATTAGGGATTGTGATAGAAATGGCTAGCACCCAATAGGGGGGTGAATTGGGTTTAAAAAAAATTGCTAAGACTTGATGGAAGTTTAAGAAGTTTTAAAAACAATGCCAAGCTTTTTATAAAAGTAAAATAAGTATGATCAAGATGAATAAATATGGAGTACAATTAATCAAACATAGAGCTTTAAACAATTAAAGAGATAAATGAATATATAGTGCAAGGAAGTAAAGAATATATAAATAATTAAAGAGCAAGGGAAGAGAAAATCAAATAACGAGATTTATACTGGTTCGACTTAAACCAAGCCTACATCCAGTTTTAAGATAACTTCTTGAGTATTTCACTATAAACCACAAGTTTATGCAATTAGGCACTTGCAAGCCACTATAACATAGATCTTTTCTTCCTCAAATGTGTCTCTCCCCCTTACAGTGTGTTTTCTCTCAAACACTAACTCAAGGAACCAATCCTTGAGCAACTAAATTTGAAGGCTTAAAGAAAATAGTGGTGGACACTCTCAAAGTATAGATAACCCAGAAATTAAGTTCAGAATTTTTCTCTAGCAATTTAGAGAGAATGGAACTCAAGATAATATGAGAAATGAACAATTGAAGCTTGATGCAAATTGTGTTGTAAAATTCCCTTTATATAGTGAAACATTGCTGCTACAGTGACTGCTTTAGTCAAAATTGCCACAGTAAGCTTCATCATCATTTTTCAACTTTTATACAACAACAAAAAAACTTTATCAACCTTTTTCAACAATCAATATTCTTTTTCAAAATTGATACAGTAAAAGGCATTCTTTTTCAAATTTTATTACAACAACCAATAAATTTTATCATACTTTTTCAACAACCAATAAACTTTATCATACTTTTTCAACAATCAAATTCATTTTTCAAAAGTACTACAGTAAAAAGCATTCTTTTTCAAATTTTATTACAATAACCAATAAAATTTATCAACATTTTTTAACAATCAATATTCTTTATCATACTTTTTCAACAATCAAATTTCTTTATCAAAAGTGCTACAGTAAAAGATTATTCTTTTTCAATAACCTTTTTTCTTTTTCAAATTTGCTACAGGAAAAGTCATCCTTTTTCAACAATCAATCAATACAATTTATCAAAAATCAATTTATACTACTATATTTAAATAAGGCATCAGATATATTTGGGCCAAGAAAGATTAAATCATACATTGGATCAAGAAGATTAAATCATACATTTGGGCCAAGAAAGATTGAATCATGCATTTGGACCAAGAAGATTAAATCATATATTTGGACTACGAAAGACTAAATAATACATTTGGGTCAAGAAGATTGAATCATATATTTGGACTAAGAAAGATTAAATCATATTATAATTCTCATATATTTGTCATCATCGAAACTTATAGCATAATACATTATGGCTAACAGATTGACCCGAGGGTAAAGTAATAATTTTATCTTAGGCGGGTATATATAGGTGGCCCCACCCTTTTTTTCTCATTTTCTCACTTCTCCCTCCCTCCCTCCTCACTCTTTCTTCTCTCTTTCTCTCTACCTTCTCCACCCATCTCGAGCGACCAACCAACTCAAGAAAGCAAGGAATCGAGGTAGGAATTATGATTTCTCGAACTTTTTCCTATTTTTGGATTTTAGGGCATTTTGGGTAGATTTGAGGATTGGGGCTTGGATTGTGGATTAAAATTGGGGTTTTTGGTGTATAAATGCTCCTTAAACACCAAGGATGAAAACCCATGGAAGAAATCATGAGAAACTATGAAGATTTGGCCAGATCTGAGTTAAAATTGTGAAGAAATTGTATGGGTCGCGATCATGGCACCCAGGCGCCAAGCTTCAAAGTGGAAGAAGGCTGTGGCGCCCAAACTCCAGGTGTGGTGCCTAGGTGCCAAGTGTGTGTAGCACCCAGGTGCCAAGCATGTTGATGTCAGACTGTAATGCTTAGCTACACCTTTTTTCTGGCCATAATTCTTTCATTCGTACTTCGTTTTTAGCAAACTTTATATCATTGGAAAGCTATTTGAGTCTAGTTTCCAATGGTATAATTTCATTTGGAAATTCATTACTAATTAAGAGTTATGACCAAATGTGTGAGCAAAGGTTGGTATTAGTGGTAAAGATTTTTCTTGTTTTATTTATTTATTAATTTTGGTTGATTTTAGGTGACTTAGGAGCTACATTGGCTTCATTTCTCAGAAATTCTTTCACGATAAACCTTATCAGCATCAAAGTGAGTAAGTGACCTACTAACTAAATTTTTATTAAAATTGCTCAAGTACAGTATAAATCCTACTCACACTATAATTGAATTTAAATTCATTAAATTCCCTAGTTAGTTATGTTAACTAGATAATAGAATGTTGATTGTGATTTGAGAGGTTAATGTGTGGAATATGTTTAGGAACACTAAATTGGTTGTGGGTTGTTGCATGTGACATATTGTGTTTATGAGAACGCATTGTATACGTCACGATCCAAATCCAAGAACATGACAGGCATGGTGGTGGGGTCTATACCACCACCGTAAGCCTAATATCACACACGCTAAGCGCACACAGTATAAATATAATAATAAAGTAAACTCTTTTATCACAAAGTTCACAATATACCTAGGAGTTCTATTCACTACAGAGCAATTCAAAGAAACCAACATACCCGATATCAAAATCATCCCAAACTGGAAATGGTTGAGAACATGGAGACTCCGCTACTCTTTATACGGAGTCCCACCAACTAAGCAAAACCTACAAGGTCACAGAGAAAAGGTAAGTTTGCAATTACTCAGTAAGAGGATAATTAAACTAAATAGGTTACCCCACATGCTACTCATAGGGACGGGACACGAAATTAATATCACATCTACCAACACTAGGCCCAAGTCTCTTCCTATACAACCTGCATAGCTAAGTGAGGAAATCCTACTCTATGTACATAATCATCATTAAGTCATGCACCATGAGGAAATTACAAAATCCACATCATTATATGACTCAGCCACACAAATTTAACATGTGACACCAAGCAATTTAAGATAAGAGATTTTCACCAAAATCGCCATACATGTATATATATACACCAAATTTAAATAAGAGTAAGACTAAATGTCTCCACATAAAACACACATGGGATAATTAGCCATTTAATTTAGCACAATTCCAAAGTTGCAATATGTCCACTGTTCTAGGACATTTGAAATTTATAAGGCAAAAGTATATTCTAGGTCCTTAACGTTTACACGCGCTTAAATTCATGTCCCTAAACTTTAATGCCACATCTTTAAAAAGCTTTCAAATATGCTCTTTTTTGTAACTTCAGAATAGGCTTGTGACTTGGCAAATTTTAGCATCCACCTTAGATTCCATGTGGACCTCAACCTGTGAAGTTCCCCAAATGCCCCTCTATGGAGACAAATTAGATTTGAAAACTTCCTAAAAATCCTCCTAAGCAGCGAGAACGATGTTGTTGTATCTTTTGTAACTGTGTTGACTGATGGACAACTTCTTCATCAGTGGTGAGGGCGACAAGGATGGCGGCATAGCAGGATGGCGCTGCCACAGAGGTAATTTTCTTCTTCCTTCTCCCTTTCCTTCTTCGTTGATGCAAAAAATGATTCGTGCCCTAATTTTGAAAAATCAAATTTCTGATTTTGTTCCCCTTTGATTTATGCCCTAACTTCAAATGTTGAAGGATTTTGCTACCCTAATTTTGATTTGTGACCTGCCCTTGATTGTTGCCCTATTTTTTTCCTCATAGCCCATATTTTGATTTTGTGCCATAGTTCTTTGTCTCTCGTACTCTGTGTTCTTTGTGAATGTCCCTAGGTTGCTATGAAATAAACAATTTTTGGAAGTTAGGAATGATTTGTTAATGTGTTTGTTTTCTAGTTACCTTTGCGCCATTCTCCAATATAAGGGTGGAATGATCTCTTCCATTTATCTCCACTGAGATTATGCTTTGCACCACACTGCAATTGATTCAAAATTTTCGTGGAGAGAGATTGGCTTCTAAAAAGTGTTACAGTGTGCCCTTAAGAATCTTCAAAGCATAATAAATGTCATCCCCTCCTCCTTGCAGTACTGTGTGGTCCCAAAGTGGAATCTTACATGTAAAGTAGTTTACCCAAGAAATTAATAGAAAAATAGATTAAGCTATTGATTGGTCAAAGATTTATTGGTGTTTTTAATTAAAGGTTTATTGTTGAAGTGTACCTTAATTTATGTCTTTTTATTGGATTTTTTTATTTCAGTTCTTGATGAAGATATTTGCTGTGGAAGTGTACCAGGGTGGCAAGCTCAATGGAGGAGCATATGTTGGGGGTAAGGTTGACTCATGGAACTCATGCGACTCTAATAGATGGAGTTATTTTGAGATCTTAGATTTGATTAAAGAAAACTACGAATATGCTAAGGTCGAGTCAATGTAGTACAAGGCTCAGGGAGATTCGACAGAGGAAGGGTTGAAGATGCTGAAAGATGATAATGGAGCATTGGAAATGGTGGACATTGCAAATAAAGAGGGCGTAGTACATTTGTATGTCATTAACAAGCTTGAGGGGCCCACGTTGTTAGATGACCCATCTCAAGACCCAGTGTTAATGTTGCATACACATGCTTCCCCATATCCTAACAAGGAAAGTAGAAGGAAAGCAAAGGTATAATGTTGTTGTTGTAATTTTTATATTAGATATACGGTTACCTTTTTTATGATTGTAAATGTAACTTGTAAATTGTATATGTACCATAAGTTTTGACTTGAATAAACATTTGTTTGTATTGTACTCTACAATTTAAAATTGTATGTGTACTTAATGTTTTTACTTGAATAAATCCCTTTCAGTTTTGACTTAAATGTGGTACGACTTTTTATTTTTGTTTATATGTTAAATATGATAGGAAAAAGAATAAAGTATTAGACATTATGTTGAAATGACGTTGTAGGGGAATGAAGTAAAATAATTGTTACATTTCTTTCTTTCTTAATTTGTAGGGCAAGCAACCTATTGGTATTGACCATGGTGAGGCAAATGGTGATGAGTCTGAGGAGGATAATGCACTAAAGGTGAGATTCATGGATAGTGAAGATGAAGATAAAGATATTGTTGGTGGGTTGTTTAGTACAGAGCATATTGAGTTGCATCTGACTAGTAGTAGCAAGGTCTGTAAATATACATCACAACCATCTAGTAGTGATCTAGTCAGGCCAATAGTGACGTCGTCAACAGTAAGGGACCTCAGTGATGACAAGCTATATAAGAGTGAGTCCTTACATAGCATCGACAGTGAAGATGAGGAAAGACCTATTGAAGGTTTAAAGTTCCCACTTTATAAGCTTCTGAAGGATATATCTGAGTATAAGTGGGAGCTTAGCACAATTTACCCTACTTGGGAGGATTTCCAAGAAGTAGTGATTACTATGTTGTACATACAGAAAGGAATCTATACTACACCAAACTTGACTTGGTTAGAGCAAGGGTGAGGTATAGGGGTGATTGTCCTTAGGAGGTATATGCTACTAAATTAACGAATGAAGATACATGGCAGTTACGATCAATTAAGAACCAACATACATGTGCAAGATGCTTTAAGGTGTACTTGATGAGCTTGAAGTGGCTTGAGAGGAGAATACAAAAGAAATTGAAAGATAAACTGAAATTGAGGTTAAACGACATAGTGACAAAGGCCCAAGAAAAGTGGAATATGCGCATTATAATAGCTAAAGCTAGTAGAGCTAGAAGGGATGCAAGAGAAGTAGTATGTGGCTCTTTCAAAGAGCAGTTTTTAAGGTTTTATGACTACTGTGAAGAGCTAAGAATGTCAAACCCCGGCTTTGCAATGAAAATGCAAGGAAATATACCACTGGGATTTGAGATTGACATGCCAAGTGCTAGTAGCAATCCCACATCGATGCTACCGAAGTTTGAGAGGTTGTACATGTGCTTAGATGTATGTTAGAGGTGCTTTCTACTGTGTTATCCTATAATTGCTCTTGATGGGTGCTTCTTTAGGACTTCATCCAGTCATACTTCAGGAAAGAGCACTACCAAGCATGCTTTCAGTATATGGTCCACCTGACTAATGGCCCAAATATGTAGCCATCTACCCCATATGATGATGTCCTCCCTCCTCCATATTGGAAGCCTATCAGACGTCCAAAGAAGAAAAAAAGAAAAGATCCTAAAGAAGAGACTTAGAACATAGGATAAATGTCTCGTAGGGAGTGTGCCTAACAATGTGGCAATTGTGGAATCATCGAGCACAATAGGAGGGCTTGTAAATTGCCAGGACCACAGCTATCTATTTCTTCTGTGCCAGTACCAGCCTCTTTATATAAATTTTTAGTGTATATGACTATTTGCAATATTCTATCATGGCATTACACCTCATTTTAATTGCTATTGTTGAATTGCAACAGCCACAAAGGCAAAAGATGGTAATAAGATGTCCAAGCACTCAGGCACAGCCACCTCAAACTCCATTCATGGTAATTACGCCTTTTACCTCATAGAGTTTGTCTTACTTTATGTTCAATGGTTCACTTAATTGATGTAATTGATGTCCCTTGATTGGTAATTATTATACTACAACATGTACCTCAACAAAATCCAGTCATGAAGCATAGCTCACTGCCAGCTACCTCAACTGCTCATCCTTCAACTACAGCTCCAACTGCCTCACAGCCGTCAACTTTATCCCACACTCAACCACAAGTATACTTATAACTTATTTGTAAATGAACACTTAGTTATTTAAGTTGACAAAATTATAACTTCATTATTTTGTATATATATTTGTAGACCTCATAGCCACAACAGAGTGATTCACCGAGCACTAGAATTAGATACAATACTAGGGCTACAAGAAATCCAAATAGAAAAACAAAGATGAAAGGTGGTGCAGCAAGCCAATATTGAAAGCACAGTGCCCCGTGATTGTTAGACTAGGAACCTTGTTTGGCCATTATTTTGTAGCTATATTGCTGGCCATTTTTATTTATTGGTGTCCATTATTTTGTATCTATGTTGTTTGCCATTATTTTGTAGTTATGTATCTATTTTATTCTGAGCATTATTTTGTATTGTGTTGGCCATTATTTTGTATCTATGTTGCTGGCCACTTTTGAATACATTATATGTATACTTATGTTGTTGGTTAATATGAATGAATTATTTTAGGAATACTAACTGTTAGATATGGCCGATTCTCCTTGTTTACGTGTCTATAAACTGTTTTAAATCGAATTTCATGACATGATGACAAGTTTGAATAAGTGAAAATTGTGAGACTACCATGTCATTTATGTTTCAGGAATTGTCAAATATATCCCTTATGTTTCTTAAATTTTCAATTATGTCCTTTAAGTTACTTTTAAATGTCTAATATATCCTTTAAGTTTAAAAAAGTGTCATCTATGTCCTTCAAGATTTACGAAACTTCACATTACTATCCTTTGAGTGTTTTGTGACATTATTTTTTTTCCATGTATACTGATATGATTTGTAATTTTATGGTTTTCTTAAACAAATTTTACCATTCTTTTTTTCCTTACTTCAAAAATACAAAACATAAAGGCCATGTTTGAGCCAAATGGAATTAATTAATTTCAATCATGATAAGTAAATTGAGTGGCTAGGATAAAATGCTATAAATACAAAAAAATTTCATTGCAAAAATTAGACCATTTACATGGTTGATAACAGATGTTCCCTTATCGTTCATAATTATCACTACACCATACATAATGCATCATTACAACAGAAATAATTGGGGGAAAATAAACTCAGTTGTCTTATATTACAACACGAGACTTCCTTCTCACTTATTCATTTTAAGAAGCATACATTCATGATTAGAGAAAATATCAAAAGTGAGATAAACAACTTCTTCATTCTCCTTTCTTCCTTCAATTCATCTTCAAGCATCCTAATATTCTTCCGAAGATGATACATGGCCAATGCATCCTCTTCAATCGGGGGATCTAACCACATGAAAAAATCATAGCCTCCTTCAACCTGTATATTTAACATTAATATAGTTAAACTTGTACAATAAACATCAAGTAAAAACAATCAAATTTATTCTTTAATTTCCTTCATATCATACATCGTAATTTTTGCATCCCAAAAATCTTCGCCCCAGATTTTCTAGTGTGCGTGAAGTAGCCAATTAAGCATATTAGCCACAATCACAGATCAACCTTCCCCTCCTACCATTATAACTAGAAGCTTGGGACACCATTGGTGCTAAATTCCACACTAAAAATAAAGACTGAAGTTAACACTAAAATCAATAGATGTTGAATCAAAGGGCCTATCTTGCTTGAACTTGCACGATGTGCTAATGCAGTAATTATTGCCTTTAACAATATTGAAGTCTCTTTTTCAAAAGTCAATATATATATATATATATATATACCCAAAATTACTTCATGCACATTCTATTTAAGCAGTATATACATAAGCTGAAACAATAAGGTTTTAAGACCTCTGAATATATTGAAGCAAAATATTGGAAAACTATTACAATAGCATATTACTTACTGGAATTACTAGAACAATCGTTACAATAGCAAAGAACCAGCCATCAGTCTTAGAATAACATTGTTACAACAACCAATCAATAACATAGAACAAGTACTATGAGAGTTAAGTTATTTTGTTCATTATTTCTTATGAAATGTGTTTTCATTGTAATAAAAAAGTTGCATTTCACAAGAATATTTTCAATTTAGGTGGTACAATGGTACTCATTCCATCTCTTGCCAAAATATGTGAACTTAAGGTTCCAATTCGAGCTAGGGTTCGAAAGAAATTGCCAGCCAAAATCTTCTTTGCAGAATCGAAGAAGGACATGGAGATAGGAGAAGGAAATTACCTCATTGCCAGTGCCATAGTCCTATGCCACCTTCTTCATCACCCTCGCCGCTAGTGGAGAAGTGGTCCTACAATCAACAATGCTTTGGAAGAGAGAAGACAACATTGTTTGTATTCCAGGTAACTTCTCTCATGTTTTATGGCTCCATATGAAGCTTAAAGGTAAAATGGGCATTTAGGGAATTTCACAGGTCGGGGTCCATGTGGAATCTAAGGTAAATGCTGAAATTTGCCAAGTCACAAGCCCATTCAATGTTTTCTATTAATAGAGTTAGCGAAGTTACAAAAAAGGGCATATTTTGAAAACTTTTTAAAGATGTGGGATATATTTGACCAAAAAAAAATTCAAGGACATGAATGTAAGTGCATGTAAAAGTTAGGGACATGAAATATATTTTTTCCAATTTATAATATATCCACTATTCCAGGACATTTAATTTAGTAATGTTGTCCACCGTTCCAAGACATTTAATTTAGTGATGTTATCTACTATTCCAGAACATTTAATTTAATAATGATTTCCACCATTCCAAGACAATTAATTTAATAATGATGTCCACTGTCTACCATTCTAGGACATTTAAATTTAATGTAATAATGATGTCCACCATTCTAGAACACTTAATTTAATAATAATGTTCATCATTCGAGGACAATTAATTTAATAACGATATCCACTGTTCCAGGATATTTAATTTAATAATGATGTCCACCCTTTCAGAACATTTGAAATTTTTAAACCACCGAGGCTATGTCACATAAGAGAGACCACTAAGGTTAATCCCTAATAATTAATACAATTTCCTCTTGGCAAGCCTCAGGATTATAATATGTGTATAGATTCATCATAACCATCACATATAACCCAACATAGTTAAATGTTATCTCAGCATCAATAAAATTTCAATGTAACAAAGAACTGTTCACACACAGCTTATACAATTCCTACATGTTCATGTATGTCAGTATTCACAATCTACAGGATTTCCTCAACCATGGGGAATCACACACACGGGCACAAACACACACACACACACACACACACACACACATATATATATGTATACTCATGAAGTTGTCACAAGACTATTATTATCCTTACAAATCATGCTTATATAATACATCTATTTAGGTCTGTGCTATACCAGTCATAACAACATCTAAGTATTTTTCCTATTATATTTATAATGATAAGGAGTGTATGCATCTCTGTTCTAGTATATATATATATATATATATATATATATATATATATATATATATATATATATGTATGTATATTCACATTTCTCATTCTTACAACCATTTGAAAGGAGAGGCAAATAAGTATATGTATACACACATCGCTCGGGTTATCCCTATATCGCTTGATATAATTATATGTATATATATATATATATATATGAAATCATGTGTACAAAGAAAACGTGTGTACTTTACCATAGACAATATATATTAGCACACATAATTATTTCGTAGCCGAAACCCTTTCACATCTATTAGATCAACGTGTACATGCCCTCATTCATCAAATAATCACATTCTTTTCAGACAAATGCATACTTCCATTTTATAAAGACCCACGAGGTTTTCAAAACCTTGTACATAAATTATTAATGTTGTAAATGTATTTTAAAGGTACACCCAAGGTAAGATAGAGATCTCCTCACTTGGACTTGAAGTACTCCCGGCCTCCAAAGAATATCCCAGCCAAGTCTCGAACCATGCCTAAGCCTACGAGACATCAAAGAGGATTTTAAAACTTAGAATCCAAGAGGTATTATCATACCCAAACCATGGCACCTTTTCCAAGGCCAAAATGTTGCCCAGGTGATGGCACCACATATGGCGCCTTAAGCATCACGACCTACGACCACAACAAAAACGCTCGGTTTTGAGGCTAAAAACCTCAAATCTCCACCAATTTCTTTGATTCTTTCAATAGGGTTTCATTCCTAATGGCCTAGAGTCAACTTGGCACCAATTTCCCAAGTTAATACTGACTATGGAGACTTGAATCATCAAATGTTCTTTAAAAAAAAACCTAACTTTCACTATTTCCACCTCAAAAACTTTAATCTCATTTCCTACATGATCACCTTTTTATTCCTTGTTCTTTCCTCATCACCTTGAATTTTGAAACCACAATTTCAGCCCCAATTTCCTCATTTAGGGCTTGAAAGACAACAAAAAAAGAGAGAAAGGGGAGAAGGATGAGAGAATGCAATCACTTACTTGATATGATCTTGGATTAGCCGAGAAAAATCCCTTCATTCCCTTTCCACAATTCCCAGCCAGCACAAGAGAGAAGAATGTCAAGAGAAAGGGAAAGAAGAAAATGAAATATAGACACAGCTAGAGGGAAAAATGAGGAAAAAGAGAATGTAAGGTTTGTGGGGCCCACTACTGTAGACTCACCACCATGATTTGAATTATTCATCAAATTCCTTTCTCAGTTCTTGCTCATCCCTTTTTTCCAAAAATGAAAAATTTTCCACACCCTAGATACTCTTTAGGAAGTTCCAATAAACTAATATCCAAAAATAGTAGATATTACAATATATGGAAAAGAAATCATATGGGAATGTAGACATACCAGAGGATGACTGATTGGTAGAACCATGAGGGCGCCATCCGTGCGGACTTGGAGGAACGTAGACCTCTAGAGGAAAATGTGGAGGTTGCCATCGGTGCGTACAAAAGTCAAGAATCAATCCTAGAGGAACGTAGACCTCTGGAAGATAGCTATTGAGCATAAGTTCTCTAGGAAAAGTGAGTACCGAGACTTAGACTCAATATGGTACACGTGAGAACGAAGACTCACGAATAGGAAGGCATGTGGTTGTTGCATAATCATACTCTGTGTGTGAGATATTTATGCTTATACATGCTTTGAAGTTATGTTAGAGTGTTTGATGAGGAATTGTGAGAGTGTAGGCTTGCATGGGAATAGGCATCACGATTGCGTAGATAGGTATGCTTGTGTGTATATTTAATTGTGCCATACGTGCTAAAGGTATTTGTTTATTTATGGCTATGATTATGGTATTTATACTTGTGCCTTATTTTATTGCATAGTCATTTGCTCACTGAGTTTTGATGAACTCACACCCCCTGTGATTATCTTTTTTAGATACAACAACTAAGGAGGAAGGGAAACTACTAGAGATTAGCAGCTTATGGAGATATACTCCATTTTTTATTAGAAGGTTCATGGAACTAATTTTTGGGCTATATGCCTAGGAAAAATACTCTGTAATCCTATAGGCCACCTAAGTCTTGCAGTAGTTAGGAAATTTATTATGTTTTGGCTATAATTTTCTTTGAAAACTATGTAATTTAATTTTTCTTTGGAAATTTATATTTTGCATCGTTGTGGATATTAGGACTGTTCAGGGAATTATGGGTTAACACATATGTATACCCTAGAATTTATATATATTCATGTGTTTGATTTTCAGGGCGTGATAAAAATAGAAATGCATGACTTTCAATCCGAGGTAGGGGAGATGGCATATGATTTTTCTTGATTGTAGATGAGCAAAACAAAGTCTGGGACATCATTGTAGATTGTAAGTGACAGTCTTTTTTATTCTCCTTTCCTTGGCTAAGGAGTCTGCGTACCTATTTTGCTGTCTGTTGGCTTTGAAGACAATGAAATCTACAAGTCTAGAAAGAAGGAGTCTGTAATTTTGAATAAGTGAGTCCAAAGGGTGAGTCATAGTATTATTTTGAAAAAGTAAATAAGCTGCTTGAGATAAGTAAGTTTCAATTTGGAGTTTCGAGTTAGGGAATTTCTGTCTTATGAGATCAAGACCTAGCCATATAGCCCAAAGTTTTAATAAGAGGGGGTTCCTGATGCCTATGGATTTAGAAAAGCCCGCAAGCCAAGTATCATCCTCGTCTCTAAGACATCCACCAGCCCTCATTAGGGAATTTGCCATAGATCTATCAATATTTAATTTAAGCCAAGTTGAGGTAGGGGGAGAGTTTGATTTAAATAAGGCAAAGAAATGTGGGGACGAGTTTCTAAGCATGAAATAAACTCTGCGGAATGGCTAAGTGCAAGTTTTGCAACCAGATAGGGAGGTTTCATCTGATTTTGAAAAAGATGGTTATTCCTATCAAGCCATATTATACGGATTATAAAGGGGAATAAACTACTCTAAGGTTAATTTAATTTGTTTTTTGTATGGTCATGAGCATTTGAAAAAAGCCAAGTTCCAAGATTAAGATTACAAAAATTTTGTGAGATTAAAAAGTGTGACCAAATATTTTGGGTGTGTATGCAATTCTGGAGTAGATGTTTAGCAGTTTCTTAAAGGGCATTACATATTGAATAGGTTGGTGAATGAGTGACATTGCATTTAAAGAGTCAGGAAGTATTTAGGATGCCTTTATTAAAGACTTTCCAAATAAAAAAATTTTCTCTTACGTTGTAATTTATTTTCCAAATCCAATTGTAGCTAGAGTCATTGTTATTATTATTGAGGAGAGAGTTATAAGTTGATTTGATGGAGAATTATCCATTAGGATTCAAGTTTCCAATATATAGGGGAGAGCAGTACCAATAATTTTGTTAGTTATATCTCTAGGGAGGGGAAAAGGTGTGCTATCTAGTTCCAAGTGCAACAATCATTAGTTATAGTAATGATGCTGGAAACTTTATGTTCAGATTCATAATAAGGAAGGGGACCAGTGAGTTGGTTTTGGAGAGGGGTATTATTAATCTATGAATCTCTCCAAAGGTTAATATCTTGGCCATTTTTAACGATTCTAGAAATGTTTTATGTAAAGAGATTTTTATCTTTGAGAATGATTTTATAGATATAGGAAGAATTTCTCAAGCGTCTTGAAGCGCTAAGGTGGTTGTATTTTTTGGTGAAGAATCTAACCCAGGGTTTGTCCTTGTTTATTTCAATCTTCCATCTTAATTTGGCCGTAAAAGTAGCATTCAAGAGGTGGCAATTTTTGAGTCCAAGACCACTATTGTGTTTAGATTTGCAATGTGGCTCCAGCTTATTAAGTGGATCTTATTGTTTGAGCTTGAGTGGCCCCATAAGAAATCTCTGCTGATTTTATTTATTTGGAAAGAATATTTTGGGGAAGGCTGAAAATAGGTATATGGTATATTGGAATTTGATTAAGAGTGACTAAGATGAGTTGGCTTCTACCAACAAAGAAGAGAAGGTGTTGTTTCTAACCTTGGAGTTTTTGATTTAGTTTGAGAGCAATATGGTTAAAATCCAACAATGAGTATTTGGGTAAAGGGGAAAGCCTAAGTAAGAACCCAGGTTGGAAGAGTTGTTAATCTAAAGGATCAATAAAGGTTACTTTGTTGTTTGGCACAGAGGAGGAAAGCCAAAATTTGGATTTATCCAAGTTTATTTCCATGCCACTAGTATTACATAAGTTAATAATGATATTTTTAATGGTATAGGCGGTGGCAATGTCAGCTATAGCAAAAGAAGGACTTTGTCGGCAAAAAGGAGGTTAGAACCCTTAAGATCGTGGTTCCTAAGTTCAAAGGGTTTCCAGGAGTTAATGTTGGTGGCTAAAGAGATTTGTATTGAGAGATATTCCATTGCTAGAATAAATAAGAAGGAGGAAAGAGGGTCACCCTGTCTAATACCTCTCCTAAGATTAAATGAGTTGATCTTAGTACCATTTAGGATTGGTGTATATTCCATACCAGAGAAGCAAGACTCAACAAGGGAGATCCATTTAGAAGGCAAGTTAAAAGCTTAGAGATGGTCAAGGATAAAACTCCAAGAGATTTTGTCAAAGACCTTTCTAATGTCAAGCTTTAAGATGAGCCAACCATGTTTAGTCTTGGATTTGTTCATGAAATGAAGAGCTTTCTGGGCCAAGAGGAAAAGGTCAATAGTATATTTATTTCACGACCCAAAACCAGGGGCTGTGATAAAATGCGGGCGATGTGACATCTACACCGTCGCAAGCCAGGATCTTTCAATTTAACTCACCAACATAACCTACATCCTAGGTAGCCTATCTAATTACAGAGCATACTAGAGAAATTAATTTAAAAGCAAATGAGATTCCCTTACCCTGAGTAATGAGAAGGCATTCTCGATCTATGAGCCATCATCTAGTCAGTCATCTATACCTGAAATTGTGAGGGGGTCAGTCTAATCCATTAACTCACCCAAATTAGCCTCACTCTACAAAAACATGCAATATATATATATATATATATATATATATATACAAACAAATCTTTTATGAAACCATATATGCATGACATCAAGCCACCCCGAAAACATACCTATCTCACGACCTTGATCTTTCCGGTTGCATGCATAACATACATGACACACATATTCACACACAACACGCATGCTACCACACACATAACTCATCTCCCCCATGTAGGTTTACATCCATATAGTGAACTTACTCAAGAGCTACGTTATCGAGGGTCTACGTTCCCACGAATGTTCAACTCAAGAGTTTCATTATATGGGTATGCATCTTTATATTTCTATTTCTCAAGACTTCATCAACGTGGGTCTACGTCTCCACGGATTTGTCATCGAGATGTTGTCTCATAGATCTACGTCTCTATAGAGAAACTTTTGGATGCTATGTCCACTAACCCTATGGTATGACTCTCATTCTGAGTCCTGGCCAATGCCCTAATCCGATAACTACTAGTGTCCAATCCCAGCATTGCACCACTAGGCCTCATCCAAACACAAATAAAATCATATGCCAAAATAATTCTCATTCCATAGTTTATCAAAAACAATAAATTATCATTTGTATATTTTTAATATTTTACATATGGCATTTAATGGAAATAGTAACACATATACCATTTCCATTTATGTCTCATATCTCCTAATCATTTAAATTATGCACGCTAGACATATCATCATTCAAGCATATAACCACATTTTTAATTACATTTAGTAAAAGCAACCCTAAGATATATAAACATACAGAGTAAGGCTAGATCCTTCACTAAGAATTGATGCCCTCCTAGCTCCCGCAAAATGCCACGGCCAAACCTCAGACCATCCAAAAACCTACGAAATAGCAATGCATGCATTCAACCTACAAAACATGAAAAACAGAGTTACCCAGGCTGTGGCACCCCATCCACCCAAATCCCTCACCCCAGCCTCAGGTGCCCAACCTAGCGCCTAAGGTGCGTAGGCCTTTCTCTGTACCACCAAGGCATCAGACGGTGGCGCCTGGGGAGCCAATGCCCCTGAGCCCAAAATACTTCTACCTGAGTGGTGCCTTGTGTCATGCCCCAAATTTTGGGCATGTGAATTATCATAAATTCTAAGGTGTACTTCAGTGATAGCTCATAAATTCCTAAACAGTCCTAATATTCATAACTATGCAAATCGTAAATTTTAAAGAGAAGAAATTTACATAGTGTTTTCTCCTACTTCTCATGATATCAGGAAATATAAATAATATAATAAATTCCCTAAAATACAGCATGAGCTAGGTGGCCAATAGGATTACAGAGCATTCTCCTAGGTATATAGCCCAAAAGTTGGTTCCATGAACCCTCCAATAAAAAATGGAGTATATCTCTATAAGCCACTAAATCTCCAATGGTTTCCCTTCCTCCTCAGTTGCTGTAACTGAAAAAGATAACTACAAAAGGTGTGAGTTCATCAAAACCTAGTGAGCAAATGATTGTGCGATAAAATAAAGCACACGTACAAATACCATAATCATACCACAATCAAAATAAATGCCTCAACACATACAAGCATGAATTAATACATAAGCATAAGTGTACCTCATCATGGAACCATGACTTATTGTTTCTACATGAGTCTACATTCTCGCAATTCGTCATTGAATCACAATTCAATGAAAAGATGCTAAGGGTCTACATTCCCTCAGCGTTAACATTCCCTTACGCAAAACACATATACAAATACAATAAAACAAATCCAATAACCTAACACAATTCCAAAGCATGTATAAGCATAAGTAATCATACATACAGAGTGTGATTATGCAACACCCACATGCTTTTCCTACTTTTAGTTTATGTTCTCATGTATATCTCATTGATTCATTTTTCAATATAAATATGCTAATGGTCTACATTCCCTTAGACTTTAAAATTCTCAAGATTCATCCTTAAGGAATCCAACTATTCCAGGACTACTACTTGTCTCATACTTATAGGTCTACATTCCTATAGATTTCTTCCTTTGCAAACATTTTCCCACACAATCTACACACATTATGTATGTATACACAAATCATAAAAATCAATAAAATTCCAAAGTCTAGTTAACATCACTAACTAGAAGAATTTTACTAATTAATTTCCTCTTTTGGCATGAATGAGATCTATATTATATTTGAGCAAATTTTAAATAAAAACTCGATTAGTATGGTCACCCACTCACTTTGATGCCGACAAGGTTTTACTGTGAAAGAATCCCGAGAAATGAAGTTAATAAAAATCCCAAGCTAGAAACCAACCAAAATCAATAAATAAAATAAAATAGAAAAAGAAAAATTTGAAGAATTCCTGTCGTTGCAATGATAGAACCATCATAGAGCATTGCTCTCTGTCTCCTGTCACTGTAGCAATCGAATTGGTCACTGCAACAGTGGAGCTAGCGACCACTCCTGTTGCAGTCATCATTGCAGCGATAAGTGGGACACCTATAAATCTACAAATCTTACCCCCTGTTTTGCTTCCCCTGACCTTGACGCTCGATTCCAGCACTTATAACCCCATTTGGATCAAGGTTTTGGGCCAAGAGCATCAATAAATCCCAAACCTAAAACCCATTTTCCTTCAATAAGAGCATTAATGAAGGAAATGGAGAAAGAAGAGGAAGATGGCACTTATCTCTAGCTCCAATAACTCCAATGAACCAAAAACAAGAAATTAATCAAAAGGAAAGGAAAGACGGGATGATGAAGTCGAGAGAGAAGCTTCCTCCTCCCTGCCCTTTGCGTCCCCCAGATAGCGAGAAATGAAGAGGAAAGAAAGAAAAGAGGCTTTTAAAGCCAAATGGGTCACTTGGTGACCCATAGGCACTCATGCCCAAATACCTCAAACCCGAGTAATCTAGATATAATTATTTCTCGATAATTATATCAATTCAAATCACGAACATGCTCTCGCTTCTTACTTGTTTTTTATCCAAATTTCACCATTTCTCTCAATTCTTTTTATGGATTTTCATCATTAATGTTTAAGGAGTGTTTTGACACCAAAACCCCCAATTAATTTTGAGTTTTGAAGTCATAATCATCAAATTTACTTCAAAAACCCTTTCCTCTTTGTGCTTCATTCACTCTAATCTTACTTATAATCATGCTTGATTACTTAATTCTTGTTCCTAATTTTATTACCAATCATCAAGGAAAGTTTTAAATCATTACTCAAGCTCAAAATCTCACTAACCAACTCAATCTCACCTTTTTACCCTTAAGTCTTAAAATAGGAGGAAAATAGGAAATTGAGATACCTACCTCAATTCCTTGCTTTTCTAGTAGTGGTTGGTTGCTGGAAACCTGCCCTGCTATCGAAAAATGGTTGCTGGAACTTGGTTGGTGGAGGACTTGAGAGATGATGGAGAGAAGAGATGGTGAGATTTGGGGGAAAATAGAGTATTTGAGAGGGAAGAAGGGAAAAATGAGAGAAAATGGGTAGAGCCACCTATATATACTCCTAAAGGTGAAATTACAATTTTGCCCTCTGGTCAACCCCTAGATAACCTTAGTATAGCAACTTCGTAATTCCTCCTACTCGAGTATTTTTCATACTTTAGGTACCACATCATTTCCCCTATTATATTTTAGTCTTGGACTTAGTAATCATCTGACCCCCCCCCCTCGGTGCCATGTGTACACCTTCCTAGTCCCCAGTCACTCATTATTTATACACATTGTCATCTCTTAATCTCACATTTCTTTATTAAGTAAAGAAAAAATTTCTCCTGTATTATAATTACTTATAAAAATCCAAAATATATTAGCACCTAAAAACTGTGGGTGTTACAATACTCCTCCTTAAAGAAATCCAGTCCTCGAATTTCAAATCCTTAAGAATTCGCCCGTCCTGTACATCCTCCTTGTGTATCGATAATTATCTCATGGGCCAAACTTCTCGCGGCCTCATACCCATGCTTCAAACACTCAACACTCTGCCAATACACTTGTTACGATTACCTAATTATAATCATAAATCAGCTCTTATAATGAAGGATACATATATTACTCATGTCACCCCTTGGTATATCTCTCTCAAACCCCACCCTTAGGGTATCTCATAATGAATGCTATCAAAAGCATCCAGGACTAACGTCCCTCTTTTACCTATCCATAGTCTAGGAAAAGGAGAAATCGCCTTCACCAAACAACTATATTTACTAAACGAGTGACTATTACTTTACCTAATTTTTTGTACCTTTCCAACATCAAGGTTAGCTTACATCTTCATCTCTAAAGTGTTATCTCTAGCCAACGAGTCCTTTTCTCCCATTCTCTAAGTCTTTCCCAACAAGTGTTTATGAGCTACTAAGTGAGACTGGGCAAATCAATCATCAATCTCGTACTCATTTCATCACATGATTCGTGGGCGAATCGACTCCCTCTCAATCATGTTGTTTTCGACACCCCACCAATGACATGCTCTTGAAATAACTTCAATCCTCTTAAAAGGTGGGATATAAAAGTCCATCTGTAGATTCCACTCTCATAGTATCGCCTTGACTTCCCCACCAAGGCTACATAGTACCCCTCTCGATGCTCACTTCATTTACTTAGATTGCTTGACACACTTCTTCTCCCCTTAAAGAATGGTAGTGGAGTTCCTTCGAAACTCCCCCTTAGGCTTAAAGTCACCCTCAAGGCAAGTCCCACTCGCCACGATCATAATATCCCGATGGTCTCAATTCTAGGTACTGAGCCTAAAATCTGTTTCACCTATTTATCAAGTTACACGTTGCCTCAAACCAATCAATATCCTCTCTCTTTGAAGAAGAGTCACCTCCTTATGCACCTCCTTATGGTCGTATCTAACCAAACAGAAGTCTCGAAAGGATTGAGGAATCCTCAAATCGCTCAAACTAGCTCGCCTTAGATATCTGTCTCGCCATACCCTAGTATAAATCCTTTTCTCCACATTCGAAGAGGTATCATTGATAAGGTTTATCACACTTCTCTTGCGCCACTTGCTAGACCAGGGGTCGCCTTAACCAGAGGTTTCCCTATCCCACATACTAAACTACCTTATGTACAATTCTCGTGCTCTAAGAGCATGACCTCAAACCCCCTGGCTATCACCCAAGCCAGGGCCACTATCAAAGAACTTACTTCCCCCTTATGGGATCCATCACAAACAGCGACAACCTAGGCCAAGCCCACTTTAAGCATAAACCCAATGGCATGATCTAACTCAATGCCATTAACTCACATGCTTTCCATTCATGTATACAAAACAAAGCATATACAATTATACGATCACAATCGCATAACACACAGAGGTCATGAAGATGCATACAAGGTAAAAGTGTTAGTGTTCTCTGAATGTGGTATCTAAACCTCTCGGGTATTGGTATATGTCCAGTCCATTCCTAATCTCTCATAGTCATACTCTTCCTCCCTAGTCCACTGCCAACCCTTTGGTTAAACATTCTTTCCTCTAAAGATGCGAAGGAAGTCCTAGAAGTAGATAAGGAAAAAGAGATTCTTGCCTTGCCCTCAATGTCAATTGAGGCCATTTCCCTTCTTAACGTGACCTGCTTAGCCACACCCATTGTACTCTAATCTCGCGCAAAAACACGCCTTACAATAGAATTTCCCATACTAAGCTCTCTGGGCCTACCTCACCTAATTCTAGATAAGTCATGGTAACTCATACTCTATTCCCCTTTTTTTATCTAAATTGACCTCCTTGTCATCGACCATAAGCCACACTGATACTAAAGGTTATCTTCCATAGCTCTTTTTCGCTTCCCTCTCTTCACCGTAAAAGTTGCTGCCTCATACGTGGGATACATCTACATTGTATCCCTATAAGTTGGTACAATGACAGACCATGGTCTCAAACAAATATTCTTATCTCCTCCCTTTTATCTGGGAGTACATAAGGGGTGAACTATGCCAACCGATCAAACTCAGAGTCATATTCTTGCATTACCATGAGCTCTTGATTGAGAACCTCAAACTCACAGACTTTCACCAAACAAATGCTCTGAGACATAAACTACTCTAAGAACGTTCTCTTAAACCCTTTCTACTCCGTCGGTGGGGAATCTGGGTTCTGTTATCCTTTCACATTCCCCACTAACTATGAGTTCTCTATTTCCAACCGGAATGAAGCTGACTCTTCCATTTTGTAGTTTTCACACTACGACACCTTTTTTATTCTCCACATTTTTTCTAGAAGCCTCAATGAATCCTCTGGATTTGCCGTACCAGAGAATTTAGGTGGATAGAGTTTGTAAAATCCCAAAATTTTTCCTCTAAGTTATAAATTGAATTATGATTATTTCTAGACATTTAGAAAAGAAATAATATGAAGGAATTAGAAATAATCATGAGGAAATAGCCAAAAAAATAGAAGGAAACTGAATTCTAGGAGAAACAGTTGACTGGTCTGTAGCTAGCAGTCGAGTGATTGTAGAAAGATTAGGAAGAGTTATTTAATATCTGCAGGCAGTCGACTAGTGGCAAGGAAGCAATCGACTGGCAGCTCTCTATAGTCTAGTAGTCTGAAACCCAGAAGTAACCAGTCAACTGTCAAATATATATCAGTCAGCTAAGAGCTACGAGATAAGTTAGACTAAGGCAGTAAAAACTAGAATTTTTAAGGTGAGGATTGACCAAAATACCCCTAACATGCCTAGTAAAGCTCAGAAATAAATAAGGGACGGTAACAAGGTCTTTTTACATAAAGGCTTCTAGAATACTTTTTATAATTTAACTAAAAGAGAGAGAAAAAGAATTCTACAGAATTCTAAGCAAAGAAAGAGAGAAAAGGATGTGAGAATGAAGGAAGAAGAGAAGGAAGGAATTTCCTAGCTGGAGATAGCAAGAAAATTATCACAGGTAATCCTTCTAACTAGTTTCCTCTAATTTCAATTAGTTATAGAAAGGAAAGAGGAAAAAGTCTGAAATTGGGAGAACAAGAGGAAAACTATAGGAGAATTCACCAAAACTTCACTCTAACAAGAAGTAAAGGTAACTAGCTTCTCATTAATGTAACTACTATGATGCTATATATTTATATCATAATTTATGAATGATATGAAAAGGATGTTATGAATAATCTATGATGATTTGTACGTTGCTATGAACCATAAAAGATATGTCAATGAATTTATGATGAGTGATGCAAAATCTTCCAAGACTATATAAGGAAGTATGTAATGAAAATAGTGCATTACAAACTCGTGTTGGGTAGACTCATAGTGCATTAAGAACCCTTATAAAGGGCAAACTGTTGTGCATTATGAACTCATATAGAGGGTAGACTTATGGTGCAATGTAAACCCTCATGGTGGGTAGACTTATGTTGCATTGTAAACAACTATGCAATGAGTAGACTTGTGGTGTACTAAAGTAAAAACAATGATATTTTGCCCTATGAGAAAGATTGGTATTCTTGAAACTGATTATGATTATTTAAGATATTCTTATGTTTAAAATGGTTGTTTATTCTTTATAATGATATACTAGTTATTAAGATTTTATATATCTCATATATTATGTCATGACTAGCCATTTTGGGTGATGGAGCTTAAAGGAAAGAAAAGGAGCAAACTTAGTTATGTTCATATGTCTAGGAGTAGTGAACACTTTTGAATATATGTAAAGTTTTTTAGAATAGTGTACCTAAAAGAAATATGTTATGCATCGTACATGTGATAGCTCTTTGCCCTCTATGAAATTTTTATGTTTTTAGTGCTCTGCAATTTTCTTAAATTTCTTCTGATTATATTTTTAAAAGAATTTCTATAGAATTTGGCTTAAAGCATACGCAAGCTCATATAAGTTTATTTTTATATGATTTCGTAAGAAATTATCATAGATGTTACAGAGTCTCAGGAACTTCTGAGCCTTCATAAAACTTTCTCTTCCATGGATTCTCAATACATTGTTTTTGTGTTCTTTGTGCTCTATAGGCATGGTTTCTCCTATCGTCAAACCACATTCTCAACTAGAGCCTCAGCCAAAGACTGTTCTGACAGTAAAGATCCTTCAACATAATCCTACCCCTGCCATTCCTTTCGCGTCTCCGTAACCCTTCCTTCTTTTCTACCTTTTCCATAAGCAATACCTCTCTACCTTAGGGTGTACATCACAGGCCTCTGCCCTCCTCAAACATAATCACACTAATCCTATTCCATAATTCTGCTATGTTCGACCTTGTGGCCTCGAACCGTATATGCCTCGTACAGCTTGAGAGGAGTCTAAAACCCGTACATGGTAAATGTAGATCTTTAAGCCACTCACAGACTCAAACGTGTCTTTTGAAAGGGATAAGACACGAAAGAAAGGAAGATATATCCTATGGGGCCTTTAGTGGAGCTGTCTCTCTATAGTTGTGCCCGAGTTCACAATGATAAAAGAGGACCCACTAAGGTTACCTTGCTCTGTAATCGATAAGAGACCTAATTTTCAAAGCTCTGATACCATTTTGTCACAACCCAAAACCTAGGGCTATGATAAAATATGAGCGATGTAATATTGACACCACCGCAAGCCAGGATCTTTTAATTTCACTCAACCAATATAACCTACATCTTAGGTAGCTTATCCGATTATAGAGTATACTAAAGAAATTAATTTAAAAGTAAATGATATCACCTTATCTCGAGTAATGGGGAGGTATCCTCAATTCACGAGTTATTAATCTAGTTGATTTTCTGTACTTGAAACTATGAGGGGTGAGTTTAATCCACTAACTTACCCAAACTGGCCCTACTATACACAAACATGATACATATATATATATATATATATATATATATATACAGACAAATCTTTTATGAAACCATACACGTGCTACATCAAGCTGCCTCGAAAACATGCCCATGCATAACATACATGACACATATATTCACATATACATATCACAACAAATAATATGTATGCTACCACACACATAACTCATCTCCCCCATGTAGGTCTATGTCTCTACGGGGAACTCCCTCAAGATCTAATTATCAAGGGACTACATTTCTCTGGATGTTCCGCTTAAGAGTTTTATTATATGGGTATGCATTCCCATATTTTTATTTCTCAAAGATTCATCAACGTGGGTCTATGTCTCTATGGATTTGTCACCGTGATACTGTCTCATGGAGCAATATATGGATCTTCTATCCACTGGCCCTATGGTACGACTCTCATTTCGAGTCCTAGCCTATGCCCTGAGCCGGAAACTACCAGTGTCTGACCCCAGGGTGCACCACTAGGCCTTATCCAAACATAAACAAAATCACATGCCAAAATAATTCTCATTCTATAGTTTATCAAAAGTAATAAACTATCATTTATGTATTTCAATATTTTACATATGGCATTCAATGGAAATAGTAGCACCTATACCATTTCCATTTATGCCTCATATCTCTCAATCATTTAAAATATCCATTCTAGACATATCATCATTCAAGCATATAACCATATTTTTAATTACGTTTAGCAAAAGTAACCCTAAGATATATAAACATACAGAGCAAGGCTAGATCCTTCACCAAGAATTGATGCCCTCCTACCTCCCGTAAAATGCCACAGCCAAACCTCGGACCATCCCAAAACTTGTGAGATAGCAACGCATGCATTCAGCTCACAAAACATGAAAAATCAAGTTGCCCAGGCTGTGGCACTTTGGGCTCCATAGCCCATGCACCCAAATCCTTCACCCCAGCCTCGGGCACCCTGGGTGGCCTAGCCTTTCCCCGTACCAGGTGCTAACACCCCTAAGTCAAAAATGCTTCTGCCTTGGTAGCGTCTTGAGCACCACACCTGGCACCTTGGGCGCCACAAGCTGAGAGCATGAACATGCTCTCAGTTCTAGCTTATTTTTTATCCAAATTCCACCATTTCTCTCAGTTCTTTTTATGGATTTTCATCCTTGATGTTTAGGGAGTGTTTTGACAGCAAAACCCCCCAATTAATTTCAAGTTTTCAAGTGCTTCAAAAATCCTAACTTTCCTCTTTGTGCTTCATTCACTCTAATTCCACTTCTAATCATGCTTGATTACTTAATTCTTATTCCTAATTTCATTATCAATCAATTAAGGAAGGTTTTAAATCATTACCTAAGTTCAAAATCTCACCAACTAACTTATTCTCACCTCTTTTGCCCTTAAGTCCAAAAATAGGAGGATAAATGAGAAATTAAGATACCTACCTTAATTCCTTGCTTTTCTGGTGGTGGTTGGTCATCAAAAACCTGCCCTACCACTAGAGAATGGTTGTCGAAACTTGTGCGGTGAAGGACTTGAGAGATGATGGAGAGAAGAGAGAGTGAGAGTTGGGAAAGGGGAGAGCATTTGAGAGGGGGAAAGGAAAAATGAGAGAAAATGGGTAGGGCCACCTATATATGCCCCTAAAGGTGAAATTACAATTTTGCCCTCCGGTCAAACTTAGTATGGCAACTCCGTAATTCCTCTCACTTGGGTATTTTTCATACTTTAAGTAACACACCATTTCCCCTATTACATTTTAGTCCCTCTCTAGACTTAGTAATCATTAGACCCCCCCCCCTTAGTACCATGTGTATACCTCCCTAGTCCCTAGTCACTCATTATTTATACACCTTGCAATCTCTTAATCTCACTTTTTTTTTGTTAAGCAATAGAAAAAGTTTCCTTGTATTCTAATTACTTATAAAAATCTAAAATATATTAACACCCAAAAACTGCGGGTGTTACAATCTACCTTTAATAAAAGCTCCTTGGAAGGGAGAGACAAGTTTAGGAAGGAGCGGTCATAGGCGATTCACTATGATTTTAGCCATTATTTTGTAGTGAGTTGTACAAAGACATAAGGGTCTAAAGTGGTTTGTCTTATATGGATTATCAATTTTAGGAATAAGGCAAAGAAGAGTCTTGCACTAGGAGTTTGGGACATGCTAGGAAGAGAAGATTGAATTAATATCTTTAGAGATAAGGTCTTTAGTAAAGTCCTAATTTTTCTAGTAAAAAATAGCATGAATGCCATCATCTCATGGGATTTTAAGTGGATGAATAGACGAGAGGGCTGCTTTGATTTAAGCAAGATTAGAGGGTAACAAGATGAAGTTTTTAATCATCAAAGAGTTTAGGCAGATCACGAAGATAAGATGGGTTAGGTGGACTAGTGGCTATTATAGTACATAATGTGTTAATAAGTGTGTTGGTGATTTCATTTCCAATATCAATAGGGTCATAAAGCCAAAGCTCCCTCATTATTTTAGAGTTGAGTCATTTTGTTTTTCCTTCTTTTAATGAGTGTTGTTTTATAGGAAAAAAAAGTAATGTTTCTGTCTCCTAATGAGAGCCAGTTATTGCAGGATTTGAGAAGACAGATCTCCTCTTCGCATTTGAGAAGGGAGTTGTATTGTGTTTGTAACTCAATTTCCATATTAGATAGATGATCATCAGGGTGGAAGCAGAGTCTTTTCTGAATTCTGGCAAGTCTTGCCAAAATGCATTTTTTGTTTTTGTATATATTTTGAAAGGTGTTTTTGTTCCAGATATTTAAAGTGTGTGTGAATTGATTAATGGTTTCTTGAAGTGTTTTGTCTTTCTGTTCCTAAGAATTGTTGAGCAAGTTAATAAAATACTTGTGGTTCATCCACAATGTCTCAAATAATTTTAAAGTTATGAGTTTAAGGAGGATGAGGTAGTGGTCAGAATAAGGTCATGAAAGATGAAATACTTTACTGTCAGGGAAGAGGGAGACTCAGTCAGGGGTAGCATGGGCCCTGTCAATAAATATGTGTCCTAACTATTTGGTTACTTGTTCTACCATTGGTCCAAGTGAAGGGTAGACCAATAAGGCCTAAGTCAACTAAGCCACAAGCATTGAGAAAGGAGTAAAAAAAAAAGTAAGTTTTCAAATGAATGGTGGTGGTCCACCACCAAATTTTTCATAATGTTTGACAATGTCATTAAAATCACCAATCAGTAGCCTAGATATCTTTAAAGGTTTGAAAGAATTCATGCTCACACAAAAATTGGGGCCTCTTTGAATGTATTTCTTTTTTTTTGTTTCAGTTAGAAAAATAAGTTTTATAAAATTCTTTTAGAAACTAATTAAAACAACAAAAAATTTGTTTTGAAAATACATTCTGAAAACAATTTTAAAACTTTAAAAAACAAAAAAAAATGTGTTCGTAATATTTGTTTTTAAAAACAAGATTTAAAAATATCTGATACAATATGTAATGTTGTGACAAATTCAATATAATAATAGCCATATCTTAAAAGAGAATTAAAAAAAAGTTGGATATATTAATTGTTATAGGTTGAACTATGTAACAACTGGTTCTAACCATTACCAGAATAAGTATTATTAGTATTATAAAATATTGTTAATGGAATTAAATTAAGGTTACATAAAATAATATTAGAGAAGGACATTTAATTAATTAATTTGGTGTTTTGTTTAGAGAGAAGGAGAAAGAGAGGCTAAGCCAAATTTTAGATCCTACCTATCATCGGTCATGACATTGACTTTTCCTTCTTTCTCTCCACTAACTTACACTTTCTTGCCTTTCTCTTCCCTTAACCAATAACGATAGTATAAAGGAGAAATATGGGAGTTTTCTCTTTACCACTCAAGAAAGCCAACTACCCATTTACTCTTCTCTCATCATTACACTACATACACATACTTGCCGTGGGTGTAGAGAGAGGAGAGAGGAGAGAAGTCAAAAAATTTGAAAGGAGAAGAAGAAGAAAGACAAAGAGAAATAGAGAACTTTGGAGGCTTGTATGAGGTACATCCCTTCATTTTCTCCTATTGCTATAGAAGAGAAACTTGTAGGAAATTTCTTGAGTCTTCTTGTGATGGTTTTTGTTTGTGAAAATTTAGAATTTGAATTTGTTTCTTGCCTCTTGCTACTAGCATTGGGTGTGAGGAAGAAGAAAACCAAACCAATTTTTAATGAAGCATGAGTATGAAATTCTTGAGTTAAATTGTTCTCCATTGAATAATGGTTTTGTAATTTTCTTGCTA
This sequence comes from Biancaea sappan, assembly GCA_037074585.1. NCBI lineage: Eukaryota > Viridiplantae > Streptophyta > Magnoliopsida > Fabales > Fabaceae > Biancaea > Biancaea sappan. Next base: position 33,123,791 of record CM073499.1, read on the forward strand.
TGCAACAATTTGGTATGACATGCAAAGAGAAAGAGATGGGTATTAAGCAAGTTGAGTTCTTATCCTTAGAATGAGCATGTGTTTAGAGTCTTAGTAGAGTTCTTTCCCATGAGTTAGTGGCCATTAACTAGAGATTGCCTATTTTGCTAGTATGGCATGACATTAGAGATGACAATATTACTTCCTTTTCTACTATGAGATACCACTGGGAATAACAAGCTTATCTCCTTGTATATGTAAATATGCAGTGGAAAAACATGTTAACTTAAGTCATAGTAGAAACTATATTGCATAGTATTTAATTAAAGATTTGTTTAAGTAAATTGTATATTACCCATTTCAATGAAATTATAATAATATGCTCATGGTTTATGATAAGAACCATATTCAAACACTTTGCTAAATACTGAGATTTATTTCTCCCTGTTGTGTTCTATTCTAACAAATTTTATGTGCCTAAGAGGAAGGAAGTGAGCCATATTAGAATAGTTAGTAAACTAAAATTATTCTTTTTGAAGTGTCTTTCTTTTTAGGTTTTGATGACTATAATAAGAGTCATATTATATGGTACCAAGTGTTAGAAAGTTGTATTTATAAAATAATTGAAAGATTTCTTGGATTTTGCTATGAATGCTATATGTCAAGATAGTAAAGCTTAGACAAAAGCCAAATTTTTGAGCTAAATTGTTTACTATGAGTTAGTATAGCAAATGACCTACAAATAGTACTATTAAACGAGCTGGACCGGACCATCATGGACCAAACACTAAACGGACCTCTTCCCAAAGACCAAGACCGCCCGCAGGCCACTCTATATATATATATATATTGATTTTTTATATTAAAATAATATGATTTCAAAATTTTTTAGTAAAAATTTTAATAATATTTTTATTAAATTAATATTTATAAATGTAAAACATTATTTCTTTAATATTTTTAAATAACCAATAACTTTAATTTTTCATATTTTCTTTCAAAATTAATTATATTATATTTAAATTTGAAAATTCTATATTTATTTTTAAAAAATTACAAAAGTTTTTATATCCAAATTTACTATATTTATTGAATTTAAGGTTATAAAATATAGAAATATGATAAAGTGAGATTATTTATATTAAATAATATATTTTTATAAAAAAAATTAAAAAAAAAAAAGGCCAAACGAGCTGGACCATAAAAACAGGCCTAAACTTCTTAACCTATGACCACTCATTTATGGGCGGTCCTGGTCTGGCCCACGGGTTATAGGCTTTTTGCACAGCACTACAAATGAGGTGAATTTTGGTGACAAGACAAAAAAATGTTAAATAATATGCCAGACAATAGGCTTTTTAGGAAACTAATAGAAATAGAGTGATATTGAACAATCTTGATATTTACAAGTAAAATATGTATCTAATGATCTTGATTGCTTTAAAATTTTATGATATGTCTATAAGACCTTTAGAAGATTTGCAACCAAATTTCATAATTTATTTTAAGGTGTTTAAATTAGCCTTTTGTAGACAAAATAGTAGTTATCCGAAAATATAATTAAAATTAAGCAATCTTATAAACTTTGGTTATCCGAAAATATAATTAAAATTAAGCAATCTTATAAACTTTGTTTAAAAAGGGATCTAACGACTTAGTTTGAAGCTAAATTTTAGTCAATATGTACTACACATATTGCCCTTCATATATTGAAGATTTTCATGAAATTTGGAAGCATCTAGTTTGGGCAAACAATAAGCAAATAGAAGGGAGTAGATTTTTAGGACTAACCTAAACAGTTTTTCATGAATCATCGAGATTACGGGTCTAAATAAGAGAATTAATATGGGAAAGTTTTAGCATATGTGAATAAAACATTAATAGATTATCTACCAAATTTTGTAAATTTTATAGCTATAGAATATCTCTGATAAAATCTTAATATTTCTTATCTTATTTTCGGGATAAAACAGGACAGCCAAGTTAAACAAGCAAATTTGAAGGCTTAAATGAGGGAGTTAAGCTTTTAAATTTATATATGATGATACAAAATCTTAGTTCATTTGGAGAATATTTAGGCACTTCATAAAATTGTATAAAATTGGGCAAAAGAAAAGAACCAAATCTAGATAGTTTAAGATATTATGTTAATTGACGCATTTTGGAAATGTTTTAGGTCCAAGATTTTTACCATAAGTAGTAATCACATAGAACTTAATACATGTCAAGTTTGAGAATTTTTGGAGAGGAATTACCTTATTATTTATATTTTGAAATTAGACTAGAATTGAATTATTTGCAAAAAAAAATAGTAAGTATAATTGCAAAAAATAAAAATAAAAATAGTAATAAAAAATCCCATGATTGATATTAGTCAAAGACTTTATTTCCTGATGGTGAATAATTTATAGATTTTTTTCTCATGAAATTTATACTAAAAGAGACCTTAGAGTCTACAAACTACATTTCAATGAATTGGTTAAATTTATTATCCAACTACACAAATTATTAAAAATGTATTTAAATAATAATTTTAAATAATTATAATTTCAATAAGATAAAATATATTGACGAAAATTAATTAAAATGTATCTATAAAAAATTTTAAAAGACAAATATTAAAAAGTAACAATTTCACAAAAATTAAATAAAAACACAAGTTTAAAAGTTATAAAAATACTAAATTTAGCAGCAATTAATAATCCTTTCTATTTATTAAATGATTTTTGGATAAAACTGCTGCTAAAAAATTTTATTTTTTAAATTATATTTACATAAATGTTATTAATAAACATACATAATTATAATAATGCCAAAACATTTTTCATCCTCTTTTCAAAATAATTGTTTTTTCAAAACACTAAACACTTTTTTTATTTTAAAAACAATAATTTCAAAAACTATTTTTTTAAAATATATCTTTCAAAAAATTATACCAAACAAGTTTATTTTTTTTTAATTTTTTAGAACAACATTATTCTTGAAAACATCAACCAAACATGACCTATATTTTTTTAATTAAAGCTATCACTATTCAAAAATTCACTAGATTTTAACGAATTTAATTTGAGTTGAGTGAGACTACATATGTGTTATAATTTTACATGAACTAATTTATTTTATTTATAATTCTCGAACTGAAAATCTTATTTAAGAGTAACATTATATCACATTGAATATACAAAAAAATAGTTTTGAATTTTAGAGAGAGAGAGAGACTTGGGCTTGGATTTGGATACCGGCCCAATACTCTGGACCTAGCCCACATTTAGAATTCAATACCACAACCAAAAAATCCCAATCTGAACATTTTTCTGGTCAAAAAGTTATTTTCTTTTAAAAGAACGCTGATTGAGATTTCTGTTGTGGTATCGAGTGCTGACCAAAAACATTTTGGACTGAGCCCAATGCAAATAAAAAAATCTACATAATTCTTAAGGTTCGTTTAGTTGTTGCAATAATAACTCCTCTCAATTTAATGAGTTATGTAACTTACTTTTTTAATTTTAAAAGTTTGCAATATTTTTTTTTCAATTTTATCTAGCATAACCCCTCTATTAAATTATCTAAAACTTGAATATTGCTTGTCCATGCAAGCTGAAAAATATTAAATTGAAGAAAAATATATCTGACCTATTATTTTCAGTGACAATACAATGACATTTTGTCATTCTCTTCTACATTTTGTAACAAAAAAAAATCTCTTAAAATGATAAGCTATCTTTGTATTTATAAATTTAACCTTTTTCAATGTGCTTGATAAGTAGTATTAAAAGTCTTTTTTTTGGGGGGGGGGGGGGGAGCCAACAAAGGAATTATGCTGCACAAAAATAATAAAAAATGAAAATTATGATTAACTTTTAAATTTGAGAAACTGAATTGCATAGGTCTTAAATTAGGAGAAATTTTTTTTGTATCTTTGTTTAACTTTTTCAAAAAAATCTATCAAACTCAGTATGTAATGAATGGTTAAAATATTATTAAAAATGAAAATAAAAATTGTCAATATTTTATAGTCAAATCAAGAGAAAAGTAATTTTGTATACCGGCCAACTTTAGCATTGACGATTTGATTTTTATAAACTCGAAATAAATTAATATAACATTAAAAAATTGTCTTCCTGCTCTAACAAAGATCACAAGACCTAGAAGTAGATGTGGTTAATCAAGTTGGTGTGTGACTTAATTTTATATAAATATTTATGAAATTTAAAATTTGACGTTGATGTTTGTTTTCTTGTCCGACAGTGAAGTGTAGTGGCCACCCAATTGGATATTTACAAGACAAAACATCAAATAGCACCACCGCATAATTTTGGCTTTCCCATGACTCTAATAAAGAAAATAAATAAATTGAAGTAAAATTAAAATGATACCAAAATATCTTAAAACAATAAGAAATTACATGTAATTTTATTAACTGTTAATTAATTAATTGTAATTTTTAATATTAAAAATGTTATAATATAAATTTTTACTTTTTTAACTATCACAAAAATGTCAATGTTACCTATCAATTAAAATTAATGTTTTAAAAAAATAAAAACTATATAATTTTGGATGAAATGCATATATAAGATGTATAAGAAAAAACTGATAAAAATTATTTAAAAAATACGTACTTTTGATGAGTTAATAATTTTAAATCCAAAATACCAACAATTCTATTAAATTTAAGAGATTGTACAATTTATTCCCTTAACTTTTAAAATTAGTATAAAATTTTAATTTTATACATACCCTATCCTTGATTCGTTTTTTTGCCAAAATCCTTTCACTAATTGCCTACAAAAAAGTCAATTAATTTTTTTTAAGAAAAAAAGAACATCTAACATATTATCCTAAGAGGATTTTATGTTGAATTAGAATAAACTGACAAAAAAGTGTGGGATGATTTTATATATATATATATATATTTCCTTGTTTAACCTTTTAAGCCTATGTGTGGAAAAGTAATATCAGAAACTTATATGAACATATCAACAAAAAAGTTCATTGTACAAAATTAAAAGTTTAGAGAATTTTATTATAGAATTGTCAAGTGGATTAATCCGGGCTAGGCCAATTCAAGCCTTGCAAAGCTTACAACATATAAGAGATGAGTTGGACTATACTTAAATAGATGAATGGGTTAAAAGTTATAATTCAACCCAACCTTTTTAATTTTTTATTTATCCATAAATACATGTTTTAATATAATGCATGACATAAAAATTTTAAAAAAAAGTCTTTGTGAGAAAACTAATAATAATAACAACAATGCCAAGTTGCCAACTACCATTCACATTAATTAAAAGGCTTCTCTTTTTGAATTGGGTCATGGATCCATTAGGTGAAGTTACCAAATATTTTAAAATTTTGATGAGTCAAACTAAGAGCATATTTAGTTTGGACATTTTCTGTTTTCATTTTCACTGAAAACAGAAAATAGACTTGAAAATGCATTTAGTTGAGTTAAGTGAAAACGTTTTCTTGAAAATATTTTTTAAAATATGTCTAAATCTGAAAACACCAAAAAGATGTTTTCAGTGTTTCAGGAAATACATTTCAGGAAATAAACACTGAAAATGAAAACAAAAAATATTTTGATAAACCAAACAGATCCTAAAAGTTTTATTTTTATATGAGCCACTCAAATTTAAGCGCACCTCACCTTATTTATAAATTTAAAGTGGAGAAGCATTGTTCTCCCCAAAACCCTAGGAGTCACACCAAAGAAAAACTGAGAGTTGACAGCCCTCCACCTACCTTCTTTCTTCTTCACTTTCTTCTTCACTTTCTTCTTCTCTCCTTTTTGTTATTTTCCCATCTCTTCTTTGAGAGTTTTTCCTCTTCTTTTGGTAGAAATTTTCTCCTCTTCTTTGTACAAGATTTTTTGAAGTTCCATTTTCTGATCTTAATGTATGTGTTTTGTCCTCGCTTGCTTGGGACTGGGCTGTTCCGACAATGGCGTTGAGCTTGTTGTTTTGGAAAGCGGTGACAGTCTTCGATAGAAGGCGAAAAGCTGCAGTAGCCTTCAAAGGTGCTTTTGTTGAAAACACTAATGGTACTCTGCCCGATTTGCAATCATCGAAAAAAAATAGAAGACATGTATTGATTTCTCTCTCTAATAAGAGTGTTGAGATGAGATGTGTTATCCCTACTTTTTAATCTTCTAGTATTGTTGCTTAGATTTAGGTCCTGTTTTAGGATATTGCCTTAAATTTGTATTTTTTATCCCATAAGTTTATGCTTCTACTGTAACAGTTTATCTTTAGATCATGTAAAATCTTATGTATTTCTGAGTTGTGCCATTTTAACGAAAATAGTTTTTATTTGTCAAAAAAAAGAAAAAGAAAAAGTAAAGTTAGAGTAGATTGACTAAATGAGTCCGGTTCATTTTGACAGTTTTAGTCTACTGTCAATTGTTGAAATTAATGATGTAAATTGCACAATTTTTTTAATTTTTCAATTAAAAAAATTGATATTATTCTTATTATGAGTGAGCACAGTTTGGATCGAGTGAAATTCTCCATTCAAATCGACCAAATGTCATCAAGTCAGGTCAAGTTGGATTCATATTTTTTAAAGAGTAAGATCGAACCAATTCAATTCACCGTTAACAAATTGAGTTGTACAAATTAATTAGATTAACCTAATCCAATACTCACCCATAATTTATGCCCCGGAGACATAAAGACTCAACTTGTGCTCGTGATATACAATATTTAATTATTACGTATGGATCACGACAGTGGCATTCCCATGATCTGAAGGGCACACCGTTATTTGGTGGTTGTGTCATAATGCAAATGTTGCAGTGTTACAGAACATCGAAATCCCATAAAATGTTAAAACCAAAGTGTGTAGCAATCACACAACCATATACATGGAGCCGCCTCCTCTGTGATAGCTTATATATAAATACACAGCACCTTTTGACATTTAGGCGCAATATTCCCGTGCATTGCTTCTGTTGATTTACCTGATTAAATGAAGAAAAAAAACTCAAACACGCGTGACCTCAAAGGAATAAGAATGACTATCGCCTGATATTTGACCAACTTTTTACTATTTATATTTCTATCTCCAACAATATCCTATATTCAAATATTCCAATGCACCCAATGTTTGAAATATATACTTGAAGTATTTGAAATGTGTCAACTGGATAATATATGTCTCCAGTTATTGGCTATTCACTCATTGATACCCAATAATATATATATATATATATATAATTTAAATTTATGCTGTTATTGTTCATATTTTATTTAAATTTATGATTATTTTTGCTAATATATATATATATATTATTCTCTCAAACGAATATTAAATATCAAATATTTTATCTTCCCATTTATTTTAGATGGATATCAAATCAAGATAAATTTTAGGGATATATAGTACTTTTTTGTATATAATTGAAAGTAATAAACTAAAATAGCACTAGGCAGTGGCTTGATGAATGTTCAAACCCTTATATCTAAAAAATATAATAAACTAAAACTATATTTGTATGTTAATTCAATAAATTAAAAAATATTTTTTTCTTGGAAAATACGATATAAAAAATATAAGTAAAATTCTGAAAATCAGATCGGTCATTGAATGAGTGGAAGCACTATTTCAAGGGTTAATAGTCAAAATATAGTTGAACCAATATACTTTAAATATTAAATGAATAATATACATAATTAAAGACTATAAATATAAATTTACAAATTCAATTTTATATCAAATTATACAAAACAACATTTACAATTAAAATTTTACAGCAAAAATTGATCAAATATCAATAAAAAATTAATATAATATTTATTCATATCAAATTTATAAAATACCATTATATTATCATCTTCACTAAAATTAGATGATTTACAATATTAATTTATTTATTACCTGATAATAGAATAAGTAAAATTTAAAATAAATTAAAAAAATCAAGTGGACTAATTCAACTGATTCATTTAATACCAATTTAACTAATTTTTAATTAGTTTAATCACTCGTCAATTTTAACAATTATTTCAAACTAATTCTTTAACCTATTTTTAGTTTGACTAATTGAACCGACTGGTCTGATTCAATTCAGATATTAAACCAATGAATATAAGATTTTCCAAAATAAGATACATAGTAAGATTTACGATCAAATTCCTTAAAGAATGAAGACTCATAAATTTGTAGAGCCGCTGAGTTAGATCAGCTCTCGAATTTCGCACACTATCTTTAAAAGAGTTATACTTGGTTCGTTGGAATTATTAGTATATAAAAATCATTAAATCTTAATCCATTTTATTTGAATATTACAAAAGAATAAAATTTATTGACTAATATTTTTTTTATTTACAAATGATATTTTAGTTCTCTATAACAAGTAAAATAAACAATATATATACAAATTTCACATTTTAAAATCTTAAAATTATAATCATTAATCATAAATAATTAAAATAAAAATATTCATAAATAATGTTTTTAGTCATAAAATTAAAAATAATTTTTAAAAAAATATGTGATTGTTATTTTTTATATTAGATGATTATATAAAATTTTTTGTTTATGCTCTTCACTTTTTCTTGATTTAATTTTCTTACATCAAGTAATTATATTTTTTATCTCCTAATTAATTAGTAATAATATACTTATTTTTTGTTAAATTAAATGTCTTTTCTATTTTAGTTTTTGTCATCTTGACACATGCACATTTTATTTTTGGATTAGAATAATTTTAGCATCTTATATATATAATATTTCACCCATATAAATTAAAAAGAAATTGATAGTAAGATAGTAAGACACACAATTTTATAGTTGTAAGATAGAATTTGATTCTTAATAAGTAAATATTTTCCTAAATTTTCATATAAATTTGAACATTTAAAAAAGAAAAAAAAAGGTTCTTGTCAACCGTGTTGACCAAGCCGGGTCAAAGCCTGAGTTGGTTGGGTCACTTATAACTGAGTTCGAACTCTTGATTCGAACCGATCTCGGCCCTAGATCATACAATAGTGATTTAAAGTCTTTTTTTTTGTTATAATTATTAGTTTATATAATAAATTTGATACGTCGTCTTTTAAATATTGACATGACCTCTTCAAATGATTGCTAATTGAATATTAATGTCTTATATGTAAGTCTTAAAATATCTAACATGCCCTTAATGCTATTTTAAGAATTACATGTGGTCCATTAACAATCATATAAATAAACTTTTTTCTAACATTTAAATATTAATATATTAATTTTATTATATAAACGTTCAAACAAAAAATGTTAGAATAACAAAACTTTGAATTTTGAAACATTAAGAAATAATTCGACACTTCTAAAATATAAATGATGAAAATGAAATTTAAAATAAACTTAAATGATTAGAATACAAATTTTACCCAAAAAAATAATTGTGGAAGTACTTCTCTATACTGAATAAAAGGGTTACATTGATTTAATATTTAAATATTATATATTTTATCTCGTGATGATTGAATGTGTTTTATTATTTGGCGTCTGAGGTCATTTGTTTTCTACGTTCCCAATAAAAGCAACGTACGTAACATTTATTTATTTGTATTTATCTCTCGTTTTTTCCCTCTCTTCTCTCCCACCGCTTCACCTCACCTCTCCCTCAAAACCATCCAACGGCCAACATTGAAAATTTTCACGCACGATCCCTCCCCTTCCCAAAACGACAACGTGACTGACATAAAGAACGCCACGTCATCCTCCCGGCCCACACAAGTCACAACTTAATCCAATTACGTGGCACTTTCGATATCCCGAAAAAAATTAATCGCAGCGCACACGCCAAACACGTTACCAACCATCTTTTTAAAAAAGAATTGTCTTCTCTTGTAAGTTTAAAAAAAAAAAAATTTAGGGTGTGTTTGATTTGTGAAAATATTTTTAATTTTTATTTTTTAAAATATATTTTTTAAAATAATACAAATATTTTTTAGTTGCTTTTAGATTTAGACTTATTTTAAGAAATATTTTCAATAAAATATTTTCAGTTAACTTAATCAAACGTATTTTTGAGTTTATTTTTTATTTTTAATAAAAATAAAAAATACCTAAATCAAATTCCTTAACTTCTCAAAAATTTGAATGTAATTTACATATAAAAACATTTAATCTTTTAAAAAATTGAGTTTTCTTTAAATTTATCTCATTTTTTTATTTCAGAGAGGTTAACATAAAAATATAAAAAGTTAGATTAAAATATAGCGTATACTATATATAAAATAAAAATACGTGTTTAAAAAATAAAAAAGAAATATGTAATTTGAAAAAGTTACAAAAGGAAGAAGTGCATTTTGTATTATTAATAACAATAAAAAAAGGTAAAGGATAGTAAATGCAGTTCACGTGCTGGTGTTGGGGGCCCCACAGGGGGGTGGTCCCCGCTCCTCTAATGTGTTCACGTGCATATCACGTGATCCTGAGGAGCAACTTCCCTCTCACCGGTCTCTCTAGAGGCGGTGCCACGTGGAGAATAGGGAAGAGACACGCGGCACGTGGGAGGCGTGGATCTGTGCGAAACGTGTTTGTTTTCGGAGAGAGCAATGATGAAATGAATATGAATGGAGAGTCATGCAAGCAAGCAAGGGGGAAGCAAAGGAGAGTAAAGAAGCCGCTCAAAATGCGTGACCCTTGCCTCGCTGGCCGCGTGAATCGTGATCAAGGATTATCTCACGCGCTCCCGCGTGTGGGTGGGGCCCGGGGGGTGGTGGGTTTCTGATTTCTCGTCCGCGAGAACGGGAACGCGCTTGCCTTCGGTTGGGGAAGCGGTGAAGATTTTGTCTGTGTTCATGTGGATGATTTGTGGGTTATTATTTCACCCTCTTTGTTTAGTTCTTAATAAGGAGGGCTATTTTTAGCGTGATTTTTGTATTTTTGTTATAGCCTTTTATTTTTTTATTTTTGAAAAATATGACGTTAGAATTACACAAATACGGATTTTGTGAGAGGGATTTCAGGAGAAAGTGAACTGCGTTACGTCGTCCAAGGACTCTCCCATTTTTATTAGATATGCACTTATATTGCTTCAATAAATAGTTTAAGGAAAAGACTGCAGTTTTTAATTATGTCTTTCCTATAAGATTTTTCACTAAAAATGAAACGTGTATAAAATTTTTTTTCTGATCTTATTGAGTTGTTATTAATATAAAAATGTTTTTTTAAAACCATTTACTTAGAGAATCAGACATTTGTAGTATTTTGATTGAAAAATCTTATAGCAAATATATAAGGATTTTTACTAATTTTTTTTTCCTAATTTCAAATATAACCTAATCTATAATTTTTTAAAAAAACAATATGGCAAACTGCGAAATGTAATTAATCACGTTCAAATTTTATTAATTTTTGCCTTAGGGTTCACTCTAGCTCCAACTAATGCCAGCAAAACGTGGTTAATTATTAAATTAAAACTCAAACAAATCAAGTTTCATAGGAATCCTTTTTTGCTAACTTTCAACATAATCATGATTTCATTAATTAATGATTAAGGAAGTTTGATTGTGTTTGCTTTTTGTTAACAAAGGTTCGATCATTAATTAACGTTATTTGGCAAGTTGCAAACCCTTTTTACTTTCCATATTATAATCTTGTATCATAACATTATTAATAATAATAATAAATTAAAAAAAATGTATAGAAGCTCGTGAAAGAATCTAAGAAAATGAAGGTCTCATTAAATATACATGCATGCAATATGTGTCATTATTGTTCTATATATAAAATGATATATAGGTTAGGGTTTAAGTAAACTAGTAAACTTTGATCATAGTAAGTAAACATCATAGTAAATATAATTTTTCAAATTATCTTGTAGACAATAAAGCCTTGGGAACATTATTTAAACATTTTTCCTATGTTTATATGCTAAATAAATACTTTTTTATTGGAATTTAACAAGAATCAACAAATTTGCTTGGATATTGCTCCAAAATTCTTGAACAAGAAATCTCCAATTTGGATTTGTAATAATTAAAGAGTGTAATATTTGTTGTCTATTAACGACTATTTATTAAATTTAACAACTAACAAACTTTTGTTCGAATAAAATTATGATAAATTTATTGTTTTCTAATTAACGATTAACGAACTTGTTTGTTATGACAAGTAAGATCGCTACAAACTTTAAATTTTATAAACTAGGTCAATTATTCTTTTAATTAACTATTTATAAACTGTATTTTGTTTGAAATGCATGAAAGAATTTTTTAAAAATATATAGTGCTTGTAAATAGACAAAATTTAAGCTCATCCAATTTACTTAAATATTTGATCTATATTAATAATTCAACAAGTTAAAAAATGAATGTAAAACAAGAGAGTGATCAAGGTTATCTATTTCACTCACATAAGAATTAAGTGTTTTCCATTTTACAAATTTTTTTTTCTTTTTGGTATATATAATTCCTAATTTTTGTGTAATAGTCATTTTAAATTCTTCTGAAAAATAATGTTACATTTTAACAGCTTAAGGCTTAAATAATTATACAGTACTTAATCAGTTTTCAACTTAGAAAGTTCTTCAAGAATCCATATTGATTTTCCAATCAAGGCATGTAATTAATTATTGTAACGTATGCACTAATATAACTTGACCGAAAAAAATCATAAATGATATATATATATATATATAATATTCTTGTTTAAAAAAACATAAGGCATGCAATAGATATATAGCAAATATAGTTGATTAATTTGCATAACAAAATGTGCTCAAATATCCTGTTTAAAACATACGTCAATTTTTTTTTCCCTTAATCGGCATAACATCTATTTATAAGTATATCCACAAAAGAGGAAACAAATGAAAAATCTGTACCACTTCGATGTGATTTTTGATGATGGCTTTTTCGGGTAAGAATTCGTTTGCCTTATAAAATTCTCTACTAAAAAGAATGGTTATGACCAAATGACTTGTTTTATTTAATCTCTTTTCCCCTTTTTTAACACAGCATGTTTATTTTATTAATATATAAATAAACTACAGTATTTAAGAAGCACATGGGACTTTTTATTCATATATATGATGTAGCCTTGCCAAATATGCATACACCACAATTAATATAAAAGTTATATATATATATATATATATATAAAGAAAAATAATTATTGTTGGTAAGCCGATTAATTTCACCCACCTGTAAATCACATGTTGGAAGTTATTGCTTGCAACAATTACACACGAGTATCACGAAGCTATACTGTAATTTCATAAATAATTATCTTTAAATTACGAAGCAATAATAATTTAGGTTGATGCAGAATTTATCTATGCGAAAATGAAAGAAAATATTAGTGATTTGTGTTAATAGATTCTGTATTGATCTAAATTATTATTTTATAATTAATGATAATTATTTTTTCCTGTTGTCTCTTAGAGGTTAATTTAATCATGAAAAATTTGACTTTTCATACGAAAACCATTTTTTTCAATAAATATTTATGACACTTATTGATATTTTAAAATAATAATGATTAGTGATAATAAATTTGTAGATTCCCAAATATTGTAGGGGAAAATTTAGATAAATTTGCTTATATTTTTATCATCAGGTTTTTTAATTAAAACATGATTAATATATAGATATTTAATCAAAACAAATCAAGTGTATGATTTTTAAAAAGTAATTATATATATTTTTTTACAACTTAATATTATATGATTGATTCTTAAAAATCTTTTTATGTATGTTTTATTTTTAATAAAAAAATAATGATAATAAAGATTAAAAAAAGGAAAAATAAGCCTTGCTTGTATTCATTACGACTTGCTTTTCTTAAAATTAACAAACTACATTGCATGTGAAAGTAAAAGTACTTATGAGATTAAAAATTAATTAATGCTTAATTACGTGATAATTTGTTTTCCATTTTTGATAAAAAGTATTGGATATAAAGCAAACAAAAACAAAACTGAAACCAACGTAAACATTGCCGACTAGCCCTCAACATCCAATCAAGTAACTCTGGTTAATTATTAACCCTGATTTGACCTCACCATGGTTCAATGTTTTGCAGTTACAAGTTGGATTAGAGAGCGCAATAAGCCGCAGGGTCTCGTTTCATTTCTCTCACACCAACAATTCACAATCACAGCCTCTTCCTTCCTTTCTTTTCTTCTTCTTCTTCTTCTTCTTCTTCTTCTTCCATTCTCGCTCTGTGTCTCTGTCACCCCTTCGTCTCGGTACCAAGGAAAGGAAAAGCAAAATAAAAAAAAAAGAAAAAAAAGAAAAGCGTTTTCCTTTTCATGTTTGGATTCCTGAAACACCTGCTATTGTTTCTTCAATTTTCAGTTTTACTCGGAATGTCTATTTTTTCTGTGACTATCGTTGCTCTCTACACTGTGCTCTCTTTCCCAGTCATTGCCTCGTCTTCTGTTTGTGTCTTCAACTCGCTGGTGTGATTGTGAATCCCAGTTCTGGCTTTCCTAGAGTCGAAATGTTTAAGATCTATCTCGAGGCGTTGTCGTGGTGATAGGCTTCATGTGAGTTTTCGGATTTGGTTGGTGAGAATTTAAGCTGAGATGGAAAGAGAAAAGATTTTCTCCGACTGGCGGGGCGCTGAGAGGTGAGAATCGCCAATCGAGAGGTTGTGTATTTTGAGACTTTTTGTTTTTGTTTTTGTTGCGTTTTGGGGGTGATTTTGTTTTTGATATTGTAGCATGAAGGTGGGTCTCGGAGGTATCCTGTGGAACGACGACGAGCGAGCCATGGTTGCCGCGGTTCTGGGCACTCGAGCTTTCGATTACTTGGTGAACAACTCCGTGTCGAGTGAGAATCTGTTAATGGCCGTCGGGAGCGACGAGAATCTGCAGAACAAGCTCTCGGATCTTGTGGAACGTCCAAACGTATCGAATTTCAGTTGGAACTACGCGATTTTCTGGCAAATTTCGCAGTCGAAATCCGGCGATTGGGTTTTGGGCTGGGGCGATGGGTGTTGCAGAGAGCCCAAGGAAGGAGAAGAAGTCGGATTCAGAGGAATCCTCAGCCTCCGCATGGAGGACGAGATGCAGCAGAGGATGAGGAAGAGGGTGCTACAGAAACTCCACACAACGTTTGGTGGTTCAGAGGAGGACAATTACGCCTTTGGATTGGACCGTGTGACTGATACTGAGATGTTCTTTCTTGCCTCTATGTACTTCTCCTTCCCTCGCGGTCATGGTGGTCCAGGTAAGTGCCTTGCATCTGGTAAACATTTGTGGCTCTCGGATGCATTGAAATCTAGCACTGAATATTGTGTGAGGGCCTTTCTGGCTAAATCAGCTGGAATGCAGACCATTGTTTTGATCCCTACTGATATGGGAGTGGTTGAGTTAGGTTCGGTGAGGATGGTTAAGGAGAACTTAGAACTGTTGCATGCGATTAAATCCGTGTTTTCGACTCAATCTGCATTCCACAGGGTTAAGCCAATTTCACCTTTGCCTGTGGTGAATGAGAAGAAAGATGAGAATGCCATTGTTCCTGGTACGGCAGTAGCTGACAAAGTTGAGGTAGTTCTAAAGATTTTCGGGCAGGATTTGAGCATGACGAATTCGGGGCGAACAACCCAATTTAGGGAGAAACTTGCTATTAGGAAAATGGAGGAGAGGCCCTGGGGAGGAGGGAGTCACCCCAATGGGAATGGGACTAGGTTTCCAAACACTCAGAATGGTGGTGTTCATGGTTCAAATTGGACAGCTAACCAAGGTGTGAGACAAGCTAGCCCTGCAGAAATTTATGCTCCCAGGTCAGCAGCAAGCAGTGTCGTGGTCCCGGACCTAGTTAACGGGGCTAGGCAAGATTTCCGGCTTAACAACTATCAACCGCAGAGGCAGGTGCAAATGCAAATTGATTTCACAGGAGCCACTTCAAGGCCTGCTGCTAGACCAGTTTCTGGTGAGTCAGAGCCTGATGATGCTGATATTAAGGAGGAGCAGCCAGGTGCAAATGATGAAAGGAGGCCCAGGAAACGCGGAAGAAAGCCGGCTAATGGAAGGGAGGAGCCCCTGAACCATGTGGAAGCAGAGAGGCAAAGGCGCGAGAAGCTGAACCAACGGTTTTATTCATTACGAGCTGTTGTGCCCAACATCTCCAAGATGGACAAAGCCTCTTTGTTGGGAGATGCCATTGCTTACATCAAGGATCTTCAGGCGAAACTCAAGGTGATGGAATCTGAAAGGGAGAGGTTTGGAAGCACTTCAAGGGATGGATCAATGGACTCCAACCTTCACCAGACTCAAGCTCCTAATGTGGAAATTGAAACTGTCAAAGATGAGGTCATTGTGAAGGTGAGCTGCCCTATTGATACTCACCCACTTTCAAAAATAATGCAATCATTCAATGAGGCACAGATAAGTATTGTTGATTCAAAACTTGCTGCTTCAAATGATACTGTTTTCCATACATTTGTGGTCGAGTCTCAAGGATCCGAGCAGCTGACAAAGGAGAGGTTGATTGCTGCATTTTCCCGCGAATCCAACTCACCGTAGCCATTGTCATTGGCTTAACATATTCCATAGGCATCGTGATACATAGAGAAGAAAGAACCAATCTCAAAGCTCCCTCAGATTTGTTATACAGCAGACAGAGGAACCCAACAAAGAACAGCAGTGGGAACTAGCAGTAGAATAATAGCGCTCCCGTTTAACCAAGTAGAGCAGCAAATTTATGTCTGTTTATAGTATATACACAGGTTATGATAAGGAGTATTCCTGCAGGTGAATTATTATAGCTTTGTTTCTTTATTTTCTTTTCTTCTCTTTTTTTTTTTTATTTTTTTTATAAATTTTCTAGTTGCTAAAGTTCTTGTAATTCTTCAAAGTTCTGTGCATATAAAAGTATTAGTAAATTTTCTGCTGCTTGTGCCCTTTTGAGATGTCACTGATCACATGAAATTTCCTCTGCCTTTCTTACTATGCATCTCCAGTTTCCTCGATGGGACCCGTTAAATTGTAAAGTTTAAATTTCTTTTATGGTAGACGCGGTTTCACGGGTGGACTTGGCTTTTTCATGTTTTGTCTTGGACCTGAATTGCTTCCTTCTCCAAGTTACCGTCTTTGAAATCAGCACGTGTACAAGCCCTTAGAGTTAATACAAAGCTCGGATCTTGTTATTACTTGTATGGGAATATCAGATACGTAGTGAAATGCAGTAACTTCTAGATGGGAACAAAAGTGGATGCTTTGTTGAACACAGGGTATTTTCACATTTATATTCTTTTTCTTAGATTGGTTCAACTTTCCAATTTCACTCTCAGTTTATTTCAGACTCAACTCCGGTTTTTCATTCTTAGATTTTGTAAGGTGCTGTGTCTCAATGTCTTTCAATTACTATTAAGTACTTGTTTCTTGAGTAATCCTATCATTTACTCAAAGGATAGTTTCCTGCAACACAAGGGTGAATTTTACCCTTTGTATGCTTTTTATACTTTTTTTTTTAATTTCTAGGTCAATGTTGAAATGGGCAATTTTTAAAAAAGAAAAGAAGAATTCTTAAATATATGATCTGCACCCAAAATAGCTACAAGGAATCTACCAAAATCTTATAAAACGGGTGTTTTGGGATAAACTATAACATCCATTTTAGTTCTTATTGGTTCAAATGCATGCATACGGAAGGGCAACGAAAATCTTATGAAGTGGGGATTTTTGGTATTAGGGTTAGGGTTTATTGAACTTTTAATGAACTTTTATTAGTCCTTTATGTTTCTCCACACTGGTCAAGTTTATTATGATGCTTCATCTATCTCATGTTTGGCTTGTCTAGAAGCACTTTAAAATCCCAAAAATAGAAGAATAAAAATATAAAAGAAACCCAATAAAACTTTTGTGGAATTGATTCTTAGTCTCATGAAATCAACTAACTGCAGTAAACTGTGAGAAGAATCTGAAATACTGCTCATTTGTCTTTGCTTTTTGGTGCTTCTTCCCATTATCTTAAGCAATCAAATGAGGCATTCTTTTGATGATGCACATGAAAAGGGAAGAAGGAAAAGCATATAAAGATACTGCTCTCAAATTCTATGCCGTTTGATATCTATTTCCTGCTTTCTATAATGTATTTCAGGTATCTCCAACTTGGGCAGAAAGGAAGCTATCCCTTAAAGCACCAAAAAAGCAAAAAGTGAACCTAAACCTAAAACCTAGGCAACAAATATAATTTAGTAAATATATAAACCCGTCATTAATAATACAATTCTTATTGTTTAGTTTCTAAAGTTAAATGAATTAGTCTTCAGAAATTATGAATCAATATAAATTAGTCTTTTTATAGGATCAAATTGTATATTTAGTTATTTTTTAGTAACTAACTCAAAAAGGATATTAATGAATTCATAATATGTAAAGATTAAATTGTTAGAGTTAAAATTTTATAAATTAAAAGGCCAAAAATTTAGAAATTAAAAGATCAACCCATATATTTTTAGAGACTATATTGTATAATGTAGTCAATAAAATAAGACTAAAAAACAAACAAGAAAAATTTAACACGTAAAGAATTTATTGTTTTAGATTAAAATTAAATAAAAATATCAATTAGTCCATAAAATATACATGTGTCAACTATTTAATTTCAAAAAGTTTAATTTCACATGATTTATTCTTTTAACATTATGACTTGTTAGATACTATTATTAAGGTAATCTTTAAAAAATAACAAATATACAATTTAGTCTCACAAAAAAGACTAATTTGTACCAATGAATTTATAGAGATTAATTTATTTAATACTTAAATTTTAAAAAATTAAAAAAAACAAAAAGTATATTTTTAAAGACCGATTTATAAATTGATTCATTAAATTATTAAAAAAATTAGTTAAAGGAGCAAGTACCAACTTGCAAAATCAATTATTATTTTCTTAATTCTTTTTTGATTGATATACAAAATCAGTGAGTGGGTTGCAACTTGGTGGTCCTATAAGGTACGCGTCACGTCCTATTCTTGAATTTGGAAATTTGGAAATGTAAAACGTTCACGTGCTTGGACCTTTCAACCAATCAGTGCTTGTGATGATGACTATGTACTAAAATAAGGAATAGAGAATGCCAAAAGAAAACAAAAAAAGCTTCACTGAAATAAAAAAATATAATTGAAATTAGATAATGATACTTTTGTTTATGGTGAAATTATGGGTGCAAAACTTCAATGTCACGACACCTATTTTATAACCTAAAACTTGAACAATGTTGGCTTTATATATATATATATTTGTAAATTGTTGATAATTATATTTAGATGAACTTATATATTAATTATTGTGTATGTGTATATATTGAAATATATACATTGTTATCTATTAATTAGGTTCAAATATATGATATTTATAAAAGATATTTTTTTGGCCTAAACTTAGTTTAGAGTGATTGTGATATTAATGTTATTTATATATGTAGATATCAAACCTAAATTAATTATAGTCATGGAATATTATTAATAGTGAGGTCAACTCATAAGTATGATAAGTGAATTATAATTCCTAGGGGTTATATGAGTTGATTTTGGTTTTGGTTTTGGGAATATATATATATATATATATATATATATATATATATATATATATGAGTGTAACCTAATATCCATCTGACCAAAATTATTTGAGAAAAACTTCTCATGCTAACTTTGAAGAGTCTAACCTATTTGAAAGATTATAACTATGGATCAATGTACGCATTTCTCTATAATTCAATAGATTATTATTATTGTCAATTTCTCTATCAATATCCTATAAACAATCAAATCATGATCAAAATAAACAATTTGTGTTTTGACCAAATTTTGCATGAGTGATCATGAGTTTTGGTTGTTTTTGTTATAATTGTGTTAAAACATCTTTTAATTGGTACCAGAGTCAGATTCTAATGGATAAATTAAGCAATAATTAGGATAAATTTGTTTTAGGGTTCATGCGGGTGTTATTCTATAGAATCTTAAATTTGTATTTCGTTCATGATTGAGAGAAATTTTAGGGTTGTTGATAGATTACGTGTTGTTATTATTGATTTTGATTTTGATCATATGTGTGTGTGTTGTTAGATTGATCAAATTCTTAGTGTTTATTATGAATTAGGATAACTTCTATCAAGAACCCTAATTTTTCAAATTCATGATTGTGTGTGTTTTTGGGTGATTAAAATGTTTTCATCTATTAAATTTAGGGTTTCATCAATTCTATATGTTCTTTAAGGTTTAAGATTCATGAAAGATTGTGTTTTGGTGTGATTTGGATCTTATGAAAAGAAGAACGTAGTTTTTCACAGTTATCGCTTTTTTCCAGAAGCCGACAATCAACTAGTGCAGTCGACCGAATATTTCCAATCAATTGACCGGTAGCACAATGTTAAGAAAGCAGTTGATTGTCGAATTTAAACAATCAACTAGTTGCTCTCTGTGAAGCGACTAATCAACTAGCTACTCCAGGCAGTTGACTTGGTTTCTCTTTGGTGCACAAGCATTCGATTGGTTACCTTAACCAGTCGACTACTTACTCTTAGTCAAAAGTTCTTTTAATTTCCAAGAGCTATCATAATAGGGGTTGGCAATTGACTTCTAAGTGCCTATCCCATTGTTTTTAATTTTTAAATCATAACATGAGGGCATTTCATGAATCCTAATCTTGTTGGCGTTATATATATATATATATATATATATATATATATATTGTTATCCATTAATTAGCTCCAAATTTATGATCTTTATAAAGTATTATTGTTTGGGTTAAACCTATTTGATATATTAAAATTAGTTTAGGGTGATTGTGATATTAATGTTATTTATATGTGTAGATTCTCCATCCAAATTAATAATGCTGATCAACCCATGAATATGATAAATGTGTTACGGTTCCTAGGCCCAAGGTTACATGAGTTGGTTTTGGTTTTGAGAAAATTTGTATATATGTGTGAGTGTAATCTAATATTCATTTAACCAAAACTATTTGAGAAAAAACTAACCTTAAAGAATCAAATTATGGTTAGAATAAACAATTTGTGTTTTGACCAAATTCTACATATGAGTGATCATGAGTTTTGATTGTTTGTTGTTATAATTGTGTTAAAACATCTTTCAAACAAGCCTAACGCAACTAACTTTGACTTAGTAAACAAATTAAATAAAATAAAACAAATATATAATGACTAATTTAAGAAACCCAAAGTGCATAGTTGCACGAATTTTTGACACTATCATGTGGTGCATGTGTTCCCATTTATAACCCAACCTTGTTATTATTATATTTATTTATAACACTTTCATAAATTAAAAAATTGGAAAAAGAAAGAAAGATAGGATATGACAAAACAAAAGCAGACCCATACATTTTGCATGGGTTTTTTTGGCTGCTGTGGAAAATCCCAACAAGCCCAAGTCATTTTCGCTTGGTTGATTCTTTGCATGTATGTTGAAAGCTGTGCTATTTTATATCATCCATTGATCTATTTTCGTTCTTGATTTTGTGGCCATTATTAGTTGGGAGAATATTCTGAACTTGGAATAATTATCTTTTCAGAAAGCAATTATTGATGGGGGGATTTTTGGATAGATTCAATTGACAAATTTGTAGTTACAATTAATATATTCAGTGTGGATTATTGAATGAATAAAATTAGATGTACAAATGTAGAAGGTATAGGTTTTAATAAAAAAATGAAAGGAAATGTGTGTTTTTTTAATGCCTAAAGTTTTTTTTAAAATGAAATTTGACCGAATAAAATATATTTAGAGCCGCTTTATATGAATGGTGAGGTGAAAAATGAAAATGATGAAGGTGATGGTGAGAGCAAGATGAGGCCGACGTGGGAAGCATTTGATTTGCACAAAATCAACGGACGAGATCGATCATTGATGGCTCGGTTCCCCAATTTTTTTTTTCTTTTTGGAGTTTTGATAAATATCAAGTTACCAATAAACAATTGAAATGGTAAGCGATTTTAATTTTTGTGAGAAAAAAAATATAAATTTAAATTCTAAAAAATATACTTATTAAAAAGATTTTAATTTTAACACTTTCAGAACAAAAATTAATTCTAAATCTAAAATAACTTAGAGATACTTTAGATTCAAACTAAAGAATAAATAAATAAATGTCAAGTTTGACTATTATGCAACCTTTGGAAATTTGGTTTATTAGATTTAGTTATGACAAAATAGTCTAAGACTGTGGGGCCACTCGTTTTTTAAATAAAAATTAATTTATTATATATATAAAACCTTTTTATTATATTTTATATTCCAATATATAATATTCAAAAAACGTAATAAATTTATGCATAAAAATTTTGTAATTTTAAAAATAAATATAGCAATTTTAAGTTTACATAAAGTACAGTTGCTTAAAAAAGATATTATAAAAAATTAAGATTATCAATAATTTTAAAAACACAAAAGAAATAATATTTTATAAGAATAAGTCGTCTTTTAATAAAAATTGTTAATTTTTTTTTAAAAAATCTAATATTTAATTACTTAAATACAAAAAAAGTGACCCACCTGCCATAACAGGTACTTTTGTTAATCAAACAGTTACACCTATCCTATTTAAGAGTCAGTCCGTGATAGATGAGGGCAGACTATCAATTTTGAGATTAATGTTAAACTTAGATTTCAAAATTGAGTTATTAATAATTAGTCAATTCGTTTTGAATTAGACAATATCCATGAAAAACATATTAGAGTCATATTAACATGAGAAAAAGGAAAGCCAAAATTAGGGTCACTAAGACAGAAGCCGCTTCCTTCGAGGCTTGGAGTAACAATTTTTTTTATATATTTTGATTTGGAACGTAAATCATTTAATGATTTAGATTAATTATACATTTTTTTTAAAAATTACAAGATTAAATTTTTAAAAATAAAAAATATAAGATTAAATTTATTAAAATTTATTATATAATTTTTTTAAAAAAATAAAATAATTTTATCTAACAATCCAAAATCAAATCTTAGAAAGAAGCAGGCCTCACTAAGACAAACATAGAACATGGTTCTCAAAACTATTTATTTTTGGTTGAATTTTATTACGAGAAAGTCGACCTCTCAAGCTGTCAGTCTCGCCCTTTCTCATTTTTTTCTGGGGTCCCAACCTTAAGAAAAAAAAAATTTTAATCAACACATAAAACGTTGCGTACTGTGAAGAGAGAGGCTGACAGCTAGAAAAAAATGGCCCTCCCCGCAGCAAAATCCTTTTCAGTACATGTCTCAGTCAACAAACAATATAACATGCTTCATATCTTTGAAGCTTTCTCTTTCTTTGCCCTTTGGAGGCTGCGAAGGATCATTGCATTAATGCGATGTTTGACTCGTCCCAAAACGACACTCGTGTTAACTATTTCCATGTGCTGTTCAACCTCAAGTCCTCAACCTTTCATTTGTTTTTCTGAAAGGAATAGCATACTTTCTCTCATTCACTTTCAATTTTTTTTAAATGTAATTTGTTTTAATTTTATTTTTTAAAAATTATATATTTAAATTTAACTTTTAAAAGACTTCCTTTAATCGTCTCAATTTCATCTTTTTTTATTAAAATATCTTTTAATAAAAATAAAATTTTGGCAACGGTAATTTACGATTTAATAATAATAAAAATTAATTTGATACAAATACAATCATTTAAAGAATATATTTTGTAAATTTTTTAATTTAAATATATTAGAACTAAACTTTTAATTCTTCTTTAATTTGTGATATATTGTCATATTGGAGAGTTTTAACTCTTTTTTTGTTATAATGGCCAATAAAGGAACCATATCATATTAAAAAAAAAATAAAAGACTGTAATAGCTAGATGCAATAAGTTTCAAAAGAAAATTGAAACAGAAAAATAAAAAAAAAGAAAAATCTCTCAAAAAAACTTTGAAATCTAATAAATAATTTAGAAAAAAAACATACAACGACTTACTAATCAGAGAATGTAAGCCAAAATATACTGTTAGAACTTCTGAAATCGTTTCATCTATCAATCTTCGAATTATATCAACAAGTGTTAGCACATTTTGACTAATAATGAATTCTGTTTTCTTTAAAATCATAGATAGATTCCAAGCTCTGTTGAAAGAATAAAAATCAAATAATACAAACCCGAAAAATAACAAATAAAACAAAAAAAAACTTATAAAGAAACAAGATCAAAAAATAAAAGTCCAAAAATAAAAAAACTTACAAAAAGACAAAATCTGAAAATAGATTTGAAAATTAAAACTCTTACCAAGAAAAGATAAAAACTTTTACGGCGAGAAGACGAAAATTTCTATAGAAAGAAGATAAAGAAGAGAACCAATAAAGAGAAGGAGAGAGGGTGAAGACTACTTTCAAACAATCCTCATTGGAGTCACATCGAAAAAGAAGCAGTTACGTGAACAATTGTGAAGAGATTATAAAGGTTCTTAAATGTACCCTAGTTTCAACTCTTGACTATAGACTACAATGTTTAGAAACTTTGATTCTGCTAAATTTGTGATTTGTCTAAAGTTTTGGACTAGAGTGGCTGGTATAAATTTTTTTTAAAGTTAAAAATACTTAATTTTTACAATTTTTTTTTGTATATCTTAATTCCTATACTTTGTAACATTTGTGAAAAGGTTCTTGCTATTGGACGTGGTTAACTTGGCCATTAAATATAAACTGATATGGGATGATGTGGTAGTCTATGTAATCTAAACATTATTCCAACTCAACACAGTATTGCGACATTAGAACAGTAATAGAATGACCATTTTGCCCCTGTGTTGCTCCGCCAATTTGCAAGAAAATTATCGATGATATTTGGCCTAAGATCCATAAGGTTAACCCCAACGAAATGAATTAGCTAATGAGATCACAAAGAACAAGACTAATAAAAGAAGGGGCAAACTAGTCATTCTCGTAATGTTTTAATCCAAAGTTAGAACACTAACCGAATCACATAGATTATTACGTCACGTGTCAGCTCATATTTAATAGCCTATTAATGACATCTAACAATAAAGACTATTTTACAAATTACGTGAAAATAAATTAACATATTCTAGAAGTAATGAAAGCTCTTGAATTAAGTGAATACATCCCTCGAACCACAAATTGATTAAGGGTGTTTTTCTTTTAAAAAAAAAATTCCAAACAAACGTAAGACAAACAAAATCTAAAATGTTAACAAACTAAATGTAACTAACTCAATTTATTTACATTAAAGAACGATTAGACAAGAATGTTGAACTCTATTATGTATTCTTGGGTCCATACTCATTATTATTGTGGACCCCTCCAAACCAAGGAAAGAAGATGCCATTTTTTTTTGTTTAGCTTGGGTCAACAAAGTATTTTCCCATTTGATGACAATGAAGTCATGGCACAATTGGCCTAAATGAGGAATTGAAATTTGAAATTTATAAAAATAACAAGACTCACAATTCTTTTTTTTTTTTGGGGGGGGGGGGGGGGGAACATAAGTTTCTCAGTCTAACGGTGAATTGCGTGATTATCATTATCTGTCCACAGCAAAATTGGACCACAAGCAGAAAAAGAAAGCAAATCCTGATCTGTTAAATGATAATGTTTAAGGCTAAACTCTTAGCCATGTGTTTCATATTTTTGTGTTATTTGTAAGGCCAAAAATGCTGTAAATGTGGTTCATGCACGTTCACTACCATACCCACCAGATAATGAATGATTGGATGTATCAACTAACACAGATATTTATGAGGGGGATAAGCATACTTTGGGGGGAATTTGATGTGTAGTCTGGTCTTTCAATTTGATAGGTATCTACAAAATTATTTATAAAAAATTTTAGAGTAAATTTTTTTTTATGAATAAACTTACTTTTTGGTCATTGAAAGTGTAATTCTGTAACAATTTAGTCCTTAAAAGATAATCACGGGTTATTTTAGTCCCTAAATTTTGAAATCGTTACACAAAATAGTCATTTCATCTATTACCTTTATTTTGTATAATAATTTCAAAATTTCGAGACTAAAGTAGTTAGTTACATCAATATGTTAAGATGTTACGTCACTTTATGTTACTGCAATGCTAGCAAATAACTGTATAATTAACAGATAACATTGACTATGACGACAGGATTGACAGATTGATCATTTTGTGTAATGACTTTAAAATTCAAGAACTAAAATGGTTAGTGACAATTTTTTACAGACTAAACCATCATCGAGGTACACCTTTAAGGACTAAAAAATGAGTTTACTCATTATTAAATATTAAGCTAGTTAATGAAAGATTACAATTGTTTGACTCAATTTGGTACTTCAAAATAAAAAATCTCAATTTTTATCATTGAACAATTACTGTTTCAATTTGATCATTTTAATTGCTAAAAAGAAAAACACATCATTATTAAATCTCAAATTTTTCCTTGTTAAAAGTTATCTTGACAATTAAGAGGATGAAACAGATATAACTATAAGCACAATCTTTTGGGTACTAAAGTAGGATACTTAATTTTTCAAGTACGACATTGATGGGAAAAAAAGGAGTATATGTATAAATTGCTCCCTTATATATATAATCTCTAATTTTAGTATTAAATGAGTTAATTCTTATAAATTACATGTTTAGTCCAAATTATTTATTTATTTATTTTTTAAAAAATTAACTCATTAATGTTATGACTCGAGTTTATAACATTTAAAAACTTAATAGTGTAGAGTAAAATTTTCAAAGATTATATAGTTAATTTATGCATCTTTCTAGAATTAAATTATTAATATAGTAATGAAAAAGTATTCTTGTGTTATTTATGATATCTACCAACTATAACCTTTGAAATTTCAATGCTTATATATTTTATAAATAAGTTTTTAGTTATTTAATAAATTACTACTTTCATTTTCCTTAGGTACTTGTCTCACATGTTTCTATATATTTTAGGCAGTATACATAAATTGATATTTTCAAAGATACATTTTTATCTATTTCATCCTTCAAAGAAAGCGTCGTAATTTAAATGCCCTCCTTATGTTGGAATTTGTCAACATACTATTAACTGAAGCAGATAAATTCACCTATTGTCAAACTAATGTGATAGTAAAGTATTTAGTCATTTATAAAATGTGATAAAACATAAAATATGCATGACATTAATTATAACTACTTCAAATAATATGATGTTTTCTCATTGCACGTTTTAGTGTTCACTATTAAGCAATTAATAGCCACACCAAATTCACATTAAACCACGTTGTAATTACATAATCTATTTTTAATAACAAATTAAAAAAAGGTAAAAAAAAACGGATTCCAAATTTTGGAAACCAACTTTTTTTTTATAGAAAGCTTCTTAAGAGATTGAAATGTTAAACCGCATTTAAAAATTCCAATATAATATTGTTTAGAAAACTGAAATGAACTGGTAGTGGTCGATTGAACCAAAAAATTAGTGAATTAATCATACAAATAATTTGATTTAATCCAATGAATTGATCATTGAAAAACCCGGTAAAAATTGAAAAAGTTAATAAAATCAGATGGTGTAATTGTTGAACCAGTTTCAGTTTTATTTTTTACTTTTTTTTATACTTTTTCATATTTCTTTTTTTTTAATTTTTTATACATTTTATGAGTACTAATGTGTTATTCTATATATGAGTGTTATTGATATATTATTTTGTAACTAATTTTAAATTTTGTTGCATATTTATATATTATTCATATTATGTATTATTTTAAATGTATACAAGAATGAATAATAGCTTGTCTAGAGACTGTTTGTAAGTTTGTCCAACCTAAAAATGAAAAGATTTGTTAATTTATATTAGATTTTTAATGCACACACATGTATATTTTAATTACAAATGATTTAACCACTATTAGACAGATAACTTTGAACCAATGTCTCTACTAAGTTAATGATCGATCTATTTTGAAAACTTCGGTTTGGACATAAAAATTCTAGGCATTTGTTTTTTGGAACCACAATCAAACTAATAAATTTTAAATCAATGTCTGCATTAATTTAATGATCAATCCATTTTCAAAACTTAGGGTTAAACACAAGAATTCTTTTTTTTTTTGGGAAACTAAAAATTCTAGCCTTTTTGAATGAGAGATTTTCCTTTTCTTCTTTTTTTTTGGGTAAAAAATGAGAGATTTTTCTGACCAATTAGTATGTGTTTGGAAACTCGTTGGGTAAACCAATGTTTGAGCATAATTGATTTTGCATGAACGTAATTTATGTTTAGAAACTGTTATCAGAAAAAGTGATTTTGTAAAATATATTTCGTTTGGATATTAGTTAACAAAGGTATTTTTGAATGTATAATTACCAAGAATGATATGAATTTTATATTATCTTATTTCATTTACTCTTATTTAATTTCAAATTAATTTCACTATTTTTATTAATTTCAATACAGTAATCAAATTAGTATTCTAGAAAGAAAATTAATTTCACCAGTTTTACCCTTTATTAATTTTTATGACCTTTTTTGCTCATTTTCTTTTCCAACAAAACATGGACCAAAACACAACTTCAATATGATTTTAACCAATTCAAAATTTTAGGACTAAATTGAAAAAAAGGTAAAAATATAGAGTTAAAAAGTAATTACATAGGGACCAAAATGAAAGAAACAAATAGGATCGGGGTTAAATGCAATGTTTTAAAAAAATGAAGCTCAATAGTGTAATTTTCACCAAAATAAAAACTTCCATTGAAGCACTTGTTAAGCTCGGCAACTTCATTTTCTTCTCTCTTACTCTTTATCTGCTCTCCTCTTCTCCCTTCTTTTCCTCTTTCAAGAGTTTATATATGCAACAAATTAGGGGAGGGGAGATTAGACGCTGCAAGTGCAACAAAGAAGATGAAAAGTGTTTTCAATGCAAAAGCTAGTAGGAGTTACTTTGATCCAAACCTAGGTTTGGATATATAATCGATTTTGCAAAATTAATCTAATGTCAAACCAAACATATGTGAAAGTGATTGACCATGAATTTTCAAAGTTGAATGTGTGTTTGTGGGGTGAAAACGCAAATCCAAACATATGCTTAATGTGCAAGTCAAATGGGTCAACCCATGTATTTAATGCAATAAAATTTTTATTGGGCTACTAGACCACATTTAATGCTCATACATGGTGAAGTCTATTTACAATAATACCCTCACAACTATTAACTTTAAAAGAAGTATGCACATAATAAATAGAGTGAATTATATATTTTTTTTATAAGTACTCAAAATTACACTACTATTTTTTTAATTTTAAAATATACAATATCATTTTCTATTATCATGTATTTACTATACATTAATCCAATTTTATATTTTTTTTTATTTTGAGAGGCATATTACATTTTTTTTTTAATTTTTGGTAATGCAATGCTGCATTTTTCTTAAAATATGATCTAGTAAATTAAGTACATATTAGGTGTTTTTTTTTAAAATAAAATGTTTATATTTTATTTTGGATTAATGGTTTATGCCACTACAACGGCTGAATAACCCAAAATTGGATTCATGGCAATTTGCAGTATAGTAATATCCTCAGGTCATTCTCACTTGTGGAGCTTAATTGTTCAACCATAATTAACACTAATTAATTATTAATTAAAACATGGTGTATTTGGAAAATTGAGTAATATAAAATAGAATAGAAATAAAATACAAAATTAAAACATGAACATTAACGCTTATAAAAACAGAACAATAACACAAAACATAATTGCAACCAGTCTACGGATTCACTAGAATTATAGCTATTCCAATCATACCCTTAATTAATTTCTGATTCAATTCTACCATTAGGTTATCAAACTGAAATTTCCTAGAGACCTCCAAGAATTAAATTACACATAAATCATAATTAGGAAAACCTTCACTAATATCTAACCACATGCAATCTGATTAAGCACTAATATAAATCATGCCTCGTAACCGCATATTGACAAGCCATTTTTCGTCCTAACTTACTACACATACACATCAACTGCATTCATATACATATAACAAGTTTAATCCTCATATAAAACCAGCAAACCAGAACTTTCATTCATATTGATCTAACTAGCACAAGTATGTCACGCCCCAAAAAATGGTCATATTAATAATCATACAAACCTAGGGATACCTCAGAGGTAGCCCATAATTTATAAAGTAAATTACAATTAAATAAATAAACCCCTCTAGATCAATAGAACCTAGGTGGCTTATAGGATTACAGAGCGTATCTATAAGTTTAGATAAAATCTTCCGACTACGTGGAGTATATCTCCAAGCCGCTAACATCCAGCGGTATTCCCA
Organism: Biancaea sappan; assembly: GCA_037074585.1. Taxonomy (NCBI): domain Eukaryota; kingdom Viridiplantae; phylum Streptophyta; class Magnoliopsida; order Fabales; family Fabaceae; genus Biancaea; species Biancaea sappan. The sequence continues at coordinate 33,153,973 of CM073499.1, forward strand.
TCCTCCTCAACTGCTAAATCTGAAAATAACAATAGAGAGTGTGAGTTTTATAAAAACTCATTGAGTAAATAACTGTGCAAGAAAATAGGGTATAAGTGCAAAGACCAGCCTCACTACCATAATCAGAGTGCACACCATCAGCACTTATCAATAAAAAGAATATAAATAGCATACCTTACCTCATAGCCACAATTCGCAACCCTTATGTGAGTCTACAATCTCACAAGACAATTCATAAAAAATTCTCAAACGCATAAAAAACATAAGTAAACAGTCACTCCAAAATGTATTATGTAATGCATGATGTATGTTTGTATTTGTCACACCCTTTCCCACACACCACATTGAAGATTGAGCCTCAATGAGTTTTCCCTCTCGCGATGTGTACAAATGCAATATGCAAGGCCTATCCCCTTTCTCCACCCATTGAAGACCAACCCTCAATGAGTGTATTCTAAAGGCACACACCTTTGAATATATCCAGATCTTGCAGAAGACTAACTCTCTGCTTTTCACATTTCTTTTCTTTTCCTTTTCTCTTTCATATTTAATATAAATGTGTAGATGATGATATGTGATGCATTTTCCCCACAACAATCCATCCACTCATTCCACACACATTCTATACCACAACAATGATAAACATTCCACTCATAGTTCCACTTTCTAAATAATATATTTAACTAGAAGTACAAATAAACATAAACTTCCAAATTCATAAAATAAATCTCACAAATTAAATCCCACAATTAATTTCTACAATCATTCAATGAAATTCTTAGTTTAGTTATTTCCACTAACTAAGGAATTTCATTGATGAATTTCTAACTACAGTGTAAATGAGATTTATATTGACTTAGCCAAATAATTTAATAAAACTTAAATAGCAAGGTCATCCACTCACCTCAATACCGATAAGTTTACCACATAAGAAGTCCTAGGAGACAAGGCCAAAGAAGCTCTCAAGTCACCTAGAATCAACCCAAATCAATAACTACATAAAACAAGGAAAATCCTCACCACAACCCTGACTTTTGGTCATAACTCTTATTTGGTAATTCATTTGCAAATGAAATTAACCATTGGAACTTAGACTCAAAGAGCTTTCCAATGATATAAAGTTTGTTAAAAACGGAGTCCGGATAAAGAAGGTATGTCTATTTGAAAAATAAACCAAGAGCCTTGGAATGGTTGGAGCCTGGGCGCCACACCTGGAGCCTGGGCGCCACACCTGGAGCCTAGGTGCCACACACATGCTTGGAGCTTGGGTGCCACACCTGGCGTCTAGGCGCCAAGCCTATTTCTTCTTCTTCCTTTTCAGAAGTGTGGCGCCTGGGCACCATGATCGTGACAGAACGTGATCTGGCTCGGATTTGGCCTAGATCTGGCCAAATCTTCATCATTTTCCATGATTTCTTCCATGGGATCTCATCCTTAATGTCTAAGGAGTATTTAGACACCAAAAGCCTAATTTTAATCGAGAAACAAATCCAGAATCTCGATTCTACCCCAAATAATCCTAAAACTAGAAAATAAAGAAAATGTTCAAGGAATCAAAATCATTACCTCGATTCCTTGCTTTCCCTAGGTTGTTTGGCCTCTAATGGCTCGCCCCACCACCAGAGAAAGGTTCTTCGAAGCTCGGTTGAAAAGATAGAGAGAGAATAAAGAGAAGGCAGAGAGAAAGAGAGAAGAGAGAGTGAGGAGAGAGAGTGAGGAGAGAGAGAAGAAAGTGAGAAATGAGGAAAAAGACATGGAACTGCCTATATATACCTGCCTAGGGTGAAGTTACTACTTTGTCCCTAGGTAACTCTTGGTTAACCTTGATAGGGGAAAAATCATAATTTCTCCAATTTGGGTATTTTCTATATCTTAAATGCTACCTAGTTCCTCATTTCACTTTAATCCCTCTTTAGACCTCATAGATACTCGGCCTTCTCTTTATCTTATGATTACTCTCTTTTTATTCCTTATCTCTTGACTCTATCTCCACAAAATTTCCTTTCTCTTATCTTTCCTCAACTCTCAAAAATATTATCTACACTAAAATACCCGGTCTAATTATTTATCTCCACTTCCCTAAATAATACACAAAAATAACAAATTAAATATAGAAAATTAAAATTAACCCAACAATTTCATAAAAAAATGGAAACTTTCATTACAATAACCGTAATACAGCTAATTACGAAATTCCAAAATTGGCGGGTATTACAAGGTATAAACACAAGAACAGAGGCAAGAGTGTAGAACAAAAAATGGAATAGATTTAAGAACCAGAATGCTTATCTGAATATGAAGATTCAAGCTACAAATTCCAATTCCATCCAAGGATTGATTACACAAAGAAAAACAAACCTTCCATGAAGGAGGCAAAACAAAATTAAAGAAGAGAAAAGCTAAAAACTAAACTAAGCTATAAGAATGAAGAAAAAGAAAAAATGAGAAGGAAGTGCACTTCATAATGCTAGTTTGGAGGGTATTTATAGATGAATGGCTTAGGAGACTCCATCTATCATCTATCAACCTTCCATTATCTACCAATCTCCTATTAGCCTTTCTTTGTTGACCAAGTCTAGTAGGCATCCATGTCATTAACTTGGTCAAAAAGTTGTGCCTAGTCAGCAACTTAAGTCATGTCAATGGGCACATCATTAATGCATGCCACGTAAGCATCCTAGTTGGCCTCCACATTAGCAAAACTCTCCAAAAATGATTTCTACAAGACAAAGAAATGGATTAAATTGGGTCTTAATCATTTGTCATAAAATATAAAATTAAAGTATTTTAAATTCATAATTAATTTAGACCCAATAAATCACAAAATATAATAAATTTGGAGAGTTTCCATGAATAAATATGCAAAAGGGTCAAGTTGGGGACTAAAAAGTATATTAAAATTCTAGATATCAAATTCCCCCATACTTAATCATTTGCACTCTTAGGCAAAATCTAATTTAGAATAGTAAAAGATACTAAAGGAAAGTGTGGAGACATGCAAGAAAGGAACAATCCAAACTTGAAAAGATTTAGCATTTTGAGAAAATTAATCTTAAATTTGTAAAACTCAAGCATATGACAATGTAATTTGACAAGAATGAATTAAAGAAATTTGCCTCCTCATAAGGGATGTATATACGCTCTATTCTCTTAAGTGTTTAGGTAAATCACTCAAAATCAACTCTTCACTACCATAAGCTTGTCAAGTATCTAGATATCCACTATTCAAATTCATATGCATGTTTGAAACAAAGGGAAAAATAAGGATAAAGTGTGGCAACAACTTAAAAACATGAAGAGCATTTACTAAAAAATAGAAGAGATTGGATATAGATAAATTTTGGGTATAAAAAGTTCTTTCTACTCTTTTTTTTTTTCATATTCTTTTCCTTTTTGACGTCATCTTCATTTTTTTTTTAATTTTCAATATCATTTTCATTTACTAATAAAATTTTTTTTCTTTTGATTGGCCAATCTTTTTCTTTCTTTTGCTTGGGAGTAGAGAGAAATTTTCATTTCAAAACTACCCAAAATGCACATCATTTTTATTACATCAATCTCTATAAAGAATTTAAAATGTCATTCACATCCTAAGTTGGGGAGGAAAAATTCTGGTTTTAAGGAGAAAGTGATAGAAAACACAAGAAGGGAAATGAGAACAAGGCACAAAGTGACATACAGTAGAAGCAATTACAAAGGATGGCAATTTGACTAAAAATGGGTGACAAAGAAATGCCTAAATTATCTCCAAGCATGCAGATGTATTGTAGTCTCAATAAAGATGCAAGATAAGTTCTAGAGTGAAAATCATAAAATGAAATGCACACAAATAGAAAAAATAGCATTTTGTAATTAGGCTCAAATTTCCTCATGGTTAAAAGACTATTACTAAAGTTCATTAAAACCAACTTTATTGCCATTTATCTTGAACTCTAGAAAAGCAAGATTAAATTCTAATTGCGCAAAAACAATTCAAATCCTAACTATTTCAGATGAAAAATTAAAAATTCATTAGAATCACACTAACATAATACAATCTTTATTGAAAGTACATGGTAAAAGCTCAAAATAAAAATGAAAAAATTCTTGACAAAAATATGACAAAGATACAAAAAATTTTATAGGGACGAGGTGGTCTTTGGGAAAAGGAAGAAGGCCTAGGCCTGGAAGAAGAAGAAGGTGTAGATTTTTGCAGCTCAAAAAGTTTTGGAGAAAGTGATAAAGCTAGCGAAGAGCGACATGAATTCCATTCATGCACTTAATGCTTCTTTTATTTTTGTCTTAGAAGCGTTGAGATACAAACATGTAATTTTTGCCTATTAGCCTAGCCATCTTATCAAAACGACGATTAAAACGCTTCTCTATTTGCTTAAGTTCATTCATTTGAAGAGTATATTCTTCTGATGAGTGAATAGTGCTAATGTCTTCATCTTCTTCTTGGACTCTTTTTCTTTTTTTCTTTTCTGACTTAAGAGACCCATCAATGGGTCTCTTACCCTTGTCATTTCCTAGCTGAAGAATAGTGTCCAACTCTTCTTCTTTGGCCTTAGTGTTGAAATTTAATTGTCTGTTGGCTATTTTCTTTGAGCACGAAAGGGATGCTAGAGAGATAGAAAAAAGTGATTGATGCAATGAAAAGAATGGCTCTCTTGGTGTGGTGAGAAAGGGAGCTGAACAACATGATTTATAGAAAAAAGAATTTGCAACTCAAGACAAAAGAAATCCATGCGCCTCAACCTAAAGCAGATTTTGTCCGGATTAAAGTAAAAAATTCACGTTGGGCATGCAAATGTAATGGTTGGCCGATTTTATGCAACCCAGACAAGTCAAAGATTTTCTGACAAAATTGCCTCATTTTGACAAAAAATTCGGTTTTCACCTTGATTTGATTAAATTTTTTTAAATCTATGAAATTTTAAAAAATTAAAAATTTCATAACCATTTTATTCTCCCTCCCACACTTAATTTTTGCATTGTCCTCAATGCGCAAACATTATCCAATAAATACTGAGGACATGAAAAATAAAAAGAGAGAAAAGGGAAAAGAAATAGCCTTATCAGTTTGCGTGCCTTTTCTGCATCTTCCAAGGCATGGCACCGACTTCTTCCAGAAGTTTTTCAAAGCAGCAAGTAGATGGATAGTGGTGCGAATTGAGTTTCTAAGACCCACTTGTGTAAAAACAAAAGAAACTCTGCTTGCCATAGAGGGGTAAGAGCAAAAAGAAAAACAAAATAGAAAAAGAAGAACAACTACTAACTAAATAACAATTTAAAACAAAAGGAAAACTATTATCTAAAACAGAAGTAAAATCGAAACTCTTATTAAAAACTAAACTAGAGTTAAAATTATCTAAAATAGAATTACTATCTAAAACAAAATTTAATTTAGAAACAAAAATAGAAGGAAAAACAAAATCATAAATAGAACTAAAATCAAAATTGAAAACATAATTAAAAACAATAGAGGTAGAATTAGAATTTACAATAGAAACAGGTGGAATTTGAATCAGATTTAGATGCATATTCACATTCAGATTCAGATACATTCAATTCAGGTGTGTTTACGGGGTTTTTGGGTCTAATCGAGATTCGACAACAAATCTGTGTCAACTTTCTTTTTGGTCAAAGGCCAAAATCTGACAATAAATACTTGATTCTATTGAGAACGATTGTATTTCTACAGTTATGCGGTAATCTCGTTTATGATGAAAGTGTGGCCTAAAATGTACCTTTTTTTGCAGAAAAGTTAAATGAAAAAGGTAAAAACAAAAAGTAAGTGCAGAAAGGAAATTGCTGTATATAACGTGCGAAAAAGGTAAACTGTAGAAGGTAACAACAGAATGTAAATTGCAGAAGGTTTAAAGTGAGGAATATAAATGAAAGCGAATAAATTGCTAGAAGATAAATGAAAGCGAATAAATTGCTGTAAGATAAAAGATACTGGAATGTAAAAGACTTTGAATTTAAACTTGACTAAAATGTAAGGTGGAAATCATACTTTAATGTTGATCCTTTAGTCTGATCGTGTGAGATGCTAGGATTTTTAATCAAGAGTTGCCAACCCCTTTTTACAACGATTAAACAAGTATTTATAGGCAAATGACCAAAGTAACTGCCTATCTAAATATTTTCCACATACATGACAGTTTATAATTACATTTCCTCAACATAACTACCTAGATCCACGTACATAGCAGTTTATAAGACCCGACAAAACTACCCTAGCCACCTGATAGCGGAGTAGCTCTTTAATGGCTTCAACCTGACAAATTCCCTTGCCTTCGACGTTTGATAAATGACTTATGATCAAATGATAAACCCTAGTCTCTCGACATAGATGACTTTTTCAGACCATATATTTGCTTGTTGAGTGACGAGCTTTTGACATTTTTGCCTTGTCATACATAAGTGTTGTCACAAAAATGTCCATCTAACCTTTTCGTTAACTTCGCCCTTGTCGAGTAATTGAATTCTATCGAGTAGCTAGACTATTGCATTAACACTTAGTCAAACAGTACTAATCTATTGCAACACTGAGGATGATTATTTGTCAGTCAAGCAAACTTGGTCTAACAAATATAAAAGTTATATATTTTTTAAAATAATCGTCCAATAAGGTGCAAATGCAAAATTTGATGCAATCAACTCAAGTTCGATAAAATCACAATCACAATTGCCAAAATTCAGAACTTCTTCTATTTTAATGCATGTATAGAAAGTATGATAGTCACAATTAAAATTAAAATCTCCCACAAACTCATTCTCCAACACTTTTATGTCTACCACTTCTTTCTCTAAGGTCTCTATTTCTTTTTCCAAGTCAGGCTCAATGACCTCAGGTTGGGTGAATCTAATGGGAAGAGGTAATGGTCTAATTTAGAGAGGGGACTCATCCTTACTAGCTTCCTCATTCTCACTTTGATGACTTACAATGCTAGAGGATGATGACTCTCTATTTTGCCCACTTGAATCTTCTAATTCAAGTTAAAGGGCCAGACCACATATATATGTGTCATTTTCTAGAAAAATGATACCATCCATATCTTCTAGATCAACCATGGTTTGGGAAGGTAAACTATCAAACTCTTGATTAATTAACTCATCAACAATGCTAGCAAGTTGGCCTATTTGAGTTTCCAAACTCTGTAGGCTTACCTCAGTTCACTACTGGAACTATAGGGTATTTGTGGCCAACTGATTAACCAAGTCTTCCAAACATGGCTTGGGTTCCCTAGGGGTGGCTAGAGAAGGTATATCAAAAAGGTACGGAGCATTGATTTCTTGCTCATATGGTGTATAAGTGCTAGCGATTTGGCAAATGCACTAGTCGCACAAGTAATAAAGAGTGAGTAAGATATCGTTCCCATGAGGACTAAATGACTAATTACCCAAGAAATTTAACCAAATTAATGAGACGAACAATGTTGAATTGAAGACAACTCTAATCAAGAATCGACAAAGTAAAAATCAAATGATAATAAATTTTTATGAAGATTTTCTCAAATGATAGCAAACAAACATTCAATTTGTTGAAATTAATCTAATAAAAAGCCTAAGGCTACTAATCCCTCTCCTCCGTCTTAGAAATTGTAAACTTCTCTAACGTACTTACAACTCTAGCAATCATATAAGTTAATCCTAAGTTATTCTAATAACTTAAAAGAATTCTCTCGAATCTCAATTAAGATACTTAACGCTTACTTACTTGCTTAGGTGAGTTAAGTGTGTACTAACCAACCTAGTTTTGATTAAATGAGATTAATTAATATCCCTATTAGTTAACAAGCAAAAATGCTTAGTTAAGGTTTACGCACTCATCCTTCTTATTCAGTGTTCTACTTTTACCTATTTCTCCTAGTTTGATGAAAGCAACAAGCAATTATAAAGATTGATCAAGTCTATATAATGTAGTAGTAAAATGAATAAAAATACTTATATTGATTGAATAAAAGTTGTAGATACATGAGAAAAGACAAAATCTAATATGGAGTTGAGTTCATAGTAACCCTAGAAGGAAAATCTAGCTACGAATGGAATATAAAAGACAGAAAATAGAAATAAGGATAGAAATAGCCATGAATCTGATGTTGGATGATGGATTTGAGTCGCTAAACCTTGAAAATCGGATTTCTCCTTCTTTTCTAAGCAAAAACGGTGTTCTCCACTCTCCTCTAGATCATAATTAACCTAGAAAATAACCCTGTAGCTATTTAAAACATTCCTGATGTGACAGAAATTTTGTTCTGCCGCTATAGTAGCACGTCTTTATCGCTGCAGTGGTGGGGCATAGAAAATCAAGGGAGCAGTGGAGGGCTATCGCTGTAGCGGTGCGAACTCATCGCTGCAGCAATGAAGGGCAGAAACAATTGCTAAAAATTGCTACTCTAGTGTTGGGCACCAGGCTACTAGAAGGTGATGTTGCAGCGACATATCTTTAGCGCTGCAGCGGTGGAAGGTAGTGTAGCTGCTTTGAATCTACTACTCCAGCACCGGGCACTGGGTAGCCAGCGCTGAGCACTGGGTAAGAAATCTTCTTCTGAAATGCAGGGCCGACAGCTGGGAATCGAATGCAGTAGTTTCCTCCCTTCTAATTGGCAATCAATCTTTGTACCCTGAAATATAAGATAAAATATCAATTTACTAACATAAAAATGAAGGTAAATCAAGAAAGTAATATTGAGCTTAGGAAATTCCAAATTAGAAAATCTTGAGGCCAAAAGAATTACATCAGTAAAATTTAAGCACGATCAAGGTTTAGATGTCAAGAAAAAGTGCATAAAAATCATGTTAATTGGGAAATTAACAGTAGGATAAGCTCTTATACCTCATGTCATGTTTAGGATCACAAATGGTGGGATAAATCTCAAACTCTAATGGTTGAAGGTCTAGTTGAAGTTCCCTCAGGCCAGGATAAACTCTTATACAGGACTCTGTACTTACTTGAAAAGGAAGGTATTGGTCAGTCTTATATGCAGTTAAGGGGTTTATGGTGCCACTCAAAGAGAAAGAAAGGGGAGGGGGTGGTGACTCTTATTGTTCTTGGTTAAGGTTTAGGTACCTCATTATGGATGCTAGTTCCTATGTTCAATTCTAAAATGATCCATTGGTAATTCTTAAACTGATTCACTATAAGTAATTGCAAGACAAGAATTAAACTCTGATTCTCCACTAACAACAACTACACTAAACAAAGGAAGCAAAACTACAACAATCACACTATACTTACTAGCTAAAGCAAGGTCCTATCAATTTTAGGATTAAAGCCAATTAATTCTTTTTAAAGAGACCTTGGCATAAACAAGGGGAAAAAATTAAAATTCAAAGAAAAAATGTAGAAAAGAGAAAAAAATTTTCCAACTCTTGATTAAGTAATGCAACAATAAATGAATAGTATTATGAATAGTACCCTACTATGAACTATGCTTTTTTTTTTTAACCAAATCAGAATTGAGTAATTTTTCTTGAAAAAAAAACTATTATATACTAGAAACATAGAATCTACAAAGAAAACACCCAAAAAAAAATTTACAAAAATCAAATAAAAATTCACAAAAATAAAAAAATTCAAATAAAAGATAAAAAAATGAAATGGTGGTCAAAATGAAGAAATTTGTAAATTTGATGGCCATGAATTGAGCATAGCTGCTAATGGTCAAGAATTGCTGAGTAAATCAATTTCTATTAGGGGTACCAAGTTTAAGCTCAATCAGAGTTACTCACTTCATGCAAATAGTTAAAAAACCACTATACATAACCTTAAATTTTTTTTTTTAACAACTATAACACAAGGAAACAACTTTAAAACGCAAATAAACAACTAATTAGATAAAAAAAAAAGCAATTGGCTCCCCAGAAACTGTACCAAAATTCTGATTCATGCCATTACGACTATTGAATCACCCATAATTGAATTCGTGGTGGTCGTTCTTACTTATGGAGCCTTACTTCTAATTTCTTAAATAATTGTTCAACCACAATTAACACTAATTAATTATTAATTAACACAAGGGATGCATTTGTAAAATTGAGTAATATAAAATAGAACAAAAATAAAATGTAAAATTAAAACATGAACATTAATGCTTATAAAAACAGAACAATAACACAAAACATAATTGCAATCAGTTTATAACTTCACTAGAATTATAACTATCACAATCTTACCATTAATTAATTTCTGATTCAATTCTACTATTAGGTTATCAAGTTGAAATTTCCTAGAGACGTTCAAAAACTTGATTACACATAAATCAGAATTAAAAAAACCTTTACTAATACCTAACAACATGCAATATAATTAAACCCTAACTTAAATCATGCTCTGCAAACATATACTAACATGCCATTTTCGTCCTAACTTACTGCACATACATAGCAGCCACATTCATATACATATAGGAAGTTTAATCCTCACATAAAACCAACGGACTAGAACTTTCATTTATACTAATCTAACCAGCACAAGTATAAACTCAAGAATAGAGGAAAGAGTGCAGAACAAAAAATGAAATAGATTCAAGCTACAAATTCTAGTTCCAAACAAGGATTGATTACATAAAGAAAAACAAGCCTTCCATGAAAGAGGAAAAACAAAATTAAAGAAGAGAAAAACTAAAAACAAAACTAAGCTATAAGAATGAAGAAGAAGAAGAAAATGAGAAGAAAGTACACTTCATAATGCAAGCTTGTAGGGTATTTATAGATGAATGGCTTAGGAGACTCCATCTACCAATCTTTCATTATCTACCAATCTCCCATTATCTGCCAATATTCCATTAGCTACCAATCTCCCATTAGCTACCAATTTAACCAAATCTAGTAGGCATCCATGTCGTTAACTTGGTCAAAAAGTTGTGCCCAGTCAATAGTTTAAGTTATGTCAACATCCACATCATTAATGCAAGCCACATAAGCATCCTAGTTGGCCTCCACAACAGTAAAAGTTCTCCAAAAATAATTTCTACAAGACAAAGAAATGGATTAAATTGGGTCTTAATCATTTATGTCCTAAAACTATAAAATTAAAGCATTTTAAATCCATAATAAATTTAGACCCAATAAATTACAAAATATAATAAATTTGGAGAGTTCTCATGAATAAATATGCAAAAGGGTCATGTAATGTCTACTAGATTTATACTAAACTTATACAATTTAAGAAAATTATAATATATATTTAATGAAAAATCTTGGTTTAAATCACGGGATTTTTATAAAAATTCTTATAAAATATCCAAATTCATAAAAATAAGTAAATTTTGGAATATTTTAAAATATAAAAATTTGTACTTGACAGAAGGTGATCAGTCGACTGATTTGTGACTATCGGTCGATTGATTGTCTTCAAACTTGCATATGTTCAAAACCTAGAGGTATCAGTTGACTGATGCAGAATAATCAGTTGACTGATATGTCCTAAACTTCAGATTTCAGAAAATATTAACTGGAAACATGGTAAAATCATCTGAATTTAATATACATATAATCTGCAACACTTTAACTTTTCTTGCAAACTCTCTTCTAGAATGGAGCTACAATAAAAGAGATTTACATAAAAATCATATATTTTTATACATACACACAAAATGTGCACAAGTCTCTAAGGTTTACAAGAGAAGTTGTTACACATCTTCTTTGCTATGTAACTACTTAACAACTCTACTAGCTTATTCTTGTGCTTTCTCTTGCTTTTCCACTTTGATTCTTGAAATGATTAGTCATAATATAAAAACATGAGATATATAATCTCAATAGCTAGTTTACTTAAAGAAATCATTTCAAGAACCATTTCAATCATAAAAACAATTCTCAATAAATAATTCACACTTCCATGAACATCAAAGAACTATTATATAAACATATAACTGTGTTATGGTCTTTTTCTTTCAATATAATGCACTATACTTTACCTACTTTCTCAAGAAAAGTACTTAATATCTCATGAGGAATTTCTATCATCCCATGAGAAATTTCTGGGATTTTGTCATCCCATAAGGACTTTTACATCCTATGAGAAATTTCTATCATCTCATGAAAAATTTCTAGGATTCTATCATCCCATAAGGACATAAACTTTACTCTTCAAGAAAAGTTGGTTCTATGTACTCATAGAAAGCTTTAAGATGCACATACTTGCTAAATCATACAAAGAGCATGATAAATAACTGAAATAACTTATTTTTATGAAAAACTATCTACCTTTGATTCTTCCTATAGTTGAAACTTGTGAGTTGTCTCCTAGTTTCTCTCTAGCTCCTTTTGTTTTCCCAAATTTCAAACCTCTTCTTCTTCTATTCTCTTCCTTTTGGTTTGAAAATTGCTATTCTATAAATTCTCAAGCACTAGAATCCATCTAAATTAAGGAAATCAAGCTAGGAAGCTTACCTTTAATGATTTTTTTGCTAGAAACCCAACTAAAACTCTCTTCTCTGCCTTCTTCTTCTTCTCCACATTTTCTCTCTGTCTCTCTATTCTCACATTTTCAAAAAATGCTATGTCTCTCTCTCTTTTCTTGTTTCTAAAAGGCTCTAAAGAGCCCCTTTAGTGTGTAAATCCCTCTTTTATTCCTACCTTCTTGTTTCTAAGCTTTGTTGGTAAGATGGGAGAATTCTAGTCAATTTTTCATTGATTTTTCAATTAAAATCGACTTATTTTCACACTTTGTAGGCGATTAGTCGACTGATTGCTTCTTGATAGTAGACTGATCCATAATTAGTTAACTGATTACTTTAGACCCTAAAATTTCATCTTGACAGAGAGTAATCAGTTGACCGATTGTAGATATCAGCAACCTGATCTGATATCTGATGCTATCAATCGACTGATTGTTAATTAGTTGACTGATTCCTTTAGAACTTTATTTTTCTTCTACTTTCAGCTTATTTATCCTAATTTCTCTGCCTTTCCTTGATTACTTGCTTCTAGGCATCTAAAGACTTAAATAACAATTTTATCATTATTTAAAACTTAGATAAAGAAAATTTGGGATGTTACAATTCCTCCCTCCTTTAAAAGAATTTTGTCCTCAAAATTTAAGCTAACATATACTTTAATATAGAAACATATAGTTATAAGATAAGCTTTGTGCTATTTTCTTGAAGGATTTTGCTATCTTCTCTTTAGAAAAGGTTCATTATAAGGAATACACTCTTAATCATCATAATCACTTCCATGAAAATAGAGGGCCAACATATGAACATAGCATTGATGCATCATAAATTTGTTTATTTCATATGGTTTCACAATGCAATATAAGTCTATTCATTGTAAGGGTGTATATTGTACCATGAATTCGCCCTACTTATGGGTTCATAAAGCACAAGGAGTTTACTTATTATAAGGGTTCTTAGCACACTATGAGTCTACCTAGAATATGAGTTTATAATGCACCACTTTTACAAAATACTTTCTCTTATAATCATGGAAGATTTGTCATAGCTTGTCATGAAATTACTATAACTCCACTCATTTGAGAGGTTTGCACTGCATTCTCATAAGTCTACCTTCTTCTTTGGGTCTAATGCATCATGGGTCTATCTAACTCCTTAAGTCTATTAATATATCATAGGTTCATGAAGGAATCCTTTTTACAAAATAGTTTCTTGTTAAAGGTCTTACTAATCATTTATACCTTTAGCTAATTTTCTCTTATGAAACAAACCTTTTCAAGCTCTTCTATTTCACTTATAGAATAAAATTCTATTTGTTTCATATTTCTTCTTACATAAGACTTAATGCTTCTTTAACTTCCTAGCCTTAATTCTACTCTCAGAAGAACTAAGGCTCCTGAACATATCAACTCTTGCTTGATTCATGCTTATAAAAGAATATCACTTACCTCATAGTAAATGTACTCAACATATATCTTTTCTTTCAACTAGTTGGCAAGCTAGCTGGAATACTTACATCATTCATCATTATAAATAATACTATGGAAAGCAAGTTTCTAAGTTCTATGGAAACAAGTCTCAAATCCTCATAAAAAGAAAAATTTTTTCAAGCTAAAGGGATGTAAAATCATAAAAGACAATTTTCCAAACATCATGAGGATAAGTTCTGAAACTTTATGTCAAAGGTGTATTCAAACATAACGAAACATAAGCCAGAACAAATCATGAAATTCTTTTCATCATTTGACAAGTAGAAAACATCATACATGATACTCTTATACTGAAAATAGGTCTTTCTATAATATCTATTTTGTCACAAAATACACATTGTTTCTTATTTTATTCTATTATAAGACCTATGGTCTATTCTGTAGAAACTATACATACATAAGCCTTATTCTTTGTGAAGCTAGTGTGTATTCTACTTACCTACTTCATAGAATAAACAAACTCTTACCCTCTCTAGGGTTGTTATTCTATTTTATCTAGTTTATCATAACACACTATTTTGTTCTTAACTTAGTTATGATTGTGTCATTGTTCTTTTACACAGAAAGAACAAAAATTAACTCTTGTTTTCCTTTATGGAACAAGTTTTTCTTCTCTTATTCTTCCTTTGGAATAAGAGTACATTCTCTTGTTTTCCTCTATGGAATAATTTCTCTTCCTTGACTAGTCTGATGAAAATAAACTATATTTCACATGATTTACTATTTCATAATGAAAAGCATATTTCACTTTAAATAAAACATTTATCTCATAAAAACTAGTCCATGTAATATAAATTCTTAGTTCAGTGCAATAAGTTAATAGAATTAGCAAGCTAATCTATAAATAAACCATGGAATCAAAATAGTTGGTGGCACACACCACGACAGGGAAAAGAAAGTCTGCAGAACCATTTTTCCAAGCTGAACATGAGAGAAAGGCTACTGTAGTCCTTTAACCCAAGCTAGAAAGATTCCAAGCTGAAACATGGAAATATAATATCCAGCTGACATGGAAATATAATTTCCAAGGTAACATGGAAGCAGAGCTCCTAAACTGACATGGAAGTAAACTTCCAAGCTGATATCATGTTAATTTTATCATAGGTATCACTTCCTCAGAGATATGAAAATTTCACATAATTCGATAGTATCTTTATTCTCTTGTGTACTTTCTACACTATTACTTCATCTAGACATTATTGGCTGACTGTTTATAGATCTTCATGATAGAAATGGCTAGCACCCAAGAGGAGAGTGAATTGGGTTTATAAAAAAAAATTGCTAAGAGTTGTTGGAAGTTTTAAAAACAATGCCAAGCTTTTTATGAAAGTAAAATAAGTATGATCAAGATGAATAAATATGGAGTACAATTAATCAAACATAGAGCTTTAAACAATTAACGAGATGAATGAATATAGAGTGCAAGGAAGCAAAGAACATATAAATAATTAAAGAGCAAGGGAAGAGAAAATCAAACAGCAAGATTTATACTGGTTCAGCTTAAACCAAGCCTACATCCAGTCCTCAAGATAACTTCTTTAGTATTTCACTATAAACCATAAGTTTATGCAATTGGGTACTTGTAAGCCACTACAACATAGATCTTTTCTTCCTCAAAGGTGTCTCTCCCCCTTACAATGTGTTTTTTCTCAAACACTAACTTAAGGAACTAATCCTTGAGCAACCAAATTTGAAGGCTTAAAAAAAATAGTGGTGGACACTCTCAAAGTGTATATAACCCAAAAATTAAGCTTAGAATTTTTCTCTAGCAATTTAGAGAGAATGAAACTCAAGATAATATGAGAAATGAACAATTGAAGCTTGATGCAAATGGTGTTGTGAAGTCTCCTTTATCTAGTGAAGCCTTGCTTCTACAGTGACTACTTTAGTCAGAATTGTTAGAGTAAGGTTCATCATCATTTTTCAACTTTTCTATAACAATCAAAAAACTTTATCAACCTTTTTCAATAATCAATATCATTTTTCAAATTTGCTACAGTAAACAACATTCTTTTTCAAATTTTATTACAACAACCAATAAACTTTATCAACCTTTTCAACAATCAATATTCTTTTTCAAATTTGCTATAGTAAAAAGCATTCTTTTTTCAAATTATATTATAACAACTAATAAACTTTATCATACTTTTTCAACAATCAAATTTCTTTTTCAAAATTGCTACAGTAAAAAGGTTATTCTTTTTTTAACAACCATTTTTCTTTTTCAAATTTGCTATAGGAAAAGTCATCATTTTTCAACAATCAATAAATTTTATCAAAAATCAATTTATACTACTATATTTAAATATATAAGGCATTAAATATATTTGGGCCAAGAAAGATTAAATCATCATTTGGACCAAGAAGATTAAATCATACATTTGGGTCAAGAAAGATTGAATCATGCATTTGGTCCAAGAAGACTAAATTATATATTTGGGCTAAGAAAGAATAAATCATACATTTAGGCCAAGAAGATTAAATCATACTATAATTCTTACACATTTGTCATCATCAAAACTTATAGCATAATACATTAGGACTAACAATCTCCCCGTTTTTTATGATGACAAATTACCAAAGAAAAATATGTTACAATGTAATAGCCATTATATAATACACACATTTTTTTCTTACAAAAAGGTATAAGAAAAGCAATATATAAAGACTAAAGCATATTCCTTCTTTAAGCAAGAATATCATATGACGTCATGGGGTAAGATTTCATCAAAACTTATCATTTTCTTCATTGGTATGCCAAAAAATATATAATTAAGGAAAACCTTCCATGTCAAATAAAGTAAGCTTAAAGATATAGAGGATTTAAGTATAGATTAGGCTCCCCTCAACTAATGCATATTAAAAAAATGTAATTTTCAAGATGTATTCATATATGTATCTTGAGGATGAGTACTTGCAGAAATTTTGAAAGTCACTCCGATGCTTAAGTTAGTAATGTAAATCAAAGATTAAAGGCAAAATTTAAAAATCATGCCATGGAAAAACAATTTTTAAAGTTCATTTGGTTTTGCCATCCCAAGTTCTCTCCTAATAAAGTTGAATCTATCCTCAACAAGAGGCTTTGTGAAAATGTTAGCTAACTAAAAATCCATTTGCACAAATTCAAGAGAGACATCTTTATTTTTTGAATATGATCTCTTATAAAATGATGTCTTATTTCAATATCTTTAGTTCTAAAGTGTATGACAGGATTTTTAGATAAATATATGGCACTTATGTTATTACATCTAATGGGTATGTTTTCAAGAAATACATCAAGATCCTCTAGTTGTTGTTTCATCTACAAGATTTGGGCACAACAACTCCTAGCTAAAATGTATTCAGCTTCAACTGTGGATATAACAACGCTATTTTTCTTTTTACTAAACCAAGAGACAAGTGAACTACCAAAGAATTGGCAAGTTCCACTTGTTCTTTTTCTATCTATTTTGCTACCCGCAAAACCCGCATCAGAGTAGCCAATTAAAAAATTTGAGGATCCTTTAAGATACCATAAACCCATTTGAGATGTACCAACCAAGTACCTAAAAATTCTTTTCACACCCTTAAAATGAGATTCCTTGGGGTTAGTTTGAAATCTTGCACACATGTATAAACTAAACATAACATCAGGTCTACTAGCGGTTAAGTACAATAGAGAGCCAATCGTACCTCTATATTTCATCGTATCAAATGGTTAACCACTTTCATCCTTGTCCAAGCTTGTTGAGGTGCTCATGGGGTGGCAATTGGTTTTGCATTCTCCATGCCAAACTTTTTGAGCAACTCTTTTGCATACTTGGTTTGGCTCACAAATATTCCATTATCCATTTGTTTGATTTGTAGCCCAAGGAGAAGTTGAGTTCTCCCATCATTGACATTTCAAACTCACCTTGCATGATCTTAGCAAACTCTTTGCACAAACTTTCATTAGTAACAACTCATTGCATACTATACATGAGAAAAATTCATCTCAATCATAGAAGTATTTCTTTCAAGTTCTATGAACCATCTTTCACTCAATAAGGTATCTTGGCTCACTAAATTTCTTTATTACTAACTCATTGTGAACCTTTAGTTTATAAGTTCATTCTCATTATGCACAAAATAACTTTCTTTGTCATAACTTACTAGTCATTTTGTACATACGGTTAGTCTTTCAAAAAATCTTGTTATTCTAGCATTATCTACTCCTCAAGGAAGATTGTTATCCTAAAATCGATTACACAACATATAAAGCACAAACAATACTTGTACTCATACTAAAATACATCATGCATACTCAAATTTTCTATTATGCACCTTTGTATAATCAGTTTCTTGAAAAGACTACTTCACTATACACGTGCGAAATTCCTATGTACTTAAACTAAGGCCAAATAGACTAACATTTACTTTCTTGTCATCAAACCAACCTATTTCCTTGAGGGCCTGCCATCATCAATGTATACTCCTTAAATACAAGAGATCTTACCTCCTTAAGGACTTAGGCTTTATGTTTGGATTCCTTATTCTTTCTACTACTTTCCATTTTCATGGATTTACAGGCATCTTGCTTCTTCTTTCTCTTCTTTTCTTCATTCATCTCACGAATATCCTTTCTCAGGCCGAGATATTCAACTCAGTTGCCTGTTGATTTTCCTGTCTTTCTAACTGGATTCTTAGGATATCTACGCTCTCCATGACTTCCTCCAGAACTTCCCTTTGTTGGAAGGCCATCCTACAAATAAAACTATAGCATCTATCTCAATGGTGCAAAACAGATGATTAGCAATATTTGGTAGGGATTCTTAGGGTACTTAGACCATACTAATGTATATCATCCTAATCTTATATACATAGTTCTAAGGGTATCTATCATATTTCCTCTACTTAGTACCAAATCTTTACCCACATAGTGCCTAAGACCATGCTCTGATACCAAAATGTAACATCTACTAGATTTATACTAAACTTATACAATTTAAGAAAATTGTAATATATATTTAGTAAAAATTTTGGTTTAAATCACGAGATTTTTCTAAAAATTCTTATAAAATGTCCCAAATCATAAAAATAAGTAAATTTTGAAATATCTTAAAACATAAAAATTTGTACTTGACAGAAGACGATCAGTCGATTGATCTGTGACTATCGGTCAATTGATTGTTTTCAAACTTGCATATATTCAAAACCAAGAGGTATCAATCGACTGATGTAGAATAATCGATCAATTGATATGCCCTAAACTTCAAATTTCAGAAAATATTAACTTGAAATATGGTAAAATATATGAATTCAATTTACATATAATCTACAACAAATGGAGCTACAATACAAGAGATTTACATAAAACTCATATATTTCTATACATACACACAAAATGTGCATAAGTCTCTAAGGTTTACATGTGAAGTTGTTACACATCCTCTTTGCTATGTGACTACTTAACAACTCTACTAGCTTATTCTTTTGCTTTCCCTTGCTTTTCTACTTTGCTTCCTGAAATAGTTAGTCATAACATAAAAACATGAGATATATAATCTTAGTAGCTAGTTTATTTAAAGAAATCATTTCAAGAACCATTTTAGTCATAAAAGCCATTCTCAATAAATAATTCACACTTCCATGAACATAAAAGAACTATCATATAAACATATAACTGTATTATGGTCTTTTTCTTTCAATATAGTGCACTATACTTTAGCTACTTTCTCAAGAAAAGTACTCAATGTTCCATGAGAAATTTTTGGGATTCTGTCATCCCATAAGGACTTTTACATTCTATGAGGAATTTCTGTCATTCTATGAGAAATTTTTGGAGTTCTGTTATCCCATAAGGACATAAACTTTACTCTTCAAGAGAAAGTTAGTTCTACATACTCATAGAAAGCTTTAAGATGCACATACTTAATAAATCATACAAAGAGCATGATAAATAAATAAAATAACTTGCTTTTATGAAAAAATAGCTACCTTTGATTCTTCCTATAGCTGAAACTTATGAGTTTTCTCCTAGTTTCTCTCTAGCTCCTCTAGTTTTCTTAAATTTCAGACCTCTTCTTCTTCTATTCTCTTCCTTTTAGTTTGAAAATTACACTATTATATAAATTCTCAAGCACTAGAATCCATCTAAATTAGGGAAATCAAGCTAGGAAGCTTATCTTTGATGATTTTTTTGCTAGAAACCCAACTAAAACTCCCTTCTTTGCCTTCTTCTTCTCCTCCACGTTCTCTCTCTCTCTCTCTCTCTCTCTCTCTTCTAATTTTCAGAAAATGCTATTTCTCTCTCTTTTCTTGCTTGTAAAAGGGTCTAAAGAGCCCCTTTAGTGTGGAAATCCCTCTTTTATTCCTACCTTCTTGTTTCTAAGTTTTGTTGGCAAGATGGGGGCATTCTAGTCAATTTTTCATTGATTTTTCAGTTAGAACCGATTTATTTTCGCACTGCAGCAGGTAATTAGTCGACTGATTGCTTCTTGATAGTCGACTGATTGCTTCAAAACCTGAAATTTCATCCTGACAGAAAGTAATCAGTTAACTGATCCCTCCTCATCAGTTGACCGATTACAGATATCAGCAACCTGGTGTGATCTTTGATGCTATCAATCGACTTATTGTTATAATTAATTGATTAATTCCCTCATAACTTCATTTTTCTTCTACTTTTAGCTCATTTATCCTAATTTCTCATGTCTTTCATTGATTACTTGCTTTTAGGCATCTAAAGGCATAAATAACTTAATTCTATCATTATTTGAAACTTAGATAAATAAAATTTTGGATGTTACAGGTCAAGTTGGGGACTAAAGAGTATATTAAGATTCTAGAAATCAATTAACAACAAAAAGAATATCATAATATATAAAAATTGATATTCTTAAATTAATAGAAAGTATTTTAATAAAAAAATGTGGCATTATATTTTCGGATAAAATATATAAAACCAAACTAATGCATAATTTATTAAGAAAAAGAGACTATATATTCTAAAACCAGTGGAAGAATCATGTCATTTTAAATACTTGAGAGGAGAGGGTGTAATTACTAAAATAGTGTTAAAGGTTGAAAACTGCTTGGTTACTAGAAGAACATGGCTAAGAGATTAGAATCTCAATTAGATAATGAAAATGCTTTTTTTTTTCCCATAATATAAAACTTTACGTGGCAAACCTTTTATATTGCTATTTTTTAAATCAGATTCAATTGACCGATTTAATTTATTAAATTAAAATTGGCCCATGGTTTCGTTTTATAATAACCATAGAAGAATGGCTCAGGCTCAATACTCAATAAGCCTAGTAATAGTAATCAATTAAGTGATCAAATTTTTGTTTAGACGAGTCAAAATTAATTGGGTTACCTAATTAGTAATTAGTCAATTTGATAGAGGATATATTCATAGTTAGGGATAATAAAATGTAGAAGATTTTTTTGGGGACTTACGAATTACGATACTTAAACATACTGTCTTTTTATTTCCTTCATTCTTAAATTATTCACAAAATTATCTTAAATGATTCTTCAATTTAATTATTTAATAAATATGTCTCAAATACCGAAACTAATTTTGTTTGATCTAATAAAAAATCAAGTATAAAATATTATATCTTCAGTATTTCCTTTCAATTTCACCATTTTCCTCCTCTTTCTCTTCTTCACGTAGGCTTTCTCTCTCTCCCTCTATGCTGGAACATTCAAGATGATGTTGGAATGAAGAAGATGAAGTCTTGATTCATCTAAGTGGGTTGTACGTTCAGTTAAGGACAATCTTGGCATTTTAGGAAATTTTGGTACATAGAGGGCATTTTAGAAAACATGGTGGGGGACCTAGAGAAAATTAAGGGAAAAGATGTGGTCAACATGTTATTTTGGTCATGAAGAAGCCACTTGTCACAATTTGCATCTTGTAATCCTCTTTTACTAATTTTAGGCCCTTTTCCCCTATTAAATAATTTTATTTATTTCATTTTAGTCCCTTCTTCTTTCATAAGGTATGTCATTTCTTGACCATTGCATTTAATTCCTCCTCATAATTTCTAGGTAAATATTTCTTATTATTTATATGATCTAAACCATTTCTCAGTTACACCTCAATTTCAAGCTTTAGAATCTAGGTAGATAACTTAGACAGGATGTTACATTTCCTCCCTCCTTAAAAAGAATTTTGTCTCCAAAATTTTATCAACTTAGGAAACTTACATTTCGTTCCATAGAGGGGTTCATAAGGGCTATCTCGATATTGGAATGATAGTTATTGCTGTAAGCAAATTTGGCTAAAGGTAGATATGATCTCAATTTTCTTTGAATTTCTAACACACAAACCCTTAACATGTCCTCAAAGGTCTGGATATAGTTCGCTCTGTTTGACCATCAAAGGTACTAAATCTTAATTTCGGTATTAGACACAATGCTTTCAGGAACATCATGATGCCTTACTATTTCTTGAATATACATCTAAACTAGCCTATATAGGGAATGAGTGGATTTAATAGGTAGAAGATGGACACAGTTGGTTAAGCAATCAATTATCACCCAAATAGCATCACAACTTGAGGAAGTAAACTCATTGTAGAATTTCTGGAAATACTATACCATTTTCATTTAGGGACATCCAAGGGTTGAAGCAATCCTATTCTAGTGTTCTACCTTTACCCTATGACATACTAGAAATCTTGAGACAAATCTAGCTATGTTAATCATCGTACCGGGCCACTAAAAGCATCTTTAAGATCTTGTTATATCTTTGTAGTCCCGTCTTTTATGAAGTTCAAACAAGTTGATATTCCTCAAGTTCCAACCATCCAGTATATAAAGTCTATCTTTAAACCTTAAAAGTCCATCCTCAGCAAAACTAAACTCATTCACTCTCAATAGATACATCCATTCCTTAATTTCACTTAGATATTTAACAGAAGATGAGTCTTCTTTGGTTTGGTCCCTTAAATCATCTTGAATTCTCCATTCACTCTCACAAAGACTAATTGGGTGTACTGAAATGGAAGGATTTAGATTCCTAAAGTTTTCAAGCAACTGTTGTTCCCTAAGCATCATTATGGTCATATAAACATACAACATTTGACTTACCTGGATAATACTTAAAGAGTGAGATCATGATTTTTTTTTCCAAGAATTATATCCATCTCCTTTGCCTTATATTTAACTCTCTTTGATCAAATAAGTATTTCAAACTCTTTAAGATCGACAAATATTTCAAATCTAGCATCATAAAGATAATGTCTCCAAATTTTTAGAGTAAAGATTACTGCAACTAGTTCTAATTCATGGGTAGGGTAGTTCTTTTCATGAGGTCTAAACTACCCAAAAGCATAGGCTACTACTCTACCTTGTTGTATTAGTATACAACCTAAACCCCTTCATAGAAGCATCTCTATAAACAACAAAACTTTCTTGAGGTTTAGGTATTATCAACACTGGAGAGATTAGCCAAACTTTCAACTCTTGGAAATTGTCCTCACATTTACTGTCTAGCACGAAGAGTTGACTCTAGTTAGTTAATGCTCTTCCTAATTTATACTCTTACAGCCAATTTAATAATGGTTGGCAGATTTATTAAGTATATGAGAATAATTTGAATGGAGTTCTAAAAATATTTACAAACTTCTAAAAAATAAAGGCTTTATAGATGATTTTTTTTTTTACATAGAGCAAGAAGCCGACTGCTTATCAGTAGCCAATCAACTATTTGACTACTGT
Source organism: Biancaea sappan (assembly GCA_037074585.1). Classification (NCBI taxonomy): domain Eukaryota; kingdom Viridiplantae; phylum Streptophyta; class Magnoliopsida; order Fabales; family Fabaceae; genus Biancaea; species Biancaea sappan. Next base: position 33,177,545 of record CM073499.1, read on the forward strand.
CTCGACTACTTTCAATTACTCAAAAATTGCCGGTTGATTGATAAGTCTTAAAATTATACACTTTAATAAATTAAACTGCTACTTGTCTATTTCCTCTTCTACTCTTTTTTTTCTTTTTTTTTTTAGCTAATCTCATTCTCTTCTAATGTTATTTTAACTGCAGAAAAATATGATAGTGATCTCTAACATAATTTAACATTTAAAATTTGGTAAGTTACTTGCTAGAACCTTTCATGACTCGACCATCAACATCATCACATTACAAATTCATTTTCATCCTTATATTCTCATTTACACATTTATATTATATAAATTCGTCTCAACGTCTTATGCGGCTCATCATACATTTCTACACAGACTCAAGAATTCATAGATTTCTTCATAGGAGCTTCTTATGCAATCTCTATTGCTCTCTTTCACTTTAGTCCCTGAAATGATTATTTAACATATAAAAGTGAGATATAACATCTCAATAGCTAGTTTATTGTAAGAAAACATCATAAGAACTATTTCATTCATAAAAGCAATCTCATTCATCACAGGTAATTCTCATTCTTTCTTATAGTGCATTATAATTTCTAACTCTTTCTCATGAAAAGCACTCTTCATCCCATGAAAAAATTCTACATTCTATGAGAACTTTTACATCTTATGAGGAAGGTTCTGCATTCCATGGAGAATTTATCTGCATCCCATGAGAAAAGATTCTAATTCTGTTACCCTATAAGGAATTAAGCTCTATCTTTCATGAGAAAGTTCTTTCTAAAAACTACCATGGAAACTTTAATATAAAAACTGGATATATCATACAGAAGTATGATAAATAAATAAAAAAAATCTAGCTACCTTTTTGTTTTTGCGTTTTATAGTTTTTTCCATCTCTGTTTCAAACCTGAACTCCACGAGAACCTTATGAGCTTGATAAAAAAAAATTCTGCTCTCCAAACCATCCAAAAAGTCGAAACCTTAGCTGTTAATTTTTTTTTTTATTTTTCTCTCTCTCCGCCAACTTTTGTAAAAGAACGAAGAAGGAGAAGGGAGAAAAGCCTTACAGGAAGCAAAGGCTATGAAGGAAGATCTTTTTTTTTTTTTTTTTCCCTTAACTCATTCATCCTTATCATCTTATCTCTTTTCTGACTAAGATGAGATACATGTGTATGGTCTAACTTTTGCCAAGGGTTACGCATATCGTGTTTTGGCTGTTACCATGATTCCTTTGGTTGAAATATTAAAAGACTTCTCTCAATTCCTTTACTTTTCATTTAGCTCCCTAACTTATTAAATAAAAATTATATTCATACTTCAAAAATTACTTTATGATTCTTTTCTTATTTGTCTACTTGTTTATTTATTTGACATTTTATTTCTCTTTTTGCTCTTTCTTTTCTGAAAATTCTTCTTTTCATTTTAGTCCTTCTAGTTATTAAATATTAAAATCATATATTTTATAATAATAATAATTAAAATTAATGATGTTACATTATACTCACCCCTCAAATAGGAGTGTTGTTTTTCTATATGGTCATGTATATAATGTTGGGCAGATTTGAGAATCATTTCTTTGATTTTCTAATCTCACCTTAAACAATTTAGTTTGGAAAATTCTTCTTTAGTTGACCTATTGGTAATTAAGCCTTATGTAAGTCCTTTAATTCCTTCTTATCTTCCAATCTCTCTTACATAATATAATCAGCCTATAGTTTTCTACTTCCTGGATTTAAAGTAGTATACACATCTTTTATTTTATTTCTTATAGATAGCTAATCAAGAAGTATATATATACACTAAGGAAATAGAATTTTTATTCAGATCAAATCTTATGTATTAAAAAAAAAATTCTTGTCATTCTCTAAATCGATCCTTAACAGACTTATATTTCTTTTGTTCCCAATGACTTCAAGAGAGAAATATTCATAGGGGATTAGCAATAAATTTCTAAGTTCAAATTTCTCTTTCTTATAATATCTTTTCAATGTATCCCTCTATAGTTAACTCTAAACTAATTAAAGAAATGCATATTGGAGGGTTATAATTCACAAAGGGTTTGAGGTCTTTATTTCTTATGTTTGTGGCATACATTCGAGATATCACATAATATTTAAATATACATGTTCTTACCTGAGACTATATTCCTTGAATCAGTCATAAATAAAATTTATTGTAGTTCAAGGTTATTGACTCTACCTTACTCCTATTATTCATAAGTATATGACTTCGGTGCTGCTCCATATAATTTCACTATTGCCTTTCATTAAGTATTTATCTTATCTAGGGATAAATATCCTTCTTGGTCAGTCTATGGTTTTATGCCTCTTAATTTTTTTTAACTTATATATATATATATATATTTTAAGAGATGGCATACATGCCTTTTTACATTCTCTTGGAATGCATGTTTCATAGTTAAATATCATTTACATTCATGCTGATTTATTCTCCATTATCAAGATGTATCTTTTTCTATTCAACACTTATTATGAATCAGTTACACCTGATCCAATATTCTTAATTTCATAGAGCATACATCTTACTGTCCTCATGTATTTTCATTCATAAAACAATTCTTCCTTCATAACTTTCCAAGAATAGCTAAGCATCTATCGTCTATACAGCATACACATTGTCTCTTAACTAGGTTTGTAGCAAAACCTATGTTCTTCTCTGTGGGGCTTAACGTATATATAAGCTCTGTTCTCTATAGAACTAGTGTGTATTCTGCCTATCCACTTTATGGGATAAAATAAAGCTCTCACCCTTCTTGTGGAGTGAAGCTCTATTCTTTTTTTTTTTTTTGGGGGATAAAGAGGAAAGTTAAATTGATTAGAGAAATTCATACACATCAAGTCTGGAACAGAAGCCAAAAAGGCCAGAACAAGGCAATAAGAAACAACGGGGGCAAAAAGAAAGGCAGAGGAGCTCCTAGTTACAACCAAAAAAGAGCCTAGTTACAACCAAAACAGAGCTGTGTATGAATTACTTTTATATAACAGTTAGGATAAGTAATTAACATTACCTTCACTTACAACAATCTTACAAAAATCTGAATTCTATAAACTTGAAGTTCTCTATTTAACTCATTCTATAAGCTCATGGTTTAAGGGGTCTATGCAACCAGTGTACTGAATTCTGTTTCTTCTGTTGAATCATAAGTAAACTATTCAAAGTACACTCTTCTTAGCTTAGGTTCGCTCTGTGGAATCATTATGCTTTTTTTTTTTTTAAAAAAATTGTCTTCTCTATGGAACAATTTTCAGTTCACAATACTCATATTCATTCTTGTGGAGTAAAACTTCTCTTGCTACATAACATTTCATAATTCATATATTTCATATGAACCCCCCCCCCTTTTTTTTTTTTGCTTGGCTTCAAGTTTTAAACCAATACTATTCTTTATGTGTTTACACAAACTACTGAAAATTTATTATCGAATGTACACATATCCTATTATGGTTAGATTAAATATAAACTCAGCACACCTTCTTTTCCCGTTGAATTGTAAACTATAAGGGCTTCCTATTTGTAAAATACACTGGTCAAGTATACATTATAAATAAGACTCAATTATTTTTCTCATTCAATTTTAGGATGTCTGGTATGCCTCTAGTCATATTTAATCTATTCTCTATATTATTTATTTTCATCAAGACATTCTCTTACTGTCTAATTCTAATATATCAATAAATTCAACCAACACATAGAATTGAACAAGAGAGTTTTTAATACCACTTGTAACATCCTGCCTTTTTATTTCCTTTATTCTTATATTATTCACAAAATTATCTTAAATGATTCTTTAATTTAATTATTTAATAAATATGTCTCAAATACCGAAGCTAATTTTGTTTGATCTAATAATAAATTTATCTTTACTAAATAAAATTTTTCTCTAAATCAATTTACTAAATGATTTATAAATAAATTTATTTAAACAATTACGAATTTTACTATTCATGTAAACAGTAATATCATAAAAAAAATAAAAAAACTAATAGAATTCTCATCATAGAGTGACTTTCTATAGGATTATAATTTTATGAATATTTACTACTTAGAACTTTAAAATACATACATATGCTCTAACGTCAATTTACAAATACATCTTCTTTAGTTTTAAACATACAAAGTTTGTATAACAATCTCCACTACCTCTTTACATCTTTTATAATAAGCTACCATAAAATATATTTTTACACATCAAACTCATCCTTCAAAACATCAAGATTTCCCTTTTCCCTTTGCTCCTGAAATGATCAATTTTCTAAAAGTGAGATACAAAATATCTCAATAGCTAGTTATTTTTATAAAATAAAAATAAAAATATATAATGAGATCATTCTAGCCATAAAAACATTGAATCATTCAACAACTATCATATTAAAATACATCCATGGCATTTTTTATCATATAAAATACTGATAATAATTAAAACTCTCTTATTCACTACTGTGGAACAAGATTTATATTGAAAAAACTCTTGTTCACTTCTGTGGAACAAGACTTATTTTCTTCTTCTTCTCTTTACTTTCCATTGTGAAGCAAATAGAATATCAATTTTCCATCCACTATTGTGGAATAGAAATTTTCCTTTTGTTCATTATTGTGGAACAAAAGGAAGCTTATTCTTTACCAGAAATTCATAAAAAAATAAAAAACTTTCTGACAAAATTAGTTATGCACATAAATATCATAAATAGTAAATAAATATGCTTAATTTAGTAAAGATAAATTAAAGACTAGATCAAACAAAATTAATTTTGGCATTTGAGACATTTTTTTAAATAATTAAATTAAAGAATCATTTGTGATGATTTTGTGAATAATTAAAGAATAAAGGAAATAAAAAGAAAGGATGTTACAAGTGGTATCAGTGCAGAATTGTAGGCATTTGTGGGTAGAATTAGGTTGATTATTTGAGGATTTACATGAACTTATATAGTTCATGTATAAGTTCATGAGGGAAGAAATAAGGGAAAATGGAGAAGAGTCTAGAAAGGAAAATGGAAAGGATACTAGTGACAATACTTCTATCACTAAGGTATTAGCTGAATTCAGGAAGATGCAACCACCTTCCTTTAGAGGTACACATGATGCTAGTATGGCTCAAGAATGGATGAGTTAAATAGAGAAAATTTTTAGAGTTATGGAGTGTAGCTGAGAACGGAAAGTTACCTTAATAGCTTTTAAATTAGAAAGTGATGCAGAGGATTGGTGGATGGGAACACAAAAATTATTCGAAGCCATTGGGAAGCAGGTTACTTGGGATGAATTTCAAATGGCCTTTTAAGAGAAATTAGAGATAGCAGTAAGGCCTCGAATTCAAGATCAGTTGGAAAGGATTTTCCCCTACGGGAATGGGGGCGAGGGAGAAAATCTCCCCGAAAGTTAAATGGGGACGGGATGGGGATCACATTTCCCGCCTCGCGGGGTCCTCGTCCCCAAGGGTGTCACGACCCAGTTTTAGGGATATGATAGGCACATTGGTGGAGCTCGTACCACCACCGTAAGCCTATCTTCATACGCTGGGACACATAACAAAAGTATAACAATAATATGAAACCATTCAATTATGATATTTGTTAAGATCCTAGGAGTTCTATCCACTATAGAGTGATCCAAAAGAACCCAGACGTACCCAACATCAACATCAACCCGAAATCAAAGGTTGAAGACACAGAAGCTTCGTTACTCCTTATACGAAGTTCCACAATAGAAGGACCTGCAAGGGCACAAAGAAAAGGGTGAGTATGAAAATACTCAGCGAGGAACATAATTATACTAAACAGGTTACCACCACGTGCCGCTCACACTGATGGGACCTGAAATAAATGTCCATCCGAAACACTAGGCCCAAACCTCGCCCTGCTCATCCTGCGTAGTTAGGTAAATAAATCCTATCCTATATACACGATTTCCATTAAATCATATCTTACAAGGAAAACAAATACAAGTCCAAACCATCACATGACCTATTCATACAAGATTAACGTATGACATCAAGCGGTCTTAAGATCAGAAAGTTTTCTGTCATGATCATCATATTTAAATAAATAAAAGGATTTAATGCCTCCTCATAAGGAACACATTTGATGGATGATTATGTACTTAACATAATTTCAATAGTAAAATGATTAAATACACCAACACTCTAAATCATATATGAAGGGCCAACTCTTTAAATTATATATAAAGGGCCAACCCTCTAATTCACATATAAGGGGTCAGTCTTCTAAATTATATATGAGGGGCCAACCCTCTGAATCACATATGAGGGGTCAACCCTCTGAATCATATATAAGGGGTCAACCCTTTGAATCACATATAAGGGGGCTACTAGGCTCTTCGTACCACCACATATTCATTTTCATCTGGAGCACCCCACATAGTCATCTCATTAATGCATAGTATTTATCCACAACAGTCACAAATAAAAAAAATTGCCAATGCAAGAAGGAATTTAACATTTGAAAGCTACACAGAAGTAAAGTGTTCACCACAATATGATTTAATCCTTTAATTGTCAACTAGACAAACGCAAGGAATATCACAACTCCCATGCACCTCAATTTATATACTAGACCACCATTCGCATAATCGGGCCTACCACACTATACTATTGAGAAATCTACCTAAGCTCCCCTTGTAATTCATCATCCATACCCAATCTATACTTAAGCAAGAAGTCAAATTTGATGTGCAATAATATTACAACACACATTCAATGAGACAAGGCTTTGGTCAAATTATTCCCAGCATAGAGTCACCATAGAATCATTCAATTATTTCATTAGACTCAGTGTGACCATTTACTTCACCATTCAATAGACAAAAAAAAAAAAAGAATTGTTCCTTTTCATGACCAAGGTCTATAGTTTTAGCATAGAAATGTCGTCATTCAAAGAAATTGTACTTCAAAGAGAATTCCGAGCATTTCTGACACACACTTAAGTGATATAGCTTGAAGGAGGGAGGAGAGGTCCCTTACTTGGGCGTGGAGCACTTTCGACCTGCGAAGAATGCCCTAGTCAAGCCTCGAGCCAACAAATCATCTCCTATCACATACGAGCCAAGCCATCAAGAAAAAGGGAATTAAAATCAATCCTTAGTGTTGTCAAGAGGTTGGCACCCCTTCAAATCTCTGCCATCCACGCCTTCAACGCCACCCATGGCGCCTGGGGCGCCAAGTAGCAGAAGTTCGAACATCAGTTCAATTTTTAATGCTCCAGCTCCGAAATCAGTTAAATTTTTACCATTTGCCATGATTCCTTTTAGGGGTTTTCTTCCTTAATGTTCTAAGATCAATATGGCTCAAAAACCCCTATCTAATTTCATGATTCTAAGTTTAAATCATTAATCTTTGAAGATAACCCTAACTTTCACTTATCCTCTTTTTCCATGAATTTTGCCTCCAAGCATGATACATTCTCAAATCTCTAATTCTAGACTCATTATAGATTAGCCAAGAGTGTTTTAGAAGGTTATCCAAACCTCAGAGCTTGCAAACAAAGCATTTATCTTCCAAAAATCCCCAAGATTCGAAAATGAAGAAAAGAGGAAAAGAAAGAGATGATCACCTTGTCTTCCCTACTCTTTCCGGTGTAGTGGTCGGCCAGAGATATGTCCCTTTGACGGTGATTGCTTGTCAAAAACTTGTATGAAGGGGGAGAGGCTCATGGCTGATGGGGGATTGAGAGAGAGATCGCGAGGGAGAAGGAAGGAGAGAAGAATGGGAAAAAAGAGAAGGGTGATGAGTTTAAGTGGTGTGTGGGACCCACTAACTCTCCTTGCAGTTAGTCCTTCCTTACAAGTAACTACAAGTATTTCATAAAATATTAAAATAGTTTGATCATTACTTGGGCACCCTAATACACTCCATAATTATTTATCATCACACCTTGTTTCATTAAAACATCATAATTTTTCTTCTGTTCACTTTAGTCCCTCTCTGACTCAGTAATTTCCCATGTCTCCTAGTCTCGTGCTCATCCCCACCCCAAGGTTGCTTACTGATTTATACGTTCAGCCTCTTGAAATCATTGAAGTTTCCTTTGAAATAAAACAAAATTTTTCCCCCACTTGAAGTGCCCCTCAAGAAGTCTTGATAAACTAATATCCGAAAGTGATGGATATTACAGAGGGGTATTTTAGTAATTTTACAATTAAAATAAAAATAATTTTAATAAAAAACAAAAACCCTAAATCCTTATTCATTCTAACCTAAATTCCCAAATCCACATTCTGAAACCCTCCTGCCCACCCCTGCCTTCGTCATCCTCTCCTCGTGCTGCCATAGTCGAGCCTTCATCCTCCCTCAGCGTCCACGTCTCTGCCTTTGACTTTCATCTTCTCTCGGTACCTCTGCTCTCGGTGTTGCCATCTCTGCCTTCGTCTTCCCTCGATGTCGTTGTCAATGCCTTCATCCTCCCTCGACATCGCCATCTCTAAGTGGGTTCTTTCCTTTCTTGTTCGTCACCATCTCAAGTATGAGGGACTCCCCATTTTTGGTCTGTGATGTTTTTGACTCTCTATTCATCAGTTTTTCTTGGTTTTAAACTTTTATATTATTTTCAAGATCTGTTATCGTTCTTTGTATTTGATTTTTTTTACTTTCCATTAACCATTCATCAATTGGTGTGTGATGTTTTTGGCTCTCCATTCCTAATATGTTTTCATTCCTAATCTTTGTTTGTAGCATCAAAATTGTCAAGCATTCCATTTAGACGTAGCTATAAAAGTTTAGTTCCCGTATAATCTTCGTGTTCCATAAGTTAGGAAACATTACATGAATCACTTTGCTGTTAAAAGAAATAGTTTTGTCAGCTTGATTAAGATAGAATTATGTTGTGAAATTCTAATTTTAGATTGTATGAACTATGTTGTGAATTTTTGTATCCCTTTTCATCTGGCCTAGGAAGAGAGCTACTTCAAAGACTGAATAAGAATCACTTTTCTGTAAAAGTTTTATTGAATTTTTTTTAAATAGCCCCATGGGGTCCCCGCAGGTCCCCACTGGGAGGCGAGGAGCGGGGATGGGGGAATTTTTCCTCCCTCGCTGGGGATCAAGGACGGGGACAGGGACAAATTTAGGGAGTGGGGATGGGGCGGGGGAGGCACTCCCCCTGCCCCGTGCCGTTGCCATTCCTAAGAGAAATACTTCTCCGAAAGTGTTAGGAGTGAGAAAGAAGCTGAGTTTATGAGAATAAAACAAGGGAATATGTTTATTGGAGAATATGAAGCTAAATATGAGGAATTAGCAAAATTTTCCACTTATCTTAAGTATCATTATAATGAAGTCTAGAAGACATGCCACTTTGAAAATGGAGTCAATGCCAATATTAGGGAAAAAATGGGACCCTTGGGGAATAGAAATTTTGCTCAATATGTTAATAACTGTAGACTAGTTAAAAGATACATTTGGGAAGTAAATTGTGAGAAAAAAAATAAAAGAAAATAAGGAGTCTAATGAAACTTATGATAGTAAAGGAAAATCATGGATTAAGAGATCGAGAACTACTGTAAGTCAAGGAAGAGGAAATTCACCGGCAAATTGTAATATTCCAAATTTAATTACTTTAGAATATAAGACTAAATAAATAAATGAGCAAGTAAATAAGGATAAAATAATTATTAAGAAATTTTTTTAGCAACATAAAGAGAATTTTATCATTGATTAGGGACCTAATTGAATAGAATAAAAAGATTTGAGGTCTTTTATTAGTTTTAGCCAAAGAAAAAGTGAGAAAGTGATGTGTGTGTATATGTGGACGGAGGAAATCAAAAGAGGAAAAGTTAATGATAAAATATTTATATATATGAATGTGTGAAGTGAATGCACGGTGGTAAAGAAGAAAGAAAAGAAAGAAAGGGAGGGGAAAAGACGAAAACAAAAGAAAGAAAAGAGAGGAAGTGTGCGTACAAGTAGATGAATGAGAGAAAAAGCAGGAAAAATAATGATATTGATTATAGTTTAAGAGATTGAGAATCAGATCAGGTAGTTAGTCTTCTATAAAATTATGATTATTTGTGATTTATGATATCTATGTGCACAATCAGTTTTTACAGAATTTTATTTATAAATCTTGTTCTACGTAATGAATAAGAGAAATTTAATTATTATCAGTGTGATATTATGCTTTTATAGCTGAAATGATATGTTCATGTATTTATATGTTTTTTAATAAAGTGATTAGCTACTGAGATATTTTATATCTCACTTTTAGAAAATTGATCATTATTAATCTATCAATATCATTATTTTTCATGCTTTTTCTCTCATTCATCCATTTGTACGCACACTTCCTTTCTTTTCTTTCTTTTGTTTTCATCTCTTCCCCTCCATTTCTTTCTTTTCTTTCTTCTTCCCCACCGTGCATTCACTTCACACATTCATATATATAAATATTTTATCATTAACTTTTCCTCTTTTGATTTCCTCTGTCCACATATACACACACATCACTTTCTCACTTTTTCTTTGGCTAAAACTAATAAAAGACCTCAAATCTTTTTATTCTATTCAATTAGGTCCCTAATCAATGATAAAATTCTCTTTATATTGCTAAAAAATTTCTTAATAACTATTTTATCCTTATTTACTTGCTCATTTATTTATTTGGCATCATTTTCTAACGTAATTAAATTTGGAATATTACACAAATAATGTTAAATCTCAGTGTGAGAAATGTGGTAGAAATCATGGCTATGTTCCATGTTTGGCAGGCTTGAATGTATGTTATAGATTTGAAAAACCAGGACATATGGCTAAGAATTGTAGTGTTTCAGGTAAAAACTTAACATAGTTAGTTAGTTATCTAATATATATATATATATATATATATATACATACATTACAAAAAAAAGAAAATAATTTAGTAGCGGTTTTAAAATATAATATAGTGGCGGTTTCATAAAACCACCACTAAATTTGGTAATCGCTAAACCCCAAACCCTACCTATTAATGCTCCCTTTGTTATCAATCATACGTATCTCTCTTTTGTCATTGACGCTATTCACTCTTCTATCAAAATTATAGTGATAGTTTTGACTAAACTGTTATTAAATTTGTCAAATCCCTAAACTGTCTTGTTCACTTCTATCAGTTCTATGTGTTGGTGGAATTTATTGAGGATATGATGACTTACCGGTGAAAACCACCGAGGTTGACCGAAAACAATGACAAATGACGACAAAGAAGTGTCGATTGAGTGACAAGGCTGACAGATGGTGACAGACTAAGATGCAACAATGACTTTTTGTCTCCTTCTCGATGGGCCAACAGTGCGAGAGATGGCGGAGATATGTCTTCGGAATGATGGAGCGGCAACTAGTTGGCGGTGACAAACCTACGAGTCAACGGCGAAGCAGCGACATAGCGCAGTGAGGCAGACACTGCAAGAATGCGACGCGACGAGGCAGACATAACTGTTTCGAATGTGGGAAATGAAAATCTGATTTGAGGATTAAGGTATTATTGAATGAATTTAGTGGCGATTTTTCCTTAACGGCGTTGTGGCGGTTGTTAAGGACAAACCGCCACTTTCTATTGAATTTCAAAAGTACTTTATTTATTTTTTCATATTTTTAACATAAATTTATTATGTAATCCTTATTTAATATTTTTTCATCAACAAAAATAAATTACTTATATATATAATATTTTATATATGTATGCAAAATTAATTTTGTAATTAAGTTGACTTAATTAAATGAAATAATAAGGAGTACCAATACAAAAGATGTTAAACAAATAATAAATAAATAAATAAGACACGTAATGTATATCACAAAACAAGTAAATTAGAAGGTAAGGTTTTGAGAGATACGTATGTTGATTGATGACGGAATGGGACATAAACGGTATAGCGATAGTAACAATAGAATTGTACATGACATAATAACAAAAGCCTTATTTTGGAACAAATAATCTTGATCGAGTGTTGAATAGCGACAGTAACAATAGAAAGGCATATATGATCAATGACGGAGGGGGCATAAATGGATAAATTTTAATGTTTAGTAATTTAACAAATTTAATAACAATTTAGTCAAAATTGTCACTATAATCTTGATAGAAGAGTGAATAGCATCAGTGACAAAAGAGAGACACGTATGATCAATAACATAGGGGATATTAACGGATAGGGTTTGGGGTTTAGGGATTACTAAATTTAATTGCAGTTTTATGAAACCGCCACTAAATTACTATTTTTTTGTAGTGTATATGTATGTGTATATATATACATATATTAGATAACTAACTGATTATGTTAGGTTTTTACTTAAAACACGACAATTATTAGCCATATCTCCTAGTTTTTCGCATCTATAACGTACATTCTGACCTGCCAAACATGGAACATTGCCATGATTTTTGCCACATTTCTCACACTGAGATTTAGCATTATTTGCCTGTGAATTTCCTCTTTCTTGACTTTCAGTAGTTCTCAGTTTCTTCATCCATGAATTTCCTTCACTATTATAATTTTCACTAGACTCCTTCTTGATTTCTTTTATTTTTCTCTCACAATTTACTTCCCAAATGTATCTTTCAACTATTCTACATTTATTAACATATTGAGCAAAATTTCTATTCTCCAAGAGTCCCACTTTTTCCCTAATATTGGCATTGACTCCATTTTCAAAGGGGCATGTCTTCCAGACTTCATTATAATGATACTTAAGATAAGTGAAAATTTTTTGTTAATTCCCCATATTTAGTTTCATATTCTCCTATAAACATATTCCCTTGTTTTATTCTCATAAACACAGCTTCTTTCTCATTCCAAATACTTTTAGGAAAGTATTTCTCATAAAAGGCCTTATTGAAATTCATCCCAAGTAACCTACTTTCCATTGGCTTCTAATAATTTGTGTTCCCATCCACCAATCCTTTGCATCACTTTCTAATTTAAAAGCTATTACGGTAACTTTCCGTTCTAAGCTACACTCCATAACTCTGAAAATTTTCTCTATTTGACTCACTCATTCTTGAGCTACATTAGGATCATCTGTCCCTATAAAAGAAGGTGGTTGCATCTTTCTGAATTCAGTTAATACCTTAGTGATAGAAGTATTGTCACTAATATCCTTTCTATTTTCCTTTCTAGACTCTTCCATTTTTCCTTATTTCTTCCCTCATGAGTTTTAGGAGTTTAACTGTGGCATTTTCTCCAACATATCAGTTTGAGAACTCCTAGGTGAAGATATATGCAAAAACACTCATAACACATTGACCACTATAAAAGTTCATGTAAATCCTGAAATAATCAACCTAATTCTACCCATAAGTGCCCAAAATTCTGTACTGATACCACTTGTAACATTCTGCCTTTTATTTTTTTTATTCTTAAATTATTCACAAAATTATCTTAAAAGATTTTTAATTTAATTATTTAATAAATATGTCTCAAATGCCGAAACTAATTTTGTTTGATCTAATAATAAATTTATCTTTACTAAATAAACTTCTTCTCTTAATCAATTTACTAAATGATTTATAAATAGATTTCTTTAAACAATTACAAATTTCACTATTTATGAATCTTACTATTTATATGAATAATAATGTCATCGAAAGTTTATTAAGTATATGAGAATAATTTTACTATTCATACATTTCTACAAAGACTCAAGAATTCATAGATTTCTACACAGGAGCTTCTTATGCAATCTCTATTGCCTCTATTGCTCTCTTTTAACTTTAGTCTCTAAACTGGTTATTTAACATATAAAAGTGAGATATAAATATCTCAGTAGTGTAAGAAAACATTATAAGAACCATTTCAGTCATAAAAGTAATCTCATTCATCACAACTACTTCCATGAACATAGAGTCTAACATGAAACATAACATTCTCATTCTTTTTTATAGTGTACTATTATTTCTAACTTTTTCTCATGAAAAGTACTCTTCATCCTATGAGGAAATTTTGCATCCCATGAGAATTTTTATATCATATGAAAAAAGTTTTGCATCCCGTGAGAAATTTATCTGCACCCCATAAGGAAAGGTTTAGGTTCTGTCATCTCATGAAAAATTAAGCTCTACCTTTCATGAGAAAGCTCTTTCTAAAAATTATCATGGAAATTTTAATATAAAAACTGGACATATAATACAAAAGCATGATAAATAAATAAAAATAATTTATTTTTATGAAAAACTAACTACATCTTTTGCTGAAATCATTGAAAATTAACTTGGCAAGCTGTTCGCTTTGTTGCTTCCAATCTTTCTCTGTTTCATCATACAATACATCCAAGTTTGGATTCTGTCCTATTAGTAATAAAATCCTAAACTTCCTTGTCTTTCTTAATTCTTCTTATGCTCAAGTAATATCTAATTATTTCTATTTAATTTATCATCATCTTTTATAGCTCCAGGATTCTTTTCAACTTCTAGTAATATGTTATACATCTTATAGTTTTTCATAATATTATTAGCAGTAAAATTGTCCTCCAAATATCATATTAATTCTTAATTATATAAGTTAAGAATATAGATAACCAATAAAGTCCCCTCTTAAATAAGTCCTCTTAAATTCTGTTCTTAATATTCTTATAATATTTTAATTAGTTATACCCAAAAGCTAGAAAAGATCAACTAAATATTCAAGTGCTCGGAGATTCAAGCTTACCTGAAGCTCACACTTTGTTTTTGCGTTTTATAGTTTTTTCCTTCTCTGTTTCAAACCTAAACTCGACGAGAACCTTATGAGCTTGATCACAAAATTCTGCTGTCCAAACCATCCAAAAACTCGAAACCTTAGCTGTTAATTTTTTTTTTTCCTCTCTCTCGGCCAACTTTTGTAGAAGAATGAAGAAGGGAGAAAAGCCTTACGAGAAGTAAAGGTTATGAAGGAAGATTTTTTTCTTTACTCATTTATCCTTATCGTCTTATCTCTTTTCTGACTAAAATGAGATACATGTATACGGTCTAACTTCTGCCAACAAAAGGGGTCACGTATTGAAATATTAAAAGACTTCTCTCAATTCCTTTACTTTTCATTTAGGTCCCTAATTTATTAAATAAAAATTATGTTCATACTTCAAAAACTACTTTGTGATTCTTTTCTTATTTTTCTACTTATTTATTTATTTGTTATTTTATTTCTCTTATTTCTCTTTCTTTTCTGAAAATTCTTCTTTTAGTCCTTCTAGTTATTAAATATTAAAATCATATATTTTATAATAATAGTAATTAAAATTAATTGGGATGTTTTAATATGAGCCCTAAATCAATTTTCAAACTGCCAATTTAAAAAAAATAATAAGCACAAATATAATTATTTAATGAGAAAAATAAATAAACTTATATTATCATTAAAAATTTAATACATAGCATTTAAAAGAAGTTACATTTTCTCCTAATAAAGAGAATTTAATCATTTATAACAAAGGAAACATCCATAATAACATTAAAACAAAAAAAAAAGAAAGAAAAGATGAAGAAAGATGAAAAAAAAGTCAAGAGCTATTCTCCAGCGAGTTCCTCTTTCTGTCCTGCGACAGCCTCCTCTTTCTCCGTGTCTCAGACCTAATCTCATTGAAGATAATATAACCTCCTCTTCAATTTACGAGATTGTCCCTCATTAAAAAAAACAAATCTATCACACTGATGCTATAGTATAAGATTTGGATGCTACAGCATCCAGATGCTAAAAAATATAATGTGCTGAAAAAGTCTGCAGTGTTATAGCATTGCTTTTTGAGGCTTTAGGATTGGATTTTGACTTCTTGTACCTGTCTTTTTGGTTAAATTTTTCTCATCCTCTTTCATTTAAATTCCTGGAAAGCAAAATAAATCATACTTAAATTCTAATTAAATAAACTTAATAAATTTTAAAAAAAACTTGAAAGCATTTATTTTACTTAATTTATTGATAAATTTTTAAATTAAATAATTCTATAAAATAAAATTGATTGACGCATATAGCCACTCACAAGAGTAAAAAAAAAGAAAAAAACAATGAACATTGAAGGAGGATGTTTTGGGAGCTTGGACGCAGCTTTCGCAACCAAAATCATCGTTTGTCTTCAATGAAACTCAAAGCCAAACCAGAGTGGGATTATTGGATTAGTCCGCTATAGACATTTGAAAACTCAAGCTCTTTGTTAACTACAGTTTTAACCGTAGCTGAATCAAATCGTAACTAAAATTTATATTTATCCATAGTTTTAACTGTGGCTAAATGAAATAAAACTATGGCTAACAAAGAATTTGAGCCTCCAAATACCTGTAGCGGAGCTGTCTCCTTTTATCCTTTTTTTTTTTTTTTAAAAAGATATGGGTAAGATCAAACGCCGGTATGGTAAAAAAAACAAAAAAAACACTCACCAAAGGGACACTCACCCTATAAATATCCTTAGTATGTGAAAAAAGCTTTTCTAGTTGTATTAATATATAGGATTGTTTGGTCTCAAATAGTGCACTTTCCACTTCTCCTTGTCTTCCGCCAATACTTGATTATTCAACTGCTCGTATGCTAATCTGTATTCAGTTCTTTTTTATGCCTTATTTTCTCTTCGCGGCTCAACAGCTGGCTAGTGGACGATTTCTTTTCAATACTTCAATAATAGAAAAGATATAGAAGATTCGCAGATCGTGGGTTAAAGGAGTTTCCACTGACATTAATCCAAATATTTTTAAAAAGGAAAAAATAAAAAATAAAAATCTTTCAAATATTACCTATATAGGTTTTTAGACTTGATGAAACCTATAAAGTAGCCACGAATGATTTACGGTTTGGTTTTGAGCTTCCTTTTTGATTCATTATTCCATCTACAGTAGATTAAACTTTGACAGTGATATTGAATAGATATTTCAAAATGCACCGGCCGGCCATATAGAATCATACCTATCACATGAAAAAATTGAGATGCAGTGGGATGACAACAAATCATACCTAGTGACTAATTAGTAAACCGTCCAGCACAGTTGAACACCTTTTCATCGTTGAAGATGTATGTACATATGTCTTGGTGTGGTTGAATAGACAGCTCATGTGGTAACATATGGACCTAGTTGAAGTGTCAAAAATAAAAGAGAGTAAAACACAATTTCTTTTAGAGTGCGTTAGTTGCATTATAGTTATCATTTTCATAGTTATTAGACCCGGTTCGGTCATTAATTCTTGTAGGCTTTCGGATCACAGGATCACTGATTCAACTGTAGAGTTATCAGGTAAATATATATATATATATACACACACAAATAAATTCAAAAACAAGTAAAATAAATAATATATATATATATATACAAATTTCATACTTTAAAGTCTCAAAACTATTGTCATTAGTTATAAATAATTAAAATACAAACATTCATAAATAATGTTATTAGTCATAAAATTACAAATACTTGTTTTAAATATTTGATTGTTATTTTTTATATTATATGATTATATCAAATTTTTTATTTATGCTCTTCAATTTTTCTTGATTTAATTTTCTTACATCAAATAATTATATAAATATAATTATTTTTTATCTCCTAATTAATTAGTAATAATATACTTATTTTTTGTTAAATTAAATATTTTTTCTATTTTAGTTTTTATTATCTTGCCACATGCACATTTTGGTTTTTGGAATATATATAATGTTTCACCCATATAAATTAAGAAAAAATTGATAGTAAGATGGTAAGACACAGAACTTATAATTGTGAAATAGAGTTTGATTCTTGGTAAGTATATATTTTTCTAAAATTTTATATAATTTGAATATTAAAAAAAAGGTCTGGATCAACCAGGTTAGCATTGACCCAGTCGAGTCACTTGCAACCCGGTTTGAACCTTTAACTTAGACCGGTCACGGCCTTGGGCCATCAGGTCATGAGTCGACCCGGTGGTCCGGGCTAGATCATACAACAGTGATCATTTGGATACATTAAAGAAAGTTAAAAAAAGAAAAGTGTAGGCCTTGAATACGCTATCACCAAATACAGCAAGTCCCCTCCAGGTTTCTAGACCGTTGGATGAGATCATTCAATGATTTAAATTAATTTTTTCTTGTTTTTTTAAGTACATGATTAATTTTTAAAAATAATAAAATATAAGATTTATTTATTAAAAATTAATCATATAATTTAAAAAAATTAAAAATTAATTTAAGTTGTTAGATAATCTTATCTAACAATCCAGATCTATTATTGAAGGGCAAGTTTTCGGGATCAGCTTTCCCAAATAATTGAGGGAAGATGGAGAAAGTTAGACAGAACGAAACTGTGTAAGGGAAAGAGTGATGAGTATCGTTGAAAGTTGGGATAAATTAGAGACTGGCACAAGTAACTTGATTGATTTTGCAAAGATGCCATTGTTGTAAAAATAGTATATTTAAAAAAGAGTGAGACTTGAAATTTCACTATAAGAAGAGAGTGACACTTTATATGTTTACGTATTATAATAAACTCATAAAGATATATGAAAAGAGGTAGGCTTATATGCTCGCATTGTCGAGTTAGTTTAGTGCAAATCGACAAATCTTTCTTGCACGCAAGACATATTAAATGGGTCAAGTTTTACTTTTTATGTAAAGAAAATAATTCTATTTTAATTATTTTCATGCTTATTTTGAAATCTTTTGACTAGATTAAATTAATTATTTTTTAAATTAATTTAACCTTATTTATATGGCATCATCACATTAGTTTTATAATTTTTCAAATTACATTATTTGTCCCTCCACGTTTTCCTATTATGTTTTTTTTTTTGTTGCTATTTTTACTTGTTTAGAAAACACTGAGTTACTCACTTCTTCATTTTCTGTTGTTTTGATTTCTGAATTATTTCAAAAGAATCTACTTAGTCACAAAATAGTTATGAAATTATTTTTTGAGAACAATGTCTCATGATAACGAGTCAAAATGTATTGATTGTCGATCTTTATAACAATGTCGACTCACACTGGGTTGATTGTAAAATTTTATAGCAATCATACGTTCCCACTCAATGACAAAAAGTGTTGAATTTTTAATTATTGGGATGGTGGGGTTTGAAGAAGTGGGAAAAGTTGATGATAAACAAGCCCAAATTGCAAAAGTGGAGATTGGAAAGGAAAGAGAGGATAGCAGGAGTTGAAACTTGAAGAAGGGAATCTCAGAAGAAAAGGACATGGTACCTTGCATGGAAGGGATACTTGTCTGAGATACAGAGCTTTCTTGAGGGACTTGAGAGGTGTGGACCCCTCAACACAAAGCTCAGCTATATATATGGAGTCGTTGGATAATCGCTTCTGTGGCACAACGCAATTGCTTTTTATGCCGTAGGGGGAATGGCTCATCTGTTATTTGGACTTTGCTTCTCCAAGTGGAGCCCATATACATATACAACACCCCTTAATCGTTGCCATCAATAGATCATGTCATTAAATTGATAGAGATATTGATTTAAAGGATAATAGTTAATTTTTTTAAATTGATAGTACTTAAAATATATAATAATAATAAAATATATAATTAATAAAGTGTTACAAATATTAAAATATAAAATATAAAATATTAAAATATTAAAATGTTCAAGGCATAATCCAAATATATATTTATACGAGTCCTAACTCTTTTGCTAATAGTTTGAACACTTATCAGTTTTCAAGTTTAAATCGAACCGAAAACCTAAGGGCCTGTTTGGTTTGGGCATTTCCTGTTTTCATTTTCACTGAAAACAGAAAATAAACTTGAAAATGCGTTTGGTTGAGTTAACTGAAAACGTTTTCTTGAAAACATTTCTTAAAATAAGCCTAAATCTGAAAACAAAAAAAAAATGTTTTCAGTGTTTCAGGAAATGCATTTCAGGAAATGAAGATTGAAAATGAAAACAGGAAATGTTTTCACAAACCAAACAGACCCTAACTAGTTCACCAATTTTCGATCGAATCAACCAATTCAGTCCAATTCCCTGAACTTATGGGTGAGATTGTTAGGTGATAAATGAAATAACATTGTTAATTGTATTCATTTAACACAAAATTGATTGATTAAATGTTGTAAGTTACAATCATGGTTAAATCTGTAGAAGTTATGGTCCTAGTTAGCAATGGTCATCAATCCTAGTCAGCAATCTTATGGACAATTAGCTTGTATTAGTTGTGTTAGTTAGCATAATTAGTTTCATTAGTTAGAAGCAGTTACTCTGTTTCTTAGAGATTGAAGTGTATATATGTATGACTATGAGTATTAATTTTAAGTATGAATATTTTTCCACATAATATCTTGCTCTGCTACCAGTGGCGTATCCAAGACCCCTCGGTCAGGGGGGGCAAAATTTTCATTCACTTTTTTAGATCTAATGGTAATTTTCTCTTAAAAAATATTTTCATTATAAAAAAAATTTTCTTTTTCTAAATCTTAATTGTATAATCAATCAACCAATTTGATAGATTTAGACCTATGCACAAAAACCTCAAATTTCAAACTTTTACAAAGAGGTCCCTAATAATGGAATGATAAATTAACCATCATCAAGAAAAAATTTTATGAAATTGACTTCACAAATGTGTTTCTTATGATCCTAATTATATAATCAATCAACCAATTTGATGGAATTAGAACTATATACAAAAATCTCAAATTTCAAACTTTTACAAAGAGGTCCCTAACAATCAAATGAGAAATTAACCATCATCAAGAAAAAATTTCATGAAATTGAATTCACAAATATGTTACTCATGATCCTAATTACATAATCAATTAACCAATTTGATAGAATTATACTTATGCACAAAAACTCTAAATTTCAAACTTTTACAAAAAAGTCCCTAATAATAAAATGAGAAATTGACCATCATTAAGAAAAAATTTCATGAAATTGACTTCACAAATATGTTACTCATGATCCTAATTATATAATCAATTAACCAATTTAATAAAATTAGACCTATGTACAAAAACACCAAATTTTAAACTTTTACAAAGAGGTCCCTAACAATGGAATGAGAAATTAACCATCATCAAGAAAAAATTTCATGAAATTGACTTCACAAATATATTACTCATGATCCTAATTACACAATCAATGAACCAATTTGATAGAATTAGAACTATGCACAAAAACACCAAATTTCAAATTTTTACAAAGAGGTCCCTAATAATAGAATGAGAAATTAACTATCATCAAAAAAAAAATTTGTAACTCTAGGGAGTGGGGGTCTCATGACTGTAAACAGCAGAGAGGGACTGAGTCACTGAAGGGGATCCAAAAAAAATTAAAGGGGTTCAAAAAAATATAAGGAGGGGGGGTAAAATGAAATTTTTTTTTTTACATATGATTCTATAAAATCCAGGGGGTGCAGCTGCACCCCCTCAAGCACATGTGGCTTCGCCACTGTCTGCTACCCATCACAAGTTTTACTTGCTACATGGTATCAGAGCCTCAACGCTTAACAGAGCTTCGATACAAAGCGTTCTTTTGCGCTAGGCATTCTTCCGCTTGACCTTGCAGCTAATTCCGTTAGCTGTGTTAAACTTGACTTCTTTAGTTCGTGACTATAGGCGATTCCGGTATAGAAAGGAGAGCCAGTCCCGTGTAGACCATCGATGATCCGTTGATCATGTAAAATTTCAATACATTAGGTATGTCGTTGGTACCTTTAGATGAATCTAATTACCTAATATGGAGTAAAACAGTAAGAAGGGCACTTGCTACCAAAAACAAATTAGGATTTGTTAATTGAAGTATTGTAGAACCTACGGATGAAAGTGTGCAGAATAAATGGAAAAGAGTAGATGAATTGGTATGTTGTTGGATTATTAATTCAATGACAAAGGAAATCATGGAATCTTTCGTATATTGTAATTCTGCAAGAAAATTGTGGAAGGAATTAGCGAAATAGTTTGGAGAGAGCAATAGACCACAAGTTTATCATGTCCAACAACAAATTGCTTCTATGGATCAGGGAAGTCAATCCATTGTAATGTACTACAATAGGCTAAAAAAACTATGGGAGGAGCTGTGTCATAACCCAATTTGTAGGCAGATGACTAGTACAATGATGAATCTCCCATCATTGTAAGCTTTTCAATAAATTTTACCCACGAGTTAAATTATTAGTTATTATCTCTATATTATTAAATTAACCATTTCTTAATAAATACGAAGAAAATATATCAAATTTTCTTATTTGAAATTCATAGAGAAAATTTGCATATAATAACAGATCCTCAATATAAAATACATTATTGTACTGAAATATAAGCCAAATGCCAAACCCCTGACCTAGATGTGCAAGATAATTACAGAGCAATATAATCTGCAACAAAAGAGGGGCTACTCGATAGCGGGAAGGTCCGAAGTGATCTACTCTTCTAGCAGATATTCTTCACCGATAACCTGATCTGAACAAAAAGATTTCACAAAGAGTATGAGTTTTAAAACTCAGTAAGCGAATCGGTCTCGTGTTAATAAAATTCAAATATATCACCAGTTATGCAAGTATACCTAAAGGCTGAAACTCAACCAATAGACATAGTTAGAAATTACATATTTGAAGATATAAATTCATCCAATTCAACCAACGATACTAATATTCATCAATGGCAATATATCCCAGAGAGCGCACATGGCCTGGCTCACTAAATTTGTTCATTTCCGCCATGACACACAACCTCATCTTCTCAGCTAGGGTGCCTCACGGATTTGTTACCAACCCGGTCTATATCCCTACTGAGGGAATCGTTGTCTCCACACTTGTTAGTCAAAACACCCTTTAAACTGGGTTTTTCGCCTTGCAGTGAGAGGAGGTACTGTCCCGCTCAATCACAATCAATAGTATAGTATTTCATATCATAATCAGAAGTATAATGTAATATTCATTTGTATAACAGGTATCATATATAACTATATTATAGGTTTATAAACCACAAATCAAGATAATAATTAAGCTATTTTTGGAAAGATTCAAACTTCACATCATCATGAAATACTTTTTTGTCTTATCCATACTTCTGGATTAATTATCTCCCTAGATTCGCCACTCTGAATCTAGTTTACCCCTATGAATCTTGAGAGTGTCATACGACATACTTTTTATCACCAGTAACGCTAAAACTCTATTAAAACGGGGTCGTTCCACTCACCTGAATTTCATACAAGTATCACTTCTCTAAGTCATTACGGACAAGAGTACACAGGTGAATTTTAGTGTTCTACTATAGAGATTTTCATGAAAGATTAGAGAAAACAAGTTAGGGTTGTTTTCGTATAGATATTATTTATACATATGGTTACTATTCATATGTACAGGCACTATTCATACCAGAAATAGATAATATAATTTGTAAAAGAGTACACCAGATAAGTTTTCAGGAAAGAGTGAAGGGTTACAATAGACACACTTAAGTACCAGGTCTTTCCTTAGCTAGAACTTTCCTAGACATATATTCTTTACAGTTTACATTCTATTGGTAATTAGAGAATCAAAATAACATATAGGCAGCTAATGACAATTTTTTTGATGTGGAAGATCAGCCAAAGCTGCAACCACAGAGCATACTTAAGAAAATAACTTCTAAAATTTGAAAGACATAGAAAGGGCATAGTATCCTTACCTAAGCTGAAAAGAAAAGGCCCAAAATCTCAGAGGCCTAGCGTCGGAGCAAGAGAAACTTAAGGAGTGAAGAAAAGAAGTTGAAAGTGTGAGTTTAGAAGTGAAATAGAAGGGCCTATTTATAGGAAAAGTCAATAGTACTATTTGATACTATGCGATAATAAAATATTCAATTTATTATTTATGAAAATGACATTTCTAATAAAATAATTCACATGTTAATTATTTTGTTTACTGTGCAATCATAGAAAAGTCGAAGGTGGCTTTATTATTGAGAACTTAAGGGGAAACTATCCTTTCACCTTAAACCTTTAAGTTTCTTTTCAATTCAGTTATTTCATTTTAGTCCTTGAGGGTATTTTCTCACATAAAACGTCATTTTCTTCTATGAACTTCTTTCTATTTTTCTCTTATGACCAAACCACATATAATACTTGACATTTCGATTGTATAAGTGAATAGTACATTATACATAAATAGTACTATATAGGTGACTAGTACCGTATATTGAAATAGTAAGCATAGTTCGCAAACACACATTTATATTTTATTTTTCATGGGTATTACATTATCACCCCTTTTAAGAAATTTAGTCCTCCGAATTTAAATTACCTCAAGTCTTGAAAAGATGTGGATATCTAGAACGCATATCGGTCTCGGCTTCCCATGTAGCTTCTTTGTGAGTTTAATTCCTCCACAACACCTTGACTAATGGAATCTCCTTAGATCGGAGTTTCTTTACTTGACTATTGAGGATAGCCACCAGTATCTCCTCGTATGACAAGTTTTCATTTACTAGGATAGAATCATTGTGAGAAGGGTGAAGTATGTGAGAAGGATTAGGAAGGTACTTCCTCAACATGGATACGTGAAAAACAGGGTGGATCCCTTCCAGTTTTATAGGAAGGGTGAGTTGATAAGTCACTTTTCCCACTCGCTCTAAAATCTCATAAGGCCCGATGTACCTAGCACTCAACTTTCCCTTCCTTCCAAATCTCAACGCACCTTTCATTAGAGAGACTTTTAAGAATACCATATCGTCGACTGAGAACTCTAAATCACGTTGTTTGTGGTTGGCATATACTTTTTGTCTACTTTGAGCTACTTGCATCTTATCCTGGATTGTCTTAACCTTGGTTAGGGCATCCTAGGCCAAATCGGGTCCTAATGCTTTCGCTTCACCTACCTCGAATCAACCGATCGAAAATCTGCAACGTTTCCTGTACAAGGCCTCATAGAGTGCCATCCCAATAGTGGCCTGGTAGCTATTGTTATATGCAAACTCTACGAGAAACAAATGCTTCTCCCAGCTACCACTGAAATCTAGGATACAAGCTCATAACATGTCTTCTAGCATTTAAATTGTCTGCTCTGACTGTCTGTCTGTCCATAGGTGAAAGGCGGTACTAAGGTCCATTCGAGTACCTAATACCTCTTGAAAACTCCTCTAGAAATGAGAGGTAAATTGAGGACCTCTATCAGAAATGATAGATATGGGTACTCCATGCAGCTTCATTATTTCTTTAATATATAATTGTGCCAATGTCGCCACGCTATAAGTGGTTTTGACTGGAATGAAGTGTGCTGACTTAGTTAGTTGATCAACAATGACCCATACTGAGTCGTAGCCTCATATGGAGCGAGGTAGACCAACAATAAAGTCCATCGTCACTCGTTCCCATTTCCATTCATGAATCTCTAATTGCTGTAATGAGTCTCCCGGCTTTAGATGCTCGGCCTTAACCTGTTGACAGGTTAAACAACGAGATACAAACTCTGTTACGTCTCATTTCATTCTTTTCCACCAGTAGATCTGTTTCAGATCTTGATACATCTTGATGGCACCTGGATGTACGGCATATGCAACACTATGACCTTCCTCCATGATGTCTCATCTAAGAGTTCCAACATTTGGTACGCATAACTGTTGTTCAAAATGCAAGGCCCCTGTATCGTTGAGTATGAAACTATTCACTTCACCACCCTTCACCTTTTCCATAATTTGGACAAGCTCAAGATCCTCTATTTGGAATATCCATATCTAGTCTATAAGGGAAGATCTAGCCCTGATATAGGCTAAGAATGATCTTGTCCTTGTAACCTTGAGAGTAGCACCTTTTTTTCTTAGGTCTTGTAATTCTTGGATCAATGATCTTCTTGTCACTGCTATATGGGCTAGACTACCCATAGATTTTCGACTCAAAGCATCTGCCACTACATTCGCTTTGCCTGAATGGTAAAAAACGTTGCAATCATAATCTTTTAATAATTCTACCCATCTCATCTGCCTCAAGTTTAGGTCTTTTTGGTCAAAAATATATTTTAGACGCTTATGGTCAGTGTAGATTTTGTTGGTTTCTCTGTATAGATAATGTCGCCATATCTTTAGGGCGAAAACTACTACTGCCATCTCCAGATCATGGGTGGAGTAGTTTTGTTCATGTTTCTTAAGCTGTCTCGATGCATATACCACTACCTGGCCATGCTGCATAATGACATATCCTAACCCCATTCTCGATGCATCACAATATACTGTAAAACCTTCAGGTCCTAAGGGTAATACCAATACAGGTGCAGAGATTAACCTTTTCTTGAGTTCTTGAAAGCTTTCTTCATAAGCGTCATCCTACTGGTACTTACTCCTTTCCTAGTTAGTCATGTAAGAGGGGCAGCTAACTGGGAAAAATCTTGGATAAAACGACGATAATATCCTGCCAATCCTATGAAGCTGTAAATCTCTATGACAAAGGTGAGTCTAGGCCACATTTTGACCGCTTCTACTTTGCTTGGGTCTACTTGGATGCCATCCTTGGAGATCACATGTCCTAAGAAAAGTCACGCGATCAATCAAAGACTCGCATTTAGAGAATTTGGCATACAATTGATGATCCCTCAATGTCTGCAATACAACACGAAGGTGTTGTTCATGCTCTTCTGAATTCTTTGAGTACACGAGGATATTATTTATAAAAACAATAAAAAATTTGTCTAAGAAGGGTTTAAAAATCCTATTTATTAAATCTATGAAAGTTGCCAGTGCGTTCATTAGTCCTAAGGATATTACTAGGAACTTATAGTGTCCATAGCTGGTATGGAAGGCTATCTTGGGCACATCCTCCTCCTTGATCTTGAGTTGGTGATAACCAGACCTTAGGTCAATCTTTGAAAAATACTAGGCACCTTGAAGTTGATCAAAGAGGTCATCAATGTGAGGCAATGGGTATTTATTTTTTATAGTTACTTTGTTCAGTTGCATGTAATCTATGTATAGTCTCATCGATCCGTCCTTCTATTTCGTGAACAAAACAGAAGCTCCCTAAGGTGAATAACTTGGCTTTATAAAGTCTTTGTCTAGCAGGTCTTGTAACTGAGCCTTTAGCTATTTTAGTTCTGTTGGCGCCATCCTATAAGGGGGTATAGAGATTTGGCGAGTCTCTGGAGCTAACTCTATCTGGAACTCAATCTCTTGATATGGGGGTATACTTGTTAGATCATTCGAGAAGACATCTACAAATTCTTGGATCACTGAAATGTCTTCCACTTTTAATTCTTCCTTTTTGATATCCTTAACAATTGCCAAGTATCTTTGACAGCCCTTTCACAATAAACGTCGGGCACACATTAAGGATATAAGGTTTCTAGGAATCTCACTTTGTTCACCTTGAAAAATGAAGGAGGGTTCCCCGAAATATTGAACTTAACTATCTTATTATAGCAATCCAGAGTGACATGACAAGATGCCAGCCAATCCATGCCTAAGATGACGTCAAAGTCTGTTATATCCAACAGCATCAGGTCTACCGTTGTATTTACTTCTCTGACTTTCACCTTACAAGTCCAGTAGCCTCATTCTATTAGAAGGGTGCCTCCCGTAGGTATGGTTACTAAGAACGTACATTTTAATCTAACAACTTTTTGTGTAAAATTCTTAGCAAAGAATGGTGACACATAGGAATGAACAGAGCTAGAGTCAAACAAAACATGTGCAAAGTTTGATTCAATCAGAAGGGTACCTGCTACCACTGTATTAGATGCCTAAGTATCCTTCGGGTTAAGGTGAATACTTAAGCAGTCCCTCAGCCTACTAAAGCTTGACCTCGACCACCTTGTCCTATGCTAGTACCTCTTCCAATTTCGTTGCCTCCTATAGTTACAAGGGCTCTGTTGGCAACGGTGGCCTCCGATTGATTATGGCGTACTGATCCTTGGCCAAATCTCATGTAGAGTTAGGGGCAATCTCTTTTGAAGTGGCCCTGTTGACCACATTAGAAACAGACCTTAGTGTTGTTATTAGTAAGGCAAGCTCTGAAGTGATTTCTTTCACACTTGGAGCACCAGGGCCTTTGCTGACCTCTAGTACTACCTTGTTGATGCTGTGGTGCACTAGCGGTAGAGGATACATGTCCAGCAGTATTTGTGAGTGCAGAACTCCCTTTGCGGCTGTGTGACTTCTCATCTTGTTTCCTTTTTATTTTGTTATTCCATTTTTCATTACGCATATCTCTTTCTTCCATCATACGGGCAATGTCAACAGCCTCTGTGTAAGATGAAAAGTCTTATATCCGTGATCCCACCCTCGAAAATAGGGAATCTCAAAGGCCTGCAATGAAACGTTGGATCATTTATTTTTCATCTCGGATCATGTGAGTAGCATATTCGGACAACTCTATAAATAAATTGTCGTATTCATTGATGGTTTGCGCTCCTTGTCGGAGTGTCTCAAACTCGTTCATCTTCACTTCTCGTATGCTTTTCGGAATAAATTGTTCTAAAAAAATTCTCTTAAAGTCATTCCATTTGAGGGATGAGGCGTTTCTGGCCATGCCCTTTTTCCATGTTCACTACCAACGGTCCGCCTTACCTCTTAATTGAAAGGTAACAATGGTCACTTTTCAGGGTTCAGGGCATTCCAACATATCAAGAATTTTCTCACAGTAGTCTAGAAAACACTGTGGGTTTTCATTAGCATCTCCTGTGAAGGTTGGCAGATTTAGCTTCATAAATTCTAAGATCTTGACCTCTGTCCTTGCCCAATCTTGAGAAAAGGGTGGGGGTGGCATCTCGTTTGTCTCTTGCACTCTTGCAGTATGTACTGATGCTTATAAGCCATCTTCAGATGATTGTTCCATCAGGAGTTCCTTAAGCCCATTTACCTTGTTCTGCATTGTGGCTAATGCTTCCATTACCACAACTGCTTCGATTTGTGGTGGTACTCTACCTTTTCTCCTAGGGTTTACAATGGGTATCTCTTTGTTTTGTGCATGGTTACTTCCTATATGGTTAGGCGTCTCCAACCTTGCATCTGCTGACTGAGCAACTGGAGGGACCAAGGCCCTGCTAGATCTTGTGCAGATTTTGGAAGCATTTGATTTTCCTCGTGCCATCTAAACTTATTTTACAATTAAAATAATATGTATTGTCACTATTATACTTCAAGGGTAAGACATGAAAGAAAAGGATTTTAAACTCTATAGGGCTTTTGGTGGATCTTCATCTTATGGTCATGCTGCAGTCACGACAATAGAGGAGGGTCCACTAAAGACACCTTGCTCTGTAATCACTAGGAGACCTAACAACCTTTACTCTGATCCAACTTTGTCACGACCCAATTTCTAAGCACATGATGAATCTTCCATCACTGTAAGCCTTTTGATAAATTCTACCCTCGAGTTAAATTATTAGTTATTATCTCTATATTATCAAATTAACCATTTCTTAATAAATACGAAGAAAATATATCAAATTTTCTTATTTAAAATTCATAAGATAATTTGCATACAATAATAGATCCTCAATATAAAATACATTATTGTATTGAAATACAAGCCAAATGCCAAACTCCTGACCTAGATGTCTTAGACGATTACAGAACAACATAATCTGCAACAAAAGAAGGGCCTACCTGACAGTGGAAAGGTCCGAAGTGATCTACTCTTCTAGCGGATATTCTTCACCGGTAACCTAATCTGAAAAAAAGATTTCACAAAGAGTATGAGCTTTAAAACTCAGTGAGCAAATCAGCCTCGCGTAAATACAATTCAAATACATTACCAGTCATGCAAGTACACCCGAAGGCTCAAACTCAACCAATAGACATAGTTAAAAATTACATATTAGAAGATATAAATTCATCTAATTCAACTAACGGTACTAGTACTCATCAATGACAATATATCTCAGAGAGCACACATGGGCTGGCTCACCAAATTTGTTTATTTTCGCCATGACTCACAACCTCATCTTCTCAGTTAGGGCGCCTCACAGATCTATTACTGACTCGGGCTATATTCGTACTGAGGGAATCATTGTCTCCACACTTGTTAGTCAAGACATCCTTTAAACCGGGTTTTCTACCTTTTCGTGAGAGGGGGTACTGTCCCGCTCAATCACAATCAATAGTATAGCATTTCAGATCATAATCAGAAGTACAATGTAATATTCATTCATATAACAGGTATCGTATATAACTATATTATAGGTTTATAAACCACAAATCAAGATAACAATTAAACTATTTTTGGAAAGATTCAAAATTCACATCATCATGAAATACTTGTTTCATCTTATTCATACTTCTGGATTAATTATCTCCCTAGATTCGCCACTCTGAATCTAGTTTATCCCTATGAATCTTGGGAGTGTCATACGACATACTTTTTATCACCAATAATGTTGTTCCACTCACCTGGATTCTATACAAGTATCACTTCTCTAATTTGTTACTGACAAGAGTACACAGGTGAATTTTAGTGTTCTGCTACAGAGATTTTCATAAAAGATTAGAGAAAACAAGTTAAGGTTGTTTTCGTATAGATATTGTTCATACATGCGGTCACTATTCATATGTACGGTTACTATTCATACATACAGTTACTATTCATAGTATGGGCACTATTCATACCAAAAATAAAGAATACAATCTGTAAAAGAGTACACCAGGTAAGTTCCTAGGAAAGAGTGGAGGGCGCAATGGACACACTTAAGTACCAGGTCTTTCCTTAGCTAGAACTTTCCTAGACATGTATTTTTTACAATTTACATTCTATTTTGGTAATTAGAGAATCAAAATAACATATAGGTAGCTAATGACAATTTTTTTGATGTGGAAGATCAACCAAAGTTGCAACCACAGAGCATACTTAAGAAAATAGCTTCTAAAATTTGAAAGACATAGAAAGGGCATAATATCCTTACCTAAGCTGAAAAGAAAAGGCCCAAAATCTCAGAGGCCTAGCGTCGGAGTAAGAGAAACTTAAGGAGAGAAGAAAAGAAGTTGAAAGTATGAGTTTAGAAGTGAAATAGAAGGGCCTATTTATAGGAAAAGTCAATAGTACTATTTGACACTATGCGTTAATAAAATATTCAATTTATTATTCATGAAAATGACATTTCTAATAAAATAATTCACATGTTAATTATTTAGTTTACTGTGCAATCATAGAAAAGTCGAAGGTGGCTTTACTATTGAGAACTTAAGGGAAAACTATCCTTTCACCTTAAACCTTTAAGTTTCTTTTCAATTTAGTTATTTCATTTTAGTCCTTGAGGGTATTTTCTCACATAAAATGTCATTTTCTTCTACGAACTTCTTTCTATTTTTCTCTTATGACCAAACCACATATAATACTTGACATTTCGATTGTATAAGTGAACAATACAGTATACATAAATAGTACTATACAGGTGAATAGTACATATATTGAAATAGTAACTACAGTTCGCAAACACACATATATATTTTATTTTTCATGGGTATTATAAGCTGAATGTGCTTCAGCTCCTCCTATAGCTCAATGTACATGTGGTGTAATGGATGGGTGTACTTGTAAAGCTTTAAATGCATTCAATACCATAATCTCTCATAATAGACTTATTTAGTTTTTGATGTGATTAAACGAGGGCTATGATGCTATTAGGAGCCAGATCCTGGTTATGGATCCCTTACCCTTGTTCAATCGTGCATATTCAATAATTTTATGCATTGAGAAGCAGAGGGTAGTGAAAACTGACATAATAGGAAGTTCAAAGAACATTGTGCTATTGGTTAATTCTGCACCGTACACTAATTCGAAGAGGAACAATAATAAGGAATCAAAAGAAAGATGATTGAGTTTGCAAACATTGCAAAGCCACTAGCCACCTCAAGGATACTTGCTTTAAACTATACGGATATGCAGAATGGTTCAAACAGTTAGAGAAAAAAAAAAGGGCTAATGGAAAGAGTCATGTTAACATGGCTAGTACCCCTTTTGATGGTGAAGGAGAAGAGATAAACCAATAAACATTAGCAAGGTAGTCTTCGGCGATGGCAAATTTAGTCCAAAAGGAAATTTCGAAGACATTAAAAGGAAACAGATGAATGGTGGTGAGCACGTTAATTTTATCCAAATGGATGAGTTTGCTGGTCATACAACTTTAACTCATTCTACTCTCTAAATTGAACCTTATAGGGACTGGCTCATACACACAGGAGCCACCAATCATATTTGTGCAATAAAGAATTATTTTGTCCTTTTAAAACTGTTACCTAGAAAAATAAATGTACATTTACTTGATGGAACCACCAAATCAGTTTAATTTTTTTGGTGACATCAAACTACATGATTTGCTAATTTTAAGGTACGTTCTCTGCATACCCTCTTTTAAAACCAACCTATTATCAGTTAGTAAACTAATTAAATGTAATAACCTCAAACTAACCTTTTTTCCTTTGTGTTGTTTTATTTAGGACCTAAAGACTAATAAAGTACTTGCTGTGGAATCAACTCTACACTTGGGACACAAAATCATCCACTGTCACTAATACCTTACCCAGTGATGCAGTAGGATAGTCCATTTTTTCTGTAAATGGATGTTTTGAAGTTGATATGTCTATTTGGCATTGTAGGATAGGGCATCCATCCAAAGATGTACTAAGGCATTTGCCTTTTTACAATAATAAAACAAAGTCTTCCCTTCTATGTGATGCGTGTAAATTTGCAAAGCAAACTAAAATTCCTTTCACCATTAGCAATAGCATGTTAGAAGAAATCTTTGATTTACTGCACATAGATGTTTGAGGGCCTTATAAAAAGAAGAGATTTACAGGTGCTCAATATTTTCTTACAGTGGTAGATGACCACAACAGAGCTATGTGGATATTCTTGATGAAGGAGAAGACATAAGTTACATACATTTAAAAAAAATTTCCTCATGGTCTAAAACCAGTTTGGAAAAACAATAAAAGCGATAAGGTCATATCATGGCTTAGAATTCATCAGCATCAGTACTCAAACATTGCTAGATGACTTTGGAATTATACACCAAATAAGATACACTTACACACCCCAACAAAATGGGGTGGTAGAGAGGAGGCATAGGATGATTTTACAAATTGCTTGGGCACTGTTGTTTCAATCCAGTTTAACAACAATGTTCTGGAGAGAAGCAATATTACATGCCACTTATTTACTAATCTGGTGGCCTTCAGTCATGCTTAATTGGGAGACTCCTTATAATAAATTGTATAAGAAGGAAGCAAAATATAAAGATATTAGAAGTTTCGGGTGCTTGTGTTTTTCAACTAACACAAAGCCTCAACAAGACAAATTTTCCCCTAGAGCAGCGAAGTGCATATTCTTTGGGTGTTCACCAAGACAGAAGGGATAGAGAGTATATGATTTAAAAACCAAGATTATCATAGTATCACGCTATGTAATTTTCCATTAAACCACATTTCCTTTAAAGGATACATATACTGTAGTTAAAGTAAATACCCCTTTGTCCATGGTGTCAGTTAATCAAGATAAGAGTTCTGAAGTTGCAGAGGCTCCCATTGGGTTACTAGATGTTACTACATCCGCTGACCAACATACAATCACAGAAAATGAAAGTGTACATGGAGGTAGACCAGATGATTTTTTGTCTGCCACACAAAATAAAGAAGGACTCGAGTATGGTCTCAGGATGAGTACAAGGGCTAGAAAGAAACCAGGGTGGATGGAGGATTTTGTGTGCCAAGTTCAACATGTTCCCCCCAATAAAGACTTAATTGGGTCTGGTTCTTTTTCCTCTATCTCCTTTAAACCAAATACTTTTCCTTTTGTTATTACCAAGCATTTTTCCCCTACCCACTTGTCCTTTGTAGCAAATATTTCAGATATACAGGAACCATCTAGTTACTCTAAAGTAAAGAACAACAAAGATTGGGTAAAAGAAATGGAGTCAAAAATTGAAGCACTAGAAAGAAATAATAAATGGGAAGTGACCACTTTACCTGCCAGAAAGAAGCCGATAGGTTGTCGTTGGGTTTACAAAGTGAAGTTTAAGTCGGATGGAACGGTGGATAAGTAGAAAGCACACTAGTGGCAAAAGGGTATCATAAGACTAAGGGGGTCAATTTTTAGGAGAGTTTCTCACTCGTGGCAAAAACAGTCACTGTTAGTATTCTCCTTGCCTTAGTTACTGCGTACTCATGGCCTTTCATCAATTAGATGTAAATAACGCCTTTTTACACGATTATCTAAATGAAGAAGTCTTCATAGAGGCCCAAGAAGGACACAATAAAGTAGGTAAAGGATAGGTGTACAAATTAAAGAGGTCATTATATGGTTTGAAGCAAGCATCCAAGCAATGAAATGCTGAATTAACCATTCATCTTACAAAATATGGGTTCTAATAGTTAATTCATGATCATTGTCTCTTTACAAGGTCATTAAAAGGAAATTTCTTGGCTTTTTTAATGTATGTGGATGACATACTACTAATAGGAACTTCATAATCTGATATACAGAAGGTGAAAAACTTTCTTGATTTATAGTTTACAATTAATGACTTAAAGAATGTGAAATACTTCCTAGGCCTAGAATTAACACGAACTAGTGCTAGTTTATACATTAACCAATGCAACTATACTCTAGACCTATTAGAAGATACAGGGATGGTTAGTTGTAAACCAGTAGCCATACCATTACCAATAGGCTTAAAACTTAGCAGTAATGAAGGAGAGTTGCTGAAGGATCCTTAGCAGTATAGGAAAATGATCGGGAGGCTTTTATATTTGGGCTTCATGAGGCTTGACATTGCAACCTAGCAATTAAGTCAATTTGTTCAAGAACCATGAGAGACTCATTGGGAAGCAGCACTACACGTGTTAAGATACCTTAAAGAAAGTACCTTCCTTAGTTTGTTTTATCCCACGGAGAATAGCTTACAAATCAGATGATACTGTGACTCAGAATAGGGATCATGCCTAGATACTAGAAGATTTTTAACTAGGTATTGCATATTCATTGGAGAGTCACTTATTTCATGGAAAAAAAGAAGCAACATACATTATCATGTTCTACAGCATAAGGTGAATACAGAGCAATAGTTGCCTTTGTTTATGAGCTACAATGGGTCACTTATATACTACAAGACTTACGAGTTCCTATACACACTCTTATCCCCCTGTTCTGTGACAACCAAGCCGTTATCCATATTGCACAAAATCCAATATTTCATGAAAGAACAAAACATCTTGATATTGATTGCCACTTCGTATGAGATAAAGTAAAGGATGGGTTCATTATTCCACAACATGTTTCTTCTAAACGTCAGATAGCAGACCCTTTCATGAAGGCACTCCCCAGTCCTAGTTTTAACTCATTAACATCCAAGCTGGGCTTGTTAGATTGCTACCAAGCCTCACCTTGAGGGGGGATGTAGAAGTTATGGTTCTAGTCAGCAATAGTCATCAATCCTAGTCAGTAATCTTATGTACAGTCAACTTGCATTAGTTGTGTTATTTAGCATGATTAGTTTCATTAGTTAGAAACAGTTACTTTGTTTATCAGAGATTGAAGTGTATATATATGTATGATTCTAAGTATTAATTTTAAGTGTGAATATTTTTCCACATAATATCTTGCTCTACTACGCATCACAAGTTTTAATTGCTACAAAATCCTCCTTTATAAAAATGCTTTTCTCCTACCACTTTATCGTTATTATGATCTCTGACCAGATACACGTATCTACACCTTATCATCTTAAATAAACATGATGCAAAATATTGTAGGCAAAAGAAAACCAAAATACATATTTATTCAATAACAAATTAGTGCAAGACATGAAGAGATGAAGAATGAATATAAGAAGGACCAAAATAAATCACAAATATGTAAAGTAAGTCGAAGAACTTATAATAATAACAATATTAGCTCAAACTAGCCAATTTATATAATATATAAGATTGAATGATACATGTTAAGAATGAGATAAATGCTTCAAGCAAAAATTGATTTCATTGTAACTAAGTGATATACAACTGCTGAGAACAAAATAAAAATACAATACAACAAGAAAACAACAAATGAAATTCATATTAGTGGGTGAGTGGGAGAATAAATAGGGATAGATGGAGAAGATGATTTCATTACCAAAATGAAGATGGAGGTTTTAACTTTGAAGTTAGATATATCATCCATTAACTAAAGATAGATTTCTTGAAACTCTTCAAAAAAAGAAAAAAGAAAAAAAATCTGTTTACAACTTTACATTATAGTTGCGAACATTGAATTTGATTTGAGTATATTATTAAGATATAACATGTTGAAATCTAAAAATGGTAAAAATATAAACAAATAAATAAGTGAGAAATAAAAAATAAAAGAAATATGACAGTGCTTTGTTATATATAAAAAGTAGTAAACCTGAGTCCAAATTTTTGTTAAAAAATATATTCACATTTAATATTTAACAATACTCTAAATACGATTACTTTAAGTACCGGAGCATATTTGTTAGAAACTAAAAAAATTAACTTCTTGTTAATATAGTTTTCAAATTTTATACAGAAAACATACTGATATAATAGATAAATTTAAAACTAGTAAATAATAAATTTTAAAAAATATTATAGAAAATAAATAAATAAAAAAAATATTTTTTGTTAGATGTAAAATTTGGTTATGCATTATTTAAATGGAGCAGAAAAAATTGGGTATAATATATTATAAAATAAGTAACAATTTTAAATGGATATTGATTACTTCAAACATGCAATCTTATGATTACTTTAAACAATCTGTTTAGCATTAAAAAAAATTCTTGAGCTTGTGATTGTCACTGTTTATTATTTTCTTATTCTAATTTACTCTTTCTAAGATGCGAAATTCACACATATATTTAAGGCATACAAAAATATAAATATATAACAAAAGGTTTGAAGAGGTAGTATATTCAATTAGATTTTAAATATTTAGAGAGGTAGTAAATCCAGTAATATGGTTAAATAGATTCCTTTTAACACAACATTGATTATCAAAATGTCATAATTTAATATCACGGTTAAATCTTCCCTTTATAAAAACACACGTGTCTCCTACCACTTTCTTATTATTATAATTTTGTCAAAAATGATATTTTGTTCCTCTATATTTATTATAGATTTCATTTTGATTCTCTATATATCAAAAACTTATTATTTTGATCTTTTTTTCTTCTATTATAACTGTTAATATGCGTAATAAAGTTGACACATTATTTTCCTAATATTGATATGACCTACCTATATAGCTATTAACAGAATAATCATAATATACTACAAAAAAAAAACAATTTAGTGTCTCTTGATTAGTGGCATTTGAAAAAAAAAAACCACTAAATTATATTATTATGACATTTATATCAAATGCCACTATATAGTGGCATTTTTTTGAAAACGCCGCCACTATATAGTAGCGTTTTCATATAAAACGCCATTATATAGTGGCGTTTTAACTAAAACGCCACTAATTAGTAGAATTTTTATGTTAAACGCCACTATAATAAAAACGCCACTAAGTTAGTGGCATTTTATCTATAAACACCACTATATTTCAACTATAAACTCCACTATATAGTAGTGTTTACAGATAAACGCCACTACATAGTGGCGTTTAATATAAAAATGACACTATATTTGGCTTAAAAACTATTTTAATAACACAAATTTCAAATTTCCCTAAATTCTAAAACACTCATCCCATCTGTGACCCTGCTCTCTCAGTCTTGCCAATCACGCTGCCTTAGTGCCTCTACTGAGTCTCTATTGTGGTTCCTTATTGTTCCTCCACTGGTGACTCATCCTTCGTCTATTCTTCCTCTGGTCGTGCTTCGTCCATTTCTAACCTAGTTGTTCTTCCCTCATTAGACCATTCCTCCTCCGATGGTGCTTTCTCCATCCATCCCTCTTCTTGAATATTGTTGTGCTTCGTCCATTTCTTTCCCAGTGGTTCCTCCATTGGACCAAACAAGGAAGATCATATTAAGCTAAGTGATCATAGTACCAATATCAATATCAATACTAATATCAATACCTTGAATCTTGAAATGAATCATTAAAAGATTTTAAGGTATTGATACTTTAATCACTGAATTTAATGTGTTCTTCCTCATTTGCTTAATTAAGTACATGCCTCAATTATATAAATTAGTAAATTTAACTAACTGTAATATTTTACAATGAAATTTTAGATACACATGATATATCTAGTTATATAGCGTACTTTTATTGAAGAAATGATGAAAAAGAAATACAAGATTCTTTAATAGATTAATTGAACAATACAATGGCGTTTTATGAAGAAACGCCACTATTTAGTGGCGTTTGCATTAAAAAACGACACTAACTAGTGGCGTTTATGATGTGATTTCTAGAAGGAAAACATTTAGTTGATTTTCTGGATAGGTTGAAAGGAATAGACAAATAAAACCAAATCACTCAATTGATAAGCCAAAGGGCACCACAACTAACAGAAATTGGTTGATCTCACCACATTCAAGAAAGAAGAATGTGAGTGATAAGAAATCGGATTGCTCTCGCCACTAACCTAATTTAGATAAGAGAAATAATTCAAGAATTCTCTTGAAAGCAAAATGCCAATTTTTCATATATGATTCAAGGATGGTGTGTCTACAACATATGGCAAAGACCCTTTTTATAGAGGGTCTCCAAAACAAAAGACAAAAGACTCCAACTAAATGCATTAAATGTATCAACTAAAAGTCAAGTAGTGTAGGCCAAATGTCAAAGATAATAAATGCATAGGTAGCTAAATGTCAAAGACAATAAATGCATAAGTAACTAGACTCTAACTATATTCAACAAAGGGTCAATTGAAGTATTCTCCTTTTCTTGGGCTGTAATTAGGTTATCCTTGATTACTTCAGTTTAATCTGAAAACGCCACTGATTAGTGGCATTTTAAAATTAAATGCCACAACATTAGTGGCGTTTAACTTGTAAATGCCATTGATCAGTGGCGTTTTGCTAGGAAAACACCACTGAATGTTTTAAATCCCTAATTTGACTTTTCTCTTACTTCATTTCCAATTTCACATCCCTATATTTTCGACAGCCCTTCTTGCGCACCCTCCCCTTCACCATTGCCTCTCCTTGTCGCAGTTCGTCAAGCCCCTCCCTGTGGCTTCTTGCATCACAAACCATGGCAGTTCGTTGAGTCTCCCCGTCATAGTTTGTCGAGCCCCTCCTCATTGCAGATTGTCACAATCCATCGAGCCCCCCGGTCATAGCACCATCGTCGCTCACCACCGCAAAACTTCGCATCTCCCAATCGCAGACCGTCACCTCTCCCCCTCGTAGACCCATTATTGTTTTCACAGGAGGTTAGCTCTTTAATCACTTGCTTATAGTTTGCTTTCCTTTTGTTGTCTTCTTTAATTTCCTGATCATATACCTCTAACTTGGTTCATTTTGTTAATTTTTTTATCAAACATCAACGTAAAGTTTTAAATTCCACAACATTGATGAAATTTTCTTTATGTTTGAACTGGGCATTTGGTATACGATGTATCCCATATGTGAGTGCTTAGTGTGTATTTAGTAGATTGAAAATGAATAAACTTGATTTTGACCAAATTAGTTTTTGACTAAATGTATGTTTGCATATATTAATTTGAGAACTTTTATCTACTATATAATTTTGATGTAAATGCAAATAAATCAAACCTCAAATGTGAGTTTACCCTTTTTTTTAATTTTTACAGAGCTCAAGTTCTTCATATTTAATGTCATCCTTATTATCATAACCTTAATTAAATTTTTCCAGTCCCTTTTTAATTGTTTATCATATCATAGCCTTAACTGATTTTTTTTTCAATATAGTCACCTCTATTGTTCACCTTTTCACATTGGACAGGATCAATCTTCATTTGACTCTTTCTTGCTTCTATTTTTTTCCAAATCTCAAAACTAGGTGGCCATTTCTTTCTTGCTTTTATTTTGCCCCATTTATCCTGGTATGACTCGTTTTAATATACATTTTTTTTATTGTAATTACACATTTTGGTTTTTCTTTTTGTTTTTGTCAACACTTTTGTATATGCTGAAGTGTTGACCATAGACTAATTTCATTTGTTAAATTACTTCTGAAATATGATTGAAATGCAATGGATTCATTGTAGACTTAGTTACAATATTGTTAAAATCTTTCTAGAAAGCTTAAAGTTAGTGTAGTTTAAAGTCTAAACTATGGAATATAATGTTGCTTGCTCTGTTGACATAATTCAAAATTTGCTAGATATATATGAAAAAAATTATATTAGAAATTTTTTTACTATAATTAATAAAAAAATATTGTTTTGACTGGCTACAGAATATAATGGATAAGTCTTAGATTACTAAACCCTGAAATACTATTGGATATTTAGAGGGACTTAATGGGCTTTTAGATTTTGCATTTGTAATTAATAGTGTTGAGGGTAAAATTATATGTCCATGTCCCAGATGCAAATTTAAAAAGTGGCAAGTTAGAGAAGTTGTACACGAACACTTAATTCTCAAGGCATTTCCACAAGTTTACACATTTTGATCCCAACATGAGGAGACACTTATGGTACAACCCTTTGTAGAAACTATTTTGAGGGTAGATAGAATTAACTTGGATAACCCTATGCATGACATGGTCCATGATGTATTTGGTGTCCACGTTGAAAATGAAAGGGTAGACGTTGGTGAGACTTTTGTTCTGTCAAATCAAATGAATAATGAAACTAGAGTTTTATGAGTTACTTGAAGATGGACAACAGAGTCTTTATGAAATTATCATTTTTGATAAGACTGTACCATATCAAGTGTCTATATTGGATAACTGACAAGGCAATGTTAATGATATTAGAGTTATTGGCAAATATATTTGGACATGCCAAAATTCCAACATCTTTCTATGAGGTCAAAAAAATTATCAATAAAATGGGGCTCAATTACACTGAAATTCACATATGTTAGAATGACTGCATGTTATACTGGGGGGATGATGAAAACAGAGATGCCTATAAAAAAATACAATGTATTTAGATGGAAACCTAAGGGTAAAGGTGTCTTAAGTGAGAGTGGAAAGTAGAAAAAATGACCTACCAAAATACTTAGATATTTTCCATTAAAGCCCAAATTACAAAAGTTGTTTTTGTCATCTAAGACTGCTGAACACATGAGATGGCATGCTGAGGATAGGAATAATGATGGGTTGCTCAGACATCCTAGAGATTTTGAACCTTAGAAAATGTTTGATTTGACAAATTATCAATTTACTTTAATGTTCGTCTTGGATTAGCAACTGATGGTTTTAATCCATTCTAGAATTTAAGTACAACTTACAGCATTTGACCTGTGGTTCTAATACCTTATAAGCTCCCTCTATAGATGTGCATGAAACAGAGTTATCTCATTTTGTCAATGATTATTCCAAAGAAGGGAGCCTTGGGTAATGATATTGATGTCTATTTGCAGTCGTTGATAGATGAGTTGAAAGATTTGTAGACAGTCGGTGTTGAAACATATGATGCTCATGCGAGGGAAATATTTACAATGCGTGCAACTATTATGTGGACTATCAGTGATTTTCCATGTCTCGGGACTTTATCCAGATGGAATACTCATACCGGGTTAGCTTATCCAATATACAACTTCAACTCTACTCCTTGTTGACTTCTACATAGTTAAAAGTGGTGTTTTTATGGGGTTTTGTCATTTTTTAGACTCCAAACATAAATTTAGATTGGCTTGGAGTAGATTTAATGATACATTAGAGAAGAGAGGTCCACCTACGAAATTGACTGGATATGATATTTTTAGTCAACTTTCTGTTATTAATGTGGTGTTTGGAAAAGATGTGGATAGTAAGGGATGGAAGAAAAGGACAAGAAGGGTTAGTAATGCAAATGCAAGCCCTTAACAATGGCGTAATAAGAGTGTATTCTTTGAACTTCCATATTAGGTGAATAACTTATTACGTCACAACCTAGATGTCATGCACATAGAGAAAAATGTTTGTGATAATGATGTTTTTACACTGCTTAATGAGTTTAGGAAGTCCAAAGATTACTTAAATGCAAGGACTGATTTACAAGAAATAAGTATTAAATTAGATCTTTGGCCTAACGAAACTGGTAGATATCCTTCAGTGATTTTCACCATGAATAATGCAGAAAAAGACTTTTTCTTGAAGATATTGAAAAATATTACTATTCTTGATGCTTATTCTAGCAATATCTTTAGATGTGTGGATTTGAGGCAATGGAAACTTTTCAAATTGAAGAGTCATGATTCTCATATTCTCATGGAGCAATTTCTGGCATTAGCTCTGAGAAAGACACTACTAAAGCAAATTATTGCAGTTATTATTGACTTGTGTTCATTGTTTAGGCAATTTTGTAGTAAAGTTCTAAATGTAATGATTTGAACAAGCTCCAAGATAGAATAGTGTTGACATTGTGCAGTATAGAGATGTTGTTTCCACCTTCATTCTTTACGGTTATGGTACATGTCATGGTTTATTTGGTTGATGAAGCAACAATGGGCAGACCAGATCAATATCGATGGATATACTTTATAGAGAGGTAATTTAATTCCATGCGAAATTTTGTAATAAGTGAAAGTAATGGTTGGAACCCAAGAGGGGGGGTGAATTGGGTTTTATAAATTTTTCACAAGAATTAATTGGAAGTTAAAATGATTTTCTGTAGAAGTGTAATACTTAAGATAATAAATACAATACAGAAAATCAATGTGTTGTCAAGATAAATAATTATAAAGATCAAGGAATTAAAGAATAGATATCAATATGCACTAATTAAAGAGTAAGGGATAGAGAAAGTAAACTCGGAGATTTATACTGGTTCGGCTAATCCAAGCCTACATCCAGTCCTCAAGAGACCACTTGAGTATTTCCACTATAATTGCAAGTTTAATCCGGGTACTTGCAAACCACTACAACCACCCAAATTCGATCCAGGTATTTGTGAAATTGCAATGGAGAATTTATGAATTCGGGCTCCTCCTCAACCTAAAGCAAGTTCTTCCAACATCGGTACTTGCGAACCTCAACTCAGAATAATATATGTGTTGATCAAAATCAACAATACAAAGAAACTCTCTCTAAAGAGTAGATGAATACAAATGAAGCTCTAATAACTCTAATGATAAAGAATATGCAAGATTTGGCTCAAGAATATTTGGATTTCTCTCAAAGATGATAGAACATGTTAATATGTCAT
Source organism: Biancaea sappan (assembly GCA_037074585.1). Taxonomy (NCBI): domain Eukaryota; kingdom Viridiplantae; phylum Streptophyta; class Magnoliopsida; order Fabales; family Fabaceae; genus Biancaea; species Biancaea sappan. The sequence goes on from CM073499.1 coordinate 33,220,598, forward strand.
TGTAGTACTTGGTTCTAGCTCAAAATCGTGTATCTAAGGTCATATATATAAGATTTTAAAAAATTAGCCGTTATATAGCCGTTACAGCACTTATAATGCAGTCCAGATGTTGATTGGTCGACCAGTTGGGGTCACCTGGTCGACCACCCACTGACAATAGCAAAATATAGCATTTTCAAGACAACTGGTCGACCAGTTGGAAGCTGCCTGGTTGACCACCGGCTGGCAGTAGCGAAATACAGATTTTGAGCTTTCTTTAAAATTCATAACTCCCTTATTTGAACTTCATTTTATATAAATAATATACCATTGGAAAGCTCTTAAAGTCTAGTTTCAAATGAGCTAAGTTTTACTCAAATTATTTTTTGTTTAAAAGATATAATCAAAACACTGACTATATATCAGAACAGAATAATTTTTGAGTACAGTAAAATTAACTTTCAGTTTTTCAAACTATATTTTAAATAGTCATATATTTCTCATTTGGACTCTGTTTTGAATAAATAATATACCGTTGGAAAGATCTTTGAGTCTACTATCAAATGAGATTAAGATACTTGAAAAAAAAAATTTTTAATTTATGAGATATGATATAAGGAGTGACCAAAGGTCAAAAACTAACTTTTGTAAAACTTCATATCTCACTATCTTTTTGTTTAAAATGCTTGAGTCAATGTATGCAAATCTAAATCATTGAGTTGCACAAGTATACTCGCCTATATAAAATATACCTAATGTAAACACATAGGCTATCTTGATGCATCCAAGCTTCCAAGACTTTAAATCTTCTAATTCTTCATTTCTTGGAGCTTTGTTGTTTTCTTGAGTGAAGCATGATATTGTTTTTCCTTGTTCTTCAATCCAATGTTCACTCTTCTTGTTTTTGAACTAACCTATGAAATATATCTTACTTGCAAACCCAATGGTAAGTTCAATTCATGATAATAGCATGATTCAATATATGAAACATACATATTAAATAACATAATCATGCTTAAGTGCTTGTAGCATATATATAATAATTAATCTTTATATATGTCAATGCTACAATTCAAATACATTTGTCATCATCAAAACTTATGGCATAAAGCCTTAGGGTCAACAATAAGTTGTTCATTTATAAAGATTTCAATTATAATACTTTTGTTCAATCTTCTATAGATATCTTGGAAAATTGAAATCCTATGTACAAAATAGAGCTTAACCAGAAGTTCTATAGTGGAAGGTTACATGGTACAAGAAGTTTTAACCTTTTGTTCAAGATATTTAGATGGAGTTGAGAAATTATTCAATCGATTAGGAGGTGTCGAAGATGAACTAGAGGTTGGATCATCTACGGGTGATAAAATGTTTCCTACAATTGGAAAACCCGTGAAGGGTTCTGAGTGGTATAGCATGTCTCCGATGGAGAAGTTACAAGCTCATCGACATATCTTGACTAATTGTAAAGAAGTTGATCCATTTCTTCGATAAGTATAAACAGATTGTCAATACTCATTATAGCTTTAGTTAAAACAATTAATTTTAATTTTTTTTGCTGGGTATAGAGAGTTTAGGGAGATTACTATGAGACAATTGAGAGGTCGTACGGTTTCCAGCTGAAATAGATAGAAGAGTGCATTGAGAATTTTGCCGGATGGTTTTCTCAGCGTGTAAGTGGTTTTTTTTTCGTACCTGTAATACAACAACAACAGCAAAGCCTTATCCCACTAGGTGGGGTCGGCTACATAGATCGCACGATGCCATTAAGCTCTATCAATGACCAACTCTTTGGGTATCTCATTTTATCAGAAGATTCTATTCAATAATTTCTCTAAGTGTCCTTCTTGGTCTTCCTCGACTTTTTTTGACAAAACTCCAAACCATCTGTTCAACTCTCTTTACTGGCTTCCAACGGTCTTCTTTGAACATGCCTAAACTACCTTAAACAATTTTCAACCATTTTTTCCTCAATAGGTGCCACTCTAACTCTACTTTGTATATGATTATTACGGATTATATCTCTTCTTGTATGACCACGCATCTATCGCAATATCCTCATTTCCACTACCCTAATTTTTTGTTCTTGTTGTCCTTTCATCGCCCAACATTCACTCCCATATAAAATTACTGGTTTTATAGCAGTACGATAAAACTTTCTTTTGAGCTTATGAGGTACTTTCCGATCACAAACAATTTCTGATGCCATTCTCCACTTCAACTACCCAGCTTGTATCCTATGTGCCACATCTCCAATAATTTCACCGTCATCTTGTATAACTGATCCCATATACTTAAACTTTGACACTTGTGATATAACATGATCTCCAATTTTAACCTCTAACTCATTTCTAGCTTGTCGCTTGTTAAACTTACAATGCATATATTCTGTCTTACTCTTGCTTAGACGGAAACCCTTCGATTCCAAAGTAGCTCTCCATAACTCAAGTTTAAAATTAATCTCTTCTCTTGACTCTGTTATGAGAACAATATCATCTGTAAAAAACATGCATTTGGAGATTTCTTCTTGGATGTATTTCGTCAAAACATCTAAAACCAAGTTAAACAAATAAAGGCTTAAAGATGATCCCTGATGCAGGCCAATCTTAATAGGGAAGTCTCTTGTCTCCCCTCCAGACATTCTCACACTAGTTGTAGCCCTCTCATACATATCTTTTATAGCTCTAATATACACAATCCGTATACCTTTCTTTTCCAAGGCTTTCCACAGCACCCCTCATGGTACTCAATCATAAGTTTTTTTTAAAATCAATAAATGTTATATGCAAGTCTTTTTGTTTACTCTGATACCTTTCCATCAACCCTCTTAGTAGATAAATAGCTTCCATAGTAGAATGCCTTAGCATGAATCCAAATTAATTTTTAGAAATATTCATCTCAATTCTTAACCTATGTTCAATCACTTTTTCCTATAATTTTAGAGTGTCACTCATAAGCTTAATCCCTCAGTAGTTTGTGCAGTACTAGATGTCCCATTTATTTTTGTATATAGGCACTTAAGTGCTTTTTCTTCATTCTTCAGGCATTTTCTTGGACCTTAAAATCTCATTAAAGAGTTTATTTAGCCATATAGTACATTCCTCCCCTAAACACTTCCAAACTTCAATAGGAATACCATAAGGACCAACGATTTTACCATTATCCATTCTAATACGAGCTTCCTTGACCTCATCAACTTTAATCTTACAATAATATGCCAAATTTTGCTCTCTCTCTAGCGTTATTAAATCTTCCATATCACTTGTCGACCCTGCTTCGTCATTAAAGAGCTTGTAAAAGTAACCCTACCATTTGTTTTTAATATCTCTATTTGTAACCAAAATTCTTCTGTAATACCCGTTAATTTCAGAATATAATTCGCTTAAGAGTATTTTAGAATTCTACAACGTTACTTTAGTTATTTATTTTGGTCATTTTTAATTTTCATATTTAATTGTTCTCTTTGAATATTATTTATGAAAATTGAGTTAAATGACTGGACTAAATATTTGCACAATGAGGGATATATTCTAAGAATGGTGAAATTCATGGAAAAGTGGTTTCAGAATGGTCAATTAGTCCATTTATTGTAAATTGACTGGATGGGTTTGGATGTTGGGTTATGGATACCCATGGGTTATTGAATAACCCATTAGAAATATTTAATATAAAGTTTCAATAGTACCCCCTCATTTTTTTCTTCACGCAACTGAAACTAATATTCGTTTTCTCTCTCCTTTCTTCATCCTCTTCTCAAATCCTTTCCTTGATCTTCAGAAGTTCGATTATTTGTTCGGTTCAAAAGCTTTGTAAGGATCAAAGGTAAGCTTTAATCCGATTATTTTCCTTAAATTTCAGTTTATGTAGAAGATCAGAGGAGGTTTTGTTCTTGAAGATTTTAATGATAATTCATGAATCTCAGTTGTTTTAGAAGTTATATTTGAGTTATAATCGGTTAAAAGAGTTGAAATTCTGGTTTTGAAACAAGAAAGGAAAGGATGAAATTGTTAGAAATTCTGCAAAACCGAGTTACTGTAGTGACCAAAAATTTCGAAACAAAATCTGGAAAATTTTCTTCGGGTTACTGTAGCAGTACTGTAGTGTCGGCAGTCAACGATACTGTAGCAGTCAACGTTACTGTAGCGAACCGGCACTGTAGCGAAACGACACTGTAGCGAACCGTTACTGTAGCAAACCGTACTGTAGCAACCCGTTACTGTAGCAGTCAGAAAATTTTACGTATTTTCGTGATTTTGTTTCCTTTCTTATGATTCCTTGTAATATATTTTACTAGGAAATTTTCCTACACAAATTCTAGTGTGGAACAAGGTAAACTTGGACAAACATCAAGGTGAGTGAATAACCTTGCTCAGCTAAATTGATATTACTAGTCAAAGTACAATATAAGTCCCATTTACAATATTATTTGGATAATAAGCAATTAATTTTTCATATGGGAGTATATGATGATCAGTAGAAATAAGAGTATGAAGAAATTATTTATTTCATGACAATTGTACTATGTGATGAATTCTCACTATTTTATTAATGAGTAAAGATCTACGGGATCTAATACACGAGTGTGAAAGGGTTAAAGTCCCATACTACTCGGTGTATATCTAAGAAATCTTATACACGAGTTTGAAAGGGTTAAAGTCCCATACTACTCAGTGCATATCTATGAAACCTATACACGAGTTGAAAGGGTTAAAGTCCCATACTACTCGGCGTATACCTATGAGATCTTATTCACGAGTTTGAAAGGGTTAGAGTCCCATACTACTCGGTGTATATCTATGAAATCTTATTCATGAGTTTGAAAGGGTTAGAGTCCCATACTACTCGATGTATAAGACAATTAATTATATGAGTAAATGTGGTATTTGTACTTTTGATATTTTATATAGTACAGTTATTTACTTACTGAGTTTTTAAATAAACTCACACTCCCTATGATTTTTTTTTCAGATACAGAAAATAAAGAACAAGAGTATCCGTTTGAAGATTAGAAGCCCCTTGGGACTATTCTCTATTTCTGTCTGGTGGGACACCAGTACTTATTAATGTGGATATTAGAAACGCTCTGTACTTTCTATAGGTCTCCTAGGCTTGCGATGAGATAGAAATATCAGACTATGTATGTCTATATTTGCTTATCAGATGAATATAATTCTGTAGTGTGGAATGAATGATTAAGGTTGAATGTAAAACCTTACAGAATATATGTATATAACGTATGTTTGAGAATTATATCAAATGAGTAGTATCTTTTCACATGCTCAATTTTTGGGATGTGACATCTTCCTTCTTCACCCTTAACACATCTTACTTGATCCAAATCTCTAGATTTCCTTTCTCTAGTCTTTGTAATCTTGTAAATCTTTTGTTCCCACTTTTTCTTTCCTAAGTCCTTGTAAAACTCTTTAAACGCTTTAGATCGTGCTTCACTTACTACTTTTTTAGTCTCCTTATTATCCTTTTGATACCTTTCCCAATTTTTCGTGTTATTGCATAAATGGATAGCTTTAAAGCATTCTCTTTTAAATTTGATCTTCTCTTGAATAGTCTCATTCCACCACCAAGATTCCTTATCTCTTTGTCCAAAACCTTTTGATTCTCCTAAAAGTGCCTAAGCTACCTTTCTAACCTTCTTGGCCATCTTATCCCACATGATATTAGCATTTTCTAGAAACTCCCAAGACCCTTCCTCCAACAGTTTTCTTTTAAAAGTCTGTTGATTCTCCCCCTCTTCATCACCTATCGATACTTTTGTTTCTGACCCTTATTAAGTACGTCAAGGACCAAAACCTATGTTGAGTTGCCAAGGGTTCCCCAGGAATAACTTCACAATTTTGATAGATTTTTCTATTTGGATTCCTTACCAAAAAGAAGTCAATCTATGACCTTGAGGCTCTACTCTTATAAGTGATTAAATGCTTCTCTCGCTTCTTGAAACAGGTGTTGACAACCTTGAAATTATAAGCCATTGAGAAATCAAGTATAGACTATCTGTAATACTTGCCAATTTTAGAATTTCGTAATTGACAGTATTACGGTTGTTGTAATGAAATTTTTCATTATTTTAATGGAATTGTTGGGTTAATTTTAATTTTCTATATTTAATTTATTATTTTTGTGTATTATTTATGAAAGTGGAGATAAATAATTAGACCGGGTATTTTAGTGCGGATAATATTTTTGAGAGTTAAGGAAAGATAAGAGGAAGAGGAAATTTCATGGAAGTAGAATTGAGAGACAAGGAATGAAAATAGAGTAATCATATGGTATAGAGATTGAGTACCTATAAGGTCTAAAGAGAGACTAAAGTGAAATGAGGAACTAGGTGACATTTAAGATGAAAATAAACAAATAGGAGAAATTATGAGTTTGCCACTATCAAGGTTAACCAAGAGTTACCTAGGGGCAAAGTAGTAATTTCACCCTAGGCGGGTATATATAGGCGGTTTCACGTCTTTTTTCTCATTTCTCACTTTTCTCTCTCTCTCCTCACTCTTTCTTTCTCTCTTTCTTTCTTTGCCTTCTCTCTACTCTCTCTATACCTTTTCAATCGAGCTTTGAAGAACCTGTCTCCGATGGTAGGGCGAGCCATTGGAGGCCAAACAACCTAAGGAAAGCAAGAAATCGAGGTAAGGATTTCGATTCACCAAACATTTTCTTTATTTTCTAGTTTTAGGGGTATTTGGGGTAAAATTTGAGATTCTAGCTTCATTTCTTGATTAAAATTGGGGCTTTTGGTGTCTAAATGCTCCTTAGACATCAAGGATGAGATCCCATGGAAGAAATCATGGAAAACGGTAAAGATTTGGTCAGATTTGAGCCAAATCCGCGAAGAAAACAGAAGGACGAAATCATGGCACCTAAGGCACCACCCTTGTGTAGAAAAGAGAGGTCTTGGCGCACGTGGCACCTCAGACTCCAAGCCTTTTAATTTGGGTAAAAAGTTTGGTGTCTGGCGCCTCAGGCGCTAGCCATTAGATAGCCTCTTTAGTCCATATTCAATTAGTCATAATTCCTTTATCCGGACTCCGTTTTTAACAAACTTTATATTTTGGAAAGCTCTTTGAGTCTAGTTTCTAATGGTATAAGTTTTATTTGCAAATGACTTACCGGATGATAGTTATGATTAAATGAATGACCAAAGGTCAGGGTTAGTGGTGAGGGTTTTCCTTGTTTTATGTAGTTATTGATTTGGGTTGCTTCCAAGTGACTTAGAAACTTCTTTGGCTTTGTCTCTTGGGACTTCTTATGTGGTAAACCTTATCGGTATCAAGGTGAGTAGATGACCTTGCCATTAAGTTTTTAATAAATTATTTTGCCAAGTCAATATAAATCACATTCACACCATAGTTGGTAAATCATCAATGAAATTCTCTAGTTATTGGAAATGACTAGATTAAGGGATTTCATTGAATGATTGTGGGAGTTATCGTGTGGTGTTTATTTTATGGAATAATAGGTTTTATGTTTAATTGTATTTGGAAGTGTATGTTTATTTGTACCTCTAGTTAATTATATTATTTAGAAAGTGGAATTATGAGTGGAATGTTTATCGTTGTTGTGGTATGGAATGTGTGTGGAATGAATGGATGGATTATTGTATGGAAAATGCATCACATATCATCATCTGCACATTTATATTACGTATGAAAAAGAAAAAGGAAAAGAAAAGAAATGTGGAAAGTAGAGGGTTGGTCTTCTGCAAGATGTAGATATATTCAAAGGTGTGTACCTTTGGAATACACTCGTTGAGGGTTAGTCTCTAATGGGTAGAGAAGGGAGATAGGCCTTGCATATTGCATTTGTCCACATCATGAGAGGGAAAACTCACTAAGGCTCAGTCTTTAATGTGGTATGTGGGAAAGGGTGTGAAAAATGCAAACATACATCATGCATTACATAATGCATTTTGGATGATTGTTTACTTATGCTTTTTATTTGCTTGAGGATTGTTTTACGGTTTTTTTATGAGATTGTAGACTCGCGTTGAATCGTGGGTTTTGGTTACGTGGTAAGGTACGTTATATATATATATATATATATATATATTATATTTCGTACTGGTTTGTGCCAGAGACATTTATTCTGATTATGGTAGTGATACTGGTATTTACACTTGTGCCTTGTTTTATGGCACAGTCACCTACTCACTGAGTTTTTTTAAAACTCACACTCTCTATTGTTGTTTTAGATTTTGTAACTAAGGAGGTTAGGAAACCACTGGAGCTTAGCAGCTTGGAGACATACTCCACTAGTTAGAGAATTCTATCTAAACCTATAGAAATGCTCTATAATCTTATAAGCCACCTAGGTCCTGTGATATTTTAGGAATTTTATTTATTTAATTGTAATTCACTTTGTAAATTATGGGCTATCACTGAGGTATCTCTAGGCTTGTATGATTATTAATTTGCCCATTTTTTAGGGGCGTGACACTGTCCTTCCTCGTTAAGCTCCCTAAAACCAAAACCACCATGAACCCTTTCATACTGTCTTGCTTCTTTCCTTACGTGGCCATTAAGGTCCCTCCGATGAAAATCTTCTCTCTGAAGGTATGCTTCGGACCAACCTCTCCAAATCTTCTCAAAACTTTTCCTTAAGATATGCATCTGTCCCTACTTTGGGTGCATAGACACTTATGATATGGATAGTATCTCTTACAACAATCAATCTTAAGCATAGAATCCTATCCTCAATCTTTTTTTATCTCCACCACACTCGGTGTCCATTCCTTGTCAACCATAATATCTACACCATTCTTTGTCCTTACTTTCCCCATGTACTAAAACTTGAAACCTGAACAGTCAAACTTCTTAGCCTTTTCTCTAACCCATTTAGTCTCTTGAAGGCACAAGATGTTAATTTTTCTCCTCTTCATAGTGTCCATAACCTCCATAGATTTCCCTGTCATGGTCCCAATATTCCATGTATCAATCCTGATTTTGCTCTCCTGGACTAACTTCTTTACCCTCAACCATCGAGGAACATGCTCATGTAACACTACATTCGATCGACGATGTAGTGGCTCTAACTCATTTGACACTGTACTCAAGCCATACAGTGCATTGTTTCCGGGCAACGACCTAGTATTAGTGGACCCTTGCTCATTTAACACTACATCCAGGCACCGATGCAGCGGCTCTAGCTCACTTGACACTATACTCAAGCCATACAGTGCATTGCTTCTAGGCAACGTCATAGCATTAGCAAAATATTGTCGTTGATCCATGTTTATGAGAGTTTCGACAAAGTTTTACGTTGGCTGTCGAGGGCCTAACATAACCCTCCTCCTTTATCGGGGCTTGGGACCGGCAATAAAATATAGGCGGAGTTTTTTTGTACCTGTAATATTCTATAAATTTTTTATTTAATTTGACTTTTTTCCTTTAGATTACGAAGGATCCTAGATCCCATTCTGTAGATCTTCCATTGCTTGCACAAGGCCCCCTTGATAAAAGTAAGGTGATTTACTGCATATTATGTCAATGGATTTAAATTTCAAGTTTTTGAACGTGATGAAGGTTTGAAAACTCAGTATAGTAGAGTTTTTGGTACATTTGGAACTAGAAGTTATGCAAGCAGCAGTGATGACCGCATGCAATTTGGAGGTTTGCCTTACTATGGTCAAGTCGTTGATATAACTGAGCTAAACTACCACGAAAGATTCATGGTAACACTATTTAATTGTAAATGGGCAAATACAACTAATCCTAAGGGCATTATTGATGATGACTTTGGCTTTACTTCTATAAATTTTTCATGGTTGATCCACATTGGTGATTATGAAGATGATGAATCATATATAAAAGCTTAAGAAGCTCAACTGGTTCATTATGTGGATGATGAGCCATACAAGAATTGGAAGATAGCTGTTCATCTAAAACCAAGGGATTTGTATGATATGGGAGATGAAGAAGAGGAGTTGATATATGAGAATGAATCGTATCAACTGCAACCATTAGAATCTTTGTTCCCTAATAGTGAAGCTAATCTACCACTAGTTAGGGAATTCCTTGACAATGCACATTGACAATTGTATTCAAGTATTTTTCATTATGATTTGTTTTTCATTTAATTTATTATTTTTTTTCGTTTAGCTGAATATGTGATTTTTTTCCTATTATTTAAAGATATAAGAATGAAATGATTATTTAAGAAGAAAAGCATATCAAACCCCACTATTAGACAAGATGTAGCTGCGGTGGTAGTCCATTACCAACTCTGTTAGCCCTAAGGCTATATGCCATAAGTTTTGATGATGACAAATGTATTTGAAATGTAGCATTGATATATATAAAGGTTAATTATCATATATATATGCTACAAGTACTTAAGCATGATTATGTTACTTAATATATATGTTTCATATATTAAATCATACTATTATCATGAATTGAACTAACCATTGGATTTGCAAGTAAGACATATTTTATAGGTTGGTTCAAAAACAAGAAGAGTGAGCATTGGATTGAAGAACAAGGAAAAACAACATCATGCTTTACTCAAGAAAACAACAAAGCTCCAAGAAATGAAGAATTAGAAGATTTGAAGTCTTGGAAGCTTGGATGCATCAAGAAAGTAACCACCATGCTCTAAAAACAAAGAATTTGAAGATAACAAGTGACTGGTCGACCACCCTATCCTGACTGGTCAACTAACGAGCTCCAGAGGCAAAGTCTTTGAGCACTGGTCGACCACCCTATGCTGACTGGTCGATCAACGAGCTCCAGAGGCAAAGTATTTGAGCACTGGTCGACCACCCCATCCTGACTGGTCGACCAACAAGCTCCAGAAACAAAGATTCTTGAAGACCATAAGCATTGGTCGACCACCCTATCTGCACTGGTCGACCAACGAACTCCAATAAGCAATATCCTGAGGAGGAACCATAAGCGTTGGTCGACCACCCCATCTATACTGGTTGACCAGCGTGACTGATGAATCACTTCTGGACTACACTGGTCGACCATCGTGCCATAACGGTCTTATTCGTCCTTGGGCTACATATATCAACCTTGGGGGCTATCAAAATTGATGAGAGAACACTCCTATTGCTGAACTTCATCTGTAAATTTTCTCTTGAGCAGATTATACCCTTGTGAGCTTATCAATGTAACATATACTCTGTTTTTAGAGAGTTTCTCTGTAATTGTTGATTTTGATCAACACAAATATTATCTTGAGTTGTATTATCAAGGAGAGTATTCCTTGATAGAGTATTATTGAGAGAGCTTTCCTTTGGGTTGTAGAGAAGCCAGTTTAGCAGAAATTCTCTGGAGGGTTGAGGAGGAGCCCGGATTCATAAATTCTTCGTTGAGTTGTGGAGGAGCCTTGGCTAACGAAATTCTTTGTAGTGGTTTGCAAGTACCCAGATCAAACTTGTAAGTATAGTGAAAATACTCAAGTGACTTCTTGAGGACTGGATGTAGGCTTGAGATTATTCAAACCAGTATAAATCTCCAAGTTTGCTCTTTCTATCCCTTACTTCTTTATTTGTGCTTACTATTATCTATTCTTTATTTCCTTGCTCCTCATAATTATTCATCTTGATAGCACATTGATTTTCTGTATTGTATTTATTATCCGAAGCATTGTACTTTTATAGAAAATCATTTTAACTTCCAATAAAGTTTTGTGAAAAATTTATAAAACCCAATTCACCCCCTCTTGGGTTCCAACCATTACTTTCAATTGGTATCAGAGCTTGGGCTCTTGATTTGAGACTTAACCGTCTAAGAGTAAACATGGTTGGATTTAGTGAGTGGTTTATGTTTGAAAATTGTTCTTTCACAGAACCTCCAATTTTTTATGCTAATCATTTTCAATATTGGAAGTATGAAATGAAAATGTTTTTAATTTCAGTAGACTATAAACTCTGGGAAGTTATAGAAAATGATTTTTATATGCCTGTCAAGGAAGAACAAGGAAAATACATTCCAAAACCCAAATGATACTGAAAGAAGTTTAGTGCAACTCAATGCTAAGGCAAAATTGATTATTTCTTGTGCATTGAGTCAAGATGAATTTTTCATAATTTCCAATTGTGCAACTACAAAAGAAATGTGGGAAACTCTTGAAGTTGCATATGAGGAAGATCTTATTGCTGAGGAATTAAAGTATAAAATTTTCATTAATGAACTTGAAATTGCTCAAATGAAAAATTATGAAACCATTAATGAGATACATCTTGTATTTAATCAATTGCAAGCTCTTAGTGTTGAACTTATAGGAAAATCTCAAATCACCAAGGTGGCAAACGAAGAAGAAAAAGGAGAAGAAGAGAAACCACAACCAAAAGTAGAATCGTCAAAGAAAGCTTACATATCTTCTATTTGGGGAAATGGCAATTCTGATAAGGAGGACACAAATGAAGAAACCAACATCTGTCTTGTGGCCAGAGATGAAGATGGGGTAAATTCATTTGACTACTCTTTTGATGAATTACAAGATGCCTTTGATGATTTACATGAAGAATCTCTAAAATTTGCAAATAAATTAAATGCTTCAAAACAGAAAAACTCTTCTCTTGAAAATGAATTAGAAAAATTGAAAAATGAATTTTCTATTTCCAAGGAAGAGAATTTTGGTTTCGAAAATCAAAACAAAACTTTGCAAGAAGAGAATTTGATTTTAAAGGGAAGTATCTCTACCAACAAAAGCTGCTTTTGCACCAAGTGTGATTCTTTGAAAAAGGAAAATAATGATCTTAAAAACACACTTGCAAAATTTTCTCAAGGTAGAGAAATTTTAAATACTTCAATTTTGAAACAAAGAAGAAGGTTTAACAAAGTTGGTCTTGTTTCTAAAAGTAAATCAAACCAAAAGCATTCTAAAAACTTCTTTGTTTCTACAAAGATGTCCAACAGTCCAACTTGCACTTGTTTTTATTGTGGACTGAAAGGACACAAATCTTACTCATGCTTTTATAAGAAAAATCTTGTTCATGGAGTAAAAATGAAATGGGTTCAAAAAGGAACTCATGACCCAGGTGGACCCAAAGAAATTTAGGTACCAAAAACAAAAGATTAATTTGCAGATTCGCCTTTTAGCAAGGAGCGGAAATGATATTTTAATGGCTACATCATTTAAACTCCACTTCCTTGCATCAAAAGGAGGCAATGGATAAGTAAACATATAAGTTGGAATGCCTAGTAAGAAATTTGATTGATATGTTTACTGCTCTTTAATGTTTTGCCTGTTCTCTAGCATGCCTTCATCTATCTTTGATATTTATGCATGCTATATCTGAAAACAATTCTTATGTGTGACCTATAGATTCAAATTTTGTTTTGAACTAATATCTTTCTTCTAAATACTGCTCAAACTCTCCTTTTTACCGCATCACGAAAACTTGCTTCCATTACATGCATATTTTTCTTGTCTTTACAACAATAAGATTACTCCTACCAATAGTATTTATCCGTATTGTAATCTTATTTAAATATTTTCAATGAAATCAAATTTCTTGCAAAATTGCATTTCATGGAAGCATAGCACTTTTATTAATATGACATATCTTGAACATAATGTTGCTCTTGATTCTCGAGATTTATTTGGACATTGCTAATTTAAGTATCAAAGTGCTCCACCAAAAGTGTTTTGCAGAAGTTAATTCTCAAATTTATCCTCTAAGGCACACTCTTTCCTCTGCTCTCTGAAATCAGTAAGATTTATAGTTTTGAAGTTGGTTGGTCGACCAACGAAGGCTATAATGAACTAACACCCAGCGCCAGAGAAGAATGCTGAAAGCTGAGACAAGTGGTCGACCAAGGTCCTCAGACTGGTCGACCAACTCGAGACAGTGGGTAAATAAGGCTATTCTGGTGAGGAGTGGTCGACCAGCTCATTCACGATGGTCGACCAATGCTTGACAGTAAGCTCCTTCCACTTTCTCATCCCCACAATGGTCGACCAGTGTGGACATGTTGGTCGACCAACGGATGACAGTAGTTGAAGGATTTAAATTTTGCTGCTATATACTTACTAATCTCTTCAAAAGTTTCATGGGTGATCTTCTAAGAGATTGTTTTTGAGAGAATCTTGCAAATAATCAATCAATGAAGATCATTAAAATTGCAAGAAGATAGGATCAAAAGAAGAGTAATGAGCAAAACAAGGATATCAAAATCTTGAGGAGGAACTTCAAGAAGCAATAAGACTTTGCCAAAATTGATGAGTATCTCTATCCTTTACCACTATACTATTTAATTGAGTGATACTCCCTACTCATAATTGGCTATATTGGCATATATTTTTTTTCTGACATACTTTCATTGCAATGACATATTGTTCTTTGATATCTTACATACTTGATCATATCATTGCATATAAAGATATGTTAAATGCTTAAATTGTCTTTATACCATTCATCATGGTTTGAGAACTATACATGTCATATCTTTGCATAAACTATAGCTTATGAACAATTGTTTATGGATTATAGTTTATATCTGATTATATCTTATTAATCCATATTACTTCAATTATTTTACTACATACTCTGGTTATAATATGCTTTATCTTGAATGAGTATGTAACTTGCTTCCGCTATGTAATGATGATATATATATTCATGTGAGAAAATGTTTTTATAGCCCTGAATAAATATATGTATACTTTTCAAAATACATAATGCCTCTACTGAAATGATATGATATATCATGGATATAAAATGTTTTACATATGATAATGGATATATATTTTCTTCTACTGTAATAAATTTGGTCACATTCTTTCAATAAGAATTATTTTGAAAAGTATTGGAAAAGGATTTGAAATTGCTTTATCATATTTTGAAAAGAAAAGAATTTGGAAATCCTTATTTCAAAATTACATCTGCTAATGTACTTAAATGTCTCTATACATAAGCAGAAAATTATTTTTAGAACTTTTGAAAAGGGAAAGAGTACCCTTATTGCAAAGGATGATAATGGCATTGAAGAGAATGCCAATCTACCTCAAGAAGAAGAAAAGCCTCAAGAAGAAAAATTACCTCATGAGAAGGAGACATCAAGCAACAATAATGATTTTTCAAAGGATTTGAGGTATGGCAAAAGTCATCCTAAGGAACTCATTATTGAAGATGCATCTTAATGGGTATTCACTCGAAATCTTCTTCTGCCAATGGACTATGCCTTATATTGGTTATATCTATTATCCAAGAAAATTGTTGTGCTATTATATACTCCAATTTTAAAATGGTATATCTTATATGAGTATATAATTTGCATTTGCTGTGATATATATCCTGTTATAATATCTTCTGTTATTATCATTAAAAGGATATATATGTTGCTTCTATTGTACTGCATCTTTTTCTACATCTTATGCTTTTTTTTAGAGCAAAATTTGTTTTTCAAAATAAAAGGACTTGGAAATTCTTATTGACAAAGCTTTTCTGATAAGCTCTTTATAGAATCATTCTTTCAAGGGAAGAGATTGTTTCAAAAATTGTTTTATCATGTTGAAGCAAAAATCATTTTGAAAAGAAAAAGATTTGGTAATCCTTATTTCAAAAGATTTTCTTCTCTTGTGCTTTTTATGATATCAATCATTAAAGAAGAACGATTTCTCTACAAATTTTTGGATTACATGGATGCATAGCATTCTTATTGAACATCTTCATTGTTTGAGAATTATGAACTAACCTATTAAGGACCCAAATTGGTTGGGTACCTAAGATTAAGAGTCACATTGTTTTGTGAGGAAAAGTATTCTCAAACTCAAGCTTGCAATGACGACAAATGAATCTTGAGGATGAAGGACTCTACAACGAAGATGGTGATTCTAATCAAGCGTGCACACTCAAAACATTGGTAATATCTAGCCTTGCTTGAAATCGATCTTTAATCCTTAAAGTATTACAAGATTTATGTGGAGATTAGATGAATGGGAAGAAAGAGTTTTTAAACTGATTGAAAAATACTTTGAAAACTCATATATTATTTTCAATTTCTCTTTTGCACCTCATGAACTATAGTGGCTCATCTTTCAAAGGAGAAAAATATTTCTTTTGCCACTAAAATTCTGTGAAGTAACTTTCCTTGCCTATCATCTATCAAATGATTATATGATTTTTAGATCTATTAATCACATCTTGAGCAAGGATATTTCTTAGCTGATGAAGAAGCTTAAAGGTACAAATGACTCTTCCAAAAGGATAGTCAAACTATACAAGTTTGAAATATTCATCAAGGATCAAATAGTCAAGGGTTGCAAAATAAATTGTCTATACACCAAGACAATTCTTGGATAAACAAGCTCTTGCAAAAGAAAGGTAAGAACGATCAGTTGATTGGATAAAAGAATTTTGAGAGGTATGATTACTCATCTCAAAATGGATATTATATTGAATATGCTTGACTGATCTTCTTTAAATATATGTCCTTTGCACTTTGGCCTTAATGATTTATATTGCTTCTGTTGTGATGATATATATTATATATATCCTGCTTATGATGTTTTACATCTTGAACGGGTATATAAATTGCTTCTGTTGTGCTAAAATCTATCTTATCCTTTATGAAGCAAATTTATTTTGAAAAATGACTTTAAAAATGCTTCTGTTATGTTAATATGTTTTATCATATGAAGCAACACTCTTTTTTGAAAAAGAAAGATTTTAAAGATCTCTTTTGTTGTAGATGACAAAGGGGATGAAAAATATTGATGTTTGATGTATGGATTATGAACTATATGCTTGAATATATCTTATTACACTAATCCATATATATTGCTTCCTTAGATGAAATGTTTCTAAATTCCTTCGAAGCAAAATGTTTTAGAAAAATATCGTGAAACTCTTGAATTGCTTCCACTATGCTGAAATTACTTTGCCATATTGAAGCATTATCTATTTTGAAAAGAAAAGGATTTGAGTATCCTTATTTTAAATCATTTTTGCTATATGTTGAAATGATTTTATGCATATATGCAGAAATTATTTTTCAGAAATCTTGAAAAATATTATTATTAGATTTATGGATTATGATTAATATTCTTGTTTATATCATGCTTTGCTAATCCATATATCATACTTCTGCTGTGCTGCAAATATTTCTATCATATGACAGCAAATGATGTTTATTTATTTTCTGTTACATATTTCAAAGATTTCAATGTTTCTGCTATTTACTAAAATGCCTTTTCATAAACAAGCAGAAATCATCTTCAATAGAAATATTGCAGAAATTTCTTCAAAAGTCTTTCTTCAAAATTCTGCAAATTAAAAGGGTTATGAAATTTTGGGGGAGCTTTATCTCTCTTGAATATATATATATATATATATATATATATATATATATATAGATGATCTTGAAAAAGAATATATCTTGAAAAATTGGACATTCATTATTCATTATTCTTTTTCAAATTATGCAAGGTTTAAGGGGGAGCCTAAAACTTTTTCAAGTTTTATCTTTTGGCTCATTTCATTTGACATGCGAAATTTTTCTGAAAATTATTTTTACATGTCAATGAAATCAATGATAAGTTTTGATGTATCCTCACCCCATGCTATATTAACATCTTATGACATCTTGGCTAAAAGAAGGTATGTGGTTTAACTTCTATATATTGTGTTCCTTACACCTTTTTGTTGATGTCAAATAGGGGAAGAAGAAATAGTAGAAAAATATGTGTATATACTTATAACATTGCATTCATTATCTTGTGATACATATTTTTCTTTGGTGATTTTTTTCATCATCAAAAAGGGAGAGATTGTTAGCCCTAAGGCTATATGCCATAAGTTTTGATGATGAAAAATGTATTTGAAATGTAGCATTGATATATATAAAGGTTAGTTATCATATATATATATGCTACAAGTACTTAAGCATGGTTATGTTACTTAATATATATGTTTCATATATTAAATCATGCTATTATCATGAATTGAACTAACCATTGGATTTGCAAGTAAGACATATTTTATAGGTTAGTTCAAAAACAAGAAGAGTGAGCATTGGATTGAAGAACAAGGAAAAACAACAAAGCTCCAAGAAATGAAGAATTAGAAGATTTGAAGTCTTGGAAGCTTGGATGCATCAAGAAAGCAACCACCATGCTCTAAAAACAAAGAATTTGAAGATAACAAGTGACTGGTCGACCAACGAGCTCCAGAAGCAAAGTCTTTGAGCACTGGTCGACCACCCTATGCTGATTGGTCAACCAACGAGCTCCAGAGGCAAAGTCTTTGAGCACTGGTCGACCACCCTATGCTGACTGGTCGATCAACGAGCTCCAGAGGCAAAGTATTTGAGCACTGGTCGACCACCCCATCCTGACTGGTCGACCAACAAGCTCCAGAAACAAAGATTCTTGAAGACCATAAGCATTGGTCGACCACCCTATCTGCACTGGTCGACCACCCTATCTGCACTGGTCGACCAACGAACTCCAATAAGCAATATCCTGAGGAGGAACCATAAGCGTTGGTCGACCACCCCATCTACACTGGTCGACCAGCGTGACTGATGAATCACTTCTGGACTACACTGGTCGACCATCGTGCCACACTGGTCGACCACCGACATCAGAAAATGTGCTGTAACGGCTAGTTTTTGCTGACATCATTATGGAACCACCTTGGATTTGTCTCCAACGGTCTTATTCGTCCTTGGGCTACATATATCAACCTTGGGGGCTATCAAAATTGATGAGAGAACACTCCTATTGCTGAACTTCATCTGTAAATTTTCTCTTGAGCAGATTATACCCTTGTGAGCTTATCAATGTAACATATACTCTGTTTTTAGAGAGTTTCTCTGTAATTGTTGATTTTGATCAACACAAATATTATCTTGAGTTGCATTATCAAGGAGAGTATTCCTTGATAGAGTATTTATTGAGAGAGCTTTCCTTTGAGTTGTAGAGAAGCCAGTTTAGCAGAAATTCTCTAGAGGTTGAGGAGGAGCCCAGATTCATAAATTCTCCGTTGGGTTGTGGAGGAGCCTTGGCTAACGAAATTCTTTGTAGTGGTTTGCAAGTACCCAGATCAAACTTGCAAGTATAGTGAAAATACTCAAGTGACTTCTTGAGGACTGGATGTAGGCTTGAGATTATTCGAACCAGTATAAATCTCCAAGTTTGCTCTTTCTATCCCTTACTCCTTTATTTGTGCTTACTATTATCTATTCTTTATTTCCTTGCTCCTCATAATTATTCATCTTGATAGCACATTGATTTTCTGTATTGTATTTATTATCCTAAGCATTATACTTTTACAGAAAATCATTTTAACTTCCAATAATGTTTTGTGAAAAATTTATAAAACCCAATTCACCCCCTCTTGGGTTCCAACCATTACTTTCAATCCACCGGCTAGTTGTGGTGCAGAGCCACAAATTATGGAGTCAATTATTCCACCTGAGACTTAGACCATTCCACATACTTCATCAACGTTACATCTTCCTTTTGGTTTTGGTTCTGTTCAGCCTGAGACACTATCAGGATAGCCCCAGACTCCACCTCCTGCGGCTTCTTCCATACAGCGTTTCCACCAGGGTAGTTATTGGATGATGGAGACGATTAGTAGCTTAATTGAATTTTCTGTCAGTGTTTATTTTTAATATTATTTATGTAAGCTAATAAATTTTTAATTCTTATAGATGAAAATGGAGTTGAGCATACAGAGCGAATATCGGTAAAAATCCAAAGAAAATTTAAAATACAATGGAATAATATTGTGCAGCCCATTGGAAAAGTTGCAAGCTTTCTATCATCGTTCTTGGGCTACGTGGGACGTAATTTCATTGCGCTACCTCTATCTTTCCCAAAATGGAAGAAAGTTCCATGCGAGTACAAGGAATTAGTATTTGCAAATGATATAGCGAAAATAATTTATAAATATTAATTTATTATTTTTATTATATATATAGATTATTTATTTTTTTTGTTTTTAAGACTAAATTTATTATTAATAGTGTCAAAGAGAAAAAATTTATTATAAGCAAAGTTTGTCGCAATTGGAAGAACATGCATTTGGATCTCTATAAGGCTTGTGACAACGGTATAAGAACACAAGATGAAATAGTAGCAAATGTTCCGAAAGGAGTTTCACGGAAAGATTGGGAATCGTTTGTTAGACATCGAAATAATCCACATTATCTGATAATGATACTTTAAAATATTATTGTTTACATTACAGATTATCAATATAATAATATTATGTTTTATCAAATTGTTAGGATAAAGCTACAAAAAATAAGGGAATCAAATAGCGTCAGATGCTAAATCATACTGGAGGCACTAATAGTTTGACTTGAAAAGAAGCCGAGATGGTAAGCATATTTTTAAATCAAAATATATCATTTTATTTCATAATTAATTGACGTTAATTCTATAGGCTGACGAGCTTGGAAGGCCCGCCAGTAGAGCAGAACTATAGATTGCAACACACAAGAGGAAAGATGGCTCATTCATCAACGGTAAAGCCAAAGCTATTAATGTAAGTTGTTTTCTATTTAAATTTCTGAATTAAGAGTTGATTTATTTCAATTAGATTAGATTGTTGATATTATTTTTATTGCGCAGGATAAAGTTTTTGAAATTAAGTCATAGAGGACTGGATCTACTGAGATATCGACATAGGACTAGTTGGCTATGGTTTTAAGAAGTTAGGAGTATCTTGGATGAGTGCGTGGATTGCGTTTCGGACCATGCCCTACTCAATGTTCAGGCGCACGCCACACTTTGTGGGTGAGTCTTCAAGTTAATTTGTTCGGGAATTATCGGCCGATGTTGCAAATCTCTAGTCTCAGGTCGAGGAGATGTCTGGTCTTAAGTCACAGATGGTGGACATGACTAGGCAATATAATGAGATGATACAGCTTTTTCAGAGCCTTCAGAGTCAACTCCCTTCTCAGCAACTTGCGCAAAGGGTAAGTACAGTACCAAAATTGTATTACTTATTTATTTGTTTCAAATTGATAATTTATTTACAAATTCTTATAATTAATGTAGCTTTTTGATCAAGGGAGTGGGGATAGTTCCGCACCAGTGGACAACTTTCTATTGTCTTATAATCAAGCGAATGAAAATGCTGAAGAAGATGATGATGGAGATGATTCAGATGATGAAGACGATTTGTTTTAGGATTTTATTATTTTCTATATAAATGTTTAACAATCAACTCTTATTTTGATTGGATTTTGACTATATTGACTAAACAAATTTATGTAATATCATTTTTTTTGTTGAATGTATTTTAAAGCTTGCAAATTGTATTGTACTCGGCTGCTATAAATTTGTGTTCATGGTAGGGAACAAATTCATAATTGAATGGTGGTTTGGAAACATTAAATAATAGTGACGTTTGTACAAACGTCACTAAATTGCCATATGTACTAGCATTTTGAGAGGCTGAAACGCCACTAACTTGTCCCATATAATTGACCTATTTTTTAACTTAGTGGCGTTTATAAACACACTAAGTGAATTAGTGGCATTTATTTTCGTGTTTGAGAATAAATGTCACTAAGTTGCTTGTGACGCTAGATATAGGGGTGTTTTTCACAAACCCCACTAAAATTGTTAGTGGTGTTTAAAAAGGCCACTAAATACTTTTTTTTTTGTAATGATAGTGTCACATGTGTAATTTTTAAAATGCCTAAAATGCCCTTATGCTTAGTATATGCGTTGGGCATTTTGTACAATTTAGAAATACACACATTAGACACTAATATCAAGTCAATCACTATGTAAAATATATAAATCATGTCAGTATTTGAAAGTTACCATGTTAACTTCATTACATAGATTAATGATTCAAATAAAAAAGAATCAGAATAATAAGATTTTAAAATATATAAGACTAATATAAAACTTCTAAAATATAAAGAACTAAAATGAAACATAAAATATACATAGAAGACCAAAATACCATTTTTTGCCTATACTTGTTTTACCAAGATAAAAGCATCTCCATCTTATCATTATTAGTGAAAGCTATACAAGATATTGTAGGCAAAAGAGGACAAATTGGTTCTTCTTGCGAGGCCTTTTTTTTTTTTTGCAGGACAAATATATAACATAAATGAAAGAATTTATAATAATGACAAGAGTAACCCAAACTAATTTATGTAATTTATGAGATAGAATGATACATAATAAGAATATGACAAATGCATCAAACAAAAAGAAATTTTATCGCAACTAAGAATTATATATTTGCATATAACAAAAGAAAATACAATACAATAAGAAAACAACAAATAAACCTCAGATTAGTGGTGAGTAGGTAGAGAAAGAAGGATAGACTGAGAAGATGATTTCAATTATCAAAACGAAGATGGAGGTATGAAGTTAGACATCGTTCATCCCCGATTAAATAAAAATGGTTTTGCTTGAATCTCTGGAAAAAAATTTAATTCAGTTCACAACTTCATATTATAGTTTTGAATATAGTATTTTGTTTGAGTATGTTGTAAAGATTTAATATTAAATTTTAAAAAATGCAGTCTTTTAATTTAATAAAAATAGAAAATAATAATGATAAAATATGATTCTATTCAGTTTAATTATTTTTAGTTAAAAGTCGAAAAAAATCGAAAATCAAAAAATCAAAATTAAAAATCAAAATAAGTGAATGAAAATTCAAAAACAAAAATAAATTAATTACCTTCATTAGTGTATTTTGAAAAAGAAAAACCTAACCCAACATTTCAATTAGGAAGCAGATCTCTCATGTGTGAAAGAGTGGCTAAAATTATATTTAACTACAATTATAATTGTAATTATAAAAATTATAACTACAAATAAATTTAATCACAATTTTAACCACAACCTTTTTAGCCATATTTTTAACCTGCGAGTTGAAGCTGATTTGCTTCCTTCCTTATCATCAACCCAAATCAATATACAAACTTTCGAAAAAGCGAAAAATAATAAAAAGGCCTAAGCTGAAAGATAACCCATTCCCACTCCAAGTCTGCTATGTGGGTTATACCAAACCCAAACCCAAACCCGTTCCCTCTCGTTTGCTGCGCTTTGGAAGCGATCGGCAGGCTTCTTCCGCTTCTCGAAGAGAGAGGCACCGCAGGAGACGAACCGGAGACGCGCGCATAGCAGAGATACAGAACTGGAGGGAAAAGCACGATTGAGAAAGTGAACGTCGCTGGGGAGTGAGACGATTGAGAGAGAGCAGAGCAGAGCAGAGGATAGAAGCATTTGGTGGGAGCAGAGAGTCGACGTTTCGGGTTCAGGAAACGCAGAGTGAGAGGAGCAGATCGAGAGAGGAGACAGATTCAGAAAATGAAGTAGTCACACTCGGTCACAAAACAGAGCGTCACGATACTGTCAATCCCTCTCTTCAGACTGAGAAAGGTGAAATTTCTTTGTCCTCTTCTTTTGATAACCCTGATGCTTTCAAATTGCAATTGATATTGTGGGAAAAATTTTGATTGAGCAGTGATGCTTTTAGGAATGAATGAACCAACAAAGGAATGATGTAGTGCCGAGTGGGTTATCTTGAATTATGATCTGGTCTTTATTGTATTTTTGTTCCACATAACTTTACTTTCTTTGAGTTTTTTTTTTTTCCTTTGTTAGTCTGCTTTTCTGTGAATTTACCTTTGCCACACGATAAAATAAATGATTTGAATTTTCTGAGTCGGTAGTTGTCCATTGAAAGTCAGTTTGATTATTGATATATGAGGTTCTGGAATATTCAGTGGCCACATTAATTTCAAGTAGGTCTCATTTCAAGTGCAAATATGATTCTGAATTTCAGATTTGAAGTCGATTTGTTAGTGTCGTGAATTGCTGCTATTTATATATAATAGCTATTTATGGACCTAACTGGACTGGGTTGTTGCTGTTTTGAAAACAGGCCAACTTTTCTGGCTCACTTTGGGAGGACCTCTGGTGATACCTTGATAGCTCTATGTGGCAATTTTGCGTGGGAGTTTGATTAGTAACTTTGCATTTATCTTTGTTGAAATTGTACTCATTCAGCAATAATGAGGATAATTTCTGTATTCTCTAGTTCTTTCTTGGAAATTATTTTTCTTTTGTTTATTTTTTTCTAATTTATCATGGTAAACCCAATTCCAGAATTGGATCATTTGAAACCTAATCCCCAAATCTGTGTTCAGGTTTTCTCTTTGTTTTGCCACTCCTTCGATGTCGTTTTGGAGCCCAGCGAGAGCAGCATCTGCTTCGGCTCAGAGGAGGAGATCCTACCCGCCTCCATTCTTTCCCTTTGTGACCGGAGAAGCGTCTGCAGTTCTTGTGTGCATCTGTAGCTTCTGGTGCCGTTCGAAGACGACGGTCCCCTTTGGCCCTACGTCTTAGGTCTGAGTATTTGCCGGAATATTGCAGTTCTTTGATCTCCATTTCTGCACATTTGCCCCTGCGATTCGGCTTTCTTGGTTCTGAGATGTGGTGCCTGGTTTTATTTTTGGGAACATGAACATTATCGGTCTTTTTCCTTCCTGTTCGTAGTTCGTGATTAACCGGTTTTCTTCATTCTCGTTAGTGTTTCTTGCCTTTCTTGGTGTTCTTCCGGCGTCCTCTCTCTTTTTCTTTCTTGTTTGCCATCATTTGAGATTGAGGTTAGACGTCCTCTCTGTCTTTTTCTTGTTCGCTGTCGTCAGACATTGGGGTTTGAAGATTCGTTGTCCCTATTCAAAGGTTCGAAGGTTCGTTCTCTCTTATTCCCTTCTTGGGAATTATTTCTCCTTTGTTTATTTTCTCTAATTTATCAATTTTCTTATATTTTGTTCAATCTCAAGTCACAGACAATTTTAGTGTCTTCTTATGATACTATAGTTTGTTCTCATAAAGGTCAATTGCTTCTGTTGACAATATTTTTGCCAGATTTGCACTTTGGATTAGAGAACAACTAGTGTAAATGGGAGATCATGAGGACAATGATAAGACAAGAAGAGTGGCTTATGTAACTGTAGGGATGACTTCTTTTGATGCTCTTGGGAAGGCGGTGGATTCTCCAACGGTGAAGCAATAGTTAATGAAAAAAGATTATACTCACCTACTCATTCAAATGGGTCATGGATCTTATGTGCCCACAAAAGTTGTTTTAAACACTACGCAGCAGTGCTTTTCGTTTCTCCTACCTGTTTTTAACTCCTTACTAATCTGATGTCTTGATGAAGACGTAAAGTTGAGCTAATCTTAAATTATTCTAGTTTCACATTTAAGTAAACTAGTGATGCTGTGTCTGGAAATATGGAACATTCTAGTGGTGAAAGGGAATTCATATGTTAGAGATGAGGAAATATTTTGAATGTAAATTTTGGAGGACACTTAGAGAAGTTATTGAACGGGTATCTTCTGGTAAATGAGATACTTAAAAAGTTGGTCATTGATAGAGCTCAATAGCATCGTGCGATCCATGTAGCCAACCCTACTTAGTGGAATAAGGCTTTGTTGTTGTTTGTAAATTTTGGAAATGCATCTACATGAGGATCATTAAATGCTTCTGAAATTTCTTAAGTGTTGGTTAGAATTTTATGGAACATTGCAATTATAAATACATGATGGTTGTACCACGCAATTATTATTAATTAGAAGGGAACTTCCTTCAATGTGATATTATATATGCTTTTTATTATGCTGAAGCCTGATTTTATAATTTTTAAATTGTATTGACATTGGCCTTGGCAGCTACTTTTTTGGTTTTTACTGGATTCCTTATTAGTTACGTCATTGTAGTCTGAAGGAGGTAGTTTGTTGGCCGTAGACTATTTCACTTTTTCATCCAGCATTGCAGACCATCTCAGATCAGCTACTCTTGTCATCAGTCATGCAGGTCTCCTTTTTTTTTTTTTTTGGGGGTTCTTCACTTGTTATGTAATTATAGTATAATCATCAAGTTCACACCAGTAATGCTGTTGATATTCGCATGGGAGAAGTAGTTGTCAGGCCAATGGTCATTGTTATCTGTTGACTTTTTCTTAGACATAAAGTTATATGTGAAAACCTTTGGATAAGTGTATATTCTTCTGTGTGATTCACCGGTGATCGCGGCTAGGGAGCAGAGAAGAGGAAATTGAAAATAACAAACTAGTGGCAGCTCTCTTAAAAGGTTGTCGAAGATGATTAGATTATCTTGTGACACGGATATGTATGACTTAAATGACTGAAGGGCGTGATGACTAAGTACAAATGCATATCCAGAGCACTGCTTGAGACTTAACAACATGGAACTGAGTTGCATGATATTTAGCAATTTAAATAGTTTGGCATATATAATATAATATATGCTGGTTTACGAATAAGCATATAATGTGTCAATTACTTCCTGTCCTTGGCTTGAACCAAGAAAAACTTGTTGAGTGGTTCATAACGGTTAGTGGATTTGTTTCTATTGCTAAGTCTCCTTTACATCTTATGTATGCTGAAACTCCTATATCCTGTCATTGCTCTTCATCATGAATTGACCAGATATTTTTAGGAATCCAATTAATCTTGATAACACGTGTACATACTTTCTGGTATCTTTAATTACTATTACGTTTTTCAATCTCATCAATTGCTTATTTAGTCCCAATCTACCATGATACCTGCTATGCGTTTCATTATGAATGACTGGAATTTCATAAATCATAATACCAACGCAACTTGATTCTAGCTTAGGTGGCTGGATTGTTGGCTATTTGGGCAAAGGGTTGCAGTTTTGATCATCTTCTTGTGTTTGAAAAATAAAAATCATAAGACCAAATGTTTGGCATGCATTTAATATTTCGTCACTTCAAATGCTCTTTGTTTTTTTCCGTGTTCTTTATCTTGTGGGAAACAATGAATTGAATATTAGCATTTGAACCGAATGACTGAAGTGAATTTTATTCTATATATATATATGTATAACTTTCTATTTTCCTAGGCATGTTTATACTGTAATATTACATTTACTGCATAATTTCCTACAGTGAGGGACTATAATAATGTAACCTTTTCACCTCCATGCAGGGTCAGGTAGCATATTTGAGACATTACGGCTGGATAAACCTTAACTGTGGTTGTAAATGAAGATTTGATGGACAATCATCAAAGTGAACTTGCAGAAGAACTTGCAGAGAGAAAACATTTGTATTGTGCTCGTCCTCAGACACTCCATCAAACAATAGCAGATATGGATTTAAATTCTCTCCTTCCATACTCTCCAGGTGATGCCACACCAGTGGCGAAGCTCATAAATAGATTTCTTGGATTTCCTGACGATTGACCAAATATAAAAGATTCATCTAATGGCTCTGTTTTTTAAAAAGAAGAATGTAAAATTTAGTTAGGAGTCTTCACTGATACAATAATTGATTTGGAAGTATTTGGACGTCCTAGATATATGTAGTGTCATTATTGTGCTGGACATTATATTCAGTTTTATGCTTTATACGAGATATATATGTGACAGATAAATTTAAATATGCTCTTTATGGTAGGTCCTGCACTCTCTGATACAGGGACAACTCTGGTATTTAGTAAAATTCATCATGTATTTGCTATTAAAGTTTTAAATAAAGACATGAAATGCGGGAAATTTGTTTGAAAGATTGAATCACGAGGTGTTGAGCTTGCACTTGTGTTGTCAGGAGTTAATAGTAATCAGATACTAAACTGCAGCTGCATATATGATCAGTCAGATGTAGGATGGATATTCAGGTTACCGATGCAAAACGGAGTTGTAATGGCTAGGTAGGTGAGGATTGCAAATGCACATGGTATAAGATTGATATGACATATTTGAGATATGAATTGAAAGCGAAGCTTTAACGTGAATGGGAACACACTGCATCTTGCATTCAGATGACGTGGTCCTACTCGAGTTATACCAACTTGAGTTTGACGTCCACATGACGTGCGTGACTTTCAGTTGGCCCTTTATTTTTCCTCTCACTTTCATTAGCAAGGGACTTTGGTGTGAAAGGGATAATAAAAGGCTAGGTTTATCTCCTGAATATAATGATGTTCTAGTTTTCGTAGGTTAAACTTTAATCCAACAGTCGCTCTCAAGCCATGAGGCAAATTAAATTGTCTACTGTGGATGAACTGCAAATTCTGATTCTGCATTTTGTCTGATGTTTAAGGATGACAGTTATTTACAGTATGCTTCATGATGGTGAAAGGGAAAGATATTTGAGTAGAAACGAGTCTATCTAAATACATGAATTAAAACATTGCTGTAGGCTGTGGCTTTGCTTTGGTCAGTAAGATTGAATCTTTACCTTTTTATGATGGTAGAGGTTAGGTACGATGTTGTTTAGTGATATTTATTTGCCTGACACGTCTGAATGTAGATGAGGAAAGGTGAGGGAACTCTTGAGAAGAGGAGGGGAAAGTGGCCATTGGTCATGTAAAGTGGTAGGCCAGGATATGCCAATAGAGAATATCCCTTAGCTGCACTAATTCTTGGGAATTTTTTTCTTGTGAATGGATTTATTTGCCTCAATTGTGAAACACAGCTTTTGCCAACAGGTCATATAAAGTGTACGACCAACCGTTTGAGAGAAATTTCCTTTCTGCGGTTTCTTGACAACTAAATATGCATGTGATTCCAAGCCTAAGCCTTATGAATGCCAGGTTTCTTTGACTTGTTCTTGGTAGCTTCCCTGAATTCCACGCAACTAATTTACCTTTATAGGCACTAAAAGCCAAAGGAAAATGCAGTATTAAAAGCCAAATCCAATTTAGGTTAGTATGGAATACTGGTTAATTTATTGATGATGTAATTGACCAAAGTGTTAAGAGAGAGTGCTCGTTTGGTAGTACGTTAGCTTTTTTTTTCAACCACGTTTTAGAAGGCTTAAATGTGATTTACATATTTTTAGAATGTTTGGCAATAATGGGCCAACTATGTTCAAGCAAACATAGTTTGAGATATGGGTAATGTAATGTGGTTGAAACCAACACTCCCGCATGTAGCTTATGCGTTGGAATTAACATCGGTATGTGTATAACATTAGTGCTATTCCATTTTATACCCTATTGTTGTAAGAGATATTATCCATATCATAAGTACCTATGTACCCCAAGTAGGGATGGATGCATATCTTAAGGAAAAGTTTGAGGAAGATTTGGAGGGATTGGTCAGAAGCATACTTTTAGAAGAGAAGATTTTCATCCGGGAAAAGGGGACCTTAATGGTTACGTTGGGAATTAAGCAGGACAGTATGAGAGGGTTCATGGTGGCTTTGGTTTTAGTTTTGGGGAGTTTAACGAGGAAGGACAGTCTATACTTGATTTCTCAATGGCTTATAATTTCAAGGTTGTCAACACCTACTTCAAGAAGCGAGAGGTGCATTTAATCACATACAAGAGTGGTGCTTCAAGGTCACAGATTGACTTCTTTTTGGTAAGGAATCCAGATAGAAAAATCTGTCAAAATTGTAAAGTTATTCTTGGGGAACTCGTGGCAACTTAACATAGGGTTTTGGTCCTTGACGTGATTATTAAGGGTCGGAAACAAAAGCATCAACAGGTGATGAACCCTAGGATCAAGTGGCGGCAGCTAAAGGGGGAGAATCAACAGACTTTCAAGAGAAGACTGTTGGAGGAAGGGTCTTGGGAGTTATGAGAAAATGTTAACATCATGTGGGAGGAGATGGCCAAGAGGGTTAGAAAGGTAGCTAAAGCACTTTTAGGAGAGTCAAAAGATTTTGGACAAAGAGATAAGGAATGTTGGTAATGGAATGAGACCGTTCAAGAGAAGATCAAATTTAAAAGAGAATGCTTTAAAACTATCTATTTGTGCAATAACTCGAAAAATTGGGAAAGGTATCGGAAGGCTAATAAGGACACTAAAAAAGCAGTAAGTGAAGCACGATCTAAAGCGTTTAAAGAGTTTTACAAGGACTTAAGAATGATAAAAGGGGAACAAAAGATTTACAAGATTGCGAAGACTAGATAGAGGAAATCTAGAGATGTGGATCAAGTAAGATATGTTAAGGATGAAAAAGGAAAAATTTTGGTTACAGATGAAGATATTAAAAACAGATGACAGGGTTACTTTCACAAGCTCTTTAATGACGGAGTATGGTCGACTTGTGATATGGAAGATTTAACAATCTTTGAGAGAGAACAAAATTTGACATATTATCGCGGGATTAAAGTTAATGAGGTCAAGGAAGCTCTTAGAAGAATGGATAATGGTAAAGCTATTGGTCCTGATGATATTCCAATTAAAGTTTGGAAGTGTTTAGGGGAGAAGGGTACTATCTGGCTAACTAAGCTCTTTAATGAGATTTTAAGATCCAAGAAAATGCATAAGGAATGGAGAAGAAGTACTTTAGTGTGTATATACAAAAACAAAGGAGACATCTAGAACACACTCTAAAATTATGGGAAAGAGTGATTAAACGTAGGTTAAGAATGGAAACGAGTATTTCTGAAAATCAATTTGGATTCATGTCAGGGCGGTCTACTATGGAAGCTATTTATCTTCTAAGAGGGTTGATGGAAAGGTATCGTTCGAAGTAAACAAAAAGACTTGCATATAACATTCATTGATTTATGATCAAGTACTAAGAGAGGTGCTGTGGAAAGCTTTGGAACAGAAAGGTGTACGGGTTGCGTATATTAGAGCTATAAAAGATATGTATGAAGGGACTAAAACTAGTGTGAGAACGTCTGGAGGAGAGATTAGAGATTTCCCTATTAAGATTGGCCTACATCAGGGATAATCTTTGAGCCCTTATTTGTTTGACTTAGTTTTAGATGTTCTGACGAAACACATCCAAGAAGAAATCCTTAAATACATACTTTTGCAGATGATATTGTTCTCATAGCAGAGTCAAGGGAAGAGATTAATTTTAAACTTGAGTTATAGAGAGCTACTTTGGAATCGAAGGGTTTTCGTCTAAGTAGGAGCAAGACAGAATATATGCATTGTAAGTTTAACAAGCAACAAGCTAAAAATGAGTTGGAGGTTAAAATTAGAGATTAGATTGTATCATAAGTGTCAAAGTTTAGGTATCTGGGATCAGTTATGTAAGATGACGGCAAAATTATTAAAGATGTGGCACATAGGATACAAGCTGGGTGGTTGAAGTGAAAAATGGCATCAAAAGTTGTTTGTGATAGGAAAGTACCTGATAAGCTCAAAGGAAAGTTTTATCGTACTGCTATAAGACCAGTGATTTTATATGGGAGTGAATGTTAGGCGATGAAAGGACAACAAGAATATAAAATTGGAGTAGCGGAGATGAGGATGTTACGTTAGATGTGTGGTCATATAAGAAGAGATATGATCCGTAATGATCGTATACGAGGTAGAGTTGGAATGGCACCTATTGAGGAAAAAATGGTTGAAAACCGTTTAAGGTGGTTTGGGCATGTTCAAAGAAGACCGTTGGAAGCACCAGTAAGAAGAGTTGAGTAGATAGTTTGGAGCCATGTGAAAAAAGGTCGAGGAAGACCAAGAATGACACTTAGAAGTTATTGAACGAGATCTTCTGGTAAATGAGATACCTAAAGAGTTGGTCATTGATAGAGCTCAATGGCGTCGTGCGATCCATGTAACCGACTCCACCTAGTGTGATAAGACTTTGTTGTTGTTGTTGTTGTTTGTTTGTGTTGAGTATTTGTGTGTGTTGCCTCTGGTGCCTCTATGTCCTCTCTTCGTGTTTTTCATCTGTGTTTGTCCGTCCTCACTTTTGTGTGCGTTGCTATGTTTTTCCTTTTTGGAATTTTCCAGTCGTTCAAGTATGTTTTGTCACTCAACACAACTCCCCCATGTTTGAACGCGTCATTGTTCTCTGTGAGTGGTAGTTTTTAAATTGTTTTTGGGGGGTGGATGTCATCTGGGATGTGTTGGAGGTGACGAGAGAGGCACGACTCCATTCTCCAGCAGTCCCAAAAGGCAAAAACTGGTGGGTCAAGTTGTCTGATTTTCGTGACCCACGAAGCTCCAGGCCAAGTTGGGAAGACGATGGCATGTTGTTATTTTTTTTTTGTTTTGGTCAGTGAGTGTTGTTTTTTTTTCTAATTAATGGGCTAATGGCAGGTTTTGGACGTAATTAACCCTTAATCTAATCTAGGCTACTGGACATATAATTATCATAATTAATCCAATTAATGTGATTAATGTAATATAATTAATATAATCAATCTTTTTTAATCTAATTAATGTAATCAATCTTTTTCAATTTAATTAATTTAATTACTTCAAGTAACATAATTAATTTGGATAATGAAATTAATTTAATTTATTTAATTGAATAAGAAACTAATCAATCATTAAGTAACATAATTAATCCAATAGACTTAGAAAGGCATAATTAATCTAATTACAGCTTTTATCTAGTAATTTATTAGCCTTTAATTATTATTCACCAATTTATTAGCAATTTTTTACCACTTTAAAATAGTCAGTTAATAATAATAAATTAGTCAATAATTCTTTTATTAAAAAATTAGTGCACTTTATTAAAATATTGACATAAATCATTAAATTAACTTTAAATAAATGACAATAAATAATAATGTTACATCAAAAAATAAAATATAAAATTTATGTCATTTTTGGTAATTATACATTTCAAATCACGTTTGTACACAAATATTCAAACATCATGTTCTGCACCAAACCATATTTGTCTGCTTCAAACCACATTTACCCAAATATCTCCCAAACCTAATTTATGTTCATCCAAATCTAAGTTTTCTCCAATCATATTCAATCACCTAGTTTGTCCCATCCACGTTTACCCATTGAGTTACCAAAGACACCCAGAGACCCATCATTCAATCAACCTTCGTTTACTCTGCTAGTTGATTTTAACACTAACATATTTGCAAATTCAATCAACCTTCGTTTTTTTTTTCTCCTTTTGTTTCCCCCTCCCCTCTTCCTCCTCCTCCTTCTCTAAGATTTCAAGTTATGAATCCATTGTTGATTTAGCAATTTATTATTAATTTTTCCGATGGAACCTGACTGCTTTGACTGGAAACAAACTTCCTTTATTGAAATTCAAGAAACACGATACACTAAAAACTCACTCACGATACAGAACTCACACACACACACCCCCTGGTAGCTAGCACTGGAGAGGCCATCTTCTCTCACAAATCCACCATATGTTTACCTCTACTCATTAATACTATTCCACCAACTACCACCTCCCCATCAGTTAGGCTCGTTAGACCTCTCTAACTACCTCTGTTGCATTAGTTATTCTTTTTATTCTTCCTCTCATAAAACTTCAGAGGTTGATCACCAAACTATTTTTTCCCTTAATCTTTTTGGAAAAGTACATTGTTAGAGATTAATGTTAGAACAAGATGTACCCAAGAAAGGAGGTTGAATTAGGTACTGATAAGTTTATCAAATCTTTTTTTTTTGTATCAGGGTCCTAAAAGTGAAAACTTTTTGTTTAAAGAGATATATAGAATGAATGTAATTAGTAAGCTAATTTCAAAAGATTCCTTTTTAAGATTTTTCTTACAAATGTTGTGAAACTGCCTTTTCTATCTTAAAGATAAAAACAATATAAACACAAGAGGCACAAGATATATATGTTGCTTAAATATAGTCTTTTTTTGAAACCAATATCCTGATTATGTAGTTTTCACTTAAAAATATGTTTTTTCAAAGATCAAGTATTTTCTTATTAATCACAATGGTAAATAATAAAGATAGTGGAAAGACACAAGCAATATATAGTGGTTCGGAGATATCTTGAAAGACATTCCTACATCCATTCTTCAAACACAGAGTAAGAGAATTTTATAATAAAAAACCGTAACCAGTATAATCAGCAACCTCAAACACCGAGGATCAACACCCTACTTTTACATAATCAACCTAGTAGGTCACTCTTAACCTTTTACAATCTCTTATCTCCAAGAGGATAAGCCTAAGGCTTTTACACCAACAACAAATCAGATTATAAAAATCTTAAAAAAGATAGACTCCTTTGGCTAGGACCTTACCACAAGAAATGAGTAGAGAAAGAGATGTTCACTTAGGACCAGTATAAGAGATAAATAGCCTCACTAAGAGGAATACAAGCAAATATGAATATCTCTTTGAAGAAACAATAGATATGTGCCTTAGCTCATTGTATGTGTTTCTCTCTTTTCTTCAGCAACCCAAGTTCTCAAATTTTCAGCACAGCAAGAGTGTTCTTCAAGATGGAGCTTGAACTCCTTTTATATCCTTTCAACTAGCTGTTGTTTAGCATGTGTACGTGTGAAGGCTTCAACAGTCAAATTCTTTTCTACAGGTTGCTGCCTGAGCTAGATATAGGAGACTGACCTTGGGAAGAGAGCATATCATCAAAAGATGGTACTGTCACACGTCCCTTTTCTGAACAACCATCTTGTTTACTTTATTATGCACCTTCCTTTTCACCCTTTTATATAGCTCTGTCATAGGGATTAGAATATAGCATAAAGTGTTTTGCTATTTTTCATGTTCCCGCAATGTTGTCTGATAGCTCTGATTTTACAGCATACGTTGATTTTCTTTTTGCAACACATCACCAGCATTTGAATCACATAAAGATACTGGTGGGCTGAGAAAGAAATGGACTTTGAAACATTTTAACTCTTTTATTCTTTTGGGCCAAGATACTTATATTTTTGGGCCTGAATCACTTATGTAAATATATCTTGGACCTCCAGAAAATTTATTGAGCCTTTTGAACCACAACTTGATATCTTTCATTATTGGGCTCCTGTTTATAATCACATTGGACCAAAACCATTTTTGCTTCTATTTTGTGTAGCTTCAACTATATCTTCTCTAATATGATAAGCCCATTTACATTCCGTAGAGATACTTGAACTTTTCTTTCCTTTTTGGGCTTAGGCCAAGATTGATTCATTAATCAAAAATCGTAGGGCCCTAATACCTATATTAGCAGGGTCCTGATTCTCGTACTAACAATTACATATTTAAATTTAAGCCCTCTGCTATCATAATACATCTTTTTATACCTATCAACTTTCAAAGAGAAAATTATGCCTTTTTTTATAACAATATAGTTGTCTTTTTCCAGATGTATTGTAATAATTCAATCTTATCCAATCAATCATATTGAAATAATGTGTCAAACGATTATAATTGAAAAGGTTAAGTGTTTAGCTTATAGTTTCTCAGAAACATTAACTATAGAATATATCTACAAGAGAGGGATTTTGTCCCATCTTCATTCTTTAGAATTCTGACCTAAATAGAATTAAATAGAGAATGGGGAAAAAGATAGAAAAATTAAAGGGAAAGTGTGCACATGCTAAAGCATTGATTTCTCTTCTTCCCTGCTTCATAAGATGACATATTATTGGTGTGGACTGATGACAATGTCATGCTGCTAGTTGCTAGCTGGCACAGGTGCCAACATATCTCACCTTCACTGAAACCACCATTCTTTTATTCGAAATTAAATGCTAAATTATGAAGAATGAGAGAAATGGCATTATATGCCTTTTGTTTAACATCGTATAAGATGATTATAATTATGACATAATTAGAAGGAAGAGCATGGCTGAAAGATGCCAACACTTCTAATTCAAAGAAAGAGACCGTTCCAAAACCACTTTGATTTATTATTCATGAGAAACAAAAGACAGAGAGATAGAGAGAGAAGGGAAGCTCAAAACTAGTAAATACTAACTTGCACCCTCCATTCTGTCATAAAAAACAAACCAATCCATCTCTCTCTCTCTCTCTCTTTCTTACACCTATCTTTCTTTGTGGTCATGGAAGTTAATACCACTATGGTAGCTACAGTAAATTTACTAGGGACATCTTTATTTTATTTTATTTTTTTGCTTTTGAGCAAAATATTGGACATATCTTGTGAGTTTTTCTTGTTTCATTATAGTCTGAGACCCTTAGGCGTGATTATAATGGAAAAATTTGTGAGATTAGTTGCAATTGCGCTGAGTTTGTTTTGAGGAAACATTTTAAGATGATTATGTATAATTAATGTTTCCTTGTTTGAATTCTCAGCTTCTCTTCCTATATAACTATCAGTTGTGAAAACTCTGAATGAGATTAATTATGATGATTGGAATGAGTCTTTAGATATTAATCTTGTTGTTGCTCATATGGATTTGGCTCTTAGAGAGCCTAAACCAGTAAAACTTTCTACAACCTTTAGTGCAACTGAAAGAAATATTCATAAGGAGTGGCACGAGTCAAATAGAGTTTGCCTACCATTGACAAAACTATTAGGAAAGGTATTCCAAATAAGACTGATGTTGTTGAATTCATAAAAGGACTTAGATAGAAATTTAAGAAGTTTGATAAGGCACATAAAGCTCAGTATCTTTTGCTTCTTCATTAAACCCTTTATAATGGGGTGTCAAGAGTTAAGGAGCATATCATGAAATTGGTCAACTATCATAGTAAGCTTAAGAGCTTTGGTGTTGACCTAAGGGAAGGCTACCTTGTGTGACGTATATTGGAGTCCCTTCAATCATAGTTTCAGGTTTCGAGAACCACTTATAATACTCAAATAGAGGAATGGCATGTTGATCAATTGATGTCCATTATGACTCAGGAAAAAGAGTCACTGAAGAAGAATAGCTCCCTCACTCCATCTATGAATTACTTATCACTTGGCTCCATTAGTAAGTCTAATGCTAGTTTTCAGAAGGGTAAGAAGTTGGATCTTCCCTTTGATAACAAGAAAGATGGCTTCAAGAAACTGGAAAGCAACATAGTGCCTTGAATCTGAAGAAGAAACCCTTTAAGGGTAAATGTAATTACTGTAAGAAGCCAGGACATGAGAAATACGAGTACTTCAAGCTAAGAAATAAGCATGAAAAAGAAGGTAATTTCTCAGATTTAATTCCTCTAGCTCTAGTATGTTTCAGGTTTAATGCTTCTGACATCCCTATTAATTCTTGGTGGCTGGATTTTGGTGCCACTGTCCATGTTGCAAATTCTTTATAGGGGTTTAGAAGCATAAGGGCGCCAAATGAATCTGAAAAGACTATATTGAGAGTGAATAGAAGTGTTGCATCGGTAGAATGTATAGGAATGTTTTATTTGAATCTATCTTTTGGACATGTAATTACTTTAAATAATGTCCTTTATGTACTCACTTCTAGGAGGAATTTAATTTCTAGTTATATTTTGGACCTTTGTGGATATTCCTTTTGGCATGGCAATGGAAAGATTGACGTTTACTATAATTCTTCAATTATTGGTATAGTTATTTTGCACAATGGTCTTCATTTAACGAATGTGGAATGTGATACAAATGTTATTTTTACTATTCCTAATATTCTTGTTAACATAGTTGCAGGACATATGTGTTGTAAATCTGATAAGAACTCATCCATGTTATGGTACCGATGCTTAGGTCATATCTCTAAAGAGAGATTAGAAGGATGGTTAAACAGGAAGTGCTACATGATCTTGACTTTTCTGATTTTGATACATGTGTTGATTGTATTAAAGGCAATGTAATACCCAAGAAAAATAAAATATAAATATTTGTTTACAAACTACTGTTACTATTTCAGTATACGGTACTATTCACCAGTATAATACTA
The DNA here is from genome assembly GCA_037074585.1 of Biancaea sappan. NCBI lineage: Eukaryota > Viridiplantae > Streptophyta > Magnoliopsida > Fabales > Fabaceae > Biancaea > Biancaea sappan. The sequence goes on from CM073499.1 coordinate 33,258,059, forward strand.
TTTACGTATATGATACTGTTCATTTATACAATCGAAATGCCAAGTACTAGATGTTGTTTGGTCATAAGAGAAAACTAGAAAGAAGTTCGTAGGAGAAACTGACGTTTTATGTGTGAAAATACCCTCAAGGACTAAAGTGAAAGGACTGAATTGAAAAGAAACTTAAAGGTTTAAGGTGAAAGGATATTTTTCCGTGCACAGTAACTGCATTATTAGAAATGTCATTTTCATGAATAGTAAATTGAATATTTTATTAGCGCATAGTATCAAATAGTACCCTTGACTTTTCCTATAAATAGGCGCTTTCATTTCACTTCTAAACTCACACCTTCAACTTCTCTTCTTCTCTCCTTAAGTTTCTCTTGCTTCGACGCTAGGCCTTTGAGATTTTGGGCCTTTCCTTTTTGCTTAGGTAAGGATACTATGCCCTTTCTATGTCTTTCAAATTCTAGAAGTTATTTTCTTAAGTATGCTCTGTGGTTGCGGCTTTGGCCGATCTTCCACATCAGAAAGACTGTCCTTAGCTGTTTATATGTTATTTTGATTCTCTGATTACCGAAATAGAATGTAAACTGTGAAGAATACATGTCTAGGAAAGTTCTGGCTAAGGAAAGACCTGGTTTTTAAGTGTGTCCAGTGTGACCCTCCACTCTTTCCTGGGAACTTACCTGGTGTACTCTTTTACAGATTGTATTCTCTATTTCTGGTATGAATAGTACCCATACGTATGAATAGTAACCGTATGAATAGTAACCGTACATATGAATAGTATCCATACGTAAAAATAGTATTCATACGTATAAATAGTGATCGTATGTACAAATATTATTCGTATATATAAATAGTATCCGTACGTATGAATAGTGACCGTATATATGAATAGTACCGTATGTATGAACAATATCTGTATGAAAACAATCCTAACTTGTTTTCTCTAATCTTTCATGAAAATCTCCGTAGCGGAATACTGAAATTCATCTGTGTACTCTTATTTGTAACGACTTAGAGAAGCGATATTCGTACGGAATCCAGGTGAGTGAAACGACCCCGTTTTAATAGAGTTTTAGCATTACTGGTGATAAAAAGTATGTCGTAGGACACTCCCAAGATTCATAGGGGGAAATTGAATTCAGAATGGCGAATATAATGAGATAATTAATCCAGAAGTATGGATAAGAAAAAGCAAGTATCTCATGATGATGTGAAGATTGAATCTCTTGAATTGTGGTTTATAAAGCTATAATATAGTTATCTACTATACCTGTTATATGGATGAATATTATATTGAGCTTCTGATTATGATATGAAATGCTATTGATTGTGATTGAGCGGGACAGTACCCCCTCTCACGGCAAGGCGGAAAACCCGGTTGACAGGGTGTCTTGACCAATGAGTGTGGAGACAACGATTCCCTCAGTAGGGATATAGCCCGGATTGGTGATAAATCCGTGAGGCGCCCTAGCTAAGAGGATGAGGTTGTGCGTCATGGCGGAAATATACATAATTGGTGAGCCGGCCTGTGTGCGCTCTCCGGGATATATTGCCATTGACGAGTACTAGTAACGTTTGTTGAATTGGATGAATTTTTATCTTGTATGTAAGAGGATGATGTTGTGCGTCATGGCGGAAATATACATAATTGGTGAGCCGGCCTGTGTGCGCTCTCCGGGATATATTGCCATTGACGAGTACTAGTAACGTTTGTTGAATTGGATAAATTTTTATCTTATGTCTATTGGTTGAGTATGAGCCTTTGGATATGCTTGCATGACTGGTAATGTATTTGAATTTTATTAATGCGAGGCCGATTCGCTCATTGAGTTTAAAAGCTCACATTGTTTGTACAACCTTTTTGTTCAGATCAGGTTGCCATCGAAGAATATCTGCTAGAGGAGTAGATCACTTTGGACCTTCCCGTTGTCGGGTAGACCTCTCTTCTGTTATAGATTATGTTGCTCTGTAATCGTCTAGGACATCTAGTTCAGGGGTTCGACATTTGGCTTGTATGTCAGTATAATAATGTATTTTAAATTGATAATCTATGATTACATGCAAATCATCTCTATGATTTTCATATAAGAAAATTTGATATATTTATCGGAAGGCTTACAGTGATGAGAGATTCATCATTGTGCCGGTCATGTGCCCAGAAAACGAGTCGTGACAGGCAAACTCCCATCTACAGCTAAATTGAAAGGGTCTAAAAGAAGTCATAGTATTCTATTTGGTTCATACAAATATATATAGACCTATCACCCGTCATGCCCCGAAAATCGAATATGTGAATATATATAAATTCTAGGGTATACCTCAGTGGTAGCCCATAAATTCTTTGAACAGTTCTAATATCTATAACTATGCAAAAAGTAAATTACATAGTTTACAATGCAAATTACAACTAACATACAATAATTTCCCTAACTACAGCAGGACCTAAGAGGCCTATATGATTATAGAGCATTCCATTTGTCATTTAACCTAAAAATTAGTTCTAAGAACCCTCCAACAAAAATGGAGTATGTCTCCAAAAGCTGCTAAACTCCTAGCGATTTCCCTTTCTCTTTGACTGCTGTATCTAAAAAAGATAATCACAGAGGGTGTGAGTTTACCAAAACTCAATGAGTAAATAACTATGCAAATAAACTAAAGCACAAGTACAAATCAACATCACTACCAAATCTTGAAGGACATAAAATAAGCACAATTAGGCACAAATAAAATATGCACAGGTGAAATATGCAATAACTACATGCCTTCCAACTCGTGAGTCTTCGTTATCACATATGCCTCATTGAGTTATCACCCAATGAAAATGTGCTAAGGGTCTACATTTCCTTAGACTTTAAGTTCTCAAGGTTTATCACGAGGAACTCAACCAAATTCAGGACTACTACTCAGCTTAAACTTATGGATTTACGTTCCCATAATCAGTCCTCAAGGTTCTTCACAAGGAACTCGGCTAAATTCAAGATTACTATTTGGCTTAAACTTATGGGTCTATGTTCCCATATTCTCTTTTTGCATGCATTGTTTTTCCACACAAACATTACACATTAAAAATATATATGCATTCCCATAATTTCTTTCTCTTTCCAGCATGCACAAACAACGACCATATAATACATAATGCAATAATCCACAATTCTCAAATATAAATTCACAAGATAATTCCATAATCTAGTTAACACCACTATCTAGGAAAATTCTTGTAATTTATTAAATCAATAAATTCCAAAGTCTAGTTAACACCACTAACTAGAGGAATTTTATTGATAGTTTTCTCTTTTGGCATGAATGAGATTTATATTGCACTTGAGCAATTTTAATATAAACTCAATTAGCATGGTCACATACTCACCTTGATGCTGACAAGGTTTTACCATGAAAGAATCCTGAGAAATGGAGCCAGTGAAGTCCCCAAGCCACCTAGAAACCAATCCAAAATCAATAAATGAAATAAAACAAAAAGAGAAAATTTTTGAAAAACTTCTTGTCGTTGTAGCGATAAACCAACAGAGAGCATTACTCTCTATTTAGTCTGTCACTGCAGTGATGTCCCTAACAAAGAGCGTTGCTCTTTATTTTATTTATCGCTGTAGCGACCACCCCAACTAATGCCATCGATGCAGGGAAGGATTTTGTCGCTATAGCAATGGTCTACATATTTGAAATTCTGTAGATCTCAACTTCCTTTGTTCTGCTTCCCCTGCCTTGCCTTTTAGTTCCAACACTCTGGTTCACGCCACTACGATGCCAAATCGCCCAGAATTGAATTTGTGGCAATTTGCAATATAGTGATCCCCAGGTCGTATTCACTCAAGGAGCCTCACTTCTTGATACTAATTAATCGTTCTAAACACCTAAACACCAATTAAGAGTACATAAACGTGGGGGGGGGGTTTTGTAGCAATACTAACTAACTAAATAAAACAGAACAGCAATTAAACACTACAACAGCAGCAAAATATGCAGCAACAGCAGTAACAGCAGCAGCAGCAGAAATTGCAAGAAATTGACAGTAAAGAGACTATGTAATCAGCCACTAGGATTCATGGGAGTGTAACTATCATTACCTAACTCATTGATTCAGTTTTGTTCTCATTCCATTGTTTGGTTCTTTATGAAAATGTTTCTAGAATAACATCTAGAATTTAATGCTACTAATTACAGTCAAGAACATCTCTCTACTATAACTAGATGCATTCAGTGGAAAATCTCAACCAAACCAAGTTAAATATATCATTTAACTAGTCATTTCGCCTTCCTCACTTTCCTAATCAGTCAAGCAAGGTTATGTCTTATATATAAGTCAGTTTATGTTACAACTCAAGCTCTAATCAGAATTTGACAGCAAAATAAACATGACAGCAAAACAGAAACGAAATGAGATGAAAATGGAGAACAAAACACTTAACTTGCATTCTTAGTTCAAGCTACAACATCCCAGTGGTCTAGTGACTAATTACAATGAAAACTTAGCCCTCCATAAGAGCAAAACAGCCAATAACAGAAGCAAAAAAACAGAGGGGAAGAGAGAGCTGCGAATTTTCTAAGTCTGTTTGCCTAAAATGAATGTATTCTTATTTCTAAAACTGATGCCCCTTCAATGTCTTAGAATATTCTACCCTAGATGCTTCCTCCATGATGTAGCAGCACTTTGACAGCAAAACATCAGTATAATTAATGTTTCTGCAGCAGAAAGTAGGCATGGCAGCAGCAGATTTAATATTTCTGCAGCAGAAAGTAGGAAACAGCAGCAGAACATAGGTATGGCAGCAGCAGAACAGCATGGAAGAATTGATATTTCAGCCTTGCTTTCTGACCTACGAAATTTAATATTCATGCCTTCAAATTCTGACTACATGGCATTCAATAAGAGTTCAAGTGGGCCCCACATCCAGCATATCCTAGTCAGCATTTGCATCATCCAAAAAGTGCCACATTAGCATCCAAATCATCATCTTTGTCCATGTCAGCATTTTTCTCTCTAAAATTAAAATTTGTAGGAATTAAATTGAGCATTTTACAATTCAAGTTCTAAAAATATAAAATTGAAACACATTCAATCCATAAATAGTTTATACCCAATAAATTTCAAAACATAATAAAATTAGAGAATTGGCAACATTGGAATAGCCATAGGACTAAGATAGGGACTAAAAAGTATATAAAAATACCCGATATCAAATCCCCCACACTTGGCCTTTTGCACTCCTGGGCAAAATAATATTCGGAACACCAAAAAGACACCAAAGGAAAAATGTGGAAAGCATGCTAGAATAGAATAATCAAAATTTTGAAAAGATTTAGCACTCGAAGGAATTAATCTTAAATTTCTAAGATTCCAAGCATCATGGCAATTTAATTTGATACGAATGAATTCAAGTAATTAGCCTCCTCACCAGGAATGTGTTTACTCTCTATTCTCTCAAGTGTCTAGGGTAAATCACTCGAAATTCAACTTATCACAGAATTCACTACCATAAGCTTGTCAAGAATCTAAATCTCCACTACTTGAATCCAATACATACTTGAATCAAAAGGACTTTACTAGGTTGTAACGTGGGTAAGAAAAGTAGTGGGAAACAAATGGAAAGATTGAACAATGAAACAAAATATGGTAACAACTCAAGAAAATGAAGAGTATTTACAAGTGAAATATAAGAGACTGAGTATAAATAAATTTGGGTCTCAATGTTCTATATGTTCCTCTTTTTCATTATTTTCTCTCTTTTTTTTTTCAAATTTTTTTTTTTAATTCTTTCTTTCTTTCTTTCTCTTTTTTTTTCTCTTTTTTTTTTTCTTTTTTTTTTTCTTTTGCTTGAGAGGAAGTAGAAGAAATATAGTTCAAAACTCCCCAAAGTTCACAGGATTTTTTTTTCAGCATATCGATCTCTTAAAAGAATTTAAAATACTCCTCACATCTTAAGTTGAAAGAGAAAAATGTTGTTTGTAGGCAGAAAAAGTGGTGGAAGGACGCAAGAAAGAAAATGGATAAGGCACAAAATGACATACAATGGAAACAATGATAATGGATGGCTATTTGGCTAAAAGTGGTTACAAGAAACAAATGCCTAAATCATTTCCAAGCATGTACAAGATATGTAGCCTCAATCAAAGATTCAAGACAAGTTCTAGAGTGACAATCCATGATAGAGAACACGCAACAAGAAGAATAGCATTTTTCACTTAGGCTCAAATCCTCACAGCTAAAAGACTATTACACAAATTCATTAAAGTCAACGTCATTGCCATTTAACTTGAATTCCTTAGAGAAATAAGGCTAAATTCTCTTCATGCTAAGTCAATATACACTTTAACTATTTCATCATGCATAATTCCACACCAAAACTCCATCAATTTTTTTTTTCAAAAATAAAACATCAAATTCGGGCAAAACAGAGTAGCAAAATTCTGCACTGCAGAAATTCTGGCGACTCAGCTTTACTGACACAAAACTACACCAAAACAAATGCGAAAGATACCAAATAAAATTCTACAGCTAGAAGACATATAAGGCTTTAAAAACATGTAAAGAAACTAGCAAAATTCGTAGCCAATCAGTACAGAAAATTCATGCAAGACAGCTCAAAAATTCTGGACAGAAACAGAGAAAACAGAGGAGAAAGCAGAAAATTTTTTTTTTTTTTTTTGAATAAACTCAAATTCTCTCCCCCCACACTTAAACATTGCATTGTCCTCGATGCAAATTATTACCAAACATCAAAAAAAAATGAGGAGGACATAAATTGAAAGGAGGGAAAGAGTACGGCCTTATCATGGAGCCGGAACGTTGTAGAGTTTGATTTCCTCTACAGTTTCTTCTTTGAAGCCCTCGTAGAACTTCTTCAACCTTTGCCCATTTACCATGAACTGCTTGTTGGTGGCCTCATTTTGAATTTCTACTGCACCAAAAGGAAAGACATTAGTAATAACAAAAGGGCCAACCCATCTAGAGCGAAGCTTACCGGGCATTAGCTTGAGGCGAGAATTATAGAGAAGGACTTTGTCTCCCACTTGAAATTCTTTTTTCTCAATTTTCTGATCATGTAAAGCTTTTGTCCTCTCTTTATAGATGCGCGCATTCTCATAAGCCCCTAGCCTTAGTTCTTCCAGTTCTTGAAGTTGCAACTTTCTTTCTTTACCGGCTAGGGTCATGTCCATATTGCATTGTTTAACGGCCCAATATGCCTTATGTGCAATCTCCACCGGCAAGTGACATGCTTTACCAAATACCAAGCGGTATGGAGACATGCCGATGGGAGTCTTGAAAGCGGTTCTATAGGCCCAAAGCGCATCGTCAAGCCTCTTACTCCAATCTTTTCTGTTGGGTTGCACAGTTTTCTCTAATATTTGCTTTATCTCTCGGTTGGAGACTTCTGCTTGCCCATTGGTTTGGGGGTGGTAAGGTGTAGAGGTTTTGTGCACCACCCCATATTTCTTCAATAGCCCTTGCATGTTTCTATTACAAAAGTTTGATCCTTGATCACTGATTATGGCCTTGGGGACACCGAATCTGCAGAAAATATGTGAACGAAGGAAATCTACAACAACAATAGAATCATCAGTTCGGGTGGCTTTAGCTTCCACCCACTTCGACACATAATCCACAGCAACTAAGATATACATGAAGCCAAAAGAAACAGGAAAAGGACCCATAAAGTCAATACCCCAAACATCAAAAACATCACAAAAAAGAAGAGGTTGTTGAGGCATTTCATTTCTTTTAGACACATTTCCAGTTCTTTGACATCTGGAACAATTTTTGCAAAAATCAAAGGCATCCCTAAATAAAGTAGGCCAATATAAACCAGAATCTAACACTTTTCTAGCTGTTCTTTGGGGACCAAAGTGTCCACCACATGCAAGAGTATGACAAAAATTCAGCACGGATGCAAATTCATGATTTGGAACACATCTCCTAATAATTTGGTCACTACAAATTTTCCACAAATAAGGGTCATCCCACACATAGTACCTAGCCTCGCTTCTTAATTTATTCAATTGATGTCTATTTTGGTATGCAGGCAATTCAGATGCAACAAGATAATTCACCAAATCAGCATACCAAGGCTCACCAGTACCATGCAAAAGGAGGAAACACTCATCTGGAAAATTGTCTCTTACAGGGAGATGTTCCAATGGAAGATCAGAAAGCCTACTCAAGTGATCTGCTACTACATTCTCTGCCCCACTCTTATCCTTGATTTCCACATCAAATTCTTGGAGGAGCAGCATCCATCTAAGCAATCTTGGCTTTGCATCTGGCTTCTTCAACAAATATTTCAGTGCTGCATGGTCAGAAAACACAGTTACTTTGGAGGCAAGCAAATATGATCTAAATTTTTCTAAAGCAAAAACAATTGCTAAAAACTCCTTCTCTGTGGTTGTGTAATTTGATTGAGCTGAATCAAGGGTACGGGACGCATAGGCTATGACATGCAACTTCCTCTCTACTCTTTGTGAAAGTACTGCTCCTACAGCAAAATTTGAGGCATCGCACATGAGCTCAAAGGGAAGCTCCCACTGTGGAGGTTGGATGATAGGAGGGGAGGTAAGTTGCTTCTTCAACTCATCAAAAGCTGACCTGCAAGCATCATTAAAAACGAAATCAGTTTCTTTTTGGAGGAGTTTAGATAGGGGTAGAGCGATCTTACTGAAGTCCTTGATGAATCTCCTATAAAATCCTGCATGGCCAAGAAAAGAGCGAACTTCCCGCACAGAAGCGGGGTAAGGCAAAGAAGAGATAACATCAACTTTGGCTTTATCTACTTCTATGCCACGTGGTGACACTATGTGGCCTAGGACTATTCCTTGCTCTACCATGAAATGACATTTTTCATAATTCAAGACCAAATTTTTCTCTATGCATCTTTCAAGTACTCTCTCCAAATTTTTCAGACATGCATCAAATGAGTCTCCATAAACAGAAAAATCATCCATGAACACTTCCATGCAATCCTCTAACAAATCAGAAAATATGCTCAACATGCATCTTTGAAAAGTGCCAGGTGCATTACAGAGACCAAAAGGCATGCGTCTATATGCAAAAGTACCAAAAGGACAGGTGAAGGTAGTCTTCTCCTGATCTTCAGGTGCAATGTGAATTTGAAAATACCCAGAAAAACCATCAAGGAAACAGTAACGAGACTTGCCAGCAAGTCTCTCAAGCATTTGATCAATAAAAGGAAGAGGAAAATGATCTTTTCTAGTTGCTTGGTTCAACTTCCTATAATCAATGCAAACACGCCAACTGTTTTGAACTCTAGTGGGCACTAACTCATTATTTTCATTTGCTATAACAGTTACCCCGGTTTTCTTTGGCACTACTTGTACCGGACTCACCCACTTACTATCAGAGATAGGATAAATAATACCAGCTTGGAGGAGCTTACTTACCTCCTTCTTGACCACATCAAGAATCATGGGGTTGAGTCTTCTTTGGGGTTGCCTCACTGGTTTTGTCTCTTCTTCAAGGAGAATTCGGTGCATGCACACTGAAGGACTAATTCCAGGAATGTCTGCTAGAGTCCACCCAATCGCCTTCTTATTCTTTTTCAGCAAACTGATCAATTTTTCTTCTTGATTGGGGTTCAAGTTGTTGGCCACAATGATTGGAAGTTTGTCTCCTACTTCCAAGAAGGCATACTTGAGGTTTTCTGGTAAAGCCTTCAACTCCAATGCAGGTGGTTGGATGGAGGATGGAATTAGTTTTTGTGGAATCATATCCAAGGAAGCACCTACAAATTCAGTTTGCTCAAAGACAGAATCCTTGGCTAAAGAGGAGGGAGGGTTAGCAGCACAAGAGGAAAGAGATGAAGAATGTGCAACATTACAATTTAAATCACTACACCTACAACTACCTAAAATAGAAACAGAATCTAAGTATAAGCTAGAGAAATTTACAGAATCAGGATGCACATCAGAATCCAAATCACTATGCAAATCAGAATGCAACTCAGAATTATCAGCATTTAGAGAGTTTTCAATTTCAGTGCAAGCATGACAAAATTCAGAACCAGCACAGTTGCATTCAAAGGCATCTACCAAATCAGAGAATTCAGGAAAATCAGAAATTAATTCATTTTGGAAATCTTCACATGCCTCATCAACTAAGTAATCCAAAAAGTTAACTACATGCACATTGGAATGATTTTCTATAGGATGTTTCATGGCATCCAAAATGTTAAAATCAATTTTATTACCAGCAAACTCCATTGACAAAGTCCCTTCATGCACATTAATGATGGTTTTTGCAGTTTTCAGAAAAGGTCTACCAAGTATTAATGGTGCATGGCCAGGAGTATTATCATTTTCCATATCAAGCACATAAAAATCAGCAGGAAAAATGAGATCTTTAACTCTTACCAGAACATCTTCTAAAACTCCTGCTGGATGTGCTGTGCTCCTATTGGCAAGTTGGACAATCACTCCAGTTGGTGAAAGAACACCAATCTTGAGGCTCGAGTACACTGATTTGGGCATAACATTGATTGAGGCTCCCAAATCCAGCATAGCGTTGGAGAACTCCATGTTGCCTATTGTGCATGGTATTGTGAAAGTTCCAGGATCTTTGCACTTGGGTGGCATGGGTGGTTGGATGAGTGCAGACACATTTCTTCCCAAATTGACTCTCTCATTACCCCTTAAACGCCTCTTATGAGTGCACAACTCTTTGAGGAACTTGGCATACTTGGGGATTTGCTTAATTGCTTCCAAAAGTGGGATATTGACCTCTATTTTCCTGAAGGTCTCCATGATCTCCTTATCCATGTCAGATTCAGAAGCTTTCCTTGATTGAGTCTGCCTATTAGGGAAAGGAAGAGGAATTTTCTGAACCACTTCTTCATCCTTTTTATTTTGCTCACTGGTTGAAGATGAAGGAACACTTTGCTGGACATTTGATTTTTCTGGTTCAGATTCAGAAGCTGGACTGTCTACTTGTTTGCCACTCCTCAAGATGATGGCACTCACATTGCCTCTTGGGTTGATCACTGGTTGGGATGGCAAACTCCCTGAACCTTGGCTTTTCAGCTCATTGACTGTTGTGGCTAACTGGCCAATCTTAGTTTCCAAATTCTGCATATTTGTTTCTGTCCTTTGCTGGAACTGAAGAGTATTGGCAGTCAGTTGCTTCATTAGATCCTCAAGACTAGGCTCAGGTTTCTTGGGTGCTGGAGGAGGTGTATGGCTAGCTTCAGGTTGATTGTATCTTACATGGGGTGGCTGGTAAGGGGGGTTAGATGTATTCCCATACTTGAAAGCTGGATGATCACGCCACCCAGGATTGTAGGTGGAGGAATATGGGTCATATCTCTGTTGTTGTGGCTGCATGGGTCTACCAGGGAATATACCTGCACATGACTCAGTTGAGGTCTCTTGCAGCTGAGGGCATTGATCAGTATGGTGGGTATTCAGGGAACAAATACCACAGGTTGAAGGAGGAGGGGCTTGTTGTTGTGTTCTCTGATTTAATGCCAATTGCCTCACCATTGAAGCTAATTCCTCCAATTTATTTTCTATCCTTTGCTGCTCCATGGGAGGTGTCCTCACCTCATTGACAGTAACTGTTGGATCACTCAATCTGGTGCCAAATTGCTGAGCATTTTGGGCCATCTTGGCCAACAATTCATTTGCTGCAGAAGGAGTCTTATCCACCAATGCCCCACCAGCAGCTGCATCAACTATATATCTGTCCATAGGCAGTAATCCCTCATAGAAATACTGGATGAGAAGCTGCTCTGAAATCTGATGGTTTGGACAGCATGAGCAAAGCTTCTTAAACCTCTCCCAATATTCATGCAGAGATTCACCATTCAACTGTCTAATCCCACTGATATCTTTCCTGATTGCTGCTGTTCTAGAGGCTGGAAAGAATTTTTCTAAGAACAACTTCTTCAGCTCATCCCATCTTGTTATCAAGGCAGTGGGTAGATAGTAAAGCCAATCCTTGGCTGCCCCATCCAGAGAGAAAGGAAATGCTATTAATTTGATCTGTTCTTCTCCAACTCCATGTGGTCTCATGGTAGAGCAGACAACATGGAACTCCTTTAAGTGCTTGTGCGGATCTTCTCCTGCAAGACCATGAAACTTAGGCAACAAATGGATTAGACCAGATTTTAGTTCAAAGTTAGCATCCAACTCAGGATAATTTATGCACAATGGTTGATAATGCACATCAGGTGCAATCAACTCTTTAATTGATTGTTCTTGCCTATTTTGAGGCATTTGTGCATTTTGATTATCCATCCCAGTTATCCCAGCTGACTCAGAATCTGTAGACTCCAACACAATATCAGATTCAGAATCTGATTCAACTTCTACACTATCAACAGCTAACTCAACAATTTCAGCAAGAATTTCAGAAACTATACTAGTCCTAATGCTATTACTTCTCACTAGCCTATGGAAGGTCCTATCAATTTCTGGATCAAAAGGTGGTAAGTCCACGTGACCAGACCTTCTCATATACTAGAAAGGGCACAAATTCACGAGAAAACAACAAAAAGAACAAAAAGAGCAAAATAAGCACAAAATGGTCCAACCAAGGAAAATGACCAAAAATGAAGTATCTCAGAAAAATCTGATTTTTCTTGGAAAAATCCTTCACCAATTGGAGGCACAAAATCAAAAAACAGAACTCAAAAATAAGATCTACAAAAATCAAACCAAAAATCACAATTAATTAGAAGAATGGCTAAAATCATTGTAAAATAGAAAAAGTGGTCTAAACGTTGGAATTTAGCCGAGATAGGGCGGTGCTCCTCACGACAAAGTCGTGAGGAGTTTTACCCGAAAGGGTCGTGTTTAGTGGACTACCAATTTTTCAAGTCAATCCGATTTAGTTTTTTAAGCTGATGAATAGTGACTGAAATATACTAGGAAACTTGAAAAGTTGACTTGAAAAATTTGTAATCACTTCCAACAATACCAAGCCACAAAAAATCAAACAAGAACACGATAGAACAACTAATTAACACTTCGAAATGAATTGGCTCCCCGGCAACGGCGCCAAAATTCTGGTTCACGCCACTACGATGCCAAATCGCCCAGAATTGAATTTGTGGCAATTTGCAATATAGTGATCCCCAGGTCGTATTCACTCAAGGAGCCTCACTTCTTGATACTAATTAATCGTTCTAAACACCTAAACACCAATTAAGAGTACATAAACGTGGGGGGGGGTTTTGTAGCAATACTAACTAACTAAATAAAACAGAACAGCAATTAAACACTACAACAGCAGCAAAATATGCAGCAACAGCAGTAACAGCAGCAGCAGCAGAAATTGCAAGAAATTGACAGTAAAGAGACTATGTAATCAGCCACTAGGATTCATGGGAGTGTAACTATCATTACCTAACTCATTGATTCAGTTTTGTTCTCATTCCATTGTTTGGTTCTTTATGAAAATGTTTCTAGAATAACATCTAGAATTTAATGCTACTAATTACAGTCAAGAACATCTCTCTACTATAACTAGATGCATTCAGTGGAAAATCTCAACCAAACCAAGTTAAATATATCATTTAACTAGTCATTTCGCCTTCCTCACTTTCCTAATCAGTCAAGCAAGGTTATGTCTTATATATAAGTCAGTTTATGTTACAACTCAAGCTCTAATCAGAATTTGACAGCAAAATAAACATGACAGCAAAACAGAAACGAAATGAGATGAAAATGGAGAACAAAACACTTAACTTGCATTCTTAGTTCAAGCTACAACATCCCAGTGGTCTAGTGACTAATTACAATGAAAACTTAGCCCTCCATAAGAGCAAAACAGCCAATAACAGAAGCAAAAAAACAGAGGGGAAGAGAGAGCTGCGAATTTTCTAAGTCTGTTTGCCTAAAATGAATGTATTCTTATTTCTAAAACTGATGCCCCTTCAATGTCTTAGAATATTCTACCCTAGATGCTTCCTCCATGATGTAGCAGCACTTTGACAGCAAAACATCAGTATAATTAATGTTTCTGCAGCAGAAAGTAGGCATGGCAGCAGCAGATTTAATATTTCTGCAGCAGAAAGTAGGAAACAGCAGCAGAACATAGGTATGGCAGCAGCAGAACAGCATGGAAGAATTGATATTTCAGCCTTGCTTTCTGACCTACGAAATTTAATATTCATGCCTTCAAATTCTGACTACATGGCATTCAATAAGAGTTCAAGTGGGCCCCACATCCAGCATATCCTAGTCAGCATTTGCATCATCCAAAAAGTGCCACATTAGCATCCAAATCATCATCTTTGTCCATGTCAACATTTTTCTCTCTAAAATTAAAATTTGTAGGAATTAAATTGAGCATTTTACAATTCAAGTTCTAAAAATATAAAATTGAAACACATTCAATCCATAAATAGTTTATACCCAATAAATTTCAAAACATAATAAAATTAGAGAATTGGCAACATTGGAATAGCCATAGGACTAAGATAGGGACTAAAAAGTATATAAAAATACCCGATATCACACTCCCAACCTCATTCTAGCCAATATATAAGGTTCCCTAATATTTAACCTTCCCAAACACTTCTAACCCCAAATCACTAACAAATCCAACCAAAAGCCCATTTTCTCCTCTAGGGCAGTCATAGAATTTGAAAATGGAGAAAATAGAAGAGATTCAAGCTTACCTCTAGCTTCAGCAACCCTAGGGGAGTCGAAAAGTAGCCAGAAACAAGGAATTAATCAGGAGAAATGGAAGAAAGGATTTGGAGAATAAAATGACTAATATAATTTAAATTATTTTACATGGTAAAATACCATAATACCTTCAAACACGTGACCCCAATTTTGGCGTGTGTTACACTGGGGCCAATGTAGTGCAAGCCATCTGATTTGCTCCCCCTGTGCGTGCAGTAAAATGGACCGCTTAGTTTTTCTCTAGAGAAATAAAAAATAATATTTTTTTATTTATTTGCTTACTTGAACAGAGACATATTTGACTGTTACAAAATTAACTTGGTCAATATCAAGAAATTAAGGGATGACAGTTTTGGTTTCTTTGTTTTTAAATATTTTTAACAATTTTGAAACTGTTTATAAATTGTTTTTAATTTTCATAACTGTGATTTAATCTTAATTTAATTTGTTTCTGCCTCATTCAAGGAACAGAAACTATAAAAAGGGCTCCTCTTCTCCTCATTTGACACACTTACACAACCAACAGTTGTGTTTTTCTCTCTTCTCTTTCTCTAGCTTTCTGGGTTACTCTTTTAAAATTTTTGTTGTTCTGTGTCTTGATAATATCTTAGAAGAATCTATTTAATTCTAGAGGGAGTTTTGTAGATGCAGGTTCTTTCTGTGGTAACGAAATAATTTTTCTTAAGAACAATGTCTCCTATAGACTCAACTCAAATTATTATTATGCTGGTTTCTATATTTTACAATATTCAGTCAACAATTCTAGCCAAAATCCTTACAATTTTTTGTGGAAAGCACTTGACAATTGTAACATCCATACTGCCACACACATACGTGCAAGATGAAGGATTGAATTTAGTTCGAAGGTTAGAGAAGATTCTCGCTTACTAACGCCATTTCCACTTGTTTTTGCACTCGACCTCTCCTTCTCGGTTTTAGCTTCCCTTTCTTTGTTTTCTAACGAAGAATCTCAGCCATAAACTTCTATCAATCCATTATACAACCACTGACAAATCAAATTTTCTAATAAGGAAATTTGATGGCTTTGTTTTACCATGTATATAAGTAAGGAGAATGGATTTCATGTACAGAACAGCTTTGACTTTACTTACCAAATGTTTAATACCTAACACTGCCATCGAGAACCACCATCAGGAGACCCAATCAAGGTGGTAGCAACCATATACAACCACCATCAGGTGAAGACAAATAACCCACATGCAAGCAATCGATGACGAGTTCAAGGGAAAGGGAGTGATAGATCTGAAAGAGCTGAAGTTAATCTGAAGAGAGGAGTTGGTATTTTAATCTTCCAAGAGCTTCTAGAGTTCCAATTGCACGTGTTCATCAACAACTATTTGTAATCTTTAGCTAAAATCACTTAAACCTCCTCTTCCTTAGGTAAAGTTTCACTTAGGTCCTTGTTAAAATTTTCTTGTGAATTTTAAATCACACCTAAAAATCCAAACCTTCATTTTATTGCTCCTTTGTCTCTTCTTTAACATCATAATAAAAAAGGCTCCACATGTATCCCAATATTTCCAAATTTCACCTTAAAATTTCTTCTTATTCAAAATGGTCCCAACAAATCATTTGGAAAGTTTAACTGGGTCCTTATGCATGGCATCTACAATCTACAATGTCATAGTTTCTTATAGGTTCCAAAATTCTCACTTGTATTTTATTCTTCAATTCTGAACAAAAATTTCAATTTAACTAAAAGGTTTCAGTTTGGTCCCAAAAATTCCTCAGCTTCACCTTATGGGCATGTTTGGTATACTATTTTATAATGCAAAGGAAAAAGGACCACATCAAAATATTGTTTGGTGGGCTATTTTGTGGTAGAAGTGGCTTGTTGAGGTAAATGATCTACTATACCATGGTTTATCATTGTATTGAGGGAAATGGATTGCTTTACAATGCTTTTTTAATTTTTAGACAATTATGCCTCTTCTTTTTTTTATTTTTCCAGTGGTTAATTACATAACAATAGGGATAATCTACAAAATCAATTTAAATCATTTTTTTCTCTCATTTTAAATGTCATACCAAACAAAATATATTATATCTCTTCATTCTTTTTCTGTCATGCCAAACACATTTTTTCATTCTCTTTTCATTTTCCTTTCCCATTCTCTTTTCCTTTCTTTCCCTTAAAATCTTAAATGTATACCAAACATAGATTAAGGGTCTACTGAAAGCTCCCACGTGACCCTTGGGTATTATACTCTGTCTAAATTGCAGCTCACCTCAACTCTCCTATTTGTTTTCTTGTATGATGCTCTATTTCTCGAATTGGGAGCCTCTACTCTTCCATGTGAGAAGAACAACTTTCTCTTCCCATTGAGTTGTCAGATGAGCTAAAGGGATAGAGAAGATCGCATGTTGCTGGGAGATCCAATGGCCAAAATTGCTTTTTATATTAAAAAACCTCTGCCAACCATTTGTTGACACCTGTTGTAATACCTGTAAATTTTAATTCTCTTGGTAAATGTATTAATCTTATTATAAGCTTATATGTGAGATTTTGGTGTTAATTTGGAATTGTGTGAAAGCATAAAAATCTTGGAATCTCTAAATTTTGTTGTGAGAAATTTCCAAGAAAATTCTCAATGAGAAACTTAACTGAAATTAATGATAATAATTTTCAAGAAAGTGTGGCAATGGAGAAATAAAAAATATTTTGGACCTTGAGTGGTTCAGAAATTTATTTGGAAATCATAAGGACCCAAGTGAATTAAAAGTAATAGAGATGTTGGCTTGGTGAAATTTGAGACAAAGATGAAAGTAGGTACATGAGGATAGAGACACATGTAATGCTCTCAACCATTGGATAGAGTTGGCTTCTAATAGAAGCCATTTCAGCTCTCACCGACAGAAAGAAAGATAGAAAGAAAAAGGAGAAGAGGGAGAAACCAAGAAACAGAAGACAAGAGAGAAGACAAGGGCTTCAGCTCATTCCACAACTCCACCTTTGAGTGTCCTTTGTTCTCGACCGTTCCACATCTATGTGTGGTGGTTTTTTACCGTGAAAGGCACTGAAGCAGTGGGTCACGATGGCAAAACCCTGGGCAGTAGGTAAGAGTGAATAGCGATCAGTTTTGTTAGAATTTTCCTTTCTTCCTCGTGCTGTAGTGTGTGTGGTTAAGATGAGGAGTTTCCTTTCTTTTAATCTGCGGTTTGGGTTGTCAGGGGATGTACAGAAGCTAGGTGAATGTCCCATAGCAAAAGTTTTAGTAGAATAAGAGGAAGGGAAACAGAAGAATAGACCATTGAGAGGTAAGGGGACTGATCTCTGATCCCATTTTGCAAATGTTTTTAATTTAAAACCTCTTTGTGTTGAATATTGGTGTTGGGCACTAGACGGAGGAGAAGGTTCAACATATATATGGATATATTTGTGATTGTAGGAGCTACTTTGTATGGTATGTTCTTTTTTAGTGTAATTTTTCTAGTTTGAGTCCTCAACAATGGAGAAATATGTGAAATTAAGATTGGAAGATGTTATCTATATAGTTATGTGGGAAATTTTGGGATGTATGGCAGTAGAACTAGAAGAAAGTGGCTGAACTATCATGAAAAGAATTGAGTAAGCCAAAAGAATCCTATGTTGAGTTGGTAGCCAAAAATTGAGAAAATGCGCGAGGTTAGAAGTCATTGAATTAAAATTCTTCTTAGTATTGTTGCTGTCATGGTTGTTGAACTTTGATCTGTTTGTGGCATTAGATGAGCTTTTATTGATTTGAAATTTGGTTTGTGATGGGAAATGATACCTAAGTATGTGTCTAAATTATTTCAAAATTTTATGGGCTGATTTGGTACCCTGAAAGCCCTTTGAACAGCAGCTGAAGTTTGTAAATGGCAGAACACGACTGATTTGTCATGCTTCTGGTCTTATGTATTTTTGAATGACCAAACCAACTCGTAAAATCATAAAACTTGGTGAAAATATTCTTTATATAGTGGCAATGATTTAGGAAGTTTCAAGCTCTTTTAAATTAGTTTTCTTGGTCAAATGAGCATGGAAACAACACCTATGCAGTGCAGAGGAAAATTTGGATAGTTTTGGAAATCTGTTTGGTTTTGGTAGTTAAATGTCCCTTTTTGACCTAAAATTTTTATGGCACTTAGTCAAGATATAAATCTCATGATCTGGAAAATTTCATTGTATTTGGATATGCTTAAGATGGTCTATTGCATGACAGAACAGAACTTATAGTAGAATTAAGCAATCCTGATATATGGGTACTAAAGTGACCATTTGAAGGGCCAAATTCTATAATTTTGAGCTGAACCTTTTATTATAGTGTACTAATACATAAATAGGTCTATGTACCAAATTTTATAATTTTTGAAATTGTTTTGGTGGGCCAAATTCTTGCAAGTCCGAGGCTACAGAAGCTGTAGAGTCAGTCTGGGCTGCATCTGTATTTTAGTGATTTTGAAGGAGCAAATCAAAGTATTTTCTTTTGAAATTTTTATCTAAGATTCTATACATATTAAGGATGTTGGCTACCAAATTTCATGAATTTTGGAGTCGTGATGACTGCC
The DNA here is from genome assembly GCA_037074585.1 of Biancaea sappan. NCBI lineage: Eukaryota > Viridiplantae > Streptophyta > Magnoliopsida > Fabales > Fabaceae > Biancaea > Biancaea sappan. The sequence goes on from CM073499.1 coordinate 33,277,256, forward strand.
CAGAAAATTTATCAAGTGTAGGATCTGAATTTTAGTCTTAAACAGGGCATGGGTGATTATGTGTAAAAATTTAATTGGTTTAGAGGGGACTGGCTTCTAAGCTTTGTAGGAAGAGGTAATTAACACATAAAGAAGTAGTCTCATGGCTGTCAACTCTAGATAGATTCATTCAATGGTGATTTAAATGGTCACACTGAAGCTAGTGAAACAATTAAGTGACCCTAATAGAAACACATTTCTCTTCATTTGAAAATGTAAATTCTGTGTCTTGATTACCTCTTAATGTTGGAGGCTTGGTAAGGTGCGAAAGGGAAAATATTACTCTTGTTAGAATAAGAATGAATTGTTCAAGTATGGATATGAATAAATTTATATAATATGTTAACAAGAGAACCCAGTAATGTTGAATGCTATAAATGTTACATATGTAAATGACAAAATTACTTATGCTTGTCTTACATTTTACTTTTACGAATCCTAATGTTTGGGTTGATTATCCTTCTATATATGTGCCAAGTGAGTTGTTACAACTATGTTTTAGATCACATACAATTACATATATATATATATATATATATATTGTGATTTCCTTCCCTTGAAAAGACTTAATGTATGAATCATTAGCTGTTATTACCATTAATTGATTAGTGCTGGGGTAACTTTTATGTTGAGATATAGGTGAGAGATATTAAACTCCTTGTTTAATAAATTGAAGCATGATACATAGGCTGAGGCAAATTTCCTTATTAGCAAAATATATAAGTACACAGTATATTTAAATGTCTTAGAATGGTAGACATTATTATTAAATCAAATGTCCTAGAATAGCAGATATCATCATTATTAAATCAAATGTCCTGGAATGATGAAATCATCATTATTAAATTAAATGTCATGGAACGGTGAACATTATTATTAAATTAAATGTACTGAAACAATGGATATCATTATTATTAAATTAAATATCTTGAAACGGTGGACACCATTATTAAATCAAATGTCCTGAAACTGTGAACGTCATCATTCTTAAATCAAATATCCTAGAACAGTGGACATCATCATTATTAAATTAAATGTTCTGCAATGATAGACACCATTATTAAATTAAATGTCCTAGAACGGTGGATACCATTATTAAAATAAATGTCCTAAAACAGTGGATAGTATTAAAATAATAAATGTATGTGCTTATCTATTGGTGTTCTTCTTGTGGGGACTCTAGCTGTAATTATATATATACGTGTGTGCCCACTAACATTTTGTTTTGAAAACAGATTGAAATGAGTTTGGTAATCCACTCATGAGGCATGCTTTAAGTGATGCTTATGTGTGTATGGTAGGACTTCTTACTCGACCTGCAGGTTATGTAAGGTGAGTCTTTGGTCTTATATTGGTGGATGGGGTCCCTCTTTGTATCCCATCTCTGTGAGCGATACACAGGTCATATTTATATTTTTGATTATTTTTTTCTTACTGAGTATTTTCATACTTATCCCTTCCTTTGTGTACCCCTTGCAGGTTTTGTGTTAGAAGGTGAGTCTCCGTATGAGAAGTAGTAGAGTCTCTGAGTCTGTGTTTCTCTATCTTGGAATGCTAGCACATCTTATGGTTGGGTGTCTGAGTCGCTCCGTCGTTAGATAGAACACCTAGTAAATCTTGTGTTGGTTGTAAAAAAAATGAACCTATATATATTATATTTATTTCATGTGTTAGTGGCTTGAGGTTAGGCTTACGGCAGTGGGTGGAGTCTACCTTTGTACCGGTCATGTTCCCAAATTGGGGCATGACAAAGATGGTGTCAAAGGTTGGGATTAGGTCTTTTGTTTACTACAGAGCAAGGTAACCTTGATAGGCCCTCCCCTATTATTGTGATCCGCAGCACAACCATAAGTTGAGGTTCCATTAAAGGCCCTGGGATGGGCAAGGGTGGTCATTTCGTTCGTGTCATACTCCTCACTTGTGGTCATATAGACCCTTTCTTTACTTTGAGGTTTGTGCTCATGGTAAAGAATGTGTCATCTCCGGTGGAGCACGAAAAGTTGTTTATCTTGGCTAAGCATGTAGGCTTTGAGGAAGTGTCTAGACTGCCACTTATTGTGTATGCATAAGAGCACCTTGGTGAATGTTGGAAGACTGTTCCTTCTATGATTTATGTACCTGGTGTTTGATTTACTTACCAATCTTATGCATGAAGATGAAACTATTATGAATTATGTGATATGTATGAAGTGTATGAATATTGTTGAAATGATTAGTTGATTTTGTTAACAATGCATAAGATTGAGGCTATAGTACGTAAATGGTAAGGCTTTCATAACAATGTGAGACTTTTTGCATGTGCAATGTAGACCTAAATCAAATTGAATGTTGTTGAATAAATTGCGTCATGCACATGGTGAAAGTTGTGAAAAATGAATTTCTTCATAAGAAATCTTTATGTGTATGATTAGGGGAGTGACCCAAGAGGACCGGCTCGGTTTAAGGAACACACCCCCACTAGATTCCTCACATATTAGGGTGACTGTGGCACGACCTATGAGGTCAAGTGTATCATTTGCATGAAGGTACGTCCTAGTAAATTAAACATGTTTATGATTGAGGGTATTAACTCAAAAAAGATCAATAATTTCAAAATTTCTTATATATGTTTGGAAGTGATTGGATTGGTTTCCTTGCATGAATTGCTTATCGTAGACTAAATGTAAATAAAGGTATATGTATACTGATTGATATGTATGCATGTTAATTGCTAAGCATGTATAATTGTGTGAGTATCTGGGCGTGATATGTGATCTATATTGCTCTTCCCTATAGATCCTTGAATGTGATTATAGATGTGTCTATGGCATTGTTTTAAGATGGCATGAAGCATGTGGGTTAAGTGCTTTCACATAAAGCTTCTTAAACGAGTGCAGTTAAGAGTCGGGTGAAACTCTAACTAAGAGAGAAGGGCGAATACCTATCCAAGTGATAGGAAAAGAAACTCAGAGTGCATCATTCTTGGTTCATATATGGCAATTTAATGTTATTTGGGGTTCACACCTTTTAAAAATCGCAAGTATGTGTAAGGGTGTAAATTTGTTCTTACTTTATGCATGACGATAATTACTCTGTTGTTATTAACTTGTACCCTAAGGGGGTAATTAGGTGAAATTTAACTCCAATAAATAGAATAACCAAGTACCCAATAGTTGGCTTCAGAAATCGACTTATGTTGTAATGGTTGATGAGCTGCATTTTTATATCATTGATCTCCTTGCCTTCAAAATTGCTAAGATGTATGGAGCTTGATGTGAATAGCTTCTTATTTGATGGAATACTTGATGCCTTCGTTAGTTATTTTATGTTGAGAGAATTCGGGGGACCAAATTTCTTTGAAGGGGTAATATTGTAATACCTGTAAATTTTAATTCACTTGGTAAATGTATTAATATTATTATATGCTTATATGTGAGATTTTAATGTTAATTTGGAATTTTATGAAAGCATAAAAATCTTGGAATCTCTAAATTTTGTTATGAAAAATTTCTAAGAAAATTCTCAATGAGAAACTTAACTGAAATTAATGATAATAATTTTCAAGAAAGTGTGGCAATGGAGAAATAAAAAATATTTTGGACCTTGAGTGATTTAGAAATTTATTTGGAAATCATAATGACCTGAGTGAATTAAAAGTAATAGAGGCAGTGGCTTGGTGAAATTTGAGACAAAGAGGAAAGTAGGGTACATAAGGATGGAGACACATGTAATGCTCTCAACCATTAGATGGATTTAGCATCTAATAGAAGCCATTTAAGCTCCCATTAGTAGAAAGAAAAATAGAAAGAAAAAATAGAAGAGGGAGAAACGAAGACAAAGAAGAGAAGAGAGAAGACAAGGGCTTCAGCTCATTCCAAGACTCCATCTTCAAGTGTCCTCTGTTCTTGACTGTTTTGCTGCTATGTGTGATGGTTTTTCATCGTGAAAGGCACTGAAGTAGTGGGTCACGATTACAAAACCCTTGGTAGTAGGTAAGAGTGAATAGGGATCGATTTTGTAGAATTTTCCTTTCTTCGTCGTGTTATAGTGTGTGTAGTTAAGAGGAGGAGTTTCCTTTCTTTTAATTTGTGGTTTGGGTTGTCAGGGGATGTATAGAAGTTGGGTGAAGGTCCATAACAAAAGTTTTAGCATAAGAAGAGGAAGGGAAACAAAAGAATAGACCACTGAGAGGTAAGGGGACTGATCCATGATCCCATTCTGCAAATGTTTTTAATTTAAAACCTCCTTGTGTTGAATATTGGTGTTGGGCACTAGATGGACGAGAAGGTTCAATATATATATATATATATGGATATATTTGTGATTATATGAGCTAATTTGTATGGTATGTTTTTTTTTAGTGTAATTTTTCTGGTTTGAGTCTTCAACAATAAAGAAATATGTGAAATTAAGATTAGAAGATGTTATCTATATAGTTATGTGGGAAAATTTAGGATGTGTGGTAGTAGAACTAGAAGAAAGTGGCTGAACAATCATGAAAAGAACTGAGTAAGCCAACAGAATCCTATGTTGAGTTGGTAGCCAAAAATTGAGAAAATGTGCAAGGTTAGAAGTCATGGAATTAAAATTCTTCTTAATATTGTTGCTGCCATGGTTGGTGAACTTTGATATGTTTGTGGCACTAGATGAGCTTTTATCAATTTGAAATTTGGTATGTAATGGGATATGATACCCATGTATGTGTTTAAATTATTCCAAAATTTTATGGGCTGATTTGGTACCCTAAAATCCCTTTGAACAGCAGCTGCAGTTTGTAAAGGGCAAAACATGACTGATTTGTCATGTTTTTGGTCTTATGTGTTTTTGAATGACCATACCAACTCCTAAAATTATAAAACTTGGTCGAAATATTCTTTATATAATGGTAAACTGATCTGGAAAGTTTCAAGCTCTTTTAAACTAGTTTGCTTGGTCAAATGAGCATGGAAACAACACCTATACAGTGTAAAGGAAACTTTGGACAGTTTTGGATACCTGTTTGGTTCCGGTAGTTGAAGGTCCCTTTTTGACCTGAAATTTTATAGCACTTAGTCAATATATAAATCTTATGATTTGGAAATTTTCATTATATTTGGATATGTCTAAGATGGTCTATTTCATGACAGAATAGAACTTATAGTAGAATTAAACAATCCTGATGTATAGGTACTAAAGTGACCATTTAAGGGAGCAAGTTGTAGAATATTGAGCTGAACTTTTTACTATAGTGTATAACACATAAATAGGTCTATATACCAAATTATATAATTTTTGGAATTGTTTTGGTGGGCCAAATTCTTGGAAGACCGAGGCTACAGAAGCTGCAGAGTCAGTTTGGGCAGCATGTGCGTTTTAGTGATTTTGAAGGAGCAAATCAAAGTATTTTCTTTCAAAATTTTATCTACGATTCAGCCAAAATTCCTGAATTTTGGTGTTGTGATGACTGTCCAGAAAATTTATTAAGTATAGGATCTGAATTTTAGTCTTAAACAGGGCATGGGTTGATTATGTGTAAAAATTTAATTGGTTTAGAGGGGATTGGCTTCTAAGCTTTATAGGAAGAGGTAATTAACACATAAAGGAGTAGTCTCATGGCTTTCAACTCCTAGATAGGTTCAGTCAATGGTCATTTAAATGGTCACACTGAGGCTAGTGCAACAATAAAGTGATCCTAATAGAAACATCTTTCTCTTTATTTGGAAATGTAATTTCTATGTCTTGATACCCTCTTCATGTTGGAGCCTTAGTAAGGTGCGAAAGGGAAAATATTACTCTTGTTAGAATAAGAATGAATTGTTCAAGTATGGATATGAATAAATTTATATAATATGTTAACAAGAGATCCCAGTGATGTTGAATGTTATGAATGTTACATATGTAAATGACAAAATTACTTATGCTTGTCTTACATTTTTACTTTTATGAATCCTAATGTTTGGGTCGATTATCCTTCTATATATGTGCCAAGTGAGTTGTTGTAACTATGTTTTAGATCACATGCAATTTTATATATATATATATATATATATATATATATTGTGATTTCCTTCCCTTGAAAAGGCTTAACGCATGGATCATTAGCTGTTATTACCATTAATTGATCAGTGCTGGGGTAACTTTTATGTTGAGATATAGGTGAGAGATATTAAACTCCTTATTTAATAAATTGAAGCATGATACATAGGCTGAGGCGAATTTCATTATTAGCAGAATATATAAGTATACAGTATATTTAAATGTCCTAAAATAATTGCGTCCATTATTAAATCAAATGTCTTGAAATGGCGGACATCATCATTATTAAATCAAATGTTTTAGAATGCTAGACATCATCATTATTAAATTAAATGTTCTGGAATGGTGGACACCTTTATTAAATCAAATGTCCTGAAATGGTGGACATTATCATTATTAAATCAAATGTCTTGGAATGGTGGACATCATCATTACTAAATTAAATGTCATGGAACAGTCGACACCATTATTAAATTAAATATCCTAGAATGGTGGACATCATTATTAAATTAAATGTCTTGGAACTATAGACAGTATTAAAATAATAAATGTTTATGCTTATCTATAGGTGTTCTTCTTGTGAAGACTCTTGCTATAATTATATATATATGTGTATGTGTGTGTGTGTGTGTGTGCGCGCGCGCGTGCCCACTAACAGTCAGTTCTGAAAACAAATTGAAATGAGTTTGGTAACCACTCATTAGGCATGCTTTAAGTGATGCTTATGTGTGTATGGTAGGACTTCTTACTCAACTGCAGGTTTTGTGAGGTGAGTCTTCGGCCTTATATTGGTGGATGGGGTCCTTCTTTGTGTCCCATCTCTCTGAGTAATACACAAGTCATATTTAAATTTTTAGTTATTTTTTCCTTACTGAGTATTTTCATACTCATCCTTTCCTTTGTGTACCCCTTGAAGGTTTTGTGTTAGAAAGCAAGTCTCCGTATGAGGAGTAACGGTGTCTCCAAGTCTGTGTTCCTTTGTCTTGGAATGTTGGTACATCTAATGATTGGGGTGTCTAAGTTGCTTTGTAGTTAGATAGAACACTAAGAAAATCTTGTGTTGGTTGTAAAAAAAATGAACCTATATATATTATATTTATTTCACGTGTTAATGGCTTGAGGTTAGGCTTACGGTGGTGGGCGGAGTCCACCTTCGTGCTGGTCATGTTCCCAAATTCGGGCGTGACACCCGTCACCCTATCAGCCTATGTCCTTTTCTTCTTCCTAGATTGCTTTCTTCCACTCATCTCCCTTTCTCTCTCTCTCTCTCTCTCTCTCTCTCTCTCTCTCTCTCTCCATCTCTGTTCATCTTCCTTGTCCCCAAGAAGGTGAGTTTTCGTTCATTGATTATTCATATCTGTCCATGATTGTTTGGTTTGGATTTATGGATTTCTAATTAATGTATTGATTTTGTGATTCTGAATATGAATTTAAGTATGAGTGCAGGGTGATCATGAGGTGTATTGAAGGAATAAGCGACACGTGATGGCTTGGTTTCTGATTGTAGATATGATGTATTTCCTTTGGTCGTCAATGTTGATGTGTAGATGAAGATGCCATATCTGGGGAGCATCGAAGGTTTGGTTGGAGGTTGTCGGTGTCACCTCTGATGGAAAGGACACATGTGAGGAGCTTGATTATAATAATTTCATTGCAATCTAAGAATGTATAATTCACTGGTAAAGAAATGCTTTATAAAGGATGGGAAAGTAGAATATTAGAATCAAGAAATAACTTTTCCTATAACTTTTAAATAAGTTTTTTTTAACTCTGTTACTTCATGAGTTACATTATTTTTCATAAATGATGACAAGTTTTCATTTGTTCTAACACTAAAATTACTGATTTCGTAAAAAGAGAGGGATCTAAAGGCTAGGATGATCCACAAAATTAGTCTAGGTTCTTTTTACTTCATGATTTTCATGAATTGAGAGCTACGTATGATGATGGATTTCATTAGGTAGTGTTGGAAATTTTTGTTTCGAGATTTCCGTGTTGGAAATTTTTGTGTGAACTGAAAGATATGATATTGAATGAAACAGCTACAAGCTGGTGGAGGGAGATCACATAAGATTCATAGTGAACAGGGAGAGAGTAGGAGTTCAATTTGATTTAATACATGATAGTATATTTGAATGGTGCAGGAAGCATGTGTCAATGCATGATTGGTAAAGGTTTTTTAATATAAAAAGCGATCTGGGCCATTCGATCAATGCGATCCAACAGCCTAGAGTCTCCCAGCAACACGTGATCTCTTCTGTCCCATTAGCTCATCCGACGACTCATAATGGGAAGAGTAGAGGCTCCCAATCCCTATTTCTCATAAGTCTATCTCTCTCTCTCTCTCTCTCTCTCTCTCTCTCTCACTATCAAGTATATATATACTTAGCTAAAAGTCGCATATTCTTTTCTATTTCTACCTCTAATATCACCCTTTAGTGGTCTCTACGTCGTTAGGACAAAATTATCCTTTTTTCACCACTTTTAACTCACTTGCTACCATCATCTCCAATTCTGGAGTCTCGATAGTCGACCGATTAATCCATCTTGTTGACTGATTGCTCTTAGGTGAATATTTTTTGGGTTTTTTGAGTTCTACTAGTCGACTTGCTTGCTCTGGTAGTCTGGTTCCCTTCTTTCCTTTGTTTTTAGGCCTTTTTTAACATTAGTTTAGAGTTCCTTTCCATACTTCTCGTTTCCTAAAGTTTCCTTTTTCATTTAATCCCTATAAACTCTTGTTCTCCTAATCTTGTCAAGTGTATGATCAAGATGTTACAAAGATCACCAAATATATATATATATATATATAGAAACTATTTCCTAGAACTTATCCTATTTTGAAAATTCCAAAAATTACTAACAACATTTTTTTTTGTATTTTCATTAAAAATTAAAGATCAGACTATTAAGTAATTGATATGCTCATTTTTTTTTATTTACTAGTTGGCCATTGTTATTTATTCACATGACTTCAACTTAGTGGGTTACATTTTTTCACTTTATTAGAATAATGGATTGGATAATGACATGTGATTATGTAAACCTACTTAAAATTAAGTCAAATTAATCCAGCTCGTTTAACTAATGGGTTAAGTGAGTTTGGCCCACATATCAACATTTCCATTGTCCATTCACTCAATGTGCTACTATATATATCTATATATATATATATATATATATATATACATAATATCATTCTCAATAACCTACTAATTTTTTAAAATTATTTATAATCACTAATTTTTTTTTCAAACAATGTTGTTATTCATAATCTCCTTTTTATATATCTATTTATGATGATTTTTTTGGTAAAACCAAATCTGACAACAAATACTTGATTCTATCGAGAACGATATGGATATTCAAAGTTATATTATAATCTTGTTAGAAATATAAAGTTACACGTTTGAAATATATGTCAAATGATGCATGTAACTTGTTAGTAACTGCAAAAATTAAGCGAATAAGATTGAAGATGATTTGAGAAGATAGTTTGAAAGAAATTACAGAAAGAAGTGAATTGCAAAAAAATAAATAAAAGTAGTAAAATGCAAGAAGTTAAATGACAGCATGTAAATTGCAAAAAAAATAAATGAAAGTATGTAAATTGCAGAAAGATAGATGAAAGCAAGAAGGAGAAGAAATAAAAAATAGAGTAGGAAAAAGAAGTCATAAATAGAATAGAGGGAAGAAGTCAGAAATAGAATAAGAGAAGATGAAGATGAAGATGGGGAAGTAAAGATAGAAGATGAACTGGAATTAAAATTGACTGAAAGTTAAAGGTGGAAGACATACTTTGATATTGATCCTTTAATCTGCTCATGTGAGATGTTAGGATTTTTAATCAAGAGTTATCAACCCTTTTTACATGAGAAATCCTAATATTTATAGGCAAATCATAGAAATAAATGCCTATCTACTATTGGCCATATAGGTGACAGTTATTGTGCATATTACATAGTATGGTAACCAAACATAACTGCCAAGGCTCCCGTAAGTGACAGTTTACAACAAATTACATAGTATGGTAAACCAAACATAACTTTCTAGGCTACTAAACATGTCTACCTAATCTGTCTGTCAAACAGCATATTCAACATTTGACAACTTGGTCGTCGATCAATTAGCGTGTCTTCGACATTTGACGACTTGGTCATTGATCAATATGTCCATCTAACAACTCATTTGATGACTTGGTTGTCAATCAACATGTTCATCCGACAGCTCATTTGACGACTTGGTCGTTGATCAGCATGTCCATCCGACAGCTTATTGACGACTTGGTCGTCGATTAACATGTCCATCTGACAGCTCATTCGACAATTTGGTCATTGATCAACATGTCCATCGGATAGCTCATTTGACAATTTGGTCATTGATTAACATGCCCATCCGATAACTTCACACAATCGTCCATCTGACAGCTCATTTGAAAACTTGGTAGTCGATCAAACATGTCCATCTGATAGCTTTACATAATCGTCCATCTGACAGCTCATTTGACAACTTGGTCGTCGATCAATATGTCCATCCGACAGCTGATTTGACAACTTAGTCGTCGATCAACATGTCCATCTGATAGCTCATTTGATGACTTCAGGATATGGCTAGCATCTTCCTTCATTCGACAAATACTTAATATCCATCAAATTCCTATTCTGTCGACAACTGAAAATTATCATCAAACTAGTTTGTCAAATAGTATGCTTCTGACGATTTTACTTCAATAATATATTACTTGATAGTGTTGTTGTGAACTATTTTAAGCTGATTTCCATCAAATGTGTTCTTCTCTGTCGAATTCTTGTCAGATTCTCAGTCCAATTCCCTATTTGACATAATCTACTCCGTCGAATTCCCTATTCGACTTATTCTTTCTATCAAATCCCTATAGGCCATATTGCAATTTCGTCAAATGGCACTACATTATATTTGTGAACAATCATTCAGGAATCTTGTTGGATACACAAGCTTCTTTGACAATTGGACATTGAAAATACCAGTCTAACAATATCTTTTGATTTTTTGATGAGTTAGGCTATTTAACTTAGGGCTAATTGCAAGTTGGGTTGGGCTAAGGGATTTTAGGATCCAAACTGACAAAAAAAGTGGGTTTAGTTGTTTCCGATTAAGAGATTTTCACCCACTTAATCCAATCGGTTTGGTTCAGGTTAGTAGTTGATTTTTTTGAATGATTGACTTTATTTAAATGTTAGAATTAAGAAGGATAAAGAATAATATAATTAGACCTTATGTAGTTACATGTTTTGAGAAGAAAAACTCATCTACAATTTTATTAGAACTGGGATGAAGGAATGAATAATAAACTTTAAAATGCAGATGCTAGTGGTTTGATAAATAATTAATATGGTAGGTATCATATGTGGCACTATATATATTATTGAGCAAGGTTCTGAAAATCAGATTGGTCACTAAACCAGTGGAGGCATCGTTTCAAGGATTAATGGTCGAACTGTGGTTGAATTAGTTCACTTTCAAATATTAAAAAAAATATATGTAATTAAAGACCATAAACATAAGTTTACAAATTCAATTAAAAATAAGAATTTTTTTTATCAAATTACATAAAACAACATGCACAATCAAAAGTTTACAACAAAAATTTGACCAAATAACAAAGAAATATAATTAATTAATATAATATTAATTCATATATTATCTATAAAATACCAATATATTGGCATCTCCACTAAAATTGGTTGATATATAATAATTTTTTTTATTACCTGATTATAGAATAAACAAAATTTAAAAAAAAAAATCAAGTGGACTGGTTCAACTAGTTCATTTAGCACTAATTATCATCTGGTTCAATCAATTTTTGATCGTTTTGATCACTCATAGTTTTAGAGGTTATTCCTAATACTGGCAAAATGGGCCTAAGCCCGTGGGCTTGGCCTAGCGTGCCTGCATTTAAGGAGGGTATAAGTTCAAAAAAATGGGTTTGTTTAAAAACTGCGGTTAAATGTGTTTGACTTGTTTGCCCGTGGGCCGGCTCTTACAAATGCATAGTAATATTTTTTTATTTAATTAATAAATAGAGGATCAATTGCTTTGTTTAAAATTTAACACATTATTACAATCTAAGACAATGATGAAGATTAGTAAGTGTAATATTTTCAAAATTATACTCATTTATTATTTTGTATAAAATAAAAAAATGTTGAATTCACACTAAAAGACTTCAAAAATAACATAAATGGAGACTTGTATGTGTTGTGAAGAGATACTAAATAAGAAACAAAACCATAAATAAAATGGCTTATAAAAAACTTTATATATATATATATATATATAGATATTTTTTGATACTTTCGTTTGATACATTAATAATTTTTTCATTGGCTAAAAAATATATACTAATATATTTCCCTAGTGTGATATAGGTTGTATTTTATTTTCAATTTTAAAATTAATGATTATAAAATTATAAAAGATTTTGTACATAAAAATTTACTATTTAACAAGTCAAAAAAAATTTTTTTCCAAAAAGCCGGTCTATGGGCCAACTTGTTTAGGCCCGCAGGGCACATGTGGGTGAGTATGGGCTTCAAAAAGTGGCTTGTTTGTTAAACAGGTCAGACTGGCCTAGTTAAACTACTAGTTATTCTATATCAATCACCTAGTTGGTTCTCAATTCAATCGGTCGAACCAGTTGGTCCGGTCCAATTTTAACAACACTGCGATTGACTAAGGAGAAATGTTGCAAAGAAAACTAATTAGTATGCTAACTAAATCATAAATGATTTACACACAACATAAGTACATAGTATAGGACTACTGCAATTTAAAAGAAAAAACAATTGGGAAAGTTCACGAGTCGAAAATTTATAAACTCGTTACCTGAACCAACAATCGACAGGTTAAAAAAAAAAAGCAAAACTAAATTAACCCACCAACCCAACCTAAGCTAATCTTATAGATTAGTTTGGGTTGCACGGATTAATGAATTAACTTGACCTTATGTACACCCATACTTTAACCAATTATCCCACTTAATGGAGTCAAATTATCTTATTTCTTACTTATATTTTTAAAGTGGGCAGGACTAATTTTATCCAATTTTTAAAACTTACTTTGAATCAGCTCAACGAGTTAGCCCATTTTTATGACTGTATCACAAACCATTTGTTTTAAACTAAGTAACTAACCCAAGCCGAAGTTAATTAAACACCTAATCTATACGAGTCTCTTCTTAATTCTTTATAGATTTTTTAAAAAACTAATATTGGGTTAATTAGTTTAATTTCCCATCCCTGGGTCAAATTAGCTCATTTTTAATGTGATTTCGAATTCTCTTCTTTTTTTTCTTGTACAAATTAAAAAATTAAATTTATAAATTTACTGTCAGTTTTAAAATGGACTATATAAATTAAAAGAAAAAATTGAAACGATGCATTTTATTTTTTCATTTTTTTAAATTCTTTCCTTTAATCTTCGCTGCAAGTTCTATAACAGCTAGTTATGATTTGCCAAGTAAACTTTTTTATTACGTCCCAATAAAGGAGAATCCAAACTAACCCAACTTTTCCTATTTTCCTTTTTGTGAGTCGACCCATATGAATTGGTTAACCCGTTTTCAAAACGCTATCTCAAGCAACTCTTTTGGAACCATTTCATTTGAAACGTAAAGGGTACCTGGTGCTTTGAAGTTTGAACAATGTGGGAGGAATTTATTAAAATTACTTAACTGCCACTGAAGCATTACTTCTAATCCGAGTGAGACCTACAGATTACCCCCCATTGCTTCTTGCGAAACGCAGCGGATCTGCACACTATCGTTCGTCTCGCTTCTCACTACAATGTCTCAACCCCATGACCAGGTCTCACCAATTTCCTTTACTTTTTTGGATAATTTTCCAAAATGTTCTGTCAGATTCTCACCTTCTTAGCCAAGTTATGAATGATTTAATGCTTTAGGTCAAAACTCTACTGTATAAGGTTAAAATCTCAAACCTTTCATAGAATTACCGATTTCTTTTGGGTTTTATGTTGTCACTCCATATAAATGTGGTCCTATACCTTGCTTTTGATTATTTTTATTGCATTAACTTTTACCCCTCTTGTGACGCCTCCGATACCGTCTGGCTGGCCTATCAGACGGCACTGCTTTGTCAAGCAGGGGATTGGGGTTTGTGTGATCATGTATTACTTCTGTCTTAGTTTGTCAAGATTCTGATCTAAATGGAAAGATTTTACGATTTTACAAAATGATCTTGATCTTATATAAAATTTAAATATACTAGGATATTAATTAAATCTCGATTTAAATTCTAAAATCTTACGATTGTACTGGTCTTATAACATTTTGAATTTTTTTATTTGTTGACATGTTTCTAATCTATAAGGCGAATTGAGATAGAAAAGGTCATTAAACTAACTTAAATACTTACTAATACTATATAATTACAGTCTTACCACTTATAATTTATTCAATTTTTAATTTAGTTTAGTAAAAGTTAACAATGAGATATTATAGTATTTTAAGTTTTGAAGATGAAAGTGCCTATTAGGTGAAAAAAAGATGTTTTTAAAGATAATAGGAAGTGGAGATTGCTCTCTATTTTGTTGTTTATTAGTTGAATGTTTTCAAATCTTGTATAACAATGTTTCTTGTTATTGGTGCAAAGTGTTTTCTCTATTTTTAATTTTTGAGTCTTATTTATTGAAATTGTATATTGATTGATTATTTTTAATATAATATTATTGTTACTTGTGGTGTATATATATAGGTATGTTTTTAATTATTATATTTTTTTAAAGCTAAGATTTTTCAATCTTCGATTCGATCTTACGAGTCAATCTATTTAGTCCCTTAGCTGATCTTAAGTAAGATCTCAATCTTGAAAACCTTGTTCATTAGTATTTTTTGGCATAAATTTCGAGCTACTTGTAAAGCAATTAGGTCATAGCTTAAGTGTATCATAGGGTGAAAAATTCAAACTTTTTATGGAAATACCTCACTGTTTTTGTGTTTTATGTTATCACTTCATGTAATTCTGATTCCTTATTTTGCTGTTTACTATTCTTACTGCAGGAACCTTTAACTTCTCTTGTAATTTTGCAGTGAACTTAAAGATGCAGTATCAGATTCTCACTTTGATAGTCAAATTGCAAATGATTAAAAGCTTTAGGTCAAAGATCAAATATATCCTAGGAACAAAAATTCAAACTTTTTATAGAAATACCTTTTTTTGTGTGTTTTATGTTATTATTACACATAATTTTTTGGGCACTTACCTTCAAAGTTCAAACTAAAAATGCTTTAAATGGTGTAAATTTTCCATGAAGTGCTGATGTAGCTAACTCTTATTTGGAACTAAAGCTTACTTTAATGTTTAGGTTCAGCATACTCGGGATTCCATCGATCCCCATCTAACCACTTGTTTGATTAATTCTTTTGTAGATGTTCTAATAATGGGAAATTGAGGGAGTAGACATACTTTTCCATGTGACAATTGTAGTTAGAGATCTCACTATATATGGACTTATTATTTTGTCTTTAGGATAAGCTTTATGTGCCTGCATTTCAACATTGTATATCCTCATTGAAAACTATTCTTGGCCTTTACTTAAAAACTGAAGCTTTGAAGTTGAAGTGGTCTCTTGGTAAAATTAAAGAGAACTTGCTTTCAAGTTGGTTAAAGAACTTATAGCAGATTACAAGGATATTATTATGACAGGTTTGCGTATATAATACTAATTATGAGGATGAAAAGTAGGGAACATTATTTCCTTGGAACGAAATATTTTCAAGACTTATAATTTTTTACTTAGTTGATGACGTTAGTTCCATATGGATAGATATTGGATGTGTTCATAAGAGAACTTTGGACTTTGGAGAAGTATCTTTGGTCAAATTATGTGCTAGTCATATTGCTGCAGGACTTGAAATTGTAGTATAGCTGTACTCTTTGTTCAATTTTCTTTTTTGCCACATCATTATCTCAATCTTGCTGAACCTTGCAAGTTGTAACTTTTGTTGTTTGTTCATTTTTAGCAGTATCTAGAGTATGATAGAGAGGGCTTCAAGAATAAGATCAGGCAGCATGAGGATAATCTTAAATTTCTAACTTCTCAAGCAAATCGAATAGATGAATCTATACTTGATTTACAGGGTATGTTCAAAAAATATTCTTTTTTCTTTTGGTATTTTTGTGGGGAAGATTGGCTTACAGATGATGGGAGCGAATAAGATTAACTGTACAAACTAACTTGACATTACTACGATGAGTATAACCACTTTAATTAATTATTGTTTCAGTTACTTATGCAACATTTTTTGGCTGATGTAGTTTTTACTTTTAGTGAGTCTTGGAAGGTATCATTCAGCTAATGTAACCGAGACAGAGAATGGAAATAATGGTGCATATCATAATGAAGAGGAAACAGTACGGCAGATATTGAAGAAAGAGAACACTGCTGCTGGCATACTCTGCTGGTTGAAATCAAACACGCTGACATGGGCATCGGATGTAGTATTTACGAAGGATGTTGTTGGCATTGTGGCATCACTTGCCAGGGTTGATAGTGATGACCTAAGCAGGTTAGTATTTCTTTGTTTCGAAAATTTGACATTCTGTTGGTCATCGGGTTTCAATATTGCACAGAATAGAATGACCTGTATTTATGTCCCACATTGGAAAATCATTGAACATAAGATGGTTACTTAAGCCTTGAGGCTCTCCCTCCTAATAGGCTAGTAGTTATATGAAATGTGGTCTCATTAATCTTGTAATATGAAGCTAATAGTTTTCTTATAAAATTATGAATAAATTATAGATTATAAATTTGATCCTTGAGAGATTACTATTTTCTTAATTTGGTCATTAAAATATGAAGTGTCTCAACTCTCAATGTAGTCCTTGAAAGAATGCTTTTGTGTCAATTTCATTTCTCTATTTATCAAAATGACTTTTGAAAACGAAAAATTTGAAATTTAAAAATGGTAAATTTTGAGGTTTAGCAATAAAAATGACTTAATTGAGACAAATGTAATTTTTCAGAAACCAAATTAAAACACTTAATCTTTCAAAAACGAAATTGAAATAATTGTAATTTTTAAGGGACTAAATCAATAATTTACTATGAAATTATATACATACACCGATTTTTGATGCAGACAATTTAAATGACATAATCTGCCAATTTTCCTTGTTTATTGTTACTAATGTGAATTTTTGGCATAGTCATGAAGTAAGAAGCTATTGTTTTGCACTTTTTCCTGCCTTCTTTTTAAACGTGAAACTGTCGTTGTCTCAAATAAGGATCCTTTCTGATTACTTGGGATTGGAGACTATGCTTGCAATTGTCTGCAAGACTCGTGAAGGCGTTAATGCGCTAGAGAGGTATGATGCAGAAGGCAAAATAAACTCTAACAGCGGTTTGCATGGACTTGCATCTTCAATTGGAAAAAGAATAGATGGCCGATTTGTTGTCATATGTCTTGAAGATTTAAGGTAAGTTATAAACCATGTCTCTTTCTTTTGAAAGGAGCTGATTCAGCTGAAGATGGATGCTTATAATGTTCAAGTCACTTTAACACTTTATTTTTGTTTTCAGACCATTTGTTGGTGGTTTTGTAGCCAATGATCCACAAAAGAAGCTAGATCTTCCAAAGCCAAAATCACCAGACGGGGAGTGTCCTCCTGGGTTTATTGATTATGCAGTGAACATGATCCATTTGGATTCTGAGAATTTAACTTACCTTACTGCTGATGGGTATGGTCTCCGAGAGACTCTGTTCTATGGCCTTTTTTCTCGCCTCCAAATATATAGAACCCATAATGAGATGCTATCTGCTCTCCCGTGCATTACTGACGAAGCCGTGTCATTAGATGGTGGGATGATTAAGAAATGTGGCATTTTCTCCTTTGGTGGCAGGTCAGTGTCAAATTAACCTCAACCTTCTTAGTGAATGATTGAGATAATTTATTCCTTTCTCTTCTGAGTTCTGCTTTTGTAATGAAGTATATTTTGGCCAAAAAATAATAATTGAGATAATTCTTTTTCTCCTTAAAGATGGCTATACCTTTTGAAATTTGAAAGCATTCTTGTGTATTCTTAGATTACACAGTGATGTAGAACAGAAAGAGGGAGAAGGGAGAACAGCAAGAAATGAAGGAGAAATAGAGAGAAAGGAGGGAGATGCAGAGAGGAGGAAGATAGAGAAATATTATGACTCAATATATTCAATCCCAAATCTGCCTTGCAATACAGGAGAGACCCCTTTATATAGGGAGTCTAGGTACAAGAGCATTTAATGCAAGTAGTTGAGCATGCAAAGTAGTCAAAAGGGAAATAAATGCATGAGTTGAAATACTAAAACATGAGTTGGCCCTAGACATAGGATGGCCCTAGGCATAGGGTGGCCCTAGACATAGGCTAGCTTCAAGAAAATAAATACAACATACATAAAACAAAATACAATAAAATAAAATACTAGTTTCTATGACTTTTATTTCTCCTAGAGTAGGTCTGCCATGGTTTTTCATCATTTCCCCCGGGGTGGATAGAACTCTCCTCAGGAGAGTGAGAATTCTGGTAAGATTGTAACAGATCAGGATCTAGGCATAGAAACTCGTCCTCGGTGATCCAAGTAGCATCCAAATCAGAACAGCCTTTCCATCGTACGAGGTAGGGGTGAAGGGGACCGTGTGAGGAGAAAACAACCTGGTCGTCGAGAACTGCATCAATGACTTCAGTAGATGGAGGCACGGAAGGTAAGACGGGCGCTGGACTTTGAGGAGGTTGAGTACCTGCAATGCCATCAGAAAATAAAGGGGGAGGCTCAAAGGTGCCTCGATAAGGAAACAAATCCTCCACATTGAAAACAGGACTAATTGCTATATGAGGTGGCAATTCAAGCAAGTATGCATTAGGTCCAAGTTTCTTAGTTATGCGGAAAGGCCCAGAAGCACGGGCATGTAACTTTTTGAAGGAATGTTTAGGATAACGTTCAGGTCGAATACGGGCCATGACATAATCACCTTCATTAAAGTTTTGGTATCGACGGTGAACATTAGCAGACAATTTATATTGTTCATTACTTAATGTGAGTTTGCGTCTAACCTCAGCATGCAAGTCACGAATGTGTTGGGCAAAGGATTCTGCTGAATCAGAGGTACGGGTAGTGAGAGGAATGGGCAAAAGGTCAATGGGTTGGCGAGGGGTATAACCTTGGACAATCTCAAAGGGCTCTTGCCTGTGGACCTGTTCACCGAATTATTATAGGCAAACTCAGCTATTGGTAAAATCAAGTCCCAATTTCCCGGTTTATCTCCCACTAAGCTTCGAAGCAAGTCGCCAAGGCTACGATTTGTAACCTCAGTTTGCCCATCTGTCTGAGGATGGAATGCTGAAGAGAATTTCAAATGGGTGCCAAAGAGCTTCCAAAGGGTTTTCCAAAAATAGCTAACAAATTTAACATCCCTATCAGACACAATGGTAGAGGGTAAGCCATGCAAACGTACTACCTCACGGAAGAATAATTTAGCCAAATGGGAAGCATCCGTGGTTTTGCTACAGGGGATGAAATGAACCATCTTAGAAAACCTATCAACGATAACAAAGATAGAATCATGTCCCCGGGCAGTCCTAGGTAGTCCCAATACAAAGTCCATACTGAGATCTTTCCAAGGTGCATGAGGTATGGGTAAGGGAGTATAGAAGCCATTGTTTTGCTTCTTCGCCTTGGAGGTGAGGCATGTTCTACATTGAGATAGAATTCGAGCAACATCACGTTTCAGGGAGGGCCAGTAAAATCTATCCTCAACCAAAGCTATAGTCTTAGCCTTACCAAAATGGCCAGCTAACCCTCCGGCATGTAACTCCCAGACAAGAAAATCCCTTAAAGATGTACGAGGGATGCACAGCTTAGGCCCACGAAAGAGGTAACCATCCTTGATCAGGAAATCTTCGTAGGTATGACGATTCCCATTATTAACTTCTTGAAAGATAATGCCAAAGTCAGGACAATTGGGGTATTCCTCCTTCAACCTATCAAATCCTGTAACGCTGACACTCAAGGAATGTAAGATAGTGGACATTCGACTTAATGCGTCAGCTGCCTTATTTTCAACACCAGATCGATGTTTGATCACAAAAGTGAACCTCTGAAGAAATTCAACCCATTCCGCATGCCTAGAATTCAGATTCCTTTGTGAATGAATAAACTTAAGAGCTTGGTGATCAGAGTATAGAATGAATTCTTGGGGAAGAAGATAGAACTGCCAATGTTTAAGAGTTCTAACAATGGCGTAGAACTCTTTGTCATAGGTGGAGTATTTTTGCTTGGCCTCATTGAGTTTTTCACTAAAGAAGGCTACAGGATGACCTTCTTGACTAAGAACTCCCCCAATTCCTACTCCAGATGCATCATAGGAAACTTCAAAAGGCTTCTTAAAATCAGGTAAAGTTAAAACAGGAGCTTCAGACAGCTTGTGTTTAATGGTGGCAAAGGCTTGAGCAGCTGTTGGGGTCCAACAAAATTTGTCTCTTTTGAGGCAGTCTGTAATAGGGGCCATGATGGTACTAAACTCTCTAATGAAATGCCTATAGAACGAGGCTAGACCATGAAAGTCTTTTAAATGGGTTCCCTTCAAAGGCTTGTGCTCTATCGGTAGTATTAGAGTTGCTTTGTCAATGTCTTGCAGAGGGGTTGACTGTGGTAGAGAGAAGGAACATTGATTGATGTGTTGCAAAGTGTAGTTACTGAGACGTCAGCTCTTTAGGGGTGGTGCTATTATAGAATCCCACGTCTGGGAGATTTCCTTGAAAAAAAGGCCTTATAAGCTTGGGGAGTTTTACCCCCTAACAAGCTAGTCTTTTTGGGTGGTTCCCTCCAAGGACCTGTGCTTTGTCAAAGATAAATTCTTTTGTTATCTAGGCCTCAAAATTTAAATGTCAAACAATTAAGTCTTTATAAATATTCCAAATAAATTAGTCATTCTATGAGACGAAATTATATATTTATTTATTTTTGAAGGACTAAGAGTATATAACAAGTTCATAACATTGGGACTAAGTCGGGTAGATTATATATATGCCCAACTTTCTGTATCTGCATAACACAGATATCATATGTTGAACAATAATCAAACTCTTTCATGCATTGCCATGTCAATTATAACAGATATTTAGAAAAAGCAGCTAGATAACTTCATTTAGACAGTTATTTGTTTGATGACTTGGATCGTGATTTCTTGACCATGCACCATTTAACCTGTTAATTTTATTGTCTCACAAAGCTGTCTGACTCCAGGAAAGAAGTTGAAGTGAAATTTCCTGTTAACTCTGGGGAATCTGATGTACCAGCAAACTATGTTCAAGCCGAAGACACGGCGAGGATGCTGAGGTGGGAAAGCTCTAAACTTGCCGCGGATATTCAAAGAGAGCAACAACTATTAGATTATGCAAAGGCCAATTTCACAAGCCAACCCTGAAAATTTATTTACAGTTATTATCAACTTAAAATTTTCAGGAGATTTGCCATTGATTTTGAAGGCATAGACATGCGAATTGCTTTTTGAAAGGGTGGATCATGTAATATTGAACTGCAAAAAGAATTTATTTGTGATGTTTTAATTAGAAATCTTGACAGTAAATATCTTTACAAAACCTGCCTTTTAGCTTTTGTAGTCACTGGATTTGGATCCTCTCCTGTGAGATCACATGACACAGTTATGTGACGAAGACATAGATATTGTGTGACGAGAGAGATAGTGTGAGTGGACTACACTGAATATGTACGTTTTATATACTCTGTCCATCTTTCTCATTATATGACAGTGTCGTGTGATTCTCTCACATGAGTAGATTGAAAAAAAAAAATGGGGATCATTATGTTAACTCTTCTGCATGAATGCTGCAAATAATTTTTTGGATATCCCCTGTTGGTTTCTTCCATGCCAGTGAGCATATATGATCTCACATCTATTTCTTTCTCCAAGTTCTTATCATACAAACAAAATAGGAGAAACATTTTGTAACTAGATCATGTTCATACAATTGATTATTCTACATTTTATATGAATATTTTTAATTTGATTATTCTCTTTTAGCAAAAAAGAGTTTAAATTAAAAACTTTTTATTGATTACACATATATATTATTATTTTATTTTATTTGATGACTTATTTTACATCATAATATAATATCGTCGTTTATTATCATAAAATTTTTATTAAAATTTATAATTTATATTATTATCCCAGATACCTAATTTATATTTTTATGTTATTCTCATAGCAATGTTGTTCTCATAGTAGAGTCAAGAGAAGAGATTAATGTTAAACTTGAGTTATGGAGAGCTACTTTGGAATTGAAGGGTTTTCGTCTGAGCAGGAGTAAGACAGAGTATATGCATTGTAAGTTTAACAAGCGACAAGCTAGAAACGAGTTGGAAGTTAAAATTGGAGATAATGTTATATCACAAGTGTCAAAGTTTAGGTATCTGGGATCTGTTATACAAGATGACGGTGAAATTATTGGTGATGTGACACATAGGATACAAGTTGGGTGGTTAAAGTAGAGAATGGCATCAGGAGTTGTTTGTGATCGGAAAGTACCGGATAAGCTCAAAGGAAAGTTTTATCGTACTGCTATAAGACCTGCGATTTTATATGGGAGCGAATGTTGGGCGATGAAAGGACAACAAGAGCATAAAATTGGAGTAGCGGAGATGAGGATGTTGCGTTGGATGTGTGGTCATACAAGAAGAGATATGATCCGTAATAATCGTATACGAGGGAGAATTGGAGTGGCACCTATTGAGGAAAAAATGACTGAAAACCGTTTAAGGTAGTTTGGACATGTTCAAAGAAGACCATTAGAAGCGCTAGTAAGGAGAGTTGAGAAAATGGTTTAGAGCCCTGTGAAAAAAGGTCAAGGAAGACCAAGAAGGACACTTAAAGAGGTTATTGAAAGAGATCTTCCGGTAAATGAGATCCCTAAAGAGTTAGTCATTGATAGAGCTCAATGGCGTCGGGCGATCCATGTAGCCGACTCCACCTAGTGGGATAAAACTGTTGTTGTTGTTGTTGTAATCAAAATTTAAATAAGAATATTTATGTTTAAAAAATGTATATCATAACTCTTAAGTCTCATAACTTTCGTAAGTTTTACAAATTTATAAATTATAATATTATTATTAGAATATATTATGTAGGTTTTAATGTATTTAATATATTATGTGGGTTATTGTTAAAGTGAATAGCAGAATATATTTTTATCAGAATATATTATCATAATTATTAATAAGTTAAATTAATAATTAGTGAATTTTGTTATTTTATTAAATTTGAATTGATTTGAATAAAAAATAAATTTGGTAAATTAATAAATTTGGTAAATTAATGACATCACATAATATTAATTATTTGATTTGAATTGATTTAAATAATTTGAATTAAAATTAAAAAATAATTACCCTTATTATTTGATCACTATAGTATTCTAAAAGATTTTTTAGTAGGTAAAATAAATTTGATTATAAAATTGATATGTGAATTAAAAAATTTTCTTTATTTGAATTTATTTTGATTTAATAGAAATTAAAGTTTGAGATATGAATCTTTAAATTATAATCCTTTGATCGAGAAAAGAGATGAAAATAAAATTTTTAAAACAAGAAATCTGAACCCTAGAGATCCAGTCCAAACGTAGCAACAATCTCTAGTGTTTTTCTTCTATGGATCCAATTGAAACAAAAAAAAAGGCATTTAAAAGTAAAGATGAAATTAATATTCAATCAATCATCGATTTATACAATAATAATTTATAACAAATAAAAATAATTCACAAGTAACAAATTAATTAATTTACCGATTTTATTCATTTAAATTTGTTCTATTACATAAATAAATCAATTCAAATCAAAGTTTGAGTATGTAAAATAAATTTGATTATAAAACTGATAAATCAATTCAAAATATTTAGTTATTTACGTTTAAAAAATATATATCATAACTTATAAATTTTATATAAATCAATCGTAATTAT
Organism: Biancaea sappan; assembly: GCA_037074585.1. Classification (NCBI taxonomy): domain Eukaryota; kingdom Viridiplantae; phylum Streptophyta; class Magnoliopsida; order Fabales; family Fabaceae; genus Biancaea; species Biancaea sappan. The sequence continues at coordinate 33,301,310 of CM073499.1, forward strand.
TATTATTTTTGTAAGTTACGAAAGTTTTTAAAATTATGATTTATCCGTATATCATACAAATTAAAATACTAATTTGGAATATTTTAACACGGATCAAAACACTAATTTGGAGTATTTAAATTTTAGTTTTTCTAAAAATTTGTGGAATTTTAATTACAAACCTTTTTCTTTTTGGGTAAAGCTGGTGGGCCCTAGGCATAAAACAAACAAATTACACTTTTATGTGTCGAGTGTTCGCCACTAAATCTATATACAAGATTTCATTAATTTCTTCAAGTGGGTTCCTCGGTACCATATCCTTTTTGAAGTAATAAAAAATAAGTACATAGCTTGATTCACATTCACCTCTAAATTTAGGCCCTAATTGGTGACAGAATGACAAAATAGTGCATCGCCCACGCGACAATATGATTATGTGACAATAAAGATAATTATAGAATAGTTAATTATATATATATATATATATATATAATCGTTATGTCATGTAATGAAATTTGAACTCGCAAAAAGAGAAAAAAATGAAATAGAAATGAAAAAAAAGAATATATCACTAAAATATTTTAGTTTTAAAAAGGAAAAAAGAGAAAGTTTTCATTCTGTCTTTTTTAGTTTTTACTCACTATCTCTCTTTGTTCTTCACCTCTATCTTAAATCATTCTCCAGAGTTATTAACTAAATTGGTATGTTTTTCCAGCTTGAAAAATAAAATCCAAGTAATGACATTTAAAAAAATTGTCATTCAAAGTTAAATATTTTTTCCACCAATAGGTAGGAAGTAGAAACACATCAAAGGAGTATTTAGTAAATTAATTTTTTTTCACTAACGTTAGGAAATATGAGGATTCTCTTAAATTAATGGGACAGCACGAATTAGAAAATAGTAGTTAGGGTAAATAATATTACTTTTTCAATAGTAGTATTATATTTTAATTTTTCAAAATTATGACATACTAGGTAAAAAAAATTAGTTTTCGTATATACTGTCATAACAAATTACATGTTATTTTTATTTAAATTATGTTAATATATAAAATATTTAGATGAATTGTGAAAAATAAAAAAGGAACCTAATTTTCTCATGATACTTCAACCAAAAGTTTACTAGTTATAAAATGCAGATTGCAGAGTCCTAATCGGTTATTTATTGCTGTTCCACCCAAAAAAAAAAGACAAAATCTTGCTGTTCACATAATCGTCAATCGGGCTTCGATGAAATAGATCCGACGGGTCGCATGTTCCGGCGACTTGTGCAGTCTGTTCTTAGTCTCCGATGGACTCATCGTCCGATCAACGGTGCAAACGAAACGACGGTGCAAAGTGGCGATGCTCCCTGGCGGCATCGCCGGGAAAATCGTATTGCGAGAAGCACATAGCGCAGATGAAGAGTCGCAGCCAGAAATACAAAATTAACAAGAATAAAGAGGAGGAGACGGAGGATTGTGGTAATTTGAGGTCCTGGAAAAGGAAGAAGGCTAGGGTCAGCAGTGGATCGGAGGGGGAAGCGTCTAATTCCAAGTTGAGTCGGAAATCGGTCCGAAAGCAAGAGGCGAGGCTCTCGGCTAGTTCGGAGAAGAAAGTGATTAATGGTAGAAGTGTAAATAACTCCGTGAAGTCAGTGTTGAAGTTACATGCCGGTGAAGATTGTAGTTCCGGCGAAGAGCGGGGGCGGACTCGTTCCTCAGTGGAGAAACCATCCATGGTTACGGTAGGTCTTAAAGAAATTCTGCTAATTTGAGTTCTGGTCTGGGATTGAAAATGTGAGTCATGTATTTTTGTATTTGTACGGATTATATCATTTAACGGCGAAAAGTTTCTACAAAACAGGAGGGTGGAGTTTCTGATGGAAAGTGTTGTTTCTATTTTTTTTTTTTGGTTGAAAAAGTGCAACCGCATGCGTCATGTGAACTGCTGATTGCGTCATGGGAAGCACTCACTTTTATTACTTCAAAAAACACTTAATAAGGCAGATTTATTCTAGTGTGAAAAGCATTTTTTTTTTTTGGGTGAACGTGAAGAGCATTTTTCAATGTAAGATTAAATAATCTGGTCCTCGTGGAGATCCCAGACCAGAATGATGCCCCTTTATATAAGACTGGAGTGATCTACTAGTCAATGAAGTCCAGTCTACCATCTCTAATTCCTCATCAAGCCATAAATCTTGCAACGCCCAAGGCTTTTGAGTTAGACGACCTAGTGCATGTCTGCCAACCTGGGAATCTGTATAGTCTTTGAGAACTGTTTTTTGGAGAGGACTTTCCCAAAGACCAAAATATCTCGCTATACTTTCTGGACGATGTTCCTGGCAAAGTTTGAGATTGACTTTAATCCCAAGCTCATATCTTTTCTTACAGCTAGCAATATTCAACCTGCGAGGACAAATAGTTAATAGAACTGCCTTAGTTGCAGTCTTACTTCCCAATGTAGATCCAATAAAGTTATTCAAAATCACAAGACTCCATCTCAATTTAGACGGAGTTCATGATGCCATATGAAGGACGAATTTGCTCCGTGATGTCTCATTTGAGGGGATTATTTTCTTTCGGTAGGAGTACGAGAGGATAACAGAGTTCTTCTAGTTATTATTTGGGGAGTTTGTTGTTCACCTAGGAATGAAGAAGGCTTGGGTCTTGGAAGTATGGCTTCTTTAAACATTGCCTTGTCTACTGTGTAGTTATGGCTTTTTCCTTCGGGGATGAATGCATTATGGCACAAGATAATTCAAAATAAGTATTGCTTAAATCCAGAAGGTTGGGGTGCCAACCCAACATTCAATGTGACTCACGCAACTCCTTGAAAATTTATCTTGCATATTTATCATTTTGGCCACCAGTTACTTTAAAAGTGGATAGTGGCTTGATAATAAGATTTTGGGGAGATATTTGGTTTAGAAATATTCCTTTTATAGAAGCATATCATCAGCTATATTGACTTTCTGCATTGCATAATTCTTCCATCCACAAATTTGTTTCCATTTTAAATTCCAACTTTACTTGGAATTTTCAATTTCTCAGAAATAGGAATGACAAAGAAAAGTATTGAGATTCAGTCCCTAGTTGTCTTTAATTGACTTGTTCCCTTTTCTCCTCAACAAGATATGATATTTTGGAATCTTAATTCTTTAGCTATTTTTTCTTGTAAATCAAAATTTCAGTTCCTTAACCATCCTCCTACATGTGAAATGTTTATTCTTGATAAGAAAATTTGGAAATCTAAAGCTCCTTCTAAGGTCAAGTCCTTGTTTAGACTGCAGTACTTAAAAGAATAAACACTTAGCATATGTTGCAGGTTCAGTGACCCCTCATAGCTATTTCTTCTTACATGTGTGTTTTGTGCCGAGATTTAGACTGGGTCATTTATTTCTTCATTGCCCAGCAGTGATTTACCTTTGGAATAGGCTCTTTGGTGTTTTTGGATAGAGTTGGGTACCTTGGATAAGATCCTCCAAATTCGTTTTAAAGGGTTTGGTAACAAGAACGAAAGCAAAACTTTGTGGCAATGTGCGTGTTATGGGATTTTGTGGTTTGTCTGGCTAGAGAGGAATGCCCACATCTTCTAGAGCATTTCTTCACCTTTAAATTTGTAATGGATAGCATTGTATTCATGGCTTCTCTTTGGTGTTCTGTGCACGGTCTTTTTTAGGAGCTCACTATTTCTTACATGCAAAGAGACTGGACAATTCTTCTCCAATGATTATTATATTTTTTCAAATATTATTATTTAGAAAATAGGACTTTTCATATATTGTTCTTTTTTGAGTTTGTACTTTTTTTCCTGGCCTGAGGATTTCTTATCCTCCAACTTACTGTACTCTTTGTCTCTTCCCGATTAAATTCCTTTGCTTTCATATATAAACAAAATGTGTAAACCTTCCTGAGGGATAAGTAAGTGTTATTTGTTATTTTCTAGTTGATATTTGATTGATCAAAGACCTATCTAAGTGAATGTGCATGGTTCCCGTTAAAATGTTACCATGCTGTATAAGCATAAGTGGGAGGTTAAAGATCTTTCCTACAGCATTGTTGTTAACATGTGATCCATTATACATATGCTGGAGATCATTAATTGTGATGATGAAACTTTACATTTGACTTTTATCATAAATTGCTCAGGATTTGTATAGTAAAACCAAGGAGGGTGGGAGTTTGATGTGTCATCAGTGCCAGCGGAATGATAAGAGTGGTGTTGTCTTCTGCTCAAGCTGTAACAGAAAACGCTACTGTTATGAATGCCTTGACAAGTGGTAGGCTTTGTTCTTATTAATCTTAATCTTTTCAGTTTTTTTTTTTGGGTAATGGTGAGTATTATTATAATGAAAATGTCAAGAAATTAAGTGGTTTCCTGCATTCATGTCTGACAAAAGCTTCATGCCTTCTAATGTTGCCCCCTCGTTCTCAATGAGATAAACTAGGTACCCAGGAATAACACGAGAGGAAGTTGAGAATGTATGCCCATTTTGTCGTGGTAATTGCAACTGCAAAGCTTGCTTGCGAGAGGTTCCAGTGCTAAGGGTAAATGCCTCCCTTCAGTGTCTTTCCTTAAGTTATAATAAAAACTGAAAGCTTATGTTGAGTCTCGCTTTTATGGGTTAACTTTCCTCCTCCTTTTGACAGCATCTAAAAGTGGACAACAGTGTCACATTAGAACGACTGATGTACTTGCTATATAAAGCTCTGCCTGTTCTTAGGCATATTCATAGGGAGCAGAGCTCTGAACTTGAGATTGAAGCTAAAATAAGAGGTAACTTTGAAGGAGATACAAGTGTAGAGGAATTTACTTTCATTAACGGATTCTTTTTTCCTGTTTCTGGTGTTAGGTTATCAATTGCAAGAAATTGACATATCAAGAATAAAGTTAGATGAAAGTGAGCGACTGTACTGGTATGTTTACCCTTTCATATGATGATAGAATATTAGAATGCTGTCATTATGTTTTGTTTTGCCATTATGTCTGATAGTATATATGGATATTTTCTTTTTGACAAGGCTTTGAGGAAGAATCCTGGTATTGCTATGACTACTTTTCTGTCTTGTTGCTTTGGTTTGTCTGGGTCTTTGCGAAATGGAATGCTGTACTTGCCATAACTTCCCCCCCTCCCCCAAGTTGGTGCTTGGTTGCTTATGCCTTTGTTTTGTTTTGATGTTTCATTTAGCAATGATAATAATGTAAAAAAAAGGTGCTGACGGGGTAATATCCATGTGACCACTTCATACATAATTAATCAAGCTGTGTAAGATTACAAGAGAAAGAAGTAATAAGCTTTTAGGTTTATTTAAGAGTCAAGACTTGGTTTGATTCCAAATATCACATTTTCGTTTACAATATCATTTTTAGTGGCCACTTGTCTTGTTTATGGGTCAATTGAATGCCTTCATTATAAATGGCAGTGACAATTGCAATACATCTATTGTTGGATTCTACCGTAGCTGTTCCAACCCCAGTTGCTCTTACGATTTATGTCTTACCTGCTGTCAAGAGCTCAGAAATTGCTGCCAACCTGGAGGCATAGAAGCTGAAACATCTTATAAACAATTTGTAGAGAAAGATTGGAACCAAGATTCAACAAGGATTCATAGTAAAACACATGGGGAAAGATATGGCTGGGAAAGCCAATTTGCACCTACTGTTTCTTGTTTTCCAACTGATGGAACCTCTCTGTTTCCTGAATGGAGAGCTAATAATGATGGTAACATTCCATGTCCTCCAAAACAGCGTGGAGGTTGTGGCGCTGCTTTGCTAGAATTGAGACGCATTTTTAAAGCTGATTGGGTAATGAAGCTGTTAAAGAATGCAGAGGATCTCACTAGAGACTATACGCCGCCACTGGATGTCGATCTGTCTGCTAAGTGCTCTTTGTGCCAGCCAAATTTGGTTGAAGGGAAAATTAATTATGAGGTCAGGCAGGCAGCACATAGGGATGACGGTCAAGATAATTTTTTATACAGCCCAAATGCCCTTGACATGTCTGATGATGAAATTGAGCATTTCCAGAGGCACTGGATGAGGGGAGAACCTGTGATTGTGAGAAAGGTTTTGGACAAGACATCCGGCCTTAGTTGGGAACCAATGGTTATGTGGAGGGCTTTCAGAGAAACAGGTTCTAGGGTGAAGTTTAAAGAGGAAACACGAAGTGTAAAGGCCATTGATTGCCTTGATTGGTGCGAGGTAAGTCATAGGTGTAAACTAGTTCCGAGAATTTATCTACTGCTATGCAACTTATTTTATTAACATCATCTCACTGGTAAACAGGTAGAGATTAATATTCACCAATTTTTCAAAGGCTACCTAGAGGGTCGAATGCATAAAACTAAGTGGCCAGAAATGTTGAAATTGAAAGACTGGCCTTCATCAACCTTATTTGAAGAGCGTTTGCCCAGGCATTGTGCTGAGTTTTTTACGGCACTCCCCTACAGGGACTACACTGATCCGAAATCTGGTCTTTTGAATTTTGCCAGCAAACTTCCTGATGGCTCACTTAAACCAGATTTGGGACCCAAAACATATATTGCTTATGGATTTTCTGACGAGCTTGGTAGAGGTGATTCAGTAACAAAGCTCCACTGTGATGTCTCTGATGCGGTAATTTCTGCACTATGGAATACTTATGATTTTAATTTTTACAGAAAGCTGGTTTGTGGTGTCTCTCTGTGGGTGTATTTTTTCTTTTTCCCCTTTACCTTTTCTAGTTTAAAGGTTGAATAGTGGATTTATCATTATGTTGCTTTTCTATTGAGTTTGTATGTGGACAACTGGTGTTGGTAATCTTGTACCAATCATTGATAACTCTAATTGCTGCTGGTGTTTGGACTTGGCACTTCGTTTAAATATTTTTGGCCATAAAGGATCTTTTCCATTTCTTTATTCGTCACCTATGAGGCACGTATACTCCAAAAAAAGAGCATCTTGTCAGTGTTGAACATTTGAATATGACAGGACAGTGCACTTCAAATAACACTTGGAACCCTATATTTTTGTCTTGTTGTCATGTCTGTGTTAGTGTCCTTGCTTCTTAGTTCTTTATATATCTCACAGTTGTTGGGTTTGCTTCAATTCCTCCCTTAGCTTCTCTGATATTATTACTTAAAGAGCCACAGCATTTTACAGCACGCTCTCCATCTGCCATTCATTGATCTTTCTCTCATGTGCATACTGTCGACTTGAATAGGGTTTCATTTGGATATTTCTATAATTAATGGCATAGGTTTTGGAATTTTTCTGGATAGTCTTTTACGGGAATATGGGGTTTAATTTGAAATTATGTTGTCAGTGGCCGAAAAGAAAGTCAAAGAAAAAGGGGAAAAAAATCTGAGTGCTGACAAATTTATGGGGATTAAGCATCTTCTTCTAAACCCTATCTCGGGGTTTAATACTAGTTGAATTAAATATGGAAACTAATATAGTGTGTTAGGATCCTATTGAAGTCCCACATTCGGTAGTATAGGATGCCTAGGTGGGTTTATAATCTTGGAGACTCTACTTTCCCAACAAGCTAGTCTTTTGGGAGAGGATCTCCTGCAAAGTTGTAACATAGTGCTTTAGTGGTAACTTTGTTGATGTAAAGCCTAAATTATTTATTCAAAAGGATAAATTGGATTCGTGATTGATTACAAAAGGTTGGATTTCATGTATTTTTTTTGAGCCCTGTAAGCATGGACCTAAAAGGCCTTCTACTAATGCCTGCATTATAACGGATAGAATATTTCTCTCTCTCTCTCTCTCTCTCTCTCTCTCTCTCTGTGATTCCCTTATATATATATATATATATATATATATATGTACATATGTGTATGTGTGTGTATTCATGTATAACTACAAAAGTCTTATTTTGAATTAAATTAAAAATAGTTTTGACATATTTTGCACATTCTACACATAGATAATTGTATTTTTATCAGATTACTTGTCTGAGATTCATTCCTGACAAAATGCACCAACTGTTAGGCAATTTAATGTTGTCACTTTTAGTCTTATCAGTGACATGTGATGAGATTCTCTCTTGGATGAATTGTTGGAACCCAAGGCTCTACAAATTTCAATTCTGTATCATGTACCCATATGCAGTCATATTATTTTTTACTATATTTAAGTTTTGCCTCATTCTGCATTGAATTTTCCTTTGGAACATTTATATTAGACATTAGAGATTATGGACACCTGATTGTCTCTGTTTGTGTTTTGGGTTCCACTTTGATTCAGTTGGTTAATTGGTTGAATACTTCACAGACGTCTAATAATTGTCACTCACAAAAACTCCTAGCCTCCTACTCAATGTTATTTATAAAATTACAGAACTTCTTATTTATCACATCTAATAATGGAGTGAGTTTTCATCTAGACTTATTTTGGGACTGTGTTAAATGTATTCATTTGTATAGAACTGTCACTGATGTCACTTTTTGTGATTGAGGTTTAGGTCAATGTCCTGACCCACACAAGCAAGGTGGATATAACTACTCAGCAACAAAAATGCATAAAAAAACTGCAAAATAAATATGCAAACCAAGACATGCATGAACTTTATTGTGAAGCACCTAGTGATGTTGATGGAAGACCTATATTAATTTTGAGTCATGATGGAAGGGCAGAGAATGGAGTTAACAGTTTTTCTTCTAGTAGCCAAATAGATGAATGTGTTTCATCAGTGTCTGAAGGCTTGACTAGGAAGCTAGAAACACCGGATAGAGAACAATTTGATGAGAGCAGAGACTGCTCTGCTACCGGCAGGAATGTTGCTGAAAGGAGTTCTTCTGCAGAGGATCGTGTTAGCATAATATCTGCTGAAGTTCCAGATCTTTGCAAGACTTTGGAACAGGAACATGAACATATCCATTCTACATGTCACTTAGCCTCGGGCCATAGTGGCAATAAAAAGGACACAATGGGGACTGATTTTCTAGACAAAGTTTCTGATGATCCAGAGTTCCAACTATCAAAACAAGGCCTAGTAAAAGATTCTGTTGAAACTAATAATGGATCCGAAGTTGTCCTTGGTGGTGCTGTTTGGGATATCTTCCGTCGGCAAGATGTGCCAAAACTAATAGAGTACCTAAGAAAGCACAAGAAGGAATTCCGTCACCTTTGCAACTATCCTGTGAATTCTGTGAGAAGCTTTACCTTTGAATTATCACTGTATTAGTCCTCTGTCGAGAACTAATTCCTCTTATAATGCTGGTTTCAGGTTATACATCCCATTCATGATCAGACTCTATTCTTAAATGAGAAACATAAAAAACAACTGAAACAAGAGTTCAGTAAGATACCCACTTGATTTCCTGACTTTAGACTTTCAAAATTGGAAAGTATTATCACATTATAGTAATTACTCTATCTTTTCTGCTCTATGCAGATGTTGAACCCTGGACTTTTGAGCAACACCTTGGTGAGGCTGTTTTTATTCCTGCTGGGTGTCCACATCAAGTGAGAAATAGACAAGTATTGATCTTCTAGTGACAAAACTGTATAATCAAAATTCTAGAATATATCGTATGCATCTCATACATTTAGGGAAAAATTGATTTCTTGGTATATGATTTAATATCTAGTTTCTTCATATAGTTTTCCTTGCGGTTAAAAAATATTTCGAAGTCATACTTATCAATATCTGATACTAGTTACAATGAATAAAGCTGCCCTATGCAATGGTGTCTTTGAATAGGTCGAGATATTGTAGTCAAGAGGATTTTTGTAACAAGAATAGGTCAAGCTAAACACGGACATAATTCATAACCTTATATGGTAATAACCTCAGATCCTATATGGAGAAGAAATCTGACAATAATATTATTCTCCTTAATACTTTAATAGTAAGGTCCTATCAAGAAAATAAGGGTGGGACTTTCTTCATAGAGTAAACAAATGTTTTGCCCTATTTTTAAATGAATGGTAATCAATAGCAACTTTTATTAAAATATTTTATAGCTTCATTGTTTGGATTATTATGAATGTTATTTTCTCATATTTGCATTGCTTTTAACTCCATTTTATCATTAACCAGTCTTGTACAAAGGTAGCACTTGATTTTGTTTCTCCGGAAAATATTGAGGAATGTTTACGGCTAACTGAAGAGTTTCGTTTGCTCCCAAAAAGCCATAGAGCCAAGGAGGACAAATTAGAGGTTAGTTTGTCTATTTTCTATTTCTCATCTTGTTCATGTTGACTGAGTCTTTTTTTTCTTTCTGCAGCTGTTGGTTTGGTTTTTGTGTGTTCTCGTTTAGTCACTTTTTCTCCAAAATTTCTGTCTTGTTTATATCATAGCTTTGCATTACAAAAAGGCCACCCATCTAAATATGTTGTGTCTTGGAAAAATGTATTGCAAAATTGCTCATTTTTTTACGTTCACAGGTTAAAAAGATGACTCTTTATGCTGTAAGTTCGGCTGTTAGAGATGTTAAAAGACTGATGAAGGCTACTGAGTAAGACTGGTTCTTTCTTCTTAACACTACAAATATTTTCATTGTTAATTTGAGGAATCACTTAATATGATAAACATATGGATGGTTGTTTATTTGAATTTTACTCTCTCAACAGTTAAGTTGGGTGGTCTGGTACCCTGGTTATGGATGTTGAAGACTGCCATGCAATCTACAGTTACATAAGGTAAATACTCATCTAGAATCTCCTACTAGTATTGTTACAGGGGTTTGTTTTATGTATAAAACGTATTCTGTCGTCAGAATTGTTATCCATTTAGAATCAAATAATCGGAGCATGAAATAGAACTTAATGGGGTTGACTTGGTGAGTTTTAATCGTAATATTAATATGTTGATATGGCAACTGATGCAGTTCTGTACTCTGGCCTGCCATAGCATTTCTCACTGCTTCAACTTGCCCTCTTCTCCAAGTCCCAATGCCACAAGTGGGCACACAAAATTGAGACAGGAGGTAATCTTTCCCTGTCATGGCCCTATTGGGATGAATGAACGTCAATGTTTGAGAATTGTGATAGATGTTCTGGGAGTCTATGAAGATTTAATCCAGCGGTTCTTTTTGGATTTTGGTCTGGGTTGCAGATGGGGATGGTGGGTGACGTGCATATATATATATATATATTGAGTTCTATGTGATTTGGCATATAATAATCCACGTAAGTGCCATTAACGGCCACGTTAGCATACTCAGTTAAATAAATAACTGCATAGTGAGTGGAGGACCAAATTAGAATGTTATGAAAAATAGGAGGACAACATTGTCTAGGTCTAAAAGATCAAATTGAATCTTTTTTAAAATCAGGATCAAAAGTATAATTGAACTAAATATATGTTGTAGTAGTTTTTCTCTTAACATGTTTTTATTCGGATAAAATGTATTAGCGTAGGTGATACTTGATTGTATGACATAATGCTACCATATGTTTATTTATAACTGTACAAGTTCAGGCAAGTATAGAAGCTCTTATTTGTGCAACAATGTGTTTATATAAAAGTAATGTTATAACGTCCGAGGCGAAGACGACCAGAAAAAGGAGTCCAGAATTATTTCTTTTTTTCAGCATAATAAGATTTTTTGTTGCGCCTCTTTGTTTTTGACATTATACTAGCAACTTGTAATGAAGCCATTCTTTCAAACAGTGAACAAATACTTGGTAGTAAACTAGCATCGGAAATCATTTGATCTCATGCCTAAATTCAATAAAACTTGTTTCATGTCTTGGTAAATGATCATTAACAACAAGAGATAGATAGAAAAAAAGATAGAATTTAAAACAATTTTTTTTTTTTAAAAAAAATTATGTTTACAAGGTTTCGGGATCTTCGGATTCTGATCAGTGTTAAAACAAAATCCAATATATTTAGTTAGGTCTTAACTTAAAGAATTGTATATAATTCACCTTTACCCAGAAAAATTCTAAACATGGTAAGAGTTTTTATTTTCATATTTATGAAGATACTTAAATAGTATATTTTGGGAAAGAGATATATTTAACGTTACTATAATTCTATGGAAGAGTAGAAGTAATATTCAAACAATTGGTTTTATAATTACAATAATAATTTACAACTTAGTAAGACATTTCGTTTTCTTCATAAATTTATTTATGACATGCAAGCCATATTGATGTCAAAATACTGATTTATAAGGTAAAATGGATATCTAATATAAGGAAAATTTGCATATTTAATGTTACTATTTGTGTTACCCAAAATGACGTTATTTTGAAGAGAGTCTATGAATGAGGGGGATTAATTATAATTTAAAAATTTGTAATTGGATCATTGTTAATTTAAAGATTCTTTTTAATCCCTTTTGTTAAAGGAATGATATTTTAGTACTTCAACTTATTTGAAGTTTTCAAATTTAGACAGTTGTGGACTTATTGCAATGTGATAAAAAGACCAGAGGTTGAATTATTTGTATAATAAAAGCCAAAGAAAAATAGAGCTTTTCTTTTTTATTAAAAATATTTTTTATGCCTTTTGTATAATAAATTATACAATTTTTTTTTGAAGTAAGGTTAAATTACATCTTATACCTCTAATTTCTACAATTAAATTTTTCTCTTTTGATATTTTGATATGCTAATATATATATATATATATATATATATATATGTGTGTGTGTGTGTGTGTGTGTAAAAACCTCTAATCCACTTTACTTTTTGTTAAAAAAGTTTATTTTTGCATTAAATAAAATAAAAAGTAATAAGGTTCAGAAATATACCACCCTGGTGGAGCATGGCGAAATCTACAAGATATATCTACCCTAAGATTGTCAATATAAGTGAAAATTACAGAATTAAAAGATTGAGTAATGATTCTTTTGTCATGGAGAGAAGTGAAAAGCGTCGCTGGGCATATATGGTGCTTTGTGAGAAGTGTCATTCCTTGTTTCTCCGATAAAATAAATTCCACTGAGCTATACTGGTCCTCAGAAGCATCTGCAATATGGATACCCTTGAGCAATGTTGAAATTTTCGTCTCATTTTTCAGTAACAAAAAAAAAAGAGGCAAATGCCTCTGCCCAATCGTAAGAAAAGCTTAAAACATATTCCTGTTATGTCTTTTTGAGTGAACAAGCTTACAGATTATTCTGTTGGTGAGACTCGTGTGTTGGGAAACTATTATTTCTTTGGTCTTGCTCCTTGGAAGGATGCTTCGGCCTCCTTATTCTTGGCCTCTAATATCAATGATTACACATGCTTTGAATTGAATCTTCATCATCTTCACACTCCCATGCTTTTAAATCAATGGCGTTTGGACCCCCACAGGTAGCATGTTTGTCTGCACGAAGATCAGATGGTCAAGATGGATGGACAAGCTTATGTTCAAGGTCGTTGGATGAGATCCAACGATCACGATTAGAGTTAATAAAAAGCTTTGTCTCACCAATCTTTTTTTTTTAAAGCTCTAACCCTCCAACCAACCAGATGAGTTGCATTGTCTCGCGCCTGACTTGCTTGCACCACGATCCAATGAGTTGGTCTCTGCACGAGTCAGGTGATGGTAAAAGTGGGTCAAGCTCATGGGTAGGTGGGATGGACACGTGATGGCATCTGGTTGGCTGAGGGGTGATAGCATAAAAAAAAAGAGTTAGTCAAAAGGTGCGTTTCACTAACTCTATTCGTGATTATTAGATTTAAGAGATCCAACGGTCACAAATAAAAGCTTGTCCACCCATCTTCATTATCCGATCCGAAAATTGGACGGTGGGCATGGAGACAGGCACATTGCCCCAACAGGTAGCAAATCTGAATGCCATTGATTGAGGTATGATTGGCACAAAAAATTAGATAACTCCCGCTTTGTAAGCCTGATGACTCTCAACATATGACATAATTTCACAACTAAAGCATTTATAATAACACAAAAGCATATATTTTCGTTGCATCTGAAGTTAATAATGTCATCATTGTCTGACAAAATATACATGCTTAACTGTTTCCAAGAATTCCAGTACCATCTCTACCAAAATTAGATTTCTAAAATTCCTACAAACAATCAATTTGGGCGAATAAATTACATTATCATCATTGTCTGACAAAATATACATCCTTAACTGTTTCTAAGAATTCCAATATGATCTCTACCAAAAGTAGAGATTTCTGAAATTCCTACAAACAGTCAATTTGTGCAAATAAATTACATTATCATCAATTTCCAATATCTACTCTATTCACATACTACTAAACGGAAGGGCATCTTCCCTATAGGATTACAAAGTCAACTCTAGAATCAAGTACAGATCCAAGGCTGCAACAAAACGTAGACAGGGCCCAATGGCACAAATTCGGCGCACTCTTCAATCAGCTATCTCTGCTATTCAACTTGCAGAGCCTCAGACTCTAAAACAACATGTTGTGGCATTTACTTGTGGCATTTAAGTAAAAGAATGGTTTTAGAACTCAAGAAATCATTTCTAGATTTTTAGCTTTCATCTTCAAAGAATTAATCATGGATTCAATATAAATTATAGGAATAATCAATAAATAAAATAGCATAACAGGGAGGAACATCCAACAGAACTAGAATAGTCCAACTGATACACAACAGCCTGTCCCAACTTCCATGTTCTCTACGTCACCCAACCGTGACGTGGCCCTTAGATCCAAATTTCCTAACTAATTACAATAATCTCCCTCCCCCTCCCGTGAGTGGTCTCGAATCATGGAGTTAGCACCACCAAACCTCTACTAGCTGAGGTTTACTGTTATAGCATCACTATTCCCAAACGAGTTCCTCCCGTGTAACCAACCTTGTCAATTTCTTAGTCCAATATTTTCCTTTCGAAAATCATAGTTGTTCTCCCTTGAATGGGGACAAACAATTCCAAACATAGAAGTCAAACAATTCCAAACATAGAAGTCTTAGTTATCCATTTTAAGGACAACAAAAATATCTCAAAAATATCTTTTTCCATAAACATAATTGTCCCAACATGTAACTAAAAAATATATAAATCAACAACAGCTTGAAATCTAAATGACATTTAAACATTTGGATACAAGAAGAAAGGCACCAAAAAAATTTCTAGACATTTTAAATATAAAGAAAGTTATAAACAACTATAACAAGATATCAATTATTACAAACCAAGGAAGTTACATTAGTAGTTTTATCTACCTTTGAAATCCACTCCAAAATACTAGAAGAAACCTCAGAGGTCTGACGTAGGAAACTTAGATGTATACACATGAAAATGTAGAGAAATGTTTAGAATCATGAATTTTGGAGAATCAGGGGCACTACAGCAGTAGTCTCACCATTGCAGAGATAAGACCTAGGAAGCAGGCCCTTCTTGGGTAACCTGCTGCTACAGCAGTGGGTCACAGATCTAGAGAAGGTGCTACATTCCGCGCATTGCAATGATTGTTGGATTTCTATGATTTTTCGTTCCCAAAACTCCATTCCAACAAGTGCCAAAGTCCCAAAAATAATTCTAAACATTCTAAACAAGATTTGAAAACCGAAAACAGAACCTCAATCATCAAGAAAACACTCTATAACTCATAAACTTCACATATTTCTAAGAATTCCAATTTCAAGAAAAATACTAGGGTTCATACAATACCGTCTAAAATATGTGTTTTCCAACCAAAATCAAACTTCAATCAGCTCTAAAACCATGGAAATGAGTTTAGGATTCCACCCATACCACTAATTCATGAATTTACCCACTTCTCCACTGTAGGTTCCCATAAACTCGATGAAACAGTGTTAATTCAAGAGTATAATCTAAAGTGGGGTGAATAGAGTATATGCATTTTTTTTTTCATAAAAGAAAACTCACTACAACAAAGATAAGCCATACCTACGGAAAATTAAGTCTGAGATACATTAGTTTCAGTAGGAAAAGAGGATTTCCTATTACGTTAGTATTGATTTTCTGTAGTAGCTAATTGGATAATCGCTACAGAGACAACTATTGAATTCCGTTTGAAAAATAAATTGCTACTACGCTATTGCTATTGTATTTTAGTCACAAAAGTCATTTAGATGTATGGCAATCTGGTGATAATATGTGGTTGCGATTGCTCTTCAACCAACGACTCGGGGGAGTGGCACCAATGCCACACTCTTCTCTATGATGCAAGCTGGATGGAGCCCCTGTGCCACAGTTAAGACTCTTCTTTGTGGCATCGCGCGGGGGAACCCTGCGCCACACTATTATATGTGGCTCGGGGGTCCAAACTTCATGCCACATATAATAGTGTGGCGTGGGGGTTGGCCCCCTATGCCACACTTATATTACACAAATGAAAAAAATTTATTATTTTTAGATTAGTTATAATTTTTTATTTAATAATAAAATTAACTATAATTATTGTGATTAATTTTATATGTATCATATTGTAGTTAACAAACAGTTAAATTTAGGGTTTAAAAGTGATTTGAATATTATAAATTTACAGATTTCAATGGATAAATTTTTATTTCAATCAATTATTGTACAATTGGTCCTCCAGCTTGTTCTTCTTTCTATTATCACATTCAACACCTACTTATCAGTTTCATTTACATTGACCACCAACAGTTTTTCTTCAAAATCAATCAATCCAGAAATTACGAAATGCACAGTGTCGTCCTTCCTGTGAAGACATAACATGAAAAGTGATTAGGAATGAATAAAGTCATTACAAAGTGATATTACAGTAAATGATGACATATCAGTTGAAGAAATGAAAGAAATGAAAATGCATATAACATTCTATATCTGTTGTGTAGACTGTAAATAAGAACAAAGTGCAATTTTATTCCTTCTCGTAATAACAATTTGTTCAGACAAAGTAGATGTTTGTTCTGTCTGAGAAGAAAAAGAAATTGCAAGGAGAGAAGACAACAGAAAACAATATAGAAAAAGCTGAATAAAACTAGAGCAGAGAAGAGGAAATACCAGTGAACGCTAAGCACAGAGAAATAAGACAAGTGCATTAGCTGAAGAAACTATTATATAAACATATTTCCGCGGGAAGTGGGAATTTCATAAGGGCGCTAGCAAATTTAGATGAAAATGAAATATAGCACGAAAAAAATGAAAAAATACAGAAACTATGTACTAACATTTGATTATTAAATAAGCTTTTATGGTTTTATATTATTATATATTATAATAAGAAAACATATTTATTATAATAATATACTAGAATAATACTAAAATAATGCATGTTATATATTAAATATTATAATAACATAATTATGAATTGTGATATAAAATCATTTAAAGTTGTTTCAATAACTATTATAAAATAATTAAATTTTAATTAAAAATATTTATTATAAATAAATAAAAAATTATTATAAAATAATAATTCAAATAATTATTATTTTATAATAATTGTAATAGGCATATACAAAAATGGCGCGGGATTGAGGGCTATGGTGCGTGGCCCTAGCGCCATATATTTAATTTTTTTTTTACTTTTCCTATTAAATTTTTACACCTACCCACACTGATCTACCCACTCCCTGATACCCCTTTACTCCCTATATAATTACTATTTATTTTTAGTCGTACTCCCTATATAATTATTAATTTAAGATAAAACTTATAATTAATATTTAATTTAAACATTGTCACAGTGTGGATTGTAAATAAAAAAAGTTAATTACTAATTTAAGAAAGGACTTATAACTAAGATTTAATTTAAACAATGGGGGTTGTTATAAGTGTTTAAATTAAATATTAATTATAAGTCTTTTCTTAAATTAATAATTACTTTACAAGTAAATTTTAAGTCTTTTCTTAAAAAAATATAATTTTAATTAAACAAGTGTGGAAAATGAGAGAGAAACCCAGAAGTGAAAGGAACTCAATTTCAAAGTAAAGATCCATTTTTTATGGGTCCCACTATAACGTCTTGCCTGTTGAGTGGTCAGGCTTTTAAATTTAACTAGAAAAAAGAAAAACAACAATCAGGGTCATTGGATCGCGTGGATCCAATAGCCCATAACTTCAACCCAACACGCAATCTGGATCTATATCCTTTAAATCCGACGGTGGAGATGCACTAAGGAGGGTCTCATACTTCTAAAGTATGGGAGAGAAACCGAATCCATCTCTTGCCATTTCCCTATTGCTATTTACTCTCCTATCCATTTATATAGAATTTGTCACAAAATCATAATTCAACATTCTCGGTTGGTTTTTCTCTCTTCATTTATGTATCTCTTTTCTTTCCACTTCCTTAAGAAAAATGAAGATCCATTCTCATCGGAGATGGATGTACAATAGATTAAATCTTGGAATGAAGGGTTATATAGATAAATTTTTACTTGGGTTAGAGGAATTTGTTGCCTTTACTGGGTGACATGTGATGGATGGAAAGATCTGGTACCCCTGCTCAAAATACAAAAATGGTACCTATATGGTGTTGAGGACTTTAAAGTGGATCTTTACAAAAGAGGCTTTCAACCAGGATACTGGTGCTGGCTTTTCACGGTGAAGTTGGTAGTGAAGCTACAGCTTCAACTTTTGTTGATATTGTTATTCAAGTAGATCGATATTTACTATTGTCGAAGGGAATGCTCAATATGAAGCCATTATCTTAAATGCAACCAGACAAGATTAGGATATCAGAGATGATTCAGAACCAGAGAATAAGAATACTTGTAATTTAAATACCAACGAACTTCCAAATCCAGAAGCTCATAGGTTCTTTGATCTGCTAAATGCCTACCAGAGGCCATTTTGGCCAGGTTATATTGTCTATTGCAGTTAGAATGTTAACTCTGAAATCAGAAGGTAACATTTTGGTTCAAGCATTCAACAACACAAAAGATCTTATGGGAAAGATTAGTCCTGTTTCTCGTGCTCACGATTTGGTAGAGGATGAATTTGTCAAGATGTATTGACATAAATGATGGAAAGTTATACATGTTCTAAAGCCATGATTGTCACATTTTCATGGAATGTTTGCTATTCATTGCATTCATTGCATTGCCAGAACAAGTTTAGAGGCCTTTCACTGAGATAATTCAATTTTTCAGAGACTTGTGTTCAGCAACGTTGAAAGTTATGAGTTATTACAAATGGAGCATAACCCCTGAATTTTTTAATACGACAATTATCTTATACTAGTTTGTAACTATTTTTAATTAATATCTAATTTTAGATAAATATGAAGCACAAAATAAATTTTAGATTAATGTAAAGTAAAGAGATAATTTTAATATATATATGTTATTACATTAATACCTTAAACAATATACAATTTCATTAAATTGTTCATTTGTGTTTATTTACAAATATAATTATACTTACTAAATATTTAATACTTACATATAATAATAATAAGGCAAAAGTATACTTTACATTCATAATGTTTACCTTGATTTTCATTCAAATCTCTCGACTTTTTTTTTTGTGTCAAATATGTCTTACATGTTTCAAATTTTTTTAGATATACCATTTTTTAACACCGTCAGTTGGTTAACGGAGATACTGATATGACACATGATGTGAGTAAAATTTTTTCAACGTCATATGCCACGTAATTTTCATGCATTTGCCACCTGGACACCACATGGCAAGACCATGTAAATTGACCAAAACACCCCTGATTTCATTTAACTCTGTTGACCCTAAGGCTTTATGCCATAAGTTTTGATGATGACAAATGTATTTGAATTGTAGCATTGATATATATTATGCCATAAGTTTTGATGATGACAAATGTATTTGAATTATAGCATTGATATATATAAAGATTAATTATCATATATATGCTACAAGTACTTAAGCATGATTATGTTATTTAATATGTTTGTTGCATATATTGAATCATGCTATTGAACTAACAATTGGGTTTGCAAGTAAGATATGTTTTATAGGTTGGTTCAAAACAAGAAGAGTAAGCATTGTATTGAAGAACAAGGAAAAGTAATATCATGCTTCACTCAAGGAAAGCAACATACAAGGACAAAGCTCCAAGAAATAAAGAATTAGAAGATTTGAAGTCTTGGAAGCTTGGATGCATCAAGATAGCCTATGTGTTTACATTAGGTATATTTTATATAGGCTAGTATACTTGTGCAACTCAATGATTTAGATTTACATACATTGGCTCAAGCATTTTAAACAAAAAGATAGTAAGATATGAAGTTTTACAAAAGTTATTTTTTTTGACCTTTGGTCACTCCTTATATCATATCTCATAAATGAAAAATCGGTTTTTCAGGTATTTTAATCTCATTTGATATTAGACTTAAAGATATTTTCAACGGTATATTATTTATTCAAAACGGAGTCCAAATGAGAAATAATGACTATTTAAAGTATAGTTTGAAAAACTGAAAGTTGATTTTACTGTACTAAAAAATTATTCTGTTCTGACCTATAGTCAGTGTTTTGATTATATCTTTTAAAAGAAAAATAATTTTTGAGTAAAACTTAGCTCATTTGAAACTAGACTCCAAGAGCTTTCCAATGGTATATTATTTGTTTAAAACGGAGTTCAAATGAGGGAGTTATGAATTTTTAAAGAAAGCTCAAAATCTGTATTTCGCTACTGCCAGCCGGTGGTCGACCACCCCAT
Organism: Biancaea sappan; assembly: GCA_037074585.1. Classification (NCBI taxonomy): domain Eukaryota; kingdom Viridiplantae; phylum Streptophyta; class Magnoliopsida; order Fabales; family Fabaceae; genus Biancaea; species Biancaea sappan. The sequence continues at coordinate 33,321,776 of CM073499.1, forward strand.
CTACACTGGTCGACCAACGTGACTGATGAATCACTTTTGGACTACACTGGTCGACCAACGTGCCACACTGGTCGACCAATGGACACCTGGACTGCACTATAAGTGCTGTAACGGCTATATAACGGCTAGTTTTGTAAAATCTTATATATATGACCTTAGATACACGATTTTGAGCTAGAACAAAGTGCTACAATGTGATATTAACTTCTTCTATCATCTTTGAGAGAAAGGAAAGCATTATTGAGCCAAATCTTGCATATTCTCTATCATTAGAGTTATTAGAGCTTCATTTGTATTCATCTACTATTTAGAGAGAGTTTCTTTGTATTGTTGATTTTGATCAACACCAATATTATTCTGAGTTGAGGTTTGCAAGTACCGGTGTTGGAAGAACTTGCTTTGGGTTGAGGAGGAGCCCGGATTCATAAATTCTCCATTGTGGTTTCGCAAATATCCGGATCGAATTTGCGTGGTTGTAGTGGTTTGCAAGTACCCGGATTAAACTTGCAATTATAGTGGAAATACTCAAGTGGTCTCTTGACAACTGGATGTAGGCTTGGATTAGCCGAACCAGTATAAATCTCCGAGTTTGCTCTCTCTATCCCTTCCTCCTTTACTTGTGCTTATTGTTATCTATTCTTTATTTCCTTGCTCTTCATAATTATTCATCTTGATAGCACATTGATTTTCTGTGTTGTATTTATTATCCTAAACATTGTACTTTTATAGAAAATCATTTTAACTTCCAATAAAGTTTTGTGAAAAATTTATAAAACCCAATTCACCCCCCCTCTTGGGTTCCAACCATTACTTTCAAACTCCAGCCCTTGTGTCATTTAAGGGATTTCACCTCTCTGGCTCCAATATTTATTGAGAAAGTGGAACGACATTGCCTCAAGGGCTCCTTCAACCTAGTGGACGACCAACGTCAAGACCGGCAATGACAACTATGGGCACGGCGGCAGAGGTCGTCGATGGCGAGGAACATGTACCCTCGTTGCCCCTCTCTTATTTTCTGCCCTAACTGAGAATTTTTCCCCCAATCTGAATCTTGCCCTACTTTTCTGAAATTTAGCCCTAATCTAAAGCTTTCCTAATTTTTTGAAATTTAGCCCTAAAATGAATAATCTTACCCTAATAAACTCCAAGGGTTTAGCCCCAATATGAATCTCCCTAACTTTGCATACTCGGCCCAATCTAAATCTCCTTTCCAGTATACTTATCAGAACATAATTCGAAAAAGAGCTAAAGTGGATGCTTTTAGGGCTCGGAAAAGGGGCTTCAATTTTAAAAAAAAAGAGCATACCAGATTATGTGATCTGAAGGATACATGATTGTATCTCATTGTAAAAATTGAGATTTTTTTTTGCAGTCACAAGCATATGTTGAACACGTTTTGCATATGTGTAATCTGAAGCAGTTGAGTTCTCCAAAGCATATGGGTTCATTTTCACTACTACCACGTTTTGCTTTTCACTGCTACCATGATTTGCACTTTAAGTGCATTTATGTTGAACATGTGCAAGTGATAGTCCACTTGCTTGCTAGATTTGTTTGCACTTTGATTTTTTGTTTGTTAGTCCCTAATTTTGTCAATATTGATTTTTTCTTTGTTAGTCCATATTGGTTGTTTCTTTCTGACTTAAGTCCACTTGCTTGCCATATTGGTTGTTTCTTTCTGACTAAAGTCCACTTACTTGCTATATTTGTTTGCACTTTGTCTGATTTTTTGTTGGTTAGTCTTTAATTTTTGTCAATATTGTTTGTTAGTCCTTAATTTTATCAATATTTATTTTTTGTTTGTACATTAACTGATTTCTTTGATGACAAAAGGCCAAGGCCAAGGTTTTTTTAATTATTTATTAGTTAAAAGGAATGAACAAATTTGTCTATGTTTTTTATGTCTTAAAGTCTTTTTTTTAATGTGTTTTATATAATGCCTTATTTTATGTCCTCTGATTAGGTGCTTTTTATTTGGGCTTGCAATGAATATTTTTTCTGTGAAAGTTTACCATGGTCCTCAACTTCTAGAGGGAGGATATGTTGGCGATGAAGCTGACATATGGAGTGCTTGTGACTCTGATAGGTGGAGTTACACTACAGGAAAAATTGAATTTAGTGGCGGTTGTTATCCACATATAGTGGTGGTTCCAACTGCCACTAGCATATTTAGTGGCGGTTTTGAAAACCGTCATTAAATCATGCGCCACAAGCCTTTTAGTGGTGGTTCCATGTAATCATGGGAATAACCACCACTAAATTACAAATGCCAAAATCACCACTAAATTAGTTAAATTTAGTTTAAACCGCCACTATTATTTCAAATGCTTTTTAAACCACTGCTAAGTGTAAAACAATTTTAAAAAATATATTATATTTTAAACAATTATATATAAAAATATATATTTCAAAAAATTATATATAGGAATGGCAACGGGGTGGGACAGGGAGTGCCTCCCTCATCCCCGTCCGTCAAATCTCCCTCCGTCCCCACCCCTATCCCTAACGTGGGGGGCGAGGTCATTGAAAAAATTCTAAAATATAAAAAAAGAAAAAAATTCTGTAATACATAAATTTACCTATATAATGAAACATAAGAGGCTAAAATTATAGATTAAAATGGTCATTCAACTTCTCCAAAAGGACCAAAACTTCATTACATCATCACTTAGTATATGTTCAAGAAACAAAGATAAAAGCTCAAATACATTGTCCATAACAAATATAAAAGATCAAAACACATGAAAATTCGAATACAATATTCTTTATTGGTCACACCAAATCATCATGTGCTTGATTTACTTGTTCCTTGGTACTTTCCTACAAAATACAAATTCAAACAAATTATATATAATACAAGATATATGTGAGAAACAATACTTTAAAACAAATATTATTTAATAAAAAACAATAATATTATTTACTTGTTCTAGGTCGCACCTCACACTTTAATATATCATCTTGTTCATCACATCTTAGCTTTTTACAGAACCATAGTACTTTCCTACAAGATAAAAATCAAACAAATATTAGTAAGTAAATATATTAGAAAAGGATAATAAAAATTAAAATTAACTTGCTCCATCATCATCATCATCCATTTCTTCAAGAATACTGTTGACTTTAATCATTTTTTGCCTAAAAAGAAACAATTAAAGAGTCAAACAAATTTTGAATAAAGAAACAAAATATGAATCAATATTAGAATATATTACCTTCTACTTTATGGCGTAACCAATTTTGAGTACACATCAATGCTTCTAATGTTTTCTCAGTCAATTTACTATGATGTGGACTCAATACACGACCAGCAGTACTAAAAGCAGACTTTGAAGCAACTATAGAGATTGGAATAGCCAAAAAATCTCTTGTAATTCGTTGCAAAGTAGGATACTTCAAACCATTTTGTTTCCACCAACCCAACATGTAAAAGTCTTTAGTAGTTGTTACATCAAGTAACACAAACTCTTCTAAATAGTAATCTAATTTAGACCTGCATACTGTACTTGAAACATTTTCTCTGACATATTGAAACCACTTATTTTCCAACTTTCTTTCCTCACATGAGAATTGGGGTTCGTCAAAGTTGAGGAAGAAGCATCACCACTAGAAGAACCATGACTCTTATTCGTAACTTGATATTCGTTAACCAATCTCTAAAACGTTACTTTCACCTTATGCAATTCAATAGAAAATTCATCTCCATACATGAGAGGAAAGAGGTAATTCAATACAGTCATTTTATATCAAGGATCCAACACAATACCTATGGCCATAACTCCATTAATCGATCCTTAATATTTATCAAACTTCATAATCATATTAGCGGCCATGCTTTTGATAATGTCACAAAAACTATTAACCCACTCCTAAAAGACAATCTAATTTTACAAACTTTTAGAAAATAAATATTTGAGGTCAGATATTGAAAGCCTGGAAATAATTCAGTGACACTATAAAATAATTCTAACTTACCACAAATATCTTTTGCCATTTTCCAATCCTCTTCACTAGGAAAACTCTTATATTGAGGTTCACATTGCTTTAATCATTGGAAAATATCTTGATATGGTAAAGTAGAAGCAATTATCAAATAAGTAGAGTTCCACCTAGTTCTGCAATCAAGAACTTGCTTCTTTGAATAATTTAGATTCAATTGGAGGCAAGTATCACTAAATTTTTCCTCCTTCTTTGGTGTTGCAGTCCAAAAAGCAACATTTTCTCTAACTTTTTCAATTGCATCAGAAATTGTCATCAACCCATCTTTCACTATCAAATTTAGCACATGAGCACAACAATGCATATGAAATAATTTACCTCTCAAAATAAAGGAAGAACTTAGAATCTTATCAAACAAATGATCAATCATGGCATCATTAGTGCTAGCATTATCAACAGTCAAAGTTGACAACTTTCTATCAATATTTTAATCGGATAAACATTCAACGAACACATCAGAAAGAACTTCAGCAATGTGTGGTGTAAACATATAAACAAACCTATAACAAATTATAATAACTATTACAAAGTAGCACATAAACAAACATAGAACAAACTATGATAAATATGACAAGAGATAAAAAGATTAAAAGAATAAAACATTACCCCACAATCAAGCTTTGCAAAGTCCAACTATCATCAATGTAATAGGCTATGATGAACATGTATCCTTTATTTTGATTGGTTGATATCCACATATAAGTTGTTATTGTAATACAACTTGAGTTCTTTGCAAGTAATTTCATTACTCTAGCCTTCTCACTCATATATTTTCATTATGTTGCCCTTCATTGTATTGCGAGAATTTACTTTGAACATTAGTTGGAGAGAATTGACAAATCTTCTAAACTCGACTTAATCAACCACCGCAAGAGGATACTCATGCATTATAATCATTCTTGCAAGTTTCCTTCTTGCATTATCAAGATTAAATGTGAATGTGCCAACCATAACTGATTCACTCTTATTTCCTACTGAAGTAGAGGATTGTTGCAAAGTGTTTATAATTGATTATTGTAGATCCCTCACAGTACGAAGCTTACAACTCTTAATGCGGTCATGTAAGTGTTTTGTACCTTGTCTACTATCCCTACCAAGTTTCTTATTGCAATATTTGCATATTACTTTCCACCTATCATCTATTTTCTCCCTTTTAAAGTGTGCCCAAGCTTGTGAGGTTAATTGTCTTTTATTTGGACTTATTTGTGCACTGACATCTTCTTGTTCTAACTCAATACTGACTTCACTAGGGGGAGGATTTTCATTTTCATTTTCTTGTGTTCCTTCCATTTGGATTTGAAGTAGTTCCAAGTGAAATTTTCTCCTTTTCTATTGGAATATTAAATGACTGATCTTCAGTCATATTTAAATAACCAAACTAAAAGAAAATGACTTTATTAAAATTGACTAAAAAAACAGTTTATTGATATAATCTAAATGATGACATTCTTTCTTATTTTGCCATATCTTTGCTTCACAGCTGTAACTAAAGTAGTAACAGATACTAGTTGGGATTATTGGATGAATCATCTTTTAGACTAGGATGATTTCTAGGATCTTTCAATCAAAAAATTTTGTCTCCAAACATCTTAGCATATACTTATTAAACTAAAAAAATGAGTTTAACATAAATATCAAGTAAAAGATAGTCTTGCTCTATATGTAAATACTTATAATACACTTGGCAAAGCTAAAAAGTTAGCTCAGTTGGTAAGAAAAGAAGTGTATTTCTTTGACAATTGAGGAAGTACACTCTTAAAACATCTGTGAACAAACTTTGAGCATGCTTTAATAGGTAATAACAAAAAAGAATACACCTATTGCCCAAGTTGTTCAGAAAACATATGCGAACAAATGATATGTTACTATTAATGTCAATGCCGACAAATAAAGTTTTATTTCTATTTTAATTTACGATAATTTGTGAGAAAGCTAGCCATTAACAAATGATATGTTACTCAAAAAACAAATTTTTAGCATTTTTGATCAATACCCAAGTAAATCAACACCCATTATAATAATAAACACCCATTTAGCATTCTAGAAAAATGTCAAAACTCAGAGTAGAAATTTTTAAATCTTGACTAACTTACCTCAGAGACGGTGACGCCGACCGCAGAGACGCCCAAAGAAGATGAAGGCATCCAATTGACTGCACAGACGTCGAGGGAGGACGAAGGATTGAAGAAGGCACGAGTACGAAGATTTACGGATAGAGGATGAAGATGAAGACACTGGCATGAGTATGATGAACGAGAAGGAAGGAAGTCAAGCACAATGAATGGAGGAAGCCAGTCAGGCACGATGGATGGACGAACAAAGGATGGAAGGAGGAAGGCATGATGATGGTGGCTAGGGCACACGAAGATGAGAGAGGCAGAGCAGTTGCAGCACTTCAGAAGTTCATATCTGAATCGATTTAGGGGAAAATTAGGACCAAAGCATTAGATAATTCAGATTTAGATTTTTTTTATTAAAAGTATTGTTATTTTAGCCTATGAAATTACTAAATGACCCCTAATATATATATATATATATATATATATATTGAATATATATATTTTTAGGGCATTTTAGTAATTTCATGGAAAACTGCAAAAATGCCCTCAGTGATGGGGACGAGGACCCCCCCGTTTAACTTTCGGGGGGTTTTTTCCCTTGCCCTAGTTTAACTTTTAGGGCGTTTTTTCTCGCGTCACTATTTTCGTGGGGGAAAAAACCCTGATCACGAGGCCCTGAATATGAGGATCCCTGAATTTGGAGCCCCATTGTCATCCCTAATTATATATATATATATATATATATATATATATATATATATATATATATATATATATATATGTATGTATGTATGTATATAAATGCATCACTTATTGAATTCAAAGTAACCTGTGATACTGATAATAAATATGTTGCCTGATGGGATGCCAAAGTCCTACATAGTAGTATAGGTTGCCTGGGGTACTTAAATAGCTTGGCTCTTTCAACTCAACAGCTAGCTTTTGAGCGGAAGCAACAATAAAGAGACATGGATAAAAATAAAGAGAGAGGCATTAACACCAGGGGTTGAGATTTAACTCCATACAGGGATGAAAATATAGGGAGAGATAGGCCTCTTGTGTTTTAAGAACCTTTATCTAAGGAGGTTTTTTATAAAACTTGCCACTATATAGTGGCAGTTAAATAAATCACCACTATGTGTTTATTTAGTGGTGATTTTTTAAACAACCATTAAATATCCACCACTAAATAACTATTTTTTTGTAGTGTTATTTTGAGATTCTGGACTTGATTAAATAGGATTATGGGTTTTTTTGACGTTGAGTCGATGTGGTATAAGGCTCTTGGAGAAGCATTTGAGTAAGGATTAAAGGTGTTGACGGATGATATAAGAGCACTAGAAATGATAAACATCGCCAATAACCAGGGCATGATACATTTATATATCATCTGAAATTCAAGTAGGCCTACTCCGTTAGTTGACCCATCTTCTGACCCAAACCCCAACATAGACATTGACCCGTCTCAGAACCCGGAGGAGGACCTACTCTCACATTCACATTCACATGCTTCCCCACATCCTAACATGGAACATGGAAGGAAAACAAAGGTATATATGTCATTTGTTTGCGTAAATAAATTTTATATATGTAATTTTTTTTATGTCTATGTGATGTACCTCTTAAATTGCAACTCTTTTATCTATACCATTTGTCTATGCAAGCAAATTTTTGGACATGCAATCTCTTTTATGTCTATGTAATGTACCTCTTAAATTGTAACTCTTTCATTTCAAAGCAGCAAAAGGCTTCCTCTAACTTTTGATTTATTTATGTTTGTTTATTGTTTCATGTACATCCTTTAAGTTTCTAGAACTTACATATATGTCCTTTATGTTTCAAAAGTATTCATTATATGCCCTTTATGTTTTGATCATGTTTCATTTATTGCCTTAGTTAATTTTGTTTTAACTTGGATTTAACTTCCTCAGTCATGAGAGCATGTTAACATTCAAAGGAGCATGTTGATTGTGCCGATATATGCCAATGATTGAATTGGGTATATTGGAAATGAAAAAATATGACTAAAAGTATAAAGTTTGATTGTCCAAACATCTGTATCTAAAGAATGCAAATATATGCATTTCAATACTTTCTGCCTAATATGTATTGACAATTAATAGTTTTGTTTATAACTATATGTAATTTGACTTTGATTCTTTTTTTTTTGGTTTATGGACACGGATTGGAAGTTGCCCTTGAAACAATCTTACCAGGAGCTAACCATCAGTTTTATCTACGTCACCTTTACAACAACTTCAGAAAAAAATTCCTGGGAGGCCATCTAAAGAACTTATCCTCAAGCATGGGAAGGGCAATGCTTGAAATTAAGAAGTATAATGAATAGGCATATTTGCATCTGATCAAGATTTCTCCACAACATTGGAGTAGAGCGTTTTTTAGGGCGGACCCTAAGTGTGATATCCTACTTAACAACATGTGTAAGACCTTCAATTCCATCATCCTGAGTCCTTGAGAGAAGCTGATAGTGTCCATGCTAGAGGACATGAGATTGTGCACAATGGAGAGGTGGGCGAGGAATAGGAAGGACATCGAAAAACTGACTGATGGAGCAGTCCTCCCAAAAATTAAAGCTATGCTTGATCTAAATTACAAAGAGAGCGGCAAGTGGTTACTAACATGGGCCGAGTAGAAAAAATACGAGGTGATGGGCCCTGATGAAAAGTTTGTGGTAGACATTGATCTCAAGACATGTACATGTCAGCATTGGGCAGTTACGTGCATTCCTTGCCCTCATGTTATCAGTTCCATGAATCACGTGGGGAGAGAAGCCTGAATCCTTCATCCTATCATATTTCAGGAAGAAATATTACCGAGCATGCTTTTAGTTCATGGTACACCCGACAAATGGCCAAAATATGTGGTCATTTACCCCGTACGATGATGTCCTCCCATTGCCATATAAGAAACCAATTGGCCAACCAAAGAAGAAGAGAAGAAAGGAAGTTGATGAAGAGTCTCAAAACCCAAATCATACATCTCGTAGGGGGTAGATAGAAGTGTGGCAATTGTGGAACCATTGGACACAATAAGAGGGCCTATAAATTGCCAGGACAATAGGCACCATCATCTTCTGCGCAACCAGGACAAATTTGAATAGTTTTACATACTAAATTTTCCAGTTATTTTTCATGAACTTGATGCTATCTTTCATAATCAAGTTTTATCTTACTAGTTACTTGTAGTCGTGCAGCGCACACAGAGGGAGAAGTTGCTTATAAGACATGCGAGCACTCAAACACAACCACCTCAGACTATACCTGTGGTAATACTTTTCCATCCAAAAGTGTAACTCATTGATGTTGAATGATTTACTTCATTGATGTTCAACTCTTTACTGTAGCAAGGACCTCCACGAAGGATACTCCGATTCCATAGCTCACAATTGACGACTTCGATTCCTCCTCTAATAACTACATCTTCGATGACCACGTAGGCATATCACACTTTCTTCTTGTTCAATTGTGATAGCATATTTGGTTAATTTTATTGCAAATGTGATAATGTAATTACTTTTCCATCCAAAAGTGCAACTCATTGAAAAATAATGCTTTACTTCACTAATGTTCAACTCTTTACTGCAGTAGAGACCTCTACAAAGGATACTTTGAAGCCATAGCTCATAGCCAATGACTTTGATTCCTCCTCCAATAACTACATGTCCAACTACCATACAGGTATATCACACTTTCTTCTTCTTCAATTGTGTTCGCATATTTGGTTAATTTTGTTGCAAACATTAAATGAAATTATTTTGTATATGTGTATGTAGCCTTCACAGACCCAATCTGGTAAGTCCAGCTACTAGAACAAGATACAAGACCATGGTAAGAAGAAACTTAGGACAACAAGTGTAACATCTCTCTTTATTTCTATATTTAATATTCTATTTGAAAAATAAGGTATGAAGTTCTAAGGTTAATTAGATTTTAACCTTGTAATATATCATTTTTGCTTCAATAAAATTTCTTCATGGAAGTCATGAAATCACTTCTAAAACTAAATTAGATAAAAAATATTATTTTGGTCTTTGCAATAGTTATCGGTTGACTAATCTCAGGGTATCAGTCGATTGGTAACTCTTGGGTAGATCAATATTGAGTATTCCAAAACTAATCAGTCAACTACTTATAACCAATCAATCGACTAATCGTTCTGCAGTTTATATGCTTTTGCTGCGTAACTTTGATAAACTTATTAAATTATCTTATATTCACATGTAAGTACTATCATACATCTAGGATACATAATATTCCATCTGGGGCTTATTTACTTACTATTACAATATTTACATAATATCTTAAATACATTACAAACATGTGAATACATAACTTGAACTACTTGCTACTTCATGCATAACAGTCACATCACCAATGCTTTTCCTTTATCTTTGTCTCCTGAAATGATCAATTTCTAAAAGTGAGACACAATGTATCTCAGTAGCTAGTTATTTTTAATAAAAACATATATAAAGATCATTTCAGCCATAAAAAGCACTAAAATAAATAAATAAATCATCCATGGATTATCTTTATAAAAATCTTTATCCATAGTTTATGAATAACTTAATATATCTCTTTTATCTTTATTTTTTAATCTAGCACAAGGCTTCTTCTTGTTCCCTTCTATAGAATAAGCTTACTTTCTTCTGTCTTATCCTTCTATTGAGGAATAAGATTCTTCTCTCATTCTCTACTTTGGAATAAGAGTCTTTCTTTATTCTCTTCTATGAAATAAGTCTTTTCTATCTTATTCACTACTGTGAAATAAGATTCTGCTTACCTCATTCTCTTATATGGAATAAGTTACTCTTCTTTTGTTCTCTACTATGGAATAAGAGTCTCACCTTATACTCTTCTGTGGCATAAGGTGTTCTATTCTTCTCTTATTCTCTTCTGTGGAATAAGAATCTAATCTTATACTCTTCTGTGGCATAAGGTGTTATGTTCTTCTCTTATTCTCTACTGTGGAATAAGAGTTTTACTTTATACTTTACTGTGGTACAAAGTTCTTTACTTGTTTTCTATTGTGAAACAAGTCTCTTTTTCTTATTCTTTACTATGGAATAAGAATATGCTATTCTCTTTGTCTTTCTTCTAGGAGACAAGTCTCTTCTAGCCTTTTCTATTTTCTTCTATGCTTACTTCTTTCTTATTATATCTTATTCTATAAAACTAGTTTACTAAGAACTTACTATTTAATTCTATTTCTAGAGAATTATAAATAATCTCTTCTTCTACAAAACAAGTTTCTAATTATTTTTATTCTTTACTATGGAATAGAATCTTGCATAAATCTTCTTTTAGCTCTAACTCTATCTCTAGAGCATCAAGGCTACTATTATATATATATATATATATACATACATACATATATATATATATATATATAGTTATATAGTCTTCTTCTTCTAAGTTTCTTTAATGAATACAAATCTTTCATAGCATATAACATATTCATAATAGCAAAATCTTTATATATAAAACTTGACATAGAATATAAATTCCTGTCATTCTTTCAGAATCTCCACTTTAAGAATAAACTCATAAAGAAAATAGCACATGGATGATGAAATATTCTGAAAAAAATACAAGCTTTTAAGGAGAAACTAGCTACCTTTGATTCTTCTAGAGCTGGTTGTAAGTTCTCTTCTAGTTTCTCGAAGTTCAGACCACTTCTCCTTCTTTCCTCTTTCTTTTAGTCTAAAAATTGCTATTCTATGAATTCTCAAACTCTAGAATTCATTTAAACTAGAGGAATCAAGTTAGGAAACTTACCTTTTGTAGTTTCTTACTATATTTTTAACTAGAACTCCCTTCTCTCTCTTCTCTTTATTGTTTTTGAAAATGGTCTTTCTCTCTCTCTTTTTGCTTCTAAAAGGGTCTAGAGAGCTTCTTTATTATATAAATACCTCTTTTACCCCTACTTGCTTATTTCTGAACTTCCTTGGCATGTTAGGAGTATTTTGGTCAATTTTTCCATTGATTTTTCAGTTTCAACTGACTTATTTTCACATTATAGCAGTCTATTAGTCGACTGATAACTCCCCGATAGTCGACTGATAGGTTATTAGTTGACTGATAGCTTCCCATTAGTCGACTGATAGCCACTGAATCTAAAATTTCATCTTGATAGAAAGTAATCAATTGACTGTTAGCCCCTCATCAGTCGACTAATTGCAGATATCAGCAATCTGATCTGATATCTGCTGCTATCAGTCGATTGATTGCTATAGTCAGTCGACTGTTTCACTTAGAACTTTATTTTTTTTCTACACTTAGCTCACTTGTCCTAGTTCTTTATGCCTTTCTTGATTACTTGCTTCTAGGCATCTAAAGACATCAATAATTTAATTCTATCTTTATTTGAAACCTAGATAAGGAAAATATTGGGTGTTACAACAAGGAGCAACAATGAGAAGTGGTGTAGGTTAAAGCTCAGAACATAGTGCTCCGTAACTTTGGAAATAAGGAACTTTTTTTGAGACTGTAGATTTGGCCACATTTTTTGTATTTATGTTGTTGGTCACTATTTTAGAGAACATAATATGTTTGACCATAGGATTGTTATTTTGTTATAGTATAACCTATTTATATGGTTACAGTGTAATCTGTTTATATATTTATATATGCATTCCTTTATATGTAATTTGTCTTTTGAATTGTCAATTTTTTGACTTTTGAATTGAATACAAAAATATGAGATATGGGATGCAAGGACCCTTTTTGTTCTTTGACTATTTTTTATGTAGAATTGAAAAGTGATCATTAAATTGAAATGTCAATTTTTTATTTTCTTTTTCTATTTCAGTACTTGATAATTATTTTTTGTTCTGTATTTATTCTTTTGTTGGTATTAAATGAGCAAGTATTTTAAAGAGATCTAAAATATTTGAACATCATTAAAAGATTAAACATCATTTGTCTTATCACTACAACAACAAAATATCATTAAAAGATTGAATATTATTTGTCTTACTACAACTTCATCCCATCATTAAAAGATTAGACATCATTTGTCTTACTAAGTAGTCCTAAATTTCTTACGACACAACACCTAAAACCCTCCTAACTTAATCACTTTAAAAACAATATATGGACAAAAGGAGACAATATCAGGAGTAAGCTTAACATCTTTTTCATCCTCCGTTCTTCCTTCAAGTCATCTTCAAGAGTCTTGATCTTCTTCCTAAGATGACACATGGCCAATGCATCTTCTTCAATTGGATGATCTAACCAAACAAAAAAATCACAGCCTCCTTCATCCTGTACATTCAAGGTCAATATGGTTCAACTTCTATATTTTAACATGAAGGTGAAAACAATGAAATCTATTAATTGTCATTCATAGCATACCACATAATTTTTGCATCCACAAAATCTTCGACCTGGATTTTTTAGGGTCTGTGAAGTTGCTAATCGAGTATACTCGCTGTAATCACATATGAACCTTCCCTTTCAATCACTATAAGTTGAACCCTGGGGCGCCATTGGTACTGTTAAAGAGAATGACAAGTGATAGGTAAGCGACATTTTCTAAGTGATCATAACTAAGTCATAAAAACATTTTCATTTGCCACATTGCTATAACTATCAGGTTATTTCCCAAAATAATTCATCAGAGCATAAGCCATTTCCTCTTTTGTGTTTGCAATAGTGCTCTCATGAATAATTGATTCTAGCTCCATCCTATCCAATAATAAAATGCTTATGAATATCTAATATGGCATTCCCCGATAATATCTTATTACTTTTAACAAAAGCAATGAATGGCCACAGTGGTTACTAACAACAAAAGAAAACTCCACTTCCAGAGTTAAAATCACTTATTCATAAACCCAATACAAATTTTGAATGAAATCTCACAAAATCAAAACAATTCAAATGGAGGATTAAAGCCATAGATTATAAAACAAAGTAGCAAATTCGCAGTCTTGGTTGTTCTTCATTTCACAACCCCAATGCAATGACGCAAGATAAAAAACAGAGTAGCAACAAGGTATAAGTCAGGGCAAGATTCAAATTGGGGGAACAAATTTGCAGTTAAGGAGGGGAATCAAATTTAGGGCAAAATTCAAATTGGGGAAAAAATATTAGTTAAGGTAGGAAAAAAAAGGGAATCGACAAGGGTACATGTTCCTCGTTGTCGACAACCTTTACTGCCATGCCCTTCACTGTCATCGCCGATCTTGACGTCGGTTGTCCACTAGGTTGAAGAAGCCCTCGAGGCGATGTCGTTCCACTTCCTCAGTAAATATTGAATCCAGAGAGGTGAAATCCCCCAAATGACACAAGGGCTAGAGTTAAATGAAATCAAGTTGGTCATTTTACATGGTCTTGCCATGTGGCGTCTAGGTGGCAAACACGTGGAAATTACGTGGCGTATGATGTGGCAAAAATTTTATCCACGTCAGCATCTCCGTTAACCAACCAACAGTGTTAAGAAAAAAGGATATATCTAAAAAAATTTGAAACATGTAAGACATATCTAGTACAAAAAAGTTGAGGGACATGAATGAAAATCGAGATAAATGTTAGAGACGTAAAGTATACTTTTGCCTAATAATAATAATATATAATAATTGTAACGCCTTTATACAAGAGGAGGCAAACCAATTGACGACATTAACAATTTTTAAAAAAATTGGGCATCCTTCTGGCAAGAGCGTCATTAAATATTTTGATGATAGAGAATATATGATGTCTCAATTTTATGTCCTTCTCAATTGTGATGAAGTGAAGTCATATTTTGAGTAAGAACATATTGTATTTCCTAATTTTATTATTCAATTTATTAGAAATTAAAATTTCATATATTTTATCTAATGTGTGTGTGTGTGTGTGTGTCTATATATATATATATATATATATATGTTTGAAAGATAAATATAATGAGCAAAGAAAGACCATGTAATTTGAATTCTTTCACATTAAAAACATTAAACTTAAATTTACTAGAGATTAAAACTTATTATAATTTAAATTACTTTAAAAATTTTGAATTGAAATTATATTTGTATTATATATATATATGAATTTTCTTATACATAAATATAAATATAAAAAATATATATTAAATATATTGAGTATATTAAATACATATAGATATATGTATATATGTATATTATCATTATTTTTATTCTATATATATTTATATATATATATATATATATAATCTTGCGCAAGTTTATACATATAATCCCCAAGCAAGTTATATGTATTATACATATAATCTTCGAGCAAGTTTATATATATAATATAATATAATATAATATATATATATATATACATTAATTTATGTATATGAAATATATATATATATATATATAAATATAATATAAATATAATTTTGATTCAATTTTTTTGTATAATTTAAAATATAATTATTTTTAATTTTTAATAAATTTAATTTTAATGCTTTTTAAGTAAAAGATTTTAAATTAAAAACTTTTCTTTGTTCTTCATGATTATCTTTCAAACATATATATGGCGTGGCGTGATATAAATGGCATGTGCGATACTCCCTCGTCCAATAGGTGGGATATTTATTTTTTATTATAATATTATTTTGACAAAAAAATATTTTATGTATCTAAAGTTTATACTAAATTTCACTTATGTCTCAGTTTTTTTTTTGCCCACTTATGTCCTTCATGTTTCAAATTTTGTCATATATATTCTTTTTTTATAACACCATCAGGGTTGTCACGTGGTAAAAAAATATGCCACATGGAAAAAAGTATCAGCCATATGGTAGCCATGTCGACTTTTAAAATATTTTTAAAATTTTAAATTTTTTAAAAAATTTCAGTTTATTCACTTTAGTCGTTGGTCAAAATTTTTCTCTTGTCTAATTTTTGATATAAACTTGTCTTATACTTTGTCTATGTCTCTAGTTTAAGAATTTATTTTTTTGTCAAAATATCCCCTATAAACTTTTAGTTTGTTCACTTTAGTCCCTATTCTTCACTTTCATTTTTTTTTCACGGTTTGGTCCTCCAAATCAATCCATAATTTCATTTTTAGTCATAATATGATTAAATCTATTATTTCTACCCAAGAACATAAGAGCTGAACTAAAATTCAAGTTTCAAATTTTATCTTTTATGAGAGTGAGAGATATGCAATCTTTGAAACTTTGAATTTTAGTTCATTTCTTATGTTCTTGGGTAGAGATGATATATTTAATCATATTATATTATGGATTGATTTAGAGGACCAAACCGTGAGAAAAAAGCATGAAAGTGAAGAAGAGGGACTAAAGGAAACAAACTGAAAAGTTTATAGGGGATATTTTGACAAATAAAAAATAGATTCTTAAACTAGGGATCTAGATGAAGTAGAAGAAGAGTTTATACCAAAAATTAGACAAAAGGAAAGTTTTGACCAAAGACCAAATTGAATAAATTAATTTTTTTTAAAAAAAATTTAAAATTTTTGGCCATCCACGTGGACTGCCACATGGATAGCCAATTTTTTTTAAAAAAATCCATGTGGCTACCACATGGTAAATACTTTTTGCCATGTGACAGCCCAGTTAGCATTTCCATTAAATTAACTGACGATGTTACAAAAAAAGGGTATATATAACAAAATTTGAAACATGAGGGATATAAGTAGGCCAAAAAAACTTTTAGGGCATAAGGGAAACTTGATGTAAACTTTGGGGACATAAAGTACCCTTTTGTCTATTATGTTTATCAAATTTATCTTTGTTTAAAATTTTATTCTGTAAAAAAATTAATAGAATTAATGCAAATTTTGCAATTAAAAGTTGAATTTTACCATTATATATATATATATATATATATATATATATATATATATATATATATATAATATTAAATTTTGTTTGTTTACATTAATTTTAAATTTTATTATTGGCTCGAGGACATCATTTACTGTGACTACGCAAGCCACTATGGGCACATTTGGTACCCTGGCTAAAGTGCAACGGAAGAGGGAATCCATTGTTCTTTTTTTGTTCGATTCAGCCACATTTGGTAGGGACTATGCAACAGTTGAAGGAGATCAGTGATGGAGTCCCATGTTCCTGTTTTCCCTAATTTTTTGTATAGAGGTTTTCCAATCGAATTTGTATGGAAAACAGTAATTTATTCTCCTTTTTTTTTTTCCAAATTTGCCATCTCCTTCATTCATGAATCTAGTTTCTGTGGCATTGGAAACTCAAACTTAAATTACAGAAACTGGAAACCAGCACCAAAAACTTGGACCCAAGTTACATATAGAAAACTTGGACTCAAATTACATATCGAAGAAGTTGGTCAAATTGACTTTTTTTGCAAATTCAAGTTCACTGAGTTTTGAAAATGGAGATCAGCTGATAGAGAGAGCAAAAATTTTGTTAAGTTGAAGGTTGGGAGAGAGGAACCAGATTTAATAGATCATCTCTTCGAATTTTCTCAGCCATGCCTCCTATGAAGATCCAACCCATTGCAGTTAAAGCTCAGACCAACAAAGATGGAGAAGGAACAGAGTTCGAGTCCAGTTCGGTTTGCTGGATGAAGATGAGAGGTGACAGGATGAAAGAGAGACGAAGAGAGATTGAAAGCAGACTGAGAAATTGCAAAAAGAAAGACGAAGAGAGACATTGCAGCGCTGTGCCTTTGATCCATAAAGAAAGCTACCTCTCTCTTTTTTGCATTTGAAGGTTTTTGGAAACTTGCAGATATAGTCCAAAGTTGCACTCACTTTCTCTACCATTTGCTTAGCGCTATTGTTAACTCTATTTATTTATTTGTTTATATTACTTTTAACCCAAAATTAAAAGTAAATCATAATTGTTAAACCAAGAGCCACTTGATCCATAAAAAAAATAATTATTCACATTTGATATTTTTGTTAAATTTATGATTTAGTTATTAAATTAATCAGAAGATAACTTTTTTTTTTAATTTTTTGAGGGGCTATATTGAAAGGAAAAAAGTCAAGGGACTACATTAAAAAGATAGATAAGGATGAATATGGCATAAATTGCAAATTAAATGGAATATATTGAAAGCAAAAAAATGACTATATTGAAATAAAAAATTAAAGGGATAAAAATAATAATTAAGCCAACAACTTACTGAAGAAGGGTATTTCAGTAATTGCTCAAGACATTTCCTACTTTTTTCCTTAAAAAATAGACATACCAAATACGTTTTTCTTTTTCCTTCATTTTTTTTCATCACATGACAAACACATTTTTTTCCATGATTCCTTTCTTATTTTCTTTTCCCTTTTCCTTTCCGTCTTTCCTCTCTTCTTCTTTTCTTTCTTCGATAGTACTACGTACCAAACGGGTCTTATATGTGTAAAAAAGTCAAATGATAAAAAAGTTAGGGTGCCAAAATAATATTTCAAAATGTTATAATTATTATGCTTTGATGTTCAGTCGGTGTTGTAATAGATGAGTGTTTCCTACTACCATTCAGTCGCTACATCAGTCACAAAGTTTGAGTCAAAGGGGAGACGTGGATAGGTATATTTTCCTACTGCTATTCAATCGGAAAAATTAGTGAGAGATGTGGCAAATGTATTCCGTAAGAATCTGTATGAAATTTTCAGTAGGAAACTTTGTTCATTCTTGTTGTGGCAAGTAAGAAGGGAAAGAGAGGTAAAATTGTTCAAGTCAATGGTTGGATGCCATAAGACCTTCGTGCCCCTCCCACTACACCAATACCCTTGCCATGGTCCCACTAACAATCTTTGGTAATATTCTTCCCAAATTAATTCGTTAAATTTCTCTAGGACCCTTCTCCAACATAAGCATAGAAATTTCCCGCAAGCTATATATATTTCCTTTCACGTAGGTCCACTCCAATAATAAAATTTTAAAATCATGCTCAAGCAAACCATTATCAACACCAAATTTTAACAACGGACAAATAATACAGAAATATAAGTAAACACGTGCAAATAAAATTGGTGGATACTACAAAATTAATCATATTACTTTAAAAAATATATTCTCATTTGTGAATGTTGTACATTAATAACACCCATTTGTAGCAACATAAGTCATGATAATTATTAATTTATATAATTTAAATATAATATATGTTGTCTAAATAGTATAAATATTTTAGAATAATAATAAAATTAAAATATATTAAATATTTTATTTTTTGAGCTTGGCCCCCCTACTAGAAAAATTTTCCTTCGCCCCTGGCTCAAATTCATAATCAAAATAATCCATATTAACTTCTAAACAAACATATTCAACTATGAGCTCCGAAGTAGCTCTATGATTTCTTACTGGCGATCAATTCTATGGCATCAAGGAAGAGTAAGGGGTGTGGGTCTTTTAAAAGCAATATTAGAAAGGGATTCCCGTACACAATAATAGAGAAGAAACGTAGCTTACCCTTCTAGAATACTTTGAATAAATATTCTTCAAGAGGGAAATTTATTTTTCAGCCATTGCAGTGAGCTTTTTGAAAAATATTTTGGGCCTTGCCGCCTTGGTATATTTGCTCCACAATGAAATAAACCCAGTTTGCGCAATCAAAGATAAATCATATGATCTTTTTTTTTTTTAAAAAATTACATATAAAATCACTCACAAAGTTAAAAATGATGAGTCGCATGATCTAGACATGCAATAAACTGGTGCAAAAGAAAAGAAAGACCGAGAGAGTACATATTTGGAAAGTCCATTAGTCAAGGCTAAATCTACAACAGCCCATAAAGTTAAAAGGAATAAGATCTCTCATCTCCCTTTGACAAGGCATATTCTTATCCATATACCTTGTTTTCTCAAGAACTTATCTGCAAGAGCATTCAGCGGAGATTTAGTAGCATTATTCAACTAACATCATCTTCGTCTCATTCTTACCATATATGATGCTTATGAAAGCAGATTTAGTAATAATCTCCGCCCATGCGTTTCTTGCCTCTCACGTCAATCATGTATCACTCAAACCCCTCTTCACATGCACATTATATAAATACCTACCTTACTCTCTCCTCTCCTCCCATCCCAAACTCCTTTCTTAAAGTTACGCATTCTTACTGCCCAACTCATAAAGTTCCTAAACATGGCATTCAACAAAGCACTGTTTTGTCTCTGTGCCTTTCTCACCTTTTCCCTGTGCATCCTGATTGCTCTTTATAGCACGCCTCCTTCCTCCACTAGCTCCGTTACTGGTCCTAAAAATAACTTCAACTCGCTCAGTATTTTAAAGAGGATCATAGAGCTTACTGGAGCTGAAGACTTTGGGTCTATATTAAGTGCGGCGACGAGGCATCATCTTCTTCAAAGGAATCACAAGGAGGAATGTGACAGCAGAAAATGGGATTCTGATCTCATTTCGAAATACAATGTGAGTCTTGTTTTGACGGTTGGTTTAAAGGATTGTGCCAACTTTAGTACTCTGCAAAAGGCAGTGGATGCTGTTCCTGAATCTAGCCCACAAAGGACACTCATCATTGTAGATTCTGGCATATACAGGTTAGTTATTAATACTGTCTCGTTTTAGTGTTGATTTTAGTTTCTCAATTCTTAATATTTAGTCGTGACAATTTTTGAGAATGACAGGGAGAAGGTAGTGGTGGAGGCAAACAAAACAAACCTAATACTGCAAGGTCAAGGGTATCTAAACACAGTCATAGAATGGAATGATACTGCGAATTCTACAGGAGGGACTTTTACAAGTTATTCCGTTGCCATCTTCGCGTCGAAGTTCATTGCCTACAACATCAGCTCTAGGGTAAGTAATTAATTAAGTTGCTTACCTTGATTTATCTGTAAGATTAGCTAATTAATTTGGTGATATATATTTTTCAATTTTGCCTTGAAAAGCAATAGAATGAGTTGCTTGTCCTAAATCTGTTTGCGGGATTTGCAAATTAATTTGGTGATATGTTCAAATTTTGGGTGTATGAAAAATTAAGAACACGGCTCCAGCGCCGGCACCGGGCGAGGTCGGAGCACAGGCGGTGGCACTGAGAGTGAGTGGTGATGAAGCAGCATTCTATGGATGTGGATTCTATGGTGCTCAGGACACCCTCCATGATGACAATGGCAGACATTATTTCAAAGAATGCTTCATCCAAGGCTCCATTGATTTCATTTTTGGAAACGCCAGATCGCTTTATGAGGTACAGTCCCTGCCTTCCCTACAAAGAAACTCCTGGATAAGATAGTGTTAACTATATGCACTCTATATATAGCATAGAATGCCGAATATTCTATATGAATGGGTGAGTTGTGATCCCAGAATTGCAGCATGAAGTCCATAGCAGAAGAACTGGGTATGGTAAGCGGATCCATCACAGCCCATGGACGTGAATCGCAGGAGGAGAAAACAGGGTTTTCGTTTGTGAATTGCAGGATTGATGGAAGTGGGAAAGTGTGGCTTGGAAGAGATTGGAGACCTTATGCCACTGTTGTCTTCTCAAATACTTCTATGTCTGACGTGGTAGCTCCCGAAGGATGGGATTCTGCCCCCTCCAGTCAACGGTCTCTCATCATCATCATCTTCTCTGTGCTTTGCGTCTTATATATATGTGTGTGTGTGTGCATTCTGGTAGAGGAATTATATTAAAGGCTCTGTGTTGTGGGTTTGGTGATACAGGACCGTCTTCTTCGGGGAATACCACTGTTCTGGAGGTGGAGCTAACTTTTCATCAAGGGTCTCATACGCGAAGCAACTTACGGACGATGAAGCAGCCCCATTCATGAATGTTTCATACATTGATGGAAACCAATGGCTTCACAATCATCCAACATATATGTTACCCGCTGATACTATTAAGTTACTAGTAGTAGCCCAATAAGATGTTCTCAATTACAGTAGCAATTTTTTTTTTAGATTTTGCTTTAGGTTGACTTTTGTAAATAGTCTTGATAATAAACCATCTTATTATGCCCTCTGCAGTTAATAGTAATTGCCCTGGTTGAGCCTTATACAACTGCATCCATGAATGTGACTTCTTTTAAATATTAATAAAATAAAAGGGATTAGTGGAAGACTAGTCATTTTAAGGCTTATGCATATAAAGTCAACCCAATCGCTAGTAAATATTAAAGTATTTTTCTTTCCTTTTTTCTTTGGATATAATTGATGGAAAGTAACAAATATTTAGTATTAAAAAAATTCAGTATTACTCATAAAAATTTTTTTAAAAAAATTTAAAATGCAATTAAATTATATTATGTGATTTTAACATTAAAATAATTATATTATATAGTAACATATAAATAAAAATGATACTCAGTACTTGGTAAGCATAAAAAATAAATTAAAAAGAAGAGAAGAGAAATAACTTATCAAAGAGAATTATTAATTTAGAGTAAATCACCTATTTAATCTTTGACGAAAGATTACATATTTTTAGTTGATAATTGAAATGTTAAATATCTTAATTTAGCCTTTAAAATATTGTATGTATTAATTTAGTCCTTTTTGTTATTAAATCTCAAAATATACTATTATTAAATCTTAAATTTTTTACAATCAAAAGTCATTGATTGAGACAACGCAAACTTATTATAAATAAAATAAAACCTTATATCTTTTAACAGTCAAATTAAGATAATTATTATGTTTGAAGGAATAAATTGGTAGTTCACTCATTAATTTGTCACCCGCGGCTGGGAAACCGAAATAATTTACTCGGGCACAAAGACACAAACGTCTCTAGTGAGCCATAGCCATAATATCTTGAATCAAGCATGAAATGTTGAGGTGGGACGAGCCTTCCTCTGTAGCCCTTCTTGCCATCTTCCCCAGATCACTTGCAGTATTCCTCCTCATGTCTCCCTCTTCACCTCCTTCCATGCGCATCTTTATGGCTTCTATGGTTCTATCTTTCTTCACCAACACCTCTGCTTTCTCTTCATCGCCCCACCTTACCGGAACATCCACACCAATCTTAACTTCAATCTTCAGAACTTCCTCAATCAATTTTTCGTGTTCAAGAATTGCTCACCAAATAAAGGCCACGTCATAATAGGCACCCCCCGAACATATTCCTTCTATAGTTGAATTCCAATTTCCAACCACAGTGCGCAAGAATCCTCCAATTGCAGTATAGTGCCTAGAGAAAACTCGAAACTTGCCTAGAGTATTGGCTACTCAGATTTTCCAAGCTTGTCTAACTTCTTACAATGACTTCTTTCTTTATCCATATTCCACGCAACTATCTTAGAATTTGGATTTTGAAAGGTAAAGAGATTAAAAAAAAAATCATATCTCGGAAGAGAATGAACAAGTTATATACCTCATCATATGAAGTTAATTATCTCCACGTATGTGTGTGTTAATATTAATAATGATGATAATTGTGATAACTCTATCTTATAGAGTTATTTAATATATATTTTTTTAATAAATTGAGTAAAATAAATGATTTCAAGCCTTTTTTTGATTTGATTTAATTTATTTAATTAGTTTATTTTATTTTATTTGGAGTTAATTTTTCTTTAGGATTTATCTTATGTCTTATAATTTATTGTGTTTATTTAGTTTAGTATAGGATTTAATTTAAGATTAAAATTTGTTAAAGTGATTTTTATATTTTTTTTCCTGATTTTATTGTGATTTATTATCTTTCTGCAGATTTTATATTTGAAAAGATTTTTAGGGAGATTTTGCGGAAGAAGCAAAAGGAGGGACACAAGGGAGAGAGAAAGGGCAGTTGGACGTGGGATATACGCAGGAGAACCTCCTGGACTTTTTGGGCATTCGTATTCTTCATTCTTTTTCATTCATCTTTTCTTTATTGTCTTCTTTATTTTTAATGGAAAAACTCATAAATGTTATTATGGATGCTTTATGTGCTATGAGTAGTTAAATTCTCTTTATTAGGGGGAAGATGGAGCTTCTCTTAAATTCTATGATTTGAATTTTTTTTTATGACAATCTAAGTCTATTTTTTTTATTGAGCAATTATTTCTTTGTCTACTATTTTTTCAAATTTAACCACTTGAGAATTGAACTAGGATTCATGTAGGGAATTGAAAAATTCATATATGAACATGACTATTGAAATTATTGCCAAAAATTAATTTGATCTAAGAATAGATAAATTGTTTGTGTGGTTGTGACTAAATTCAATTGCTCTTATTGTCATTTCTTAATTAAATTGGTCTAAGAAATTAGGAAATTTAATTAGATTAAGAGAGTTAATTCGCCAAGGGATTGAGTTTTAACTAGAATTGAGAATTTAACTATTAATGTAGAAATTGAGAATTTAGATTAAAATAGAAATTCAGATTATAGGTGAATATGTTAGTGAAATCGGATCCCTAACGCTTTGATTATTTGCATATTCTTAATACTTTCCTTAGTTTATTTGTGTTAGTTTTTGCCAATCATCAGTAATTTAGTTAATTGTCAATTATTTAATTTAATTTAGTTTATTCTCACACATTTTGGATCATCTAGATAGTTTAAAAGTAGTGAAATTGGTATTTGACTCCTATAATACTCATATGATTGACACTCTACTCACTTCCTATATTACTTGATGATTCGGTACACTTGTCGAGAGTTTTTTAACCAACAAGTTTTTGATGCCATTGCCGGAGACTATAGGTGATAGTCAATATATGTAGTACCTATAATTACACTAATTTAGACCCTTTCTTTGTTTTCTTCTTTATTTTACTTTATTTTATTTTATTTATTTTTATTTTAATTTTTTTAGTATTTTTTTATTTAGTAATTTGGTTATTTTAGTTATTTTTTTTTTCTCTAACTTTTTTCTTTCTCTCTGGTTTATGAAAGGTTACTGATCCAAACTCACTTTTGTTTGACTTGGAAATAGAAAAGATAACACGCTTAAATCGGAAGCAAGCAAGGGAGAGAAAAAAAACTCAAATAGTTACAGAAAGTCAACAATTAACAATAGCTAAGGAAAACCATAGAGTACCTGATAACGCGGCTAATCAAGGTGATGTCATGAATCATGGAGGTGCTGTTAGATGGACGTTAGGAGACCACCTTTTACCTTAACTGATGCGTGCTCTACGAGCATTGTCAGACCTCCAATTCAAGCAAACAATTTTGAGATCAATCAAGCCCTTCTACAGTTGGTTTAACAAAAGCAGTTTTGAGGAAGCCCATTAGAGGATCCCAATGTCCATATCAATCACTTTCTCCAATTGTAAGATACAATTAAAGTGAATGGGACCAGTGATGATGCCATTTGACTGAGGCTTTTCCCATTCTCACTAAGGGACAAAGCCACGTGCTGGGTACATTCGCAACCTCAAGGCAGTATAACTGCGTGCACTTATTCTTTAAGACTTATTAGGGTCCTTATCTTATCAGGGTCCTGTTAAAAATCTCTTTTAGCAAATAACTAGTAAAATAATGTAAGGAGAATGGAAGAGAAATGACACCGTAATTTATAGTAGTTTGGAAGAATTATAAGGATTCACCTACATCCACTCCTTACAATACACATTTATGAGTATTTTATTGAGGGAAACAAGATCACCAATACAAAGAAACTAGACTAAGGTTCAGCCTCCAACTTTTATGCTACGTAGTAGAAATCTTCAATCTGGATATACAAGACCCTACTTTTACACTTTACCAGCTAGGACTTCACACATCCCTAAAAAACGTACATAGGAAACCTTTTCAATAGAAAGGCGCAGCTCAGTAGCTTTTACTCCACACTGCCAGATACCCTATCAGGTACCTACTACTAGTCCTCACAAGGATAGAGAATATAAAGTACAAGAGTACTCTTTTAGCTCACTCAGAACTCAAGATAGAGAGAAATCTCACTAAGAGGAAAATGAACAATACAAATCTCTCTCACACAGGGAACAAAGAGTTTACATAAGAATTCTTTTTATCAGCTTCAATGATCAAATGTTGTTGTTGCTTCTACCTTTTATACTTTTCCAAAAGCTAGCCGTTGGTGGAAGACACTCCTCATTAATTGGGAGATTTAATCCTGATTAAAACTGATGTTTGCTTCTTTAACTAATACCTTGTGCTAGATATGGAAATAAATGACTTTGATTCCATTTTATTTTGATGTTTTTTTTTCTTTTGTGATTTAATTCCCTTCCATCAATACAGATTTACTTGATCAACAAGTGATATAGTTGACTTGGATTAAAAGCAGAATCCTTCTATATTCATCCTTGATTTACAGCTTGGTTCATACTTGGTTTATCTGATAGTATTAAATGTGCACTAGGATACTAGGGTCCATATGGGTTCTATCAGGTGCCATATGGATTTCCAAAATCAATTCTTACCTCCAAGAAATTCACTAGAGCTAGAATTCCCACTAGAAATCCTCTAGAAGGGCTAGGAGGTACTGAGTAACCTAATATGAAATGGGTCTTGATCTTTCATAGTTTCAGGTTTTTTTTTCTTGATGTTTTTCTATTGATCAATTAGACTAGTGTAACGTTTTTAACTTCTCTTTGATGGAAGATTTCTTTGGGCCAATATATATATAATGTATTGGAATGTATCTCTAACGAAGAGATTCTTTCAACTGTAAATGACACTAAATAGAAAAAAAGAGTAAATTAGAATTTGGTTTTTGAAAGGCCGGTCAATTATGCCTTAATTAAACATCTTAATTTAGTCCTATTCTAATTGTTTTATTTTGATTTTTTTTTTGTTGCCAAATTAGTCAATTTGTTATTGCAAAAAGTCACCTTGATATATAAAAGGATAAATTAAATAAGACAATGTAATCTTTTAAGAACTAAATTAGCATGTTCTCTTTTTCAAATATCAAATTGAGAGAAATATAATTGTTTGAAAAAATAAACCAATAATTTACTCAAAAGTGAGGTACTTTTTGTTAGTCTTAAAGCATTATGCTGTAAGTTTTGATGGTGATAAATGTGTGAGAATTGTATTTTATATAATGCTTTGTACGTACTTGAACCATGCTATTTACTATGAATGGACTAATTATTTGGTTTGCAAGAAAAATATCTTTTAGATAGGTTGGTTTAAAAAAAGAACAGTGAGCATTAGATTGAAGAAAATGAAATACAATCATGCTTCACTCAAATGAGCAACAAGCAAGATTGATGCTCCACGAAATGAAGAATCAAAAGTTCTGAAGTTTGAAAAGTGTAGTTGAATCAAGATGGCCTATAAGCTTATCTAGGTATATTTACAATAGGCTAAGAATTTTTTTGTGAAATTTAATGATTCAGAACTTGTATTTATTGGCTTAATGAATTTTAAACAAGTGTACATGTTTTAAATTAAAAAGACAGTGAAATATAAATTTTTACAAAACTTCGATTATGACCTTTGGTCACTTTTTTAATCATATATCCTTACAATAAATATTTGAAACAAAACTTATTTCATTTGAAACTAGACTTAATGGATTTTTTAACGATAGCTCACTTGCTTAAAAAGAAGCTCAAATGACAAATTTATGAATTTTTAAATTAAACATAAAAATTGCAAGTTGACTAGTAGCACCAGTAAGTTTACTGCTTCATACCTTTGGTAACTGTTTTGATCATATCTCTTAAAAGACAGAATTTTTGAATGAAAATTATCTCATTTGAAACTAGATGCAAAGTGCTTTCCAATGATATATGATCTGCTTAAATTAGAGTTCAAATGAGAAAGTTATGAATTTATAAATTGGACCAAAAAGTTACAAGTCGACCGAAAGTTTTTTAGAGAGTAAGAGGTCGACTGCTTACTAGCAATTAGTCGACTGGTTGCCTTAAAATGCTTATAACGGTCATATTTGAGCCAACGATCGACCAATAAGTGTGGGCAGTCGACCAATACATGTCAAAAATGTTTTTTTAAAGGAGGTAACAACTCTTTTTGGTCTCCAGCGACTATATTTCAAAGAGCCCTATGTATATGACTTAAAAAAATATATTTTTA
Source organism: Biancaea sappan (assembly GCA_037074585.1). Lineage (NCBI taxonomy): Eukaryota > Viridiplantae > Streptophyta > Magnoliopsida > Fabales > Fabaceae > Biancaea > Biancaea sappan. The sequence continues at coordinate 33,349,709 of CM073499.1, forward strand.
TGATAGACCCAATTGTTATAATATAATCTTTCACTTGTTTTATTATCTTTAAGAGAGATACAAATATCATTGAACCGACACTTATATAATCTCTATCATTTGAATTATTAGAGCTTCATCTTGTATATCTACTCTTAGAGAAAGCTTGTTTGAACAATCTCTTTCTTCCAAAAGCTTTGTAAGACACTATAAGAAAACATCAGAACAGAGATAGAATTTTATCCATCTCTAAGTCTGTGCCTAATGCATTTCTAATCCATCTCTAATTTGCTTAAGATATCAGAGATGGACTCTTGAATGAACCTTTTCCATCTTAGATTTTTTCCGTCTCAAATTTCAAAGATAGTAATCAGGGACAGATCACTACATCTCAAAATCTGTCCCTAAGTTTTTTGGAGAACAAAGACGAAATTCTCCCGTGGAAATTCTGTCTCTAGTATTTTCAAAATTCAGAGACTGACTCTTTAAACGAGATAATTCCATCTTTGACCATTCTAATTCAAATGTCGTCTCTCCCGTGCTCTGTGGTAGGTCTCCGTCATTGTCTCTATCGTTGCTGGTACTCTCTCTCTCTCTCTTCACTCCTTTTCCTCTTTGTTGTCTCATTTTTTTTTCTGTATGCATTTTGTGTGTTTTTTCTGTATGCATTTTCTTTCTTCCCTCCTTTTCTGAATGTTGATTTGTTTCAATACTCTTTTTTTTTCACACTTTAATTCTCGACAACTTTTTCAGAGCGTTGTAACACAATCGCTTTTAAAAGGATCTTCAGATCATTCAAGACATGATATTAGTCTCAAGGAATTAGCTTGAATGATAAGAAGATATAGGATATATTTTTAACAATTTAACTTGTAAAATGCTTAAAAAATAATTCAAACAGAATATAAAATGTACTTTGATCGCATTAAACAAATATATTGGAATGCGTTGAAATTGTTAATTTCCATAGGAAAACTTGACATAATAATACTCTTTTTAACCTTATTTTCTGTGGATTACCACATCAAACATGGACTACTTTTTTTTAAAAAAATTAACATTGGTTAGTTTAAATGGTTTTATTTTTGTTTTCTTTAAATACTATCTCAAGTTGAGTCTAGTAAACGAAGAAAATATAATTTAAAATTTTATAATTCTATCATGCTCAAATAAAATTAGTCAAATTGATTAAATTTTCAAATCTTGGTAGTTCAAACATCTAACTACAAAAATTGTTTTTTAAAAGATATTATAGGGGAAAAGGAAAACACAGCTTCAGAAGCAGTGGATCTTTCAACATTCATATCTTCATCATAGCCTTTCATCTTCACACTCACACATACACCCTATGCCTTCTACTCTAAACCCACATACATCTGACTTTTCTCCTGCTTCTTTACTTTCAATTTCCTCTACATTTTGCTCCCAATTGCTTCTTTACTTTGCTGAGAATCTCTTATGCAATTGTTTCTGGTTTTTCCCGTACATAATTATTCCAAGGAAATAATGGAATTTAAAAACTAAGGGCATGTTTTGCTTAGGTAAAAGTAATAACTATTAAGTATCAATCACAGTTATAGCCTATAATGAATTACCACATTAGCACAAATATAGACAAATGTTGAGTTTTGGTGGTGGCGACATTGCTACGACTGATGGGTGGCATTAGATATGCCCGGATCACGATGTGTGAGTTATATATATATTTTTTTTCTTTTACTTTTTGGTTAGTATTTATAAGATTGTGAGGATTTTATTCTGTGTATTAACCATTATAATTGAATTGTATATTTTTGACTCCATTGTATATGCGATCCTAGATATTTCCCAAATTATCAGGGCCAACTTTGAGGCAACTTGCTACAACATGAAGACAGTTCTTGATGAACTCAAGGATGGTGGTTCCTTGAGTGGTCAGTATGTATTTGTTGTGTTGCTTCATTTTCTTTTTTCTGCTTCAAAATATTAATTTCATTTATATTGTGCAAAACTAGTGCAAGTGATTGTTGTAACACGAGAACCAGATACGGAGAAATTGGACCAAGAAATGTAAGGAGGTCTTGCGACGCATGATGTGGAGTGTTTACGCTCATTACCGCCACCAACCCAAGCCAGAATGGATTTGTAAGGACATTATGCAACAACTAATCCACAAGTAGGAGAAGGAGAAGCGATAATGAATACATCAAGTGATTAGATTTTTTGGTATAATTAGGTTTTTAAAATTTGAAGTAAAGTTATATTTAACATTTGCATCAGAATTAATTTTAGTGACATTTGCAATTATTTTAAAAGTCTGTCATTTAATTTATTTTCACTATTATTATAATGAAAAAACTCAACAACAGTTGACATTTGCAACAACAACAACAACAACAACAACAAAACCTTATCCCACTAGGTGTGGTCGGCTACAAAGATTACACGACACTAATGAGCTCTATCAATGACCAACTTTTTAGGTATCTTATTCACTAGAAGATCTCGTTCAATGACTTCTTATGAACATGGAACACTTGACATTTGTAATTAAAAAAAAATCAGACAGAATTCTCCACCTCTGATTTGAGATGGAATATTTTCTGTCTTTGATTTGATATGGAAATATCTGTCTCTGAATCTAGGATGGAGTCAGAGAGGGAAATACCTTTCCCAGAACTGAGACAGAACAATTTTTGTGTCAAATTTCATCTTTGATGTTGGGATTAAATATACTTCCGTCTCTATTTACTTGCGACAACCAGATTAGAGACGGACTATATTCCATCTCTGAAATGTGCAATTAGAGACAAAATTGTCAGTCTTTGCTTCTAGTTTTTCTAGTAATGAGACAAGGGTAGTCCATCCCTTGTGAGAGAAACCAAGAGTGAGGAATCTCTTGAAGTGATTTAATCTGGAAAAAAAGAGTGAGAATCAACTCTAGTTTAAGTTGGGAATTGTAGAGGTTCACAAGTGTCAGATTAAACTTGTGGTATTAGTGAAAAATCTCAAGAGAAAGTCTTGAGGATTGGATGTAGGCTTGTGATTGAAACCGAACCAGGATAAATTTTTGAATTTAGTTTCTCTATCTCAACACTCTTTACATTTCAAGTTGATTATTTGATGTTCTCTTTTTAATTTGATTTTTACCTTAAGAATTAATCAATTGTTGCTTGATTTATTTCATTAAATCTATTTCAAGTAAACTAATTGTTGTTTGCTCTATCTTCCTTTAAAATTACTTTCATTAGAAGTGTTATTGAAACAATTTCTATAAATAACTCAAGTTTTTGATAACACTCAATTCACCCTCATTTGGGTGAAGTTGCCTTGTCTAATACTTCTAAATCTTGAAACTTGTAATTTACTCAGAAAATATAGAACTTTGAAATAAAAGTAATTAAAGAACTTGTAATTTACGTTGACCATTGTTTTGAATAAAGGCTTGTGTTCTGTATAACCACTAGTTGACCCACAACCACGTAAATACTTCAAAAAAAAAATTGAAATCTCACTTTAAACATTTACCTTAGAACGAGCTATGATATTTAATTTAAAGATGTTTTTTCTTCCTAATTTAATACTTTGTAATTCTTAGATATCAAACTTCTGCTAGAGTAATTTTCTTGTAGTTGAAATGATAACAAAAATATAACTGTAAATGTATCATTTATTTCGATCAATCATAGAATTCAACATTGCCATTTTTTTCACATTGAAGCCTTTACAAACAAAGAAATAGAATATTATTTATGCAAACAATGCATTGTAAAGCTTCAAGAGCGGAATTGATAGAACTAGGAAGAAGTCTCTACATCTCTTACTTTTTTGATTTGCATTCTAAGATTATATGAGAGTAGGCAATACTGGAGGCTGAATGGGATCTGGCCCAGAGGGAACTTTCCTTTTGGTCTCATAGTTTAAAGAGCTATAGGCATTAGACGTTGGCAATACTGGAGGCTGAATGGGATCTGGGCCCGAAGGAACTTTCCTTTTGATCTCATAGTTTAAAGAGCTATAATGATCACCAAGAACAAGTGACGATAGGTAGAGGAAAGACAGAATGCAGAGAGAATACCCTTTTGATTCTTCCATGGTTTAGATGTGTTTTTATTTTGATTAGTGCTAGCAAACCCCTATATATATATATATATGTTTTGAAGCACTGGCGGAGATTTTTAAGTTGAATTATTAGCAGAGATTTTTTTACTTTAAAATGTTAAAAGGTCAAATCATTCTCTTGATCTCTGTTATTTAAAAACTTTGTAAGTTATATAATTTCTTTCCTTAGTAATTTAATATATGATATATAAAAGCTTATTGATATTAAGAATAAGGATTTATTCGGTGAATGTTAATATGGAGAATCTACATATTTAAAATTGTAACTATATACATAACCGAAAAAGTTATTTCAAAAATAACCTATAAAAGAGCTGTGTTGTGAAATCTTGCCCATCAATGCATGGAAGAAAAGCAACATGCAAGAGCTAAGGACAAAAAATTATGGAAATATAGGCCTATTGTTTCTTGTTTTCAAAAATAATTTTTTGTTTTTAAAAAGAAAAAAAAAATTTTCTGGCGTATTATTTTTGAAGAATATGTTTTAAAATAGTTTTGAAATTTTGTTTTTAAAAATAGAAAAATACCCTTTTGATGCTTCCATGGTTTAGATATGTTTTGATTTTGATTAGTGCTAGGAGACCCCTACATATATGTCTATGTTTTGAAGAGTTGGTTTATACAGTTGTGCACCATTATTGAAAAAAATACTAGACTTGGCAAGAAAGCTTCCCCCCCCCCCCCCCTCTCTTGTATTCATTATAATATATTTATGTTGAATTATTAGCAGAGATGTTTTTTACTTTAAAACGTCAAAAGGTTAAATCATTATATTCTCTTGATCTCTCTTATTTAAAAACATTATTAGTTATATAATTTTCTTTCCTTAGTAATTTAATATATTATATATAAAAGTTTTATTGATATTAAGAATCCTTTATTCGTGAATGATAATACAGTGGAGAATCTACATATTTAAAATTGTTACCATATACATGGCCTAAAAAGTTATTTCAAAGATAACCTATAAAAGAGATTGTGTTGTGAAATCCAGCCCATCAATGCATGGAAGAAAAGCAACATGCAAGAGTTAAAGACAAAAAATTATGGAAATATAGGCCTGTTGTTTCTTGTTTTCAAAAATAATTTTTTTAAAATAAAAATATAAAATTTGTTTTGCTGATTATTTTGGCTGAATATGTTTTAAAAATAGCTTTGAAATTTTGTTTTTAAAATAGAAAAAAAAAAACCCTTTTGATGCTTCCATGGTTTAGATATGTTTTGATTTTTATTAGTGCTAGGACACCCCTATATTTATGTCTATGTTTTGAAGAGTTGGTTTTGTTGTGCACCATCATTGAAAAGAAATACTAGACATGGTAAGAAAGATTTCTTTTTCCTTTTGTATTCATTATAAGATATTTAAGTTAAATTATTAGCAGAGATTTTTTTTTGTTACCTTAAAATGTTAAATGGTTAAATCATTCTCTTGATCTCTGTTATTTAAAAACATTATTAGTTATATAATTTCTTTCCTTAGTAATTTAACATATGATATATAGAAGTTTTATTGATATTAAGAATCCTTTATTCGGTAAATGATAATACAGTGGAGAATCTACATATTTAAAATTGTTACCATATACATGACTTAAAAAGTTATTCCAAAGATAACCGATAAAAGAGATTGTGTTGTGAAATCTAGCCCATCAATGCATGGAAGAAATGCAACATGCAAGAGTTAATTAGGACAAAAAATTATGGAAAGATAGGCCGATTGTTTCTTGTTTTCAAAAATATTTTTTTAAAAAAAAATATTTGGTTGGCAGATTATTTTGGAAGAATGTTTTAAAAATAGTTTTGAAATTTTTTTAAAATAGAAAAATATCATTTTGATGCTTCCATGATTTAGATATGTTTTGATTTTGATTAGTGCTAGGAAACCCCTATATATATATATATATATAGAAGATTTGGTTTATACAGTTGTGCACCGTTACAGAAAAAAAAAATATTAGACATGGTAAGAAAGCTTTTTTTTTTTTCCTTTGTATTCAGTATAAGATATTTAAGTTGAATTATTAGAAGAGTTTTTTTATTTAAAATGTTGAAAGGTTAAATTATTCTCTTGATCTCTGTTGTTTATTAATTTGCATAGTTCTTAAGTTTTATAATTTGTTTAATTTAGTCCCTGCCACTAAACTTCTATAAGTATTTCATTAAGTTAGTCGTGTGCATATTGACAATATGAAAATGCATAATTCATGCAATATGACAGGAATACAATTATATAATTAAATAAAATTAACTTATATATACGCGCGCGCGTGTGTGTGTATCGTATGATGCAACCTATGCTGAAGAGTTTAAGCGAATTAATTAGCTTAAATATTAATATTTAGAGCTTTAAGATGGTACATAGGTAGTTATGTGTCATCAAAATTTAACAAAACATTGATGAGAGTTTAATGGTTTGGACTAGATTAAAAATGTTTAAACTATGATCAGGATCTAATCATAAAATTTTAAACTATAAGAATTTATTTCAAAATTGAGTAAAATTATAGGGACTAAAAGAATAATTTTACCAATGTTAAATTTCATAATAATTCTATGAAAGAGTAGATATTATGTTATGCAAACCATTGATTTTATAACTATTAATCGTAATTTTAAAATTTGAGAGTTATTTAATTTCTTTCCTTAGTAATTTAATGTATGATATATAAAAGCTTTATTGATATTAAGAATAAGGATTTATTCGGTGAATAATAATACAATGGAGAATCTACATATTTAAAATTATTACCATATACATGACCCTTTTTTTTTTGGACAATCATATACATCCCCTAAAAAGTTATTTCACAGAGAACCTATAAAAGAGATTGTGTTGTGAAATCCAGCCCATCAATGCATGGAAGAAAAGCAACATGCAAAAGTTAAGGACAAAAAATTATGGAAATAAAGGCTTATTGTTCCTTGTTTTCAAAAATAATTTTTTAAAAAAATGAAAAATAAACTTTGTTTGCAGATTAATTTGGAAGAATATGTTTTAAAAAATAGTTTTGAAATATTTTTTAAAATAAAAAAAGGTTTTAGGTGTTTTAGAAAACATTATTCATATTTCAAAAAAAAACATTATTCTTGGAAGCAAGTTATAAAATGCGCTTAAAAATATGGTAAATATATAGATTTATTAATGGCATTTTCGTAAAAATAATATACAGCAAAATAAAAATATATACTATGAGAATAGTTTCAACCGCTGCTAATGTCTTTTTTTTAAAAAAAAAAAATCTTTCATCCAGAAATTCCAATCGTTGTAACCGAATCTAATTGTTATTTTTCATTCTATAGAAGGCGTACTTTTATCTAATTTTTGTGAAATTACCACGTTTGATATTTATTTATTTTTCATTTTGATAGATACTTCTTTAACTAATTTGTTCTAAACCATTTGATTTTTATTAAAACTATAATTATTTTAAAATATTGCGTAAAGACATTCTTAGTAATTTATGTAGTTTATGATACATTTAAGGCAAAAGGATACTTTATATCCATAATGTTTATTCTGATTTTTATTTATGCATTTAATGTTTGCCCATTTATGTTACCCATGTTTCATTTTTTTTTGAGGTCAACTATATTTTTTTTTAACACCGTCAAATAAGTTAATGAAATTTGCTGATTGAGCTCTGACATGGCAAAATTTCTCCGCCACATCATCTGTCATGTAGCTAACAAAAAAGTATTATATGTCTCTAATATTTACATTGATTTTCATTTATGCTGCTAATGTTTGTTTTTTTCTCATTTATGTCTCACATGTTTTATTTTTTGTCAGATTTGCCTTTTTTAATACCATCAAATAAGTTAACGAAAATTGTTGACTGAGCTCCAACATAGCAAAATTCATATGCTCTCTTTTCCCTACTTCATTTTCGCCTCACCAACACACACTTTGTTCACATGGTTTTTCTAGCACCACATGCACATACCCCTATTTTGTGTAGTGAAAAATAGAGCACCAAGTAGGACTTATAGAAATTGAGAGAGAGAGAGAGAGAGAGAGAGAGAGAGAGAGAGAGAGAGAGAGAGAGAGAGAGAGAGAGAGAGAGAGAGAGAGAGAGAGAGAGAGAGAGAGAGAGAGAGAGAGAGAGAGAGAGAGAGAGAGAGAGAGAGAACACAGAGCATGCAAGAGAGAGTGTGAAAAACAGAGAGAAAAAGACCAAGGGAGAGAAAGGAATGAGATCCCCAAGCCTGAACCAACTTCTACTTTGAAGCAACTTATGCTCTATTTTTTTCTACAAACAGGGGTTTTTGAGGCTTTGCATCACCTCTAATTTACCATCTTCTACTTTGTTCTACATTGTATTGAGCCACTTCTTGCACCAAGTACCATCAACTGCTGCCTAGAGAAGAAGCCGCTCATGCATCCGTGCTCTTGGTGTACTGTAAAAAAGAGTTCTTAAAAGTGATGACATAAGCGACATCAAACCTTTAGCCCTAGTAGTAGGTCCTACCTTGTCGTACTAGATGTTGAGCTTCTTGTTAGAGTTACGAGTGGTGAAGTTGAGGACGAGGTCATATTGGAGGGTGTTATTAGTGTAGTCAAATTAAGTGAGAGTGGCTTCGGAGACATAAAACTTGAAGAAGCGAGGTTAGACGATGAGCCAAAAGATGAGGACGACGAGGCCCACAATGATGATGATTGATGTGATGAGCTTCTAGAGGACACTGAAGAGGCACCAGCAACAACGTCTAGCATAGTGAGGTGGATGAGATGCTCTGAATAAAACATAAATTTTGTTTTCTCTCTCTCTTTCACTCATTATAAGGTGTTGTGGATGGGAGGAGGAAAATGAGGGTAGTATGAGTGAAGGTGAATGTTACGTGGTGGAGGGGCATTTTTTTTTTTATTCTGGTCTACATGGCCATGTGGCAAGTGATGGGCTTGACTCGAATAATTTGAATATAGGCCCTTTTTAAACGGGTTTGTTTTTTTTTTCTTTTTTTACATGTTAGTATATAAAAAATTATTTTATATTAAATTAAAGAATTCAATAATAATGTTATATAATTAAAATGGTCATTTTAGACAGATGTGATAGAATTAAAAATAATAATTAAAATAAATTTTCTCATTTAATTATAATAAAAAAATACATACCAACTTAAATTATAATAATTTTATAATTGTATTAGAAGTTTTTAGATATAACATAACTCATAATTCATGAGTGATACATATTGAAATAATACTACATGAAATACATGATAAATAATTAATCATGTCAAGTATCAAAATTATATATAAATTATATATTATATATTAATAAAGTAAAAGATACATATTATATAAATTATACATTTTAATGTTACAAATGTATATAGAATACTCTAAATACTATGATATATAATTTATATAATATTTTATTATTTAAAACAATTGATTTTTTATTTCAAAAAATATATAAAAATAATTTGGGTCAGAGCTCATGTTCAAGCTGGGCTTTAAAAAATCTTGAGCCCAACCTTTTTTTTTCCTGCTTTTTTTAAAACAAGATTTTTTGTATGCAGACTCAAATTTTTGGGCTCATTTTCCCTTTTTTTTTTGGGATACCAATGATCATTTAGCTTCGGGCTAAAGAAATGAAATTTAGTAATGGGCTTATTTGGACTTTTTTTTTCCAATTTTTCTTTAGAATATTCATCTCAATTATTAAAAATTTTGAAACGGAAATTTCGTTTCAAATCGAATACCAAAAATTTGTCTTAAAATTTCATGGAAAAATTTGAGACAGATTTTGATATGAAATTCAACCAAACTCATTCTTTTATTCTTTTTTATATTTTGCAATAGATTTCAAAATCTAACATAGAAAGTTATCCGTCTTAGATTTAGAGACAAATATTTTTCGTTGTAGATTATAGCAATGAGCATTTTTGAGACAGTAGCATTTTTGTCACAAATTTTGTCTCTAATTTTTTTGAGACAGATTTTTAGCTTTATGAAATAGATTTTTCTATCTTAGATTTCTAATTTTCTTTTAGTGTATATTTTGATTCAGACTAGTGCTAAAACAAATCAATATGTATTTATATGTCTAGGTTATGAAGAGTTGTTGTGTGCAATTCTTCCTGATGATGAAAAAAAAAAAAGATATAGTAAGAATCTTTTTTTTTTTTTGCATTTATTTGTTAGACATTTAAGTTGGATTTTGTGCCAAGATTTTCTACTTGATGGTACTATACAAAGTATTGAAATTTGATGTTTTTTTTTTTTGGGAGAGTTCTATGAAGAAGTAGATATTTCATATGAATATATTGTAAGACACATAAGCATGTTGATGTTATATATGAAGACTTATTAAGTGGATGATAATATATATATGGAGATTCTGCATATTTAGTTTTACCATATTCGTAACCTAAAAAGATGTTATTGTAAAGAGAATCTATGACTGGATCATGTTGAGGGATCTGGCCATTAATGCATCACATAAAGGTTCCGTGCTCATATAAAGTTATGTGAAGTAAAATTGAATAGGATCTGAAATTTACGGATGTGATATCTATTGCTTAGGAAAATGGCAAATGGAGTGAGCTCACTTTGATTGAATCTCTTCATAAATTATTGCGTAAATTATTGATTTAGTCTCTAAAATAATATAGTTTTCTCAATTTATTTTTTAAAAAATTCAAGGCATATTTTGTTTGGATATTTTCTGTTTTTATTTTTATTGAAAATAGAAAATGACTTTGAAAATATTCTTGATTGAGTTTAATGAAAATGTCTTCTTGAAAATATTTATTAAAATAAGCTCAAATATGAAAACACCAAAAAGATTTTCAATGTTTCATGAAATGAAAATTAAAAATGAAAATAAGAAATATTTTTACAAACCAAATATACCCCAAATATCTCAATTTAGTCCTTAGGGTGTGTTTGGAAAACTGGTGAACAAATATGGTTTGGGCAAACCTAGGTTTTGAATGAACGTAATTTGGATAAACTTAGGTTTAGGTGAAGGTGATTTATATTTGAGAGATAATTGGGAAAATGTGGTTTGGGACAGACAAATATGATTTAGTGTAAATCATGATATTTGATATTGGTTTATAAACGTAATTTTGAATCCGTAACACATTTTATATTTTAATTTTTGATGTACCATTATCATTTATTGTCATTTATTTAAGGAAAAAATATATTTCATGTCCCCAACGTTTTCATCGATTTTCATTCGTACCCTTAACATTTTTTTTGTCAAATATGTCTCATATATTTTAATTTTTTTCAAATATGCCTTTTTTGATACCGTAAAAAAGACTAAAGAAAATTGCTGATTAGACTGTTATGTGGCTATCTCATTTGAAACGCCACTTGTCACATAGAAGAATTCCACGTCACGTGACATATGATTTGCTTGGAGAAAAAAATCAACAAAGCACATGCGAGAAGATTCGGATCTAGGCCTTCATAAAAAAAGAAGGCACTTTTTACCACTAAACCACTAATATATATTCAATAAGTGTATTCAAAATTTAATCTATATAGGAACTTTTGTTAGTGTATTCAAAATTCAAAATAATATACACCAATTATTATATGTTATAAAACAATAACAAATCTTATAATAAGAGAATATGCTATTATTTTACATAACACATTTTAAATTATATAATAGTTTAAAAAATTTAATGACAAATCATGTAGTATAAATTTAATTATTACTTATACTTAATAAAAATTAAATTTATATTAAAAATAATTATAACAATATGCTATGTATATTAAAATTATTTTCTAATATAAGTTTGATATTATAATTTTTAATAGTAATTAAATTTTATAATATCAAATCTTATATTATATAAAATAAAACATTATAAAAATTAATTATTATTAAAATTATAATATCAAATCTTATATTAAAAAATAATTTTAATATGTATAGCATATTGTTATATTTATATTTTAATATAAATTCAATTTTTATCAAGTATAAATAATAATTAAATTTGTATTATAAAATCTTTTATTAAATTTTTTAAAATTTTATATAATTTAAAATGTGTTATATAAAATAATATCATATTCTCTTATTATAAGATTTGTTATTGTTTTATAACATATAATAATTGGTGTATAATATTTTAAATTTTGAATGTAGTGGCTTAGTGGTAGAGGGAGCCTTCTTCTTCCTTGAAGAGATTTTTCCTCAAAGCAAAGCATATGTCACGTGTCACAATTTTATTGGATACATCAGGTGATGTGAAATTCTTCCACGTAGCAATTGACATAGCATATGAAATAGTCATGTGGCAGCCTAGTTAGCAATTTTCGTTACTTTTTTTTACGGTGTTGAAAAAAGGCATGTATAAAAATTAAAATATGTAAAACATATTTGACTAAAAAAAATATTAGGGACATGAATGAAAATCAATATAAACATTGGAGACATGAAATATACTTTTCCCTTTATTTAAAGCTAACTTAATGAATTATATCAATAAATTAAATAAATTATGTTTTTAATTGTATAATTGTATAATTATATAAGTAAATCAATTATGTAATTAGTAAACTAGATTAATTAGGTTTTTTAATTGTGCAGCTTAAGTTATAATGACATAATTAAATTAATTATGTAATTAGTTAACCAGAATAATTATGGTGTTTAATTGTGTAAATTAGGTTTTTAAAGTAATTACACAAATTAGATTAATTAGGTTAATTATATAAATTACTTTGATAATTGGTTAATTAGGTTAACTACAAACTAACCCAAAAAAAAAAAAAAAACTCACACCAACCCACAGTTCTAGCCCAACCTGTGCCACTAAAGAAAACCAAAAAAAAAAAAAGGGACACATAGTCTTTTGCTTCTTATCCACCAGTATCTCAGCTTGGCGGGTCATGAAGGACCTGGCTTTCGTGACCCGTGATTTCTCCCATATAGGCTGCCAGAGAGTTGCTTCCAGTAGCTCTCATAGCTGTCGACACATCCCCACTGCCTTCCAATACAAGAGATCAATATACAACCACCACACATGTGCACAACAACATTACGCAAAACACAACAGAGAACATGGGCAAATAGAGGAGGCTAACGGACGAGAGAAAACATACCAAAATTACAGGAAATAGCTGGAATGTAAGGCAAAACGAGAGGGAAGGTGATAGAGATTGATAGCTTGGACCAATGGCACAGGACATGCAAACACACCACGATGCAACACACACGTGGAATCTTCAACAATACACAGTAGGACCACATGACAACTTCGGCAACACACAACAGGGGGTAAAAGAGGAATGAGATTAATGACACATACTGACCATGTTTAATCACCATGAAAGCCACGCCCTACATGCCTAAATTTGTGCAAACCATGTTTAATGCATACTGAAACTTGCCATGACATGATGCCAAACATATATTTAAAAGTTTAAATTCGTCTATATATTTGTTCATTTTCATTTCTAAATCACAAGATTTGCCATGGTTAAATTTCAAAATTTTTGTTGTTAAAAGTCACTTTGATAAAAAAGAGAGATTAATTATTAAAACATATATAATATTACAAAAACCACTACAAGAAAAATTGAGATTAGCGACGGACAAATCCGTCGCTAAATTAGTAGAATTCCGTCGCAAATACATTTGGGACGGATTTTGCGACGGAAAATATTCCGTCGCAGAAACGCTCGTCGCAAATGATTTGCGACGGATTCAATATCCGTCACAAAATTTGCGACGGAAATTTTTCGTCGCAAATTTTAATTTCCGTCGCAGATAAAATTTGGGAATTTGTGACGGAAATAATTCCGTCGCTAATTCCGTTGCAAAAAAAATTCGTCACTAATTCCGTCACTAATCAGCGACAGAAATTTCTGTAAAAATTCAGTCGCTAATTCCGTCGCTAAGTTTTAGACTTTTTTTTAAATATATTTTGCCAATCATGATAATTCTAAAATTAATTGAAAACCTGTGAATAGACAGAAATATAACCAACAGGCACTAGCCAACAGTTATAACATTTAATTACATCAAAAATTCCATATAACAAAAAGGTTTACTTGTTTTTTCATGATCCAACATCATGAAATGCAAAGTCATAACAAAATATAAGTTTCAGTAAATAAACTAGTCTAGGGGGTGATCTAGGGGCTGTGTCTCATCATCATCATCAACAATAGGAGTATCCCAGCGCCTATCAACAGAATTGATGAAGCGGTCCACCATTGAATGCATATCATTGATGATGGTCGCTTGTGCATCGATCTTCTCCTTTTGAGTGTTAATTTCCTCCTTTTGAGCCCTAAGTTCATCTATCACAGACTTCGTCCGACGTTGTAGCTCCTCCTCAAAGTCAAGATGTAGATCTGATGGCAGAACAGAATAAGGACTAGAAGTACCAATCTCACACGCCTCTGACCCTATGCCAAATATGCGCCCCTTCTTGTTCTTCCCTCCTATCGCTTTGACGCTCCTGCATAGTTTAATGAATATTAATTTTAAAGATAATTCTGTGTAACAATTAAAATAAAATAAGAATAGATTAGATTAGATACTACCAGTCAACGCATGTGCTCGGAGGTAAGAATGCTACCTCCGGTGTGTAGTCTTATGATTAGATACTACCAGTAGGAAAAAAATTGTTTGTCAAAATCAAAACTTACCTTCCATTCTTGGAACCATAATTCTCGTAATTCTGGAGGAGTAGTCTTATGATTGTATGCTGGTGCCTCATATTTTCCCTGTATGATTGAGGAAATATCTCGTACTGTCTCAACAACCGGATAAAAGCTATGTATTTTGAAAACATAAACCTTAGTATTTAAAAACATAAGAATTTAACAAACAAAAGAATTGATGTATAACTCACGAACCTTGGTCATTCAAAGACTCATAAAACCATTAACATCAAAAACTGTCATATTTTCCTCTTATGGCCCTTAGTGCAAAATTTTCAGCAGTAAATTAGTTTCAAATGGAACCCAACAAACAATACAATCATATCCCATATTTCCCATAACTCATCCTCATTTATTTCAATTTATAGCTCAACTATTCTAGCCATGGGTAGATTTTAATAAGCCCTTGAAAAAGAAAAATGACCAAACATAAAATTACCCTTCATCTTAATCCATGGGGAGATTTTATGCTCGGGGTACACATGATGACGCATTAAACATTGGGCATAAATGGAAGAATCATTAATTAAAAGACCCCTTTTATTCTTGCCTTAACATAATTAGTATTAACTTCTCAACTTCTCAAGTTCTTAGGATGATAAAAAGGCAAACAACTCTCAAACATTCATCCAAAACCTTACTAGCTCCAAAGACATGAAAAGGGAGGTCAAAACCAAGGAAAATTCTACACTTTCCTTCAACTAGGCTTAAACTAACTTTGACTCAACCGTTGTTTCTCAAAGACTTAAATGTATTCACTTGAAGAATCATTGAGCGAATTTGTTTAGGTTTAAGAAGTTAGGAGGATAGCTCTTATCTCTTTTTTTTTTCCTACTTAAATTAGAGGCAAACCCCACTTAAAACCATTTAAATCTTTCAAAAAGATTACACATATTCTGTTTTGGACTGAATTTTGTATTCCAAACTTTCTAAATTTTCTGGGCAATAACTACAACTCTAACATTTATGAATGTTGGCAGAAAATATCCTTAGCATGTCTAGAATCTTAGATAAAAATTTTAGAGAAAAATATCCTTAGCATGTCTAATTCTTATGAAACTTGGTAAACTTATAATTTAGTGTTATAACATCCTTCCATAAAAGTTTCAAAGCAAAATATGACCAATTGGACAGTATAACATAGCTTTAAACAAAATTGGTCAGATTATCCTAATTTCTGAGGTAGGTTATGTTTTATTTGCTGTCATTATGCTTAGAAATACTTTTCCAAACACTATGAGGCTGTCCGGTTCACATCTACGCAACATCTATGATTTTAGTTTCAAAATGTTGACTTAACTCTTATATTTCCAAATCACAGCGGGATATAACTGAAGATTGAACAAAACCCAAATTTTATCAGCATTTTGCCCATATTATTCCTCGACCCAAGTTCTCTATCCTTACTCTGTTTTAAACTAAAAAAAATCCAGCCCTTGATTTAACATTCAACAAACTCTCACTCAACTTATAAAACCTTGGAATAGCACTTGAAAGTGAATCATTTAGCACTTCTAATTTGCTGTCGAAAACAGAGGCAAAAACCAGAATTCTGCATAATCAAATGATGTATTCGTATACCCAGTCACAAATCACATAAGGTTTAGCCAATCAACGACTAAACGCAGAGCTAGACAGAAAAGATTCAAAACCAACAAAAAGGAACAACAACCATATCATTTAATTCACTTTTCTCCTTAGGGTTCCAATCATCACGAAATGGGAAAAATGGAAGACAAGAGGGAATTTCTGCACTTTACCTCATAATGGAGATGCTCCGAGAGGAGGGTGGCCGCCGATGACAAGATTCATCGAAGAGGAAAGCCAACGGAGGGAGGAAAATCAAAAGTGGTGAAGGCCGAGGGAGAGTTCGAGAGCAGGCCGAGCGAGAGTTTGAGAGAGAGAGAAAAGTCAGAATTTGTGAGTGTGTCTATCTGTGTAAATAAGAAATTAAAAAGTTAGAATTATTTCAAGTTATAATTGCAAAATTGCTTTTAAACAAGTTTTACACAAACCAAATATCAAATTTAACTATTTTTTATTTTAAATTTCTATTTTTATTAATTCTTTAAATAAAAATTAAATTATCAAAATTTTAAATTTAATGTTGAAAGTTTTCTATTTTTTTGTAATCAATTCTATAAATAAAAAAGAAATGAATATTGCTCAAACTAAAAATTAATTAAAATTTATAGTCATTTAAATGTATTCAATTTTAAAATAAATATGAATAAAATTGTTAAAATATAGAACATTTAAAAAAATATTAAAAAACTGGATATAATTTTGCAAACCAAAATACACCATAAGCTTTCCAGAATCAATATTATCATTTTAAAATTATTTCCGTGTAACTTTTTTTTTAATGCTTTCCATTGATACTGAATGTAATAAAGTTCCCAAGTTACATATTTTATTCGTATAACAATCAACAAATTGCACTTTTTTATTCATTTCTTTTTAGTTAATTAAGAACCGGGAAAGAATAATTGTTGCTGTTTTTTTGCCTCTTAAATTTTTTTATTTTATGCTAACTAATTATTTAAATAATTGATTAAAAAATGGAAATAGAAAATTAAATATTTTATGCTAACTAATTTTTTAAAACAAAAATTAAATAAATAAGATGTATACAAAAAAAATAAGTAAATTAGTTATTTCTCATATCGATAATTGCAAAGCTTATTAACAAAGTACTATCCACTACGTAGTTCACAATTAATCTTGTCTGACTTTAATTATTTGTAATCTAGATTATTGTGGCACAACTTCAATTAGAGATGATAATTTTATATAAATATTAAATTAATAAAATAAAATATAAAAATTTATTTTAAAATGAAACTTAATTTTTAGGAGGTATAATTTTTAGTTTAAAAACTCTCCTAAATCTATTTTATTAATATTTATTTTTTTCAATTTATTTGACAATTGGGGATAAATGTAAAAAAGAATGAGATGGGAGAAATGTTTCTGACGGAATTTTTGATCACAAAATTACAAATTTTTTGCGACGGAATTTAGCGACGGAAAAAATATTTGCAACGGAATTTTGCGACGGCATTTTGCGTCGCAAAAAATAAAAATTCTTTCTGACGGAATTTTATGACGAAAAATTCCGTTGCTAAAATTAGCGACGGAAATTTAATTAGTGACGGAAATTTTCCGTTGCAAAATCCGTCACAAATTCTTTATGTGTAATTTCAAATTAGTGACGGAATTTGCGACGGATTTGTGACAAAATTTGCGACGAAAAAATTCCGTCGCTAATTGAGGATTTTCTAGTAGTGAACTAAATTGAAATACTTGATTTTTCAAGAACTAAATTCAGATAATTACAACCTTCTGAAACCAAATTAATAATTGAGATAATTCGTTCGGCATAATTGGGAAAGCTAAGTGGAATACTCGTCCTTGGTGCTGCAGTCAAAGAAAATTGTAGTATTCTTTTTTTAGGTAAAAGAAAATTGTAGTATTTGAGTTGAAAGATTTTGACTATAACACCTTTTTTATTAAAAAAAATATTGCTTCAACTATTCTTGAATGATCAATGTAGTGGAATTTTTTTTTGGGAGCTTTTTAACTTCAGTTTTTGTGTTTCTTTATATTAATTTGAAATTGACAAATATTATTTTGTACTCATTCGCCACTTTGAAATTTTAGTTTTACATGTAAGAGTCACCCCAATATATGTTTCTCTTTATTGAAAACGATAGTCACGGTTCTTTTATTGGACTATTTTTTTTTTTTTTACTTCTAATTTTCATATTCTTGATTTGGGTAGTGTAGTTTCTGATAGTTCTTAGCTAAACTAACGGTTAAAATTGTTCTAGTATTTAATGACTTGTATGTGAAGAGCTTTTACGTTCTATTCAATGGAAGTTTAAAATATTAATATTTATTTAGTTTAGATAATTATGTCTTATCTAATTTTTAAAGTAATCTATCGAATAATAATTATGATTAACTTGGTATTTGAAGGCTAATATTAGAAGATTTTACTTATTAATTCTTTGTTTGGATGTACGTTAATTTTTTGATTTAGTCTTTATAAATAGTGATATTCTTAATTTAGTTTTATTGCATAAGGCTTATTATTCAATTTGGTTCCTCATAAAATTTTATCTTTTCAATTTGATTATTCGTAAAAAGGTAATTTTTAATTTGATCCCTTACATATAAAATAGTTATGAACAATGATGTTCATATGTTCATTTGGAATTAACGAAATTAATAAACGTAAATACATGTACCATATTTTTTAACATGTTATCGCTTAATTACTATTATATAATATATGTATTTTTTAAATTTCGTGAAGGTTGTAACTGTCATACAAATTGAAATTTGATTATGTAAATTACTAAATTCATTCTTATTATTATTTAATTATTTAAATTATTTGATCAATATTCAATTAATTATGTTCAAAATTTATGTTATATAAATAAAGTATCATTCCAATTGTCATGTATTCTTCCTGTATTTTTATTATTTATTCTTTCTGTAGAATCAGTTTTCATTCTGTTAATTCTTTTCGTATAGCTAAATTTAGTAACGTTGCTAATGTTAATACATCAATAAATGATTGGATGATTAAGGTTCGGATAATGAGGTTGTGGACAATTCTATCATTCTTTTCATATGGCTAAATTGTGCGCATGTGGTTTATGCTTGAATATAACTCACCTGAAGAAGTTAATAGCATAGAGATGATTCTACAAGATTCACAGGTGTTTTCTCTACCTTTTCCTTTTATTGTTTTGTTATTTAGGCATAGATTTTGGTTCATATAGTTTTTTCTTTATCAATTCTTTTTTTTTTTAGGAATCTCATATTCATACATCTATCAAGCGGGTTTTTATTAACAAATTCAAGCATATTATTATCGAAGATGGTGTATACATTATTACACAATTCAACATTATTGATAAGGATAGTGGTAATTATTGCACCACCATGCATTTAAGATAAAATTTCAGTACTTCTCTCAAGTCGGTCGAGTTAAAGATGACATTGCTATTCCAGGTATGACTTGGTTTTATTCATTTGCAGATATCTTCATCTCAACATATTAATCAGAATTATTTAATTAGTTTTTGTCCTTTCTGTAAACCCATTATTTTTATCATATACATTTGATTATTCCCACAATATAAACTCGCAATTGTTTAGTGCACCTTTCGTGTATTTTATAGATGTCATTGGCAAGCTAACTGCTGTCAAAGCTGTTGAAGATACATGCAAGAATACCACAAAGAACAAAAGGACGGACATTGAATTGTAAGGTTTAGAGTAATTTAGCTATGTTTTTAATCTGTAACTTATTTTGGTTGTTTATATTCATTAACTACATTATATCCTTCTGGTACAACAACGTGATTTGTACTCTATGGGAAAATTTTGCTAATTAGATTACATCGTACATGGGCTCTAATGTTAAAGGACTAACTATTGTGGTTGTTCAATGTTGTGAAATAATTTTTCAGGTTAATTTCATAAACTTTTTTCTCTGTAATTTAAGTTGGTATAAGTTTTTTTTATAACATAATCATAGGATTCTAAAATGTTAAAGGTCACGATAGATATCAAATTCTTTGAATGTTTCAAGGTTGTTTATCAACTCTGATATAGTGAAATGTTCTGATCATATTTTAAAGTAATATTGTTATTTATCCTTAATAAGTTATTACTGCTTATCTATATTAATTATTATATCTTTATTTGAAAGTTTTTTTCTCCATTTACGATTGTAAGTTTAAATTGGATTGTGATGTCTCAACTCAAATGCCATACAAACTTTTTACACAGTCATCTATGTATAATACTAATGAGTTCCTGTAAAAATATTCAAAAAAATTGCTACAAAAATATTCACAAAATTTTGTTAGAGGCAAGTAAATTTCATTTCATTTTTTTTCTTATTATTAATACATTGATCTCTATTTATATCACTCCTTATAGTAGTGTCAACACTCAACACAGGACTAGGCCTATGGTCTGGCCTGTGACTGCCTGTAAATAAAGGTCATGGGCATCAGATTCTTTTTAATACTTTATAGCAAAGTTGTTTTATATTTTTTTATAATAACTTATAATTTTTATATCTATTTCTTTTTCTATATTTCATTCGTTATTATTGTTTTCGCACGTGTATTTTTTCCGAGCTTTTGTTATAGACATAAGTAATCGCTTTCTTCAGTTGGATTATATCTTGCAAATCCTGTTTTTAGTTATGGTCAACTTTATGTTTTCATCTCAAGAATTAAAAATATAACGAGATTAAAGATTCTGATATTTGACAAGCATGAGACTCCAGTAACAAGCACGACTAGCATAGTATATTAAAAAATATTCCAAAATTTATGTTAGAGATCAATAACTTTTATTTCAACTCTTTTTTTTTATAATTAGTATATTTATGTAAATTAATTAATGTAATATTTTATTTTTATTCTTTTCATTTGATGTTGTTCACATTCAGTCTTCAAGGCCATTATATCTAATAAATCAGAAGTATATGTGTTTTAATATGACTTATATGTCTCATTATTTTTATACACTTATTTCTTTTTATATATATATATATATATATATTAATTGTTCTTATTTATTTATTTGATAAGAAAAAATAGTGACATTTATATTAACTAGTGCATAGCACGGGTGACAACACTAGTTATATAATATATGTAGATTAACTGTGAATTTCATCAATAGTAGATTGACAAATTAATGTTATTGATAATAATTTATTTGTGAGAAATTAAATTGAAAGCAATTTAATGGATAAAGATATATTTGATTTAGGACCATCCCAATATTAATTTTATTAGGCCCTAATTTACTTGGAGGCAGGCCAAGCAAGGCATATTTAAATTATGGGTTGCAATTTTTTTAGTGTAGGCCAACCCTGAGGGCCAAGACCTTTTTTTTTTTGTTATTTAATTTCATCATTTTTAGTTAAATATAGCACCAAAAATTAGCTTATATTTATTTTCAAATATATTCAGCCTTATCATATTCAAGCATATATTTGTCTTCAAAAGCTTCAACCACAAACAATTCAAATATTCAAATTAACTATACGCCAAAACAATATATACATTTGTCTAATTGTTTTGAAAACCAACATATATATCAAATACTTAAAATAACAAATAAAGCTTTAGTCTTATTATCCAAAATAACAAATAAAAGCATTAGTCTAACATTAAAACTTTAACCCTCTACACATAAATTATTAACCGACATAAATAATTTAAACAATTAAACATAAAAACAAAATTGTAAGATATCAAAATTGTTAACAAATATGTGATATGAGAGGAGGCTCTAGTTAAATAGATAGAGAGGAAACATAGTCAATTAGTAAAGATATATTGATCTAGAGGAAAAGGACAAAAAAAGAAAAAAAAAGAAAAAGAAAATTGTGACACACCTTGAGTAGAATTTATTCCACCTATAAGCCTTATCGACACTACACTTGCACTTTCAATGACTAAATCATACTTTCAGCTTATCTAGTAACAATTCATAGTTTGTTTCATATATAAAGTCATTAACTATTTGCAACTGCATGTACTCAACTCACTTATGACATAAATATACTTTCCCATACCCATACTCAGGCTGAGGATCCTGCCCATGGACATACAGAGCACATCTAGAGTTATTATACAGATTAAACATAAAAAATAATACCAGCCTAAGGATAATTGGGGCCTCAAATGACTGGTAGGCTTCAACTGTTACTCAGCATAAGGGCTTCTAGTTCAACTCCACTACCTGGGAAAAAGTAAAATATAGGATGAGCTAAAAAGTCATGTGAGTACTACTCATTCATGACAAAATAAGTACAAAGGAGATAACTCAGGGTTGAAAATAAATAGCAATAGTTCGTAAAATACTTCAAACAATATAAGTTCATATATATAAAATTAGATATTATTAGGCTGAGAACATGATTGTTATGATCGAGATCTTATGCAGGATCATAAGGGGCAAATGATATATCAAATCATAGGATCGAATCAAGGATCGTAAGATCCTATCAAAAATAATATATATATATATATATATATATATATATATATGTATAATTATATATATATATATATATAATGATATAAATTTTATAACAAATACAAAACCATTAAAGTCTCATTATATTTCAATAAAACAAGCTTAAACGTTATACAATTAGTAAAAAAAAAAAAGAAAAGCAACTTTAATTTTCTATTTATTTAAAAGCCTCTTTTTTTTTCTCACCAAATAGACATATTTTTTCTTCAAAACTTATAAAATCATATCTTATTGTCAACCTTCACTAAACTAAGTTAAAAATTGAACAAATTATGAGTGGTAAGATTGTAATTGTATAATATTAGTAAAAACTTATGTTATTTTAATGCCTTTTTACACCTCAATTGACCTAATAGATTAGAAACATATCAATAAATTAAAAAAATGACAAAAATTCAAATGTTATAAAATTTATAAAATCGTAAGATTGTAAAATTTAAATCAAGATTTTTTTGAGATTCTAGGAAATTTAGATGTTACATAGGATTGAGATCGTTTGAGTTATTTGAAATCATAAAATTATAAAATATAAATATTTAGATCGAGATCTTAACAACCATAGTTGAGAAAATCATATAATCATAAAACAGTAATGATAAAACATCTTTCAAGGAACCTCAATCAAAACTGCTTATCATAAGTATTGCAATACAGCCCGCCTCAACATCGTTATCATGTAACTCCACACCCCACAATCGGTCACCCAATGTGACCCTTACATTCAATTTCTACATATCATATAACCTCCCTCCAATGTCTGATCTCTGGTCATCAGGCTAGCACACTCTTTAATCCTCTGCTAGTTGAGGTTTTCTAAATACCGAGGCATGCCAAGGACTATAGCATCGCTATAATACCGTCGTTCCAAAATAAGTTCCTCTCCATGTAAATATAGTAGCCATCATAAATACATTTTGTAATTCTTGCTCATCAAATCAGGGGTTCAAATTAATCAAACTTTACCCCATAATCATCATAAATCAATTCATATAATGTATCATAACAAAATTCTCAAAATAAATCATTTTTTCAAAACATAATGAACCATTACTCATGAGTATTCAATCAAGGGATTTCAAATTGCATAATTTTTCTAAGCAACATAAATTTGAAGAAAGCTCAAATCACATACTTTTTCATATTATCATAAATTTTCAAGAGTGCTTCAAGAATGTATATATCTGTCTCTCATTTTCTTTCCAACGCTCAGTCAAAACCTTTGGAATACTATTCATACATATATACTTAAAATGAGAGATTATAATTTTGTAAAATTTGTTGAGAACATTTTCTAGAAACCATTTTCACAATGTTTTAAAAATTGGACCGGTCATTGACCCGGTCGAGGCACCGGTTCAATGGTCAATGGTTAGACTATAATCGAATCGCGGTTAATCCAATAATAATTAAAAAATATTAAAAATAAAATATATAATTAAAAATATTAAAATACTTTACATAATTATAAAATTTGTGAGAAAAAAGTATTCCCTTCTTCTCTTTATTAAATTTATCAATGCATTTTTCTATCTGTTTATATGTTTTTCAATTGAATAATATTTTTTATTTTTATAATATTTTAAAATTATGCTCTTATTTTTATTTTATAATGTATAATTTTTTATAATTATAAAAGATAATGATTAAGTAGATGAGAGTGGGTGAAGTGAAAGAGAGAGAAGAGTATAGGATATGCTATCAGAAATTTACTCTTGAAAATTGTTACATTTAAAACGCTGTCCTTCATCTTTCTGAATCCTTTTTGCACTTTCTCTACGTTTAAAAAGAACCTAAAATTGTTGTCGGTATTTTAAAATGATAAAGCCCCCCAAAATGAAAATGTGTAAAAGCACTTGGATATTTTCCCACAATTTTCTATTTTTCAATGTTTTAACTTCCACTTCAGTATCATAAACTCATCCTCTCTTCCATCTCTCTCTCTCTCCCCCCCGGTCTCTAGCTTCATCTTCCCCAAGTCACTGAGCGTCTCTATTCCTTCTCCATCTCTCTCTCTATTTTTTTTTTCACGGAAAACCAAAGTTATCCATGGGAGAATGATGTATCTCTTTCTTTTTCCTCCGGCGATGAAAGATGGCAATTGAAGGTTTTTTTTTTATTTCGCAGTAAAATGCCTTTGGTGCATGTTTCTCCAAATCCTGCTTTCACCAACTACAAAGCCATCCATGGGAGGACAACGAACCTCCTTCTTCTTCCTCCGACGACGATAGATGGTAGATGAAGTTCTTTTTTTTGGCTATAAAATGCTTGCAACCGGTGGACCCAGTCACCCAGCCAGTTCCACTTGTTTTCCCAGTCTAGAATCAATTGAAACGATTCCGTAACGATTTAAAGGGAACATGATTTTTGACTATAACCAGACTGGACCTCCTACTGGTCACCAGTCCTATTAACCGGTCCGGTCCGATTTTAAAATCATTACATTTTCAAGAGAGGGTTGGATTTCATGAAATAAGAAATATGTTATACTAAGCTATTTCCACAAGACTTAGTTTTACATGAGTAGAGTACTCACCTGAATCACGATTTAAGAACTAGAGTGTTGTACTTCTTACTTTAAGTGACTTTTTATTTATGAGACTTCAGGACCTAAGGTAGAGTCATGAAAGAAATGGAAAAGTCAAATACTACCTTAGTGCCTAAGATAGATCCTAATCCCCCTATTGAATTTCTATTTAATTCTTCTTACCGCATAAACTTTTATGTTATCTTACTTTAGTCTAATCTCATCTCAAGCCAATATTTTTCATAATATTTTTGAGATGATATGTGTGTGTGTGTATATATATATATATATAGAACTTAATCTAGATAAACATATTTAACTTTCTAAAATAACACAAATATATATATATATATATACATTACTAATTTTGATTATCTATAAAAAATATATAGCTTAATTAATTAATTAATCATACATATTTATTTATAAATAATCATATACATGCAAACTTATAAAATTAACACATATATTATGCATACTAATTTGGTGTGTGTATATATATATATATATACAAGTATACTTGAGTAGCATAAACACATAAAAATATATATGTACAATAGATAGCATAATCATGAATATATATATATATATATATATATATATATATATATATATATATATATATATATATATTCCTTTTGTAGTTTTGACAGGTAATTTTAAGGCGTTTTTGACGTTTCTCAACGTGTTCATGTAATTTGGAAAACACTGAAAATAGATTGGGCCGTTGCAGAGATTTGACTCTACAAGACTTAACATTGAATCTTGAAAAGACAAAGCATGTCTATCTTGTAAAAGTAACAGAACAGGATGATTAATTCCTAACTTGTGCATAGGTTTTACCACTACTTGGATTAATCCGATGTGGATAAACCCAAATTTATCCTTCATATGTTGAGCAATTCTATTTTTATCAAGTAAATTGATAGTATCTTGACATTTACCTAACTTAGTTGTACATTCAATTGTATGAACTATGTCTTGAACTTTGAAATTAAAAGTTGAATGCTTAAAAATTTCACTAGGACGCACCTGAGGCATTTCCCAATTTCTTAACCTTTCTTCAGCTTCTATAATAGAAACTTCAGAATTATTGAACTCGTCTTGGTCTACAGAATTTTGATCACTAGAGGTAGGGGGAAGGCTGATTTCATAACTACTCCTATTAAAAAGTCTTCTTACTAATTCAGACATCTTTAAGAAAATAAAATTCTTAAAAAAATTCTTTTAACTTTTGTTAAGGTTTATCAGGACCACCTCCTATGGGAACACCGGCCTCTCCTAGATCTTACTGGCTTACCAACGCAGTCACAAGGCTGACTAATGCTAACCCTTAACTCGATTAAAAGTTTCCTTTAAGAAAAATAAATTCTTAAATTTGATAAATAAACAAGAGGCTTCCTAACAGAACTAGGCTTTGATACCATTTTTCACTCGGCCTCTGGGGATCGTCGTTCTGTATAAACCCTAAATTCTAAGACCTTTAATTAGTTGAACTATTGAATAGGAAGTCGTACAAGACTTCTGACATAAAAACATAACTAAATTCTGAACTTAAAATTTCATCTCTAAACTCTATGTGAGACTCTTGATTAAGAATATAAATTCTTGAACTATTAGGTTGAACAAAATATTCAAATTTAATAATAAGCATAAGATCAGTAAAAGGAATTGTAATAAATTCTAACAAAGATAATCTCATTTTAATCGAAAGATTTGAACACAAGATGATTTTATAAATGAAGAAAGAAATACAAGAGATTGAACTTACAATTTTGAACAACAGCCAAAAAGCTTCTTGAAATCAGAAACGATTACAGAGAGTTCCTAACAAATTTTCTTTCTCTATTTTCGCTTTGCCTCAACTACTGAACTACTTTGCCTTTTATAGAATTAAGAAGGCGGATTTGAACAAGTGTAAAGTCCATGGATTTCAGAGGCTCTGGAGTCCGCGGATTTAAACAAGTTTTGAATCCAAAAAGCAAAGACACGTGGACGATTTTGCTTTCTGAAAAGTTGAGCACGGGCATCTTCTTTTTCAAAAGCTGCCTTGTCATTTTATGCCGACGCTTTACTTTTGTAAAAGTATGTTTGCCACCTGTTGAACATAATTATTTTGACAGGAATTAAAGGTGTTGAGCTGGCAGAGGCTTTAGATTCTTCTGCCGATGGCTTAAACAAACCATGGTCAGTCTTGACGCAGGTTAGTGAAGTCGATGTTGTAGCAGTTATCTTCGTTCTGAAACTGGCTGCTATCTTCTAGGTTGAATTCTTCAGATGGAGCTTTGTCTGATGAAGCTTTCTCTGAAAGTTGTTGAACAAGACGGTTGAACTCTTCTTCGGTTTGAGCCTTAGCGAGTTCTGCCATAATTTGAGATTTCGATGTGAGAAAGAGAGACTAGTGTTGAATACCCTGAGAGTGTTTCATCAGGTGTGGATTCTGACTTAACCATTTTTCAATGGCCTTTTTGTTGAGCAAATGGAGATTGTATGTTGACCACCATTTTATGTTGAACGTTCAGCTTAAGTGAAGAGGAAAGCATGTATTGAACCTGTCTTTGAATTCGAAATCCCATGACATGATCCATGGAGTTCCGAATGTTGAGAAAAATTTTAAAAGCATAATTCCAGTGTGGAAACTGGTTTGAGCAGAAAAGATAGAAAATGATTCCTTCGCATAAGATGGAAGAAAATCAGTATTTGGACCAAAAAAGTGAAACCATTCAAAAAACCAGGCTGGAAAATCCTGATTTCTTTTATTGAACCAGATAAACCATGAATGAGAAAAAGGACGAATCAGTAGAGTATTGACCAAGCTATTTTATAGTCCCAGTAATTAAAACCTTGAGGCTAGAACTGTCTTGAAAAAGATTTTAAAGAAAGAAGATGATGATTCCATTGAGAAAGTGTTAAAACTTTGTTAATTTTGAATTTGGAATATTGAACACGAGATGGAAATAAAGGATCATACTCGTGCGTCAGCGTGATCGAGTTTGTATCTACTAAAATAAATTCATAAAATATTCTTGTTTTTTCAGAGTTTGCATTGTAAAAATGTTGTCTTTCTGGAAAATATTTTTGAGCAACTTTTCTGGGAGAAGAATTTGGATTTTTGAGCCATTCTGGTTCAATGGCGCAAATAGGTGCATAACAAGATTTTGAAACATATTTGTCGGAGAGGGATCTTTTGAGTGGAGAAGGTTGAGTGAGTTGAACCGTTAAGGATGAAGGTTGAACAGGGATAATGGCTTTCTGAGGTAGAGAAGTGGCTAGAGCTTGATCATAGGTTAAGGGAGTGAAACGATTCTGGGAGAAAGAAGGAGAAGAAGGAGGTCTATGACCTCTTACTTATGGTTGAGGACCACTGCCTGAAGGGCTATTGAACGATAAAGGTGTCACCAGTAATGGCGACATTGCTTGAACCATAGAGGTTCCTTGTTGAACATTTCTAGGATCCAGTGGGGATCCGTATTGCTCTCTTTTTACTTCTTTTGATTTTTGTTTTTTGTCCATTCCTCTGTTTTTCCCTGCAAGAATTCTCGTTTGAGAAAATCTGGTAGGGCGCGTTCTCACTTCCTTTTATATGCTGAATATTGAAGTTAAAACAAGAAAGCAATGCTTGCCATCTGGCAAAAACATGTTTTGAAACTAGATTTTGAACATCTTTTTTCTAAAATAGATTTGGCAGATTTGCAATCAGTTTTGAGCAAAAAAGCCTTATTGAACACTTCTTTTTGAAATTTTTTGACATTAAAACAATGGATAAAATTTTTCTTTCGATAGTGGAGCATTTTTCTTGGGCTTCAGACCAAACTCCGGAATTGAATCTAACTAGTTGTTCTTTTGAACTTCCTTTGGGCCTTTGTTTAAGGACACCTCCATAACCTTCTTTTGACGCATCGGTTTCGATAATCATAAAGGCTTCTGGGTTAGGTATTCCTAAACAAGGGAGTTTTTTGACTCTAGACTTAAGAATTTTGACGGCATTTGTCATTAAACTGTCCCATGGTAGAGACTTCTTTCTTAACCAAGAATACAAAGGTTTGCAAATTATTCTAAGGTCTTAAACAAAATCTACGACATAATTAAGATAACCTAAAAATATTTAAAGTTGATTTTTATATGTTATCTCGTCTGGAAATTTGTTTCCAAACTATATTGAACGATTAATGAGTTTGATCATCCCTTAATGGATATCATAACCTAAAAATCTAATTTTTGTTTTGAACAGTTTCATTTTCTTAGCAGAAACGACTAAGCCGTTTTTCTTGACTATTTCATGAAATTGATCAAAGTGTCTAAAGTGTTGTTCTCTGGACTTAGAAAACACTAAGACATCGTCTATGTAAACTATTGTAAATTGAGAAAAATTATTGAAAATTGAATTCGTAACATTTTGAAATTCAGAAGGGGCATTTTTGAGACCGAATGGCATGACATTCCACTCGTAATGACCAAAGAGAATGGTGAAAGCCGTTTTGTATCTATCTTTTTCTTCAATTTGAATTTGATAAAAACCAGATTTCATATCAAATTTTGAAAATAAAGATTCTTTTTGAACACGACTAATTAGGTCTACTCTATCAGGTATAGGGTACCTAATCCATCTAAAAATTTTATTGAACGGTTTATAATCAATGACCATGCGAGGGGCTGCTCGCTCTATTTCTGCCTGATTTTGAACATAAAAAGTTAAACAGCTCCAAGA
The DNA here is from genome assembly GCA_037074585.1 of Biancaea sappan. Classification (NCBI taxonomy): domain Eukaryota; kingdom Viridiplantae; phylum Streptophyta; class Magnoliopsida; order Fabales; family Fabaceae; genus Biancaea; species Biancaea sappan. The sequence continues at coordinate 33,379,757 of CM073499.1, forward strand.
GGATTTACTGGCTCTAATAAGCTTCTTACTTAACAAATCTTGGATTTCCATTTTATAGTATTCCAAGGTTTCTTTGTTCATTTGAATGGGCCTAGCCTTAGTCAGGATTTTGTCCTCGGTAAAACTGGGCTCATATGGCAACGAGACAGTGTGTCTCTTCCTATGCCAGAAAGCGTTGGGCTTTTCTGAACAGACTTTTTTTAAAAATTTTTGTTGAACAAATTCTATCCTACTTTTGACCTGAGGTTTTTCTATTTGTTCCTCAATTCTTTTGTATTGAACTTCTTTATTGAACATTTTTATTTGAGTTTGTTTCCTATTGATCAGATTAAGCTTAGAGACGGCTAAATTTTTTAGCAGGTTGACATCTGTTGACCTAGCAGGATTTAAAAATTCGAAACAAAGTTCTTTGCCTGAAATTATTGTTGAAATTCCTAATTTTGAAACCTTAAATGGGTAAATAAGGGTCAGAAAAGGTATACCTAGAATCATTGGTTCGTTCAAGTTCCTTACAAGAACGAAGGTTGTGTTGAACTTAATGCCTTGATTACATATCTTGTCATTAGACAGCTTGTATCTAACTGGAAGTTTATTACCTCCAGCACCACTGAGACTTTCAGTAGTTTTTTCATAATATTGAGTGAGAATTAACCCTTCTTGAACACAGTTAAGATCAGCACCTGATTCTATCAGAGCGATCACTTTAATGTTGAAACTTTTGATGGTAAGGTTAACATAACAATACCATTTTTAAATAGATATTTTGGAAATAATATTCAAATAACTTTCTTTTTGAACTGAGCTAGTTTCTCCTAACTCGTTTTGATCATCTGAATTCCTAATATCTTTATTGGCCATTAAACTTAAAATATCTAAGGATAAGTTATTATCTTTTGTTTGAGCAATTGAATTTCTTCTTTAATGATTTTAATTCCTTCTTGAAGTTCTTTTATTGAAATCTTTTCTTGAACAGGATTGTATTGAAATCTATTAATTATTTCTTGAACGTTATAAGGCTTAATTTCAGGTTTTGGTTCGGGTTCCTCCGAATCCATAATATCCTTAATCTTGAGCAAATATTCTCTCGAATATCTTCATTATCTATCTTATCTGTTTTTTCTACTAGGGTTTGGATTTTATCCCAATTGAGTACGTTAATGGTTTTTGAACAAGTATTATTTTTTGAACATTCTTTATAGCTACAAATTCCTATTTCTGAATGACTCTCGTCATCAGATATTGAACTGGAAGATGGATTACTCAATTAATCTAACTGATATAACTCATTTTGAACACTAGAACCTTTTGAACTATCTGAATCATATTCTGACTCAGAGTTTTGATCTTCTAACAGAATACGCATTAGACTTTGTTTGTACTTATCATCTATTTCTAAAGAATTAATTCTTTTCTTGAGCTTAATAGATGATAAGTACAAACAAAGTCTAATGCGTATTCTGTTATAAGAACAAAACTCTGAGTCAGAATATGATTCAGATAGTTCAAAAGGTTCTAGTGTTCAAAATTTTATCCATTGTGGCAAGTAGGAAGGGAAAGAGAGGTAAAATTTTTCAAGTCAATGGTTGGATGCCATAAGACCTTCGTGCCCCTCCCACTACACCAATACCCTTGCCATGGTCCCACTAACAATCTTTGGTAATATTCTTCCCAAATTAATTCGTTAAATTTCTCTAGGACCCTTCTCCAACATAAGCATAGAAATTTCCCGCAAGCTATATTTCCTTTCACGTAGGTCCACTCCAATAATAAAATTTTAAAATCATGCTCAAGCAAACCATTATCAGCACCAAATTTTAACAACGGACAAATAATACAGAAATATAATTAAACACGTGCAAATAAAATTGGTGGATACTACAAAATTAATCATATTACGTTAAAAAATATATTCTCATTTGTGAATGTTGTACATTAATAACACCCATTTGTAGCAACATAAGTCATGATAATTATTAATTTATATAATTTAAATATAATATATGTTGTCTAAATAGTATAAATATTTTAGAATAATAATAAAATTAAAATATATTAAATATTTTATTTTTTGAGCTTGGCCCCCCTACTAGAAAATTTTTCCTTCGCCCCTGGCTCAAATACATAATCAAAATAATCCATATTAACTTCTAAACAAACATATTCAACTATGAGCTCCGAAGTAGCTCTATGATTTCTTACTGGCATCAAGGAAGAGTAAGGGGTGTGGGTCTTTTAAAAGCAATATTAGAAAGGGATTCCCGTACGCAATAATAGAGAAGAAGCGTAGCTTACCCTTCTAGAATACTTTGAATAAATATTCTTCAAGAGGGGTGGTGCAAAGGATTCAAGTCCAAGTATCTGTATTTGTTAACCGAATTAACACAGTGCATTACAAGTTAAGAAGACTGCCTCACTTTCTTAGAAGAAAACTATCATATTGTGGAGCTTTTTGCGCCTCCATCTTCCACACTCGATCGATTACTGCACATATATATGTTGGTTCAAGATTTCTGGACCCTATTTGTGATTAATGAATCATTTTTAAATCTGGCACAAATTGTTTTTAACTAATGACCCATTTGTTCAGCCATTGCAGTGAGCTTTTTGAAAAATATTTTGGGCCTTGGTATATTTGCTCCACAATGAAATAAACCCAGTTTGCGCAATCAAAGATAAATCATATGATCTTTTTTTTTTAAAATTACATATAAAATCACTCACAAAGTTAAAAATGATGAGTCGCATGATCTAGACATGCAATAAACTGGTGCAAAAGAAATGAAAGACCGAGAGAGTACATATTTGGAAAGTCCATTAGTCAAGGCTAAATCTACAACAGCCCATGAAGTTAAAAGGAATAAGATCTCTCATCTCCCTTTGACAAGGCATATTCTTATCCATATACCTTGTTTTCTCAAGAACTTATCTGCAAGAGCATTCAGCGGAGATTTAGTAGCATTATTCAACTAACAACATCTCCGTCTCATTCTTACCATATATGATGCTTATGAAAGCAGATTTAGTAATAATCTCCGCCCATGCGTTTCTTGCCTCTCACGTCAATCATGTATCACTCAAACCCCTCTTCACATGCACATTATATAAATACCTACCTTACTCTCTCCTCTCCTCCCATCCCAAACTCCTTTCTTAAAGTTACGCATTCTTACTGCCCAACTCATAAAGTTCCTAAACATGGCATTCAACAAAGCACTGTTTTGTCTCTGTGCCTTTCTCACCTTTTCCCTGTGCATCCTGATTGCTCTTTATAGCACGCCTCCTTCCTCCACTAGCTCCGTTACTGGTCCTCAAAATAACTTCAACTCGCTCAGTATTTTAAAGAGGATCATAGAGCTTACTGGGGCTGAAGACTTTGGGTCTATATTAAGTGCGGCGACGAGGCATCATCTTCTTCAAAGGAATCACAAGGAGGAATGTGACAGCAGAAAATGGGATTCTGATCTCATTTCGAAATACAATGTGAGTCTTGTTTTGACGGTTGGTTTAAAGGATTGTGCCAACTTTAGTACTCTGCAAAAGGCAGTGGATGCTGTTCCTGAATCTAGCCCACAAAGGACACTCATCATTGTAGATTCTGGCATATACAGGTTAGTTATTAATACTGTCTCGTTTTAGTGTTGATTTTAGTTTCTCAATTCTTAATATTTAGTCGTGACAATTTTTGAGAATGACAGGGAGAAGGTAGTGGTGGAGGCAAACAAAACAAACCTAATACTGCAAGGTCAAGGGTATCTAAACACAGTCATAGAATGGAATGATACTGCGAATTCTACAGGAGGGACTTTTACAAGTTATTCCGTTGCCATCTTTGCGTCGAAGTTCATTGCCTACAACATCAGCTTTAGGGTAAGTAATTAATTAAGTTGCTTGCCTTGATTTATCTGTAAGATTAGCTAATTAATTTGGTGATATATATTTTTCAATTTTGCCTTGAAAAGCAATAGAATGAGTTGCTTGTCCTAAATCTGTTTGCGGGATTTGCAAATTAATTTGGTGATATGTTCAAATTTTGGGTGTATGAAAAATTAAGAACACGGCTCCAGCGCCGGCACCAGGTGAGGTCGGAGCACAGGCGGTGGCACTGAGAGTGAGTGGTGATGAAGCGGCATTCTATGGATGTGGATTCTATGGTGCTCAGGACACCCTCCATGATGACAGTGGCAGACATTATTTCAAAGAATGTTTCATCCAAGGCTCCATTGATTTCATTTTTGGAAACGCCAGATCGCTTTATGAGGTACAATCCCCGCCTTCCCTACAAAGAAACTCCTGGATAAGATAGTGTTAACTATATGCACTCTATATATAGCATAGAATGCCGAATATTCTATATGAATGGGTGAGTTGTGATCCCAGAATTGCAGCATGAAGTCCATAGCAGAAGAACTGGGTATGGTAAGCGGATCCATCACAGCCCATGGACGTGAATCGCAGGAGGAGAAAACAGGGTTTTCGTTTGTGAATTGCAGGATTGATGGAAGTGGGAAAGTGTGGCTTGGAAGAGATTGGAGACCTTATGCCACTGTTGTCTTCTCAAATACTTCTATGTCTGACGTGGTAGCTCCCGAAGGATGGGATTCTGCCCCCTCCAGTCAACGGTCTCTCATCATCATCATCTTCTCTGTGCTTTGCGTCTTATATATATGTGTGTGTGTGTGCATTGTGGTAGAGGAATTATATTAAAGGCTCTGTGTTGTGGGTTTGGTGATACAGGACCGTCTTCTTCGGGGAATACCACTGTTCTGGAGGTGGAGCTAACTTTTCATCAAGGGTCTCATACGCGAAGCAACTTACGGACGATGAAGCAGCCCCATTCATGAATGTTTCATACATTGATGGAAACCAATGGCTTCACAATCATCCAACATATATGTTACCCGCTGATACTATTTAGTTACTAGTAGTAGCCCAATAAGATGTTCTCAATTACAGTAGCAATTTTTTTTCAGATTTTGCTTTAGGTTGACTTTTGTAAATAGTCTTGATAATAAACCATCTTATTATGCCCTCTGCAGTTAATAGTAATTGCGCTGGTTGAGCCTTATACAACTGCATGCATGAATGTGACTTCTTTTAAATATTAATAAAATAAAAGGGATTAGTGGAAGACTAGTCATTTTAAGGCTTATGCATATAAAGTCAACCCAATCGCTAGTAAAAATTAAAGTATTTTTCTTTCCTTTTTTCTTTGGATATAATTGATGGAAAGTAACAAATATTTAGTATTAAAAAAATTCAGTATTACGCATAAAATTTTTTTAAAAAAAATTTAAAATGCAATTAAATTATATTATGTGATTTTAACATTAAAATAATTATATTATATAGTAACATATAAATAAAAATGATACTCAGCACTTGGTAAGCATCAAAAATAAATTAAAAAGAAGAGAAGAGAAATAACTTATCAAAGAGAATTATTAATTTAGAGTAAATTACCTATTTAATCTTTGACGAAAGATTACATATTTTTAGTTGATAATTGAAATATTAAATATCTTAATTTAGTTCCTAAAATATTGTATACGTTAATTTAGTCCTTTTTGTTATTAAATCTCAAAATATACTATTACTAAATCTTAAATTTTTTGCAATCAAAAGTCATTGATTGAGACAACACAAACTTATTATAACTAAATTAAAACCTTATATCTTTTAACAATCAAATTAATATATTTATTATGTTTGAAGGAATAAATTGGTAGTTCGCTCATTAATTTGTCACCCGCGGCTGGGAAACGGAATTTATTTACTTGGGCACAAAGACACAAACGTCTCTAGTGAGCCATAGCCATAATATCTTGAATCAAGCATGAAATTTTGTGGTGGGACGAACCTTCTTCCTCTGTAGCCCTTCTTGCCATCTTCCCCAGATCACTTGCAGTATTCCTCCTCATGTCTCCCTCTTCACCTCCTTCCATGCGCATCTTTATGGCTTCCATGGTTCTATCTTTCTTCACCAACACCTCTGCTTTCTCTTCATCGCCCCACCTTACCGGAACATCCACACCAATCTTAACTTCAATCTTCAGAACTTCCTCAATCAATTTTTCGTGTTCAAGAATTGCTCACCAAATAAAGGCCACGTCATAATAGGCACCCCCCGAACATATTCCTTCTTTAGTTGAATTCCAGTTTCCAACCACAGTGTGCAAGAATCCTCCAATTGCAGTATAGTGCCTAGAGAAAAGTCGAAACTTGCCTAGAGTATTGGCTGCTCAGATTTTCCAAGCTTGTCTAACTTCTTACAATGACTTCTTCCTTTATCCATATTCCACGCAACTATCTTAGAATTTGGATTTTGGAAGGTAAAGAGATTAAAAAAAAAAATCATATCTCGGAAGAGAATGAACAAGTTATATACCTCATCATATGCAGTTAATTATCTCCACGTATGTGTGTGTTAATATTAATAATGATGATAATTGTGATAACTCTATCTTATAGAGTTATTTAATATATATATTTTTAATAAATTGAGTAAAATAAATGATTTCAAGCCTTTTTTTGATTTGATTTAATTTATTTAATTAGTTAATTTAATTTTATTTGGAGTTAATTTTTCTTTAGGATTTATCTTATGTCTTATAATTTATTGTGTTTATTTAGTTTAGTATAGGATTTAATTTAAGATTAAAATTTGTTAAAGTGATTTTTAAATTTTTTTCCTGATTTTATTGTGATTTATTATCTTTCTACAGATTTTATATTTGAAAAGATTTTTATTTTTTAGGCATATTTTGCGGAAGAAACAAAAGGAGAGACACTAGAGAAAGAGAGAGAGTAGTTGGACGTGGGATATACGCTGGAGAACCTCCCGGACTTTTTTGTGGATTCATTTTCTTCATTCTTCTTCATTCATCTTTTCTTTTTAGTCTTCTTTACCTTTAATTGAAAAACTCATAAATGTCATTATGAATGCTTTATGTATCATTGGTAGCTAAATTCTCTATTAGGGGGAAGATATATTTTCCCTTAAATTTTATAATTTGAAATTTTTTACGATAATCTAAGTCTATTTTCTTATTGAGTAATTATTTTTGTATCTACTGCTTTCTCAAATTGGATCATCTGTAAATCGAATTAGGGTTCATGTAGGGACTTAGAAAATTTATATATGAACATAACTATTGAAATAATTACCACAAATTAATTTGATCTAGAAATAGATGAATTGTTTGTGTGGTTGTGACTAAACTCAATTGCTCTTATTGTCATTTCTTGATTAAATTTATCATTTCTACCCAAGAATATAAAAGACGAATTAAAATTCAAGTTTCAAATTTTATCTTTAATGAGAGGGAGAGATGTGCAATCTTTGAAACTTTAAATTTTAATTCATTCCTTATGTTCTTGGGTAGAAATGATATATTTAATCATATTATATTATTGATTGATTTGGAGAACCAAAGCGTGAGAAAAAAATATGAAAGTGAAGAATAAGGACTAAAGGGAACAAACTGAAAAAGTTTATAGGGGATGATTTTGACCCAAAAAAAATAAATTCTTAAACTAGGGATGTAGATAAAGTAGAAGAAGAATTTATACTAAAAATCAGACAAGAGAAAAGTTTTGACCAAGGACCAAATTGAATGAACTAATTTTTTAAAAAAAATTTTAAATTTTTTTTTTTAAAAAAAGTCCATGCAGCTGCCACTTGGTAGGCACTTTTTGCCACGTGACAGCCCAGTTAGCATTTCCGTTAAATTGACTAACGGTGTTACAAAAAAAAAGATATATATGACAAAATTTGAAACATGAGGGACATAAGTAGGCCATAAAAACCTTTGGGGCATAAGTGAAACTTGATGTAAACTTTGGGAACATAAAGTACCGTTTTGGCTATTATTTTTATCAAATTTATGTTCGTTTAAAATTCTATTCTGTAAAAAAATTAATAGAATTAATGCATATTTTGTCACTTACAAGTTAAATTTTACCATTATATATATATACATACATATATATATATATATATATATATTAAATTTTGTTTGTTTACATTAGTTTTAAATTTTATTATTGGCTCGAAGACACCATTTACTGTGACTATGCAAGCCATTATGGGCACGTTTGGTACCCTGGCTACAGTGCAACGGAAGAGGGAATCCATTGTTCTTTTTTTGGTCGATGCAGCCACATTTGGTAGGGACAATGCAAGAGTTGAAGGAGATCAGTGATGGAGTCCCGCGTTCTTGTTTTCCCTCATTTTTTGTATGGAGGTTTTCCAATCGAATTTGGATGGAAAATTGGTTTTTCAGATGGAAAACAGTAATTTTTTCTCCTTTTTTTTTTTCCAAATTTGCCATCCCCTTCATTCATGAATATAGTTTCTGTGGCATCGGAAACTCAAACTCAAATTACAGAAACTGAAAACCAGCACCGAAAACTTGGACCCAAATTACATATAGAAAAAGCTTGGACTTAAATTACATATAGAAGAAGGTGGTCAAATCGGCTTTTTCTGTAAATTCAAGTTCACTGAGTTTTGAAAATGGAGAACAGCTGATAGAGAGAGCAAAAATTTTGTTAAGTTGAAGGTTGGGAGAGAGGAACCAGATTTGATAGATCATCTATTCGAATTTTCTCAGCCATGCCTCCTACGAAGATCCAACCCATTGCGGTTGAAGCTCAGACCAACAAAGATGGAGAAGGAACAGAGTTCGAGTCGAGTTCGGTTTGCTGGATGAAGATGGAGGCGACAGGATGAAAGAGAGACAAAGAGAGATTGCATGCAGACTGAGAAATTGCAGAAAGAGAGACGAAGAGAGACATTGCAGCGTTGTGCCTTTGATCCATAAAGAAAGCTGCCTCTCTCTTTTCGCATTTGAAGGTTTTTGGAAACTTGCATATATAGTCCAAAGTTGCACTCACTCTCTCTACCATTTGCTTAGCGTTATTGTTAACTCTATTTATTTATTTGTTTATATTACTTTTAAGCCAAAATTAAAAGTAAATCATAATTGTTAAATCAAGAGCCACTTGATCCATAAAAAAAAAATAATTATTCACATTTGATATTTTTGTTAAATTTATGATTTAGTTATTAAATTAATCAGAAGATAACTTTTTTTTTTAATTTTTTGAGGGGCTATATTGAAAGGAAAAAAGTCAAGGGACTACATTAAAATGATAGATAAGGATAAATATGGCATAAATTGCAAATTAAAGGGAATATATTGAAAGAAAAAAAATGACTATATTGAAATAAAAAATTTAAGGGATAAAAATAATAATTAAGCCAACAACTTACTGAAGAAGGGTATTTCAGTAATTACTCAAGACATTTCTTACTTTTTTCCTTAAAAAATAGACATACCAAACACATGTTTTTCTTTTTCCTTCATTGTTTTCCATCACATAACAAACACATTTTTTTCCATGATTCCTTTCCTATTTTCTTTTCCCTTTTCCTCTCCATCTTTCCTCTCTTCTCCTTTCCTTTCTTCAATAGTACTACGTACCAAACGGGTTTTATATGTGTAAAAAAGTCAAATGATAAAAAAATTAGGGTGCCAAAATAATATTTAAAAATGTTATAATTATTACGCTTTGATGTTCAGTCAGTGTTGTAATAGATGAGTGTTTCTTACTACCATTCAGTCGCTGCATCAATCACAAAGTTTGAATCAAAGGGGAGACGTGGATAGGTATATTTTCCTACTGCTATTCAGTCGGAAAAACTAGTGAGAGATGTGGCAAATGTATTCCGTGAGAATCCGTATGAAATTTTCAGTAAGAAACTTTGTTCATTCTTGTTGTGGCAAGTAAGAAGGGAAAGAGAGGTAAAATTGTTCAAGTCAATGGTTGGATGCCATAAGACCTTCGTGCCCCTCCCACTACACCAATACCCTTGCCATGGTCCCACTAACAATCTTTGGTAATATTCTTCCCAAATTAATTCGCTAAATTTCTCTAGGACCCTTCTCCAACATAAGCATAGAAATTTCCCGCAAGCTATATTTCCTTTCACGTAGGTCCACTCCAATAATAAAATTTTAAAATCATGCTCAAGCAAACCATTATCAACACCAAATATTAACAACGGACAAATAATACAGAAATATAATTAAACACGTGCAAATGAAATTGGTGGATACTACAAAATTAATCATATTACTTTAAAAAATATATTCTCATTTGTGAATGTTGTACATTAATAACACCCATTTGTAGCAACATAAGTCATGATAATTATTAATTTATATAATTTAAATATAATATATGTTGTCTAAATAGTATAAATATTTTAGAATAATAATAATAATAAAATTAAAATATATTAAATATTTTATTTTTTGAGCTTGGCCCCCCAACTAGAAAATTTTTCCTTCGCCCCTGGCTCAAATTCATAATCAAAATAATCCATATTAACTTCTAAACAAACATATTCAACTATGAGCTCCGAAGTAGCTCTATGATTTCTTACTGGCATCAAGGAAGAGTAAGGGGTGTGGGTCTTTTAAAAGCAATATTAGAAAGGGATTCCCGTACACAATAATAGAGAAGAAGCGTAGCTTACCCTTCTAGAATACTTTGAATAAATATTCTTCAAGAGGGGTGGTGCAAAGGATTCAAGTCCAAGTATCTGTATTTGTTAACCGAATTAACACAGTGCATTACAAGTTAAGAAGACTGCCTCACTTTCTTAGAAGAAAACTATCATATTGTGGAGCTTTTTGCGCCTCCATCTTCCACACTCGATCGATTACTGCACATATATATGTTGCTACAAGATTTCTGGACCCTATTTGTGATTAATGAATCATTTTTAAATCTGGCACAAATTGTTTTTAACTAATGACCCATTTGTTCAGCCATTGCAGTGAGCTTTTTGAAAAATATTTTGGGCCTTGGTATATTTGCTCCACAATGAAATAAACCCAGTTTGCGCAATCAAAGATAAATCATATGATCTTTTTTTTTTAAAATTACATATAAAATCACTTACAAAGTTAAAAATGATGAGTCGCATGATCTAGACATGCAATAAACTGGTGCAAAAGAAATGAAAGACCGAGAGAGTACATATTTGGAAAGTCCATTAGTCAAGGCTAAATCTACAACAGCCCATAAAGTTAAAAGGAATAAGATCTCTCATCTCCCTTTGACAAGGCATATTCTTATCCATATACCTTGTTTTCTCAAGAACTTATCTGCAAGAGCATTCAGCGGAGATTTAGTAGCATTATTCAACTAACAACATCTTCGTCTCATTCTTACCATATATGATGCTTATGAAAGCAGATTTAGTAATAATCTCCGCCCATCCGTTTCTTGCCTCTCACGTCAATCATGTATCACTCAAACCCCTCTTCACATGCACATTATATAAATACCGACCTTACTCTCTCCTCTCCTCCCATCCCAAACTCCTTTCTTAAAGTTACGAATTCTTACTGCCCAACTCATAAAGTTCCTAAAATGGCATTCAACAAAGCACTGTTTTGTCTCTGTGCCTTTCTCACCTTTTCCCTGTGCATCCTGATTGCTCTTTATAGCCCGCCTCCTTCCTCCACTAGCTCCGTTACTGGTCCTCAAAATAACTTCAACTCGCTCAGTATTTTAAAGAGGATCATAGAGCTTACTGGAGCTGAAGACTTTGGGTCTATATTAAGTGCGGCGACGAGGCATCATCTTCTTCAAAGGAATCACAAGGAGGAATGTGACAGCAGAAAATGGGATTCTGATCTCATTTCGAAATACAATGTGAGTCTTGTTTTGACGGTTGGTTTAAAGGATTGTGCCAACTTTAGTACTCTGCAAAAGGCAGTGGATGCTGTTCCTGAATCTAGCCCACAAAGGACACTCATCATTGTAGATTCTGGCATATACAGGTTAGTTATTAATACTGTCTCGTTTTAGTGTTGATTTTAGTTTCTCAATTCTTAATATTTAGTCGTGACAATTTTTGGGAATGACAGGGAGAAGGTAGTGGTGGAGGCAAACAAAACAAACCTAATACTGCAAGGTCAAGGGTATCTAAACACAGTCATAGAATGGAATGATACTGCGAATTCTACCGGAGGGACTTTTACAAGTTATTCCGTTGCCATCTTTGCGTCGAAGTTCATTGCCTACAACATCAGCTTTAGGGTAAGTAATTAATTAAGTTGCTTGCCTTGATTTATCTGTAAGATTAGCTAATTAATTTGGTGATATATATTTTTCAATTTTGCCTTGAAAAGCAATAGAATGAGTTGCTTGTCCTAAATCTGTTTGCGGGATTTGCAAATTAATTTGGTGATATGTTCAAATTTTGGGTGTATGAAAAATTAAGAACACGGCTCCAGCGCCGGCACCAGGTGAGGTCGGAGCACAGGCGGTGGCACTGAGAGTGAGTGGTGATGAAGCGGCATTCTATGGATGTGGATTCTGTGGTGCTCAGGACACCCTCCATGATGACAGTGGCAGACATTATTTCAAAGAATGTTTCATCCAAGGCTCCATTGATTTCATTTTTGGAAACGCCAGATCGCTTTATGAGGTACAATGCCCGCCTTCCCTACAAAGAAACTCCTGGATAAGATAGTGTTAACTATATGCACTCTATATATAGCATAGAATGCCGAATATTCTATATGAATGGGTGAGTTGTGATCCCAGAATTGCAGCATGAAGTCCATAGCAGAAGAACTGGGTATGGTAAGCGGATCCATCACAGCCCATGGACGTGAATCGCAGGAGGAGAAAACAGGGTTTTCGTTTGTGAATTGCAGGATTGATGGAAGTGGGAAAGTGTGGCTTGGAAGAGATTGGAGACCTTATGCCACTGTTGTCTTCTCAAATACTTCTATGTCTGACGTGGTAGCTCCCGAAGGATGGGATTCTGCCCCCTCCAGTCAACGGTCTCTCATCATCATCATCTTCTCTGTGCTTTGCGTCTTATATATATGTGTGTGTGTGTGCATTCTGGTAGAGGAATTATATTAAAGGCTCTGTGTTGTGGGTTTGGTGATACAGGACCGTCTTCTTCGGGGAATACCACTGTTCTGGAGGTGGAGCTAACTTTTCATCAAGGGTCTCATACGCGAAGCAACTTACGGACGATGAAGCAGCCCCATTCATGAATGTTTCATACATTGATGGAAACCAATGGCTTCACAATCATCCAACATATATGTTACCCGCTGATACTATTTAGTTACTAGTAGTAGCCCAATAAGATGTTCTCAATTACAGTAGCAATTTTTTTTTTTAGATTTTGCTTTAGGTTGACTTTTGTAAATAGTCTTGATAATAAACCATCTTATTATGCCCTCTGCAGTTAATAGTAATTGCCCTGGTTGAGCCTTATACAACTGCATCCATGAATGTGACTTCTTTTAAATATTAATAAAATAAAAGGGATTAGTGGAAGACTAGTCATTTTAAGGCTTATGCATATAAAGTCAACCCAATCGCTAGTAAAAATTGAAGTATTTTTCTTTCCTTTTTTCTTTGGATATAATTGATGGAAAGTAACAAATATTTAGTATTAAAAAATTTCAGTATTACTCATAAAAAAATATTTTTAAAAAGTTAAAATGCAATTAAATTATATTTTGTGTTTTTAACATTAAAATAATTATATTATATGGTAACATATAAATAAAAATGATACTCTTGGTAAGCATAAAAAATAAATTAAAAAGAAGAGAAGAGAAATAACTTATCAAAGAGAATTATTAATTTAGAGTAAATTGCCTATTTAATCTTTGACGAAAGATTACATATTTTTAGTTGATAATTGAAATATTAAATATCTTAATCTAGTCCCTAAAATATTGTATATATTAATTTAGTCCTTTTTATTATTAAATCTCAAAATATACTATTACTAAATCTTAAATTTTTTGCAATCAAAAGTCATTGATTGAGACAACACAAACTTATTATAACTAAATTAAAACCTTATATCTTTTAACAACCAAATTAAGATAATTATTAGGCGTATTTACCGTGATACTATTATTTTTAAAAAAATTTTCGCATATACTAACTATTCAAAAGTATTTTCCTATATAATAACTTTTTTGGCTAATTCGACCAATTCGTGGTCGAAGTCAGTGGAAAAATGTAGCAAATTCGACCAAACTTTGATCGAATTTGCTGCAGGTTATTTTTGTATTAATTTCAAACATCAAATTCGACCAGCCCCTGGTCGAATTTGGTACCACTTTTTTGAATTTTTTTATTGAAAATTAAAATTATATAATAAATAAATACATGGTTATTTTATTTTATACATGATTATTTTATTTTTATATAATATTTAGTTTCATTTTATATTAAAAAAGACAGATAAATTAGATAAAAAAAAATTTTAACAATTTGAAAGTTTTATTTTAATTATTATTTTCTTAGATTTTAAGAATATTCTCAAATTTTATATTTGAAATGAATAAAAATATGAAAATATATAAATTGTAATGGAAAAGTAGATATTAAAAAATAGAAAATACCAATTACAATTATCATTAATTAAATTTATTATTATTAAAATGAGAAATAATGTCCTTCAATGAACCAACTAATTTTAATTAACGTGAATAATAAATGAACTAATTAGTAAATTATGAAATCATATTTGTTCTAAAAATATTCATGTATATTGTTTATTTTTACTTTATACAAATAATGTTATTTATTTTTGCAAATGAAATTATGTATCTATTTTATCATTTATTTGTTAATTATTAAATTGGCCTACATAATTAATTTTTGTATTAAATTAAGTTAATGATATTTTTTATTTAGCTATCTTAAAATTATAATTTATCAATTTATAATGTTAATAAAATACATTATTTTTTTTATTGTTATGACAATAATGAGATTGTCATTTGTTATTTTATTAAATTAACATATATAATTATTATTAATGTGTAATGGTTTTCATAATACTTTGAATAAAATGTATTTAATTATTGTTAGCAATTTAAAAGATTTAAATTAATATTTTTTAATTATTTGTTGACAATTTTAAGAATATTCATAATTTATATTTTTTTAAAGTTTTAATGACTCAATATGTAACTATATTAATACTAATTTTTGTTTAATTTTTTTTATTTTTATTATAGTTTGTAATTTTGTATAGATGTATATCTATAATTTTAATTATATATTTTAATTTTGTTTATTAAATAATTTTTTTTGTGAAATATTTTTCTGTTTACCCTAAGCCACATACGACAAAATAATAGTCTAACAATTTGGAATGAGAATTTTTTTTTAAAATCTCAATAGATAATATAATCGTACAAATAAAATATTATTTAATCTGATTGGTCTGATAAGACAGGACGAGATGGGCATGTTGATCGATTGTATCCGGTTTGTCTGCAGATTCCACATCGTGAAGGTTCCCCACGTTGTCTATAATCCATTGAACTATTAATACGCGTTGAGTTTGGGTGTCCTTGCTTTCGAGTCATTTGAGGGTGAGGCAGCACCTTCTGTCCATTATAGACTGGCCAATCTTCTTGACTTCCGATTGGATAAAATTTTCCCTGATATGCTTTCAATATAGTTTCCAATCGAAAAACATTGTTGACCAGTCGATTGTAGTCAAAACCCCACTTTAAACATACCGCTATTGCATGTTGACATAGAAAGTGCAGAGCTTGAAATTCTCCACAATCGCACTTTCCAACACTAAGATCCAGCTTGCAAGTACGCATAAACTGTTCGTTTAGTTCATCAAATGGTTCTTCCACTTCGAATAAAGACCTTTGTGGATTGAAATCAATCACTACACACCTTCTTGCGCGTTCGCGATTTATTTGCAAATCTTTCGTCACAATCTCTGAGAAGTCGGTGTTTTGAGCTAAAATCTGTGCCTGTATGGTCGTAGCTCGTGTTGTGAAATATTCTACTAATTTATATAGGGTTGCTTTTACCAATCCGAGCACAGGCAAGTGCCGCATCCTGAGGAAGATGCCATTCATGCATTCGACAAGGTTTGTAGTCATTTGACCCCATCGGAGACCTTCTGTGCCGTACGCATGAGACCACTGTTCCAGTGGTATATCTGCTATATAGTCTGCGCCTGTGTCACACCAGGTTCGTATAGCTGCTAGCTCTGCATCCACCCGATGGCGCTCAAAATAGTATCCTGTTATCCATATACACAGTTTCAGTTGAGAAACTAACTATACTATTAGTAAAAAAAAAAGAGCAAACCTATATTAATAAACTTTTCTCGTAAGTATTTGCTATTTTTTGTTACTATTTTTAATTTATTGTTACTATTTTTATTTCATTTGATTAATTTATTGTTACTATTTTTATTTTATTTGATTAATTTATTGTTTCTATTTTTTTATTTTATTAATTTGTTGTTATTAATTTTATTTTTTATGATTAATTTGTTGTTATTATTTCTATTTTGCATGATTAATTGTTGTTATTATTTTTATTTTGCATGATTAGTTGTTGTTATTATTTTTATTTTGTATGATTAAATTGTTGTCATTATTTTTATTTTCCGTGATTATTTTTATTTCATTTGATTAATTTATTGTTACTATTTTTATTTCATTTGATTAATTTATTGTTACTATTTTTATTTCATTTGATTAATTTATTGTTTCTAATTTTTTTTATTTTAATAATTTGTTGTTATTAATTTTATTTTCTATGATTAATTGTTGTTCTTATTTTTATTTTCCATGTTTAATTTATTGTCACAATTTTTATTTTATTTGATTAATTTATTGTTACTAATTTCATTTTGTTTTATTAATTTGTTGTTATTAATTTTATTTTCTACAAATAAATTGTTGTTATTATTTTTATTTTTCATGATTAATTGTTGTTATTATTTTTATTTTCCATGATTAGTTGTTGTTATTATTTTTATTTTGTATGATTAAATTGTTGTTATTATTTTTATTTTCCATGATTATTTTTTTCAATGATTAATTTATTGTTACTATTTTTATTTCATTTGATTAATTTGGTTTACTGTTACTAATTTTTTTTTATTAATTTGTTGTTATTAATTTTATTTTCTATGATTAATTGTTGTTGTTATTTTTATTTTGTATGATTAATTGTTGTCGATTTTTTTTATTTTCTACGATTAATTGTTGTTATTAATTTTATTTTCTATGATTAATTTGTTGCTATTATTTTCATTTTGTATAATTAATTGTTGTTATTATTTTGTATTTTCTATGATTCAATCTTGTTATTATTTTTATTTTATATGATTAATTGTTGTTCTTATTTTTTTATGATTAATTGTTTGTGAATTGTTACTATTTTCATTTTATTTGATTAATTTGTTGTTACTATTTTTATTTTGTTTTCCGTACAGCCTGATAGACTATTAAAAGTTCGTCGACACACTAGTCAATTAGTAATTCAAGCGAACCCCCGCATTGTGCCATATTTGCAACAAGCTGAATTTTACGGAATGTCGCGGATTGAATTCTTTATGTACGATCAAGCATTAGTCACAGCGCTAGTAGAAAGATGGCGTCCAGAGACACACACATTCCATCTTACACAAGGAGAGTGCACTATCACATTACAAGATGTGGCATTGCTGTTTGGACTCCCTTACAGTGGATGTGCTGTTGTAGAAGATTCTGTCCTCTCTTGGGATATGGTATGTCTTGTACTATTGGGAGTTATCCCGCCAGAGGACAAATTGAACGGCCAAAGATTATGTATGACGTGGCTTCAAGAACAGTTCTCAGAATTGCCGGAGGATGCGAATGAAGCTACAATTGAACAACACGCACGAGCTTATATTTTGCTCATGATCGGTGGCTATCTGATGCCAGATAAATCTGGCATGAACAACAGTCCTAGAATATTGCCAAATTGACCCTGACGTCTGGCGTGCCTCGGTTCCCATTCTAAATTTTCACATAATAGAATGGCACCATCCCGATCGAGTCATGCGTCAATTTGGGATGGAACAACCAATCCCGGTCCCACCGATAAATTTAGGGGATTGGCATCTTGAAAAGTTAACTGGGAAGACTGATACTAACTGGAAGGTGGAGCATGCTGACTTCATACAGGCGTGGGACCAGTGGCGGGATCAAGTACACGTTGCTCCTATAACACTATCAAACCAGCCACTTGGACCATACTCACGCTATATGCAGTGGTATTACCTTCACACAAGGCGATGGATTCGTGCTTCCAACGCCTGCGATGGATACGTGGTAAAATATATTTTAAATTATTTGTCATTTATTTTAATTAATATTACTTGAAGAATAATTTTGTTTATTGTTTGATTACAGGCTACTCTAGTGCGAGCAATGCGGGTGCACGGTCTCCAAGAACCAACGATTCCTTCGGAATATGTGGTATCGACTAGTGATAAGATCTTACAAGCACTTGGAAAACGAAATATTATGGAACACCCAGCTCCAGTTGCACAAGACATACCGCAGTCATATATTCTAGAAAGGCCAGCCCGAGGCAGGCGTCGTGGAAGGGCGCGAGGGGTACGTGGTCGTCGTGGTGGTCGGTTGGTGTCTTCCGAAGTTGGCTCGAGCACTGCAAGGGACGATGACGTAGGTCTGAGCGCATCTTATCAGACCCCACCAAGACAGTATGCTGAACCCAGTGATGATTCAACTGAAGATGACCATTCAACCGAAGATACCGATCAGGAAGATGATGATCAAGTACTCGGTCGTGGCAAGAGACGTGTCGCTCGGCGCCGTTGTGGAACTGGCTCCCATTATTACTGTGATATCCCAAATTTAATTACCTTAGAAAATGAGGCTAAGTAAATAAATGAGCAAGAAAATCAGGATAAAATAGTTATTAAGAAATTTTTGAGAGATATAAATAGAATTTTATCCATTGAGTAGGGACCTATTTGTATAGAATAAAAAGATTTGAGGGTTCTTATCAGTTTCAACCAAAAGAAAAAGTGTGAAAGTGATGTGTGTGAGATGTGCGGTGAGAAAGAAAAGGAAGAAAAGGAAGAAAAGAAAGAAAAGAAAGAAAAAGAAAAAAAAAGAGGGAGATGTGAAGTTTAATTAAATAAAATAATATATATATATATATATATATATATATATATATATATATATATGATTGTGGTGTGAGTCACGGTGGGGTGGAAGGAAAGAAAGAGAGGAGAAGATGATGGAGAGGAAGATAAAGAAAAAAAAAAAGGAGAAAGTGATGTTTGATTTGAGGCTAGAATAGTGGAAAAAAATATTAAAAAAATATATGTATATATGTGTGTGTTATGTGAGTTGGGGAAGGAAGAACAAAAGAGAAGAAAGAAAGAAAGAGGAGAGAGAGAAAGAGACGAGGGAGAGAAATAGAGGAGAGAAAGAGACGAAGAAAGGAAAGAAGAAGAAGAGAAGACATGGAAACGCAGAGTAAATAGGAGCAAGGAAGTTTAAGAGGTTGAAAATCAGATCAGGTAGTTAGTCTTCCATAAAAGTATGATTATTTATGATTTATGATATCTGCGTTCATAATCAATTTTTACAAGAATTTTATTTATAATTCCTGTTCTACATGGTGAATAAGAGAAATTTAATTATTGTGTGATGTTATGCTTTTATGGCTGAAATGATCTCCTCATGTGTTTACATGTTTTTAAGAAAGTGACTAGCTACTGAGATATTTTATATCTCACTTTTAGAAAATTGATCATTTCAGGAAAAAGGGCAAAATGGAAGGCTTGGTGATATTAATGATGAGATTGAAGTGTAGAAATATATTTTATAGTAGTTTATGATTCAAATATGTAAAGAGAACAATAAATATTATGTAAATTATTTTTGTATGTATTCAAGCTCAGACATAATTAATGAGAATTTTGTAAATTTTCTGCAAAGTTACTATTCACATGAATAGTAAAATTCGTGAATAGTGAAATCTATAATTATTTGAAAGAAAATTATTCAGAAAATTATCCAGTGAACCGAATTAGAGAAAAATTATTATTTTTAAAGAAAATAAAAAGGTCGGAGTGTTACAATTACTGAATGTATTCTTGTATAAAACTTATTTTATATCCAGTTTTTAATTATATTTTAGTGTACTTCTTTTTTTTTAATTTACTTAACATGATATTACTATTCTATAGTTTTTAACAAGATAAAAAAAATTGTCATAACAATAAAAAAATTAATGTATTTTATTAATATTATAAATTGATAAATTATAATTTTAAGATAGCTAAATAAAAAATATCATTAACTTAATTTAATACAAAAAATAAATATGTAGGCCAATTTAATAATTAACAAATAAATGATAAAATAGATACATAATTTCATTTACAAAAATAAATAACATTATTTGTATAAAGTAAAAATAAACAATATACATGAATATTTTTAGAACAAATATGATTTCATAATTTACTAATTAATTCATTTATTATTCACGTTAATTAAAATTGGTTGGTTCATTGAAGGACATTGTTTCTCATTTTAATAATAATAAATTTAATTAATGATAATTGTAATTGGTATTTTTTATTTTTTAATATCTACTTTTCCATTACAATTTATATATTTTCATATTTTTATTCATTTAAAATATAAAATTTGAGAATATTCTTAAAATCTAAGAAAATAATAATTAAAATAAAACTTTCAAATTATTAAAAATTATTTTTATCTAATTTATCTGTCTTTTTTAATATAAAATGAAACTAAATATTATATAAAAATAAAATAATCATGTATAAAATAAAATAACCATGTATTTATTTATTATATAATTTTAATTTCTTTTATAATTTTAATTTTCAATAAAAAAATTCAAAAAAATGGTACCAAATTCGACTAGGGGCTGGTCGAATTTGATGTTTGAAATTAATAAAAAAATAACCTGCAACAAATTCGACCAAAGCTTGGTTGAATTTACTGCATTTTCCCACTGAATTCGACCACGAATTGATCGAATTAGCCAAAAAGTTAATATATAGGAAAATACTTTTGAATAGTTAGTATACGTGAAATTTTTTTAAAAAATAATAGTACCACGGTAAATACATCTTTACTTGGCCACAAAGACACAAACGTCTCTAGTGAGCCATAGCCATAATATCTTGAATCAAGCATGAAATTTTGTGGTGGGACGAACCTTCTTCCTCTGTAGCCCTTAACTCTTGCCATCTTCCCCAGATCACTTGCAGTATTCCTCCTCATGTCTCCCTCTTCACCTCCTTCCATGCGCATCTTTATGGCTTCCATGGTTCTATCTTTCTTCACCAACACCTCTGCTTTCTCTTCATCGCCCCACCTTACCGGAACATCCACACCAATCTTAACTTCAATCTTCAGAACTTCCTCAATCAATTTTTCGTGTTCAAGAATTGCTCACCAAATAAAGGCCACGTCATAATAGGCACCGCCCGAACATATTCCTTCTTTAGTTGAATTCCAATTTCCAACCACAGTGTGCAAGAATCCTCCAATTGCAATATAGTGCCTAGAGAAAAGTCGAAACTTGCCTAGACACTACAAGAAAAACATAGATTAGCGACGGAAAAATCCGTCGCTAAATTAGTATAATTCCGTCGCAAATAGGTTTGCGACGGATTTTGCGATGGAATAAATTCCGTCGCAGAAATGTCCGTCGCAAATCAGTTGCGACGGATTCTGTATCCGTCACAAAATTAGCGACGGAAATTTTCCGTCGCAAACTTAAATTTCCGTCGCAAATGAATTTGAGAATTAGCGACGGAAATAATTCCGTCGCCAATAATTCCGTCGCTAATTCCGTCGCTGTTTTGCGACGAAAAATTTTTCGTCGCTAATTCCGTCGCTGATCAGTGACAGAATTTTTTATGAAAATTCCGTCGCTAAATCCGTCGCTAATTTTCAGACTTTTTTTTAAAATATTTTTTGCCAGTAATGATAATTCTAAAGTTAATTGGAAACCTGCGAACAGATAGAAATATAATCAACAAGCACTAGCCAATAATTATAACATTTAATTACATCAAAAAATTCATATAACAAAAAGGTTTACTTGTTTTTTCATGATCCAACATCATGAAAATATAAAGTCATAACAAAATATAAGTTTCAGCAAATAAACTAGTCTAGGGGGTGATCTGGGGGCTGTGTCTCATCATCATCATCAACAGCAGGAGTAATACAGTTCCTATCAACAGAATTGATAAAGCGATCCATCATTGAACGCATATCACTGATGATGGTCGCCTGTGCATCAATCTTATCCTTCTGAGTGTTAATTTCTTCTTTATGAGCCTTAAGTTCATCTAACACAGGCTCCATCCGACGTTGTAGCTCCTCCTCAAAGTCAGGATGTAGATCTGATGGCGGGACAGAACAGGGACTAGAGGTACCAATCTCACGCGCCTCTGACCCAATGCTAAATATGCGCCCCTTCTTATTCTTCCCTCCTACCGCTTGCAGCCACAACTCCACATCGGTAGCATCATCATCCTGCTGTTCACTACTCCCAATTGTTGTTGGCTCTTGCGATGATTTTAATTTATTATATTCCTCCTGTTAAATGGATACAACAATATAATTTATTTTTGTTAATTACATAGTTGAGAAAATTAATGACAACAAACAAAAGAGAGTGCAATATACTCACATAGACTTCTCGCGAGCGCTCATCAACGAATTCTTCAGTGTCCCTCTTTCTGTGGGTGCGTATAAATAAATCTACCAGGCGAGGCTTTCTTCCGTTTTGACGCTCCTGCATATTTTAGTGAATATTAATTTTAAAGATGATTGTGTGTAACAATAAAAGTAAAATAAGAATAGATTAGATTAGATACTACCAGTCGACGCATGTGCTCGGAGGTAGGAATGCTACCTCCAGTATGTAGTGTACCCCCAATACTTGATGCCCTATTTCTGCGCGCCTTATCACGCCTCTCCTTATAATCATCTTGCTCCCACTGTTGAATTAGTTGCTGCATGATTTCCTCGCTAATCCATTGAGGCCGAGGACGGGACTGATATTCTCCACGGATTTTACACATCATGTTGCGTAATAAGTAGCCGCACTTCTTATTCCAATTCTTCTTTATCTGAATGTCATGTTCAGGCAACCATTTGTAACGTTTCTGCATAAAGTAACCAAAAATTAATATTTTCAAGTAGGAAAAAAATTATTTTTTAAGGTATAAATGAACTTTACCTTCCATTCTTGGAACCATAACTCCCGTAATTCTGGAGGAGTAGTCTTATGATTATATGAAGGGGAGAGAGAGAGAGAGAGAGAGAAAGGGAGAGAGGGGAGAACAAATACTGCATCATTATAGTCATAGTGAGAAAACAAAATTATTAGGCACATCAAACATACCTCTACACTTGCAATGCCTTCAGTAAGATGAACGGGTTTCAATTACTAACGCCCTCCATCTCCTGCTATAAAATTTAAAGAACACTGACAAGCAAGTGTTAAGGTCACTATGCAACTTATGTAAATAAAGAATCTGACTCTAAAAAAGTAATCAAGACTCTAGTTGGAAAAAGAAACATCTAAAATGCTTATGAATGGATTATAAGTTGGTTAATGTGTCAAGTTGACCCACCCACCTATCCAAAAGCTGTTTAATTTGTCATTTTTTTTAAATTCATCAGTATTTCAAAATTTTTCAATTAATTTGATTTAAGTCTAATTGAATGACCGTTAATTCTCTTACATTATTTTTTAATTCACAAAATTTAAACTCTAAATCTTGCTACTAAATTGAAGAAATATTGCCAATGTTTTAAAAAGATGTTATCAATAATTACATCATTGCACATAAAACTTTAACTTATAACATGAAATAAAAAAATAAAAAAGTAATCACTAACGATAAGCCCACATAGAAAAAATAATTAAAGTAAGCCTAAGGTCTAGAAAAGTGTTTAACAAAGAAATATTATTGCAATTAAAGTATAGTCAAATCAAAAACATTTTTAATAATGTCTTTCTATTCTCTCTTTGTCTCTTCTCTCTTTTTCTCTTCTTTTCCCTTACCATCAAGCATAAAGTAAAGCCAACACATAAAACCATCTAAGCTACATATATTTTTTTTTTCTAAGTTTTAGTTATAGTTGTCCTCAAAGCTGTCTTATCTCTTTTTCTCTTCTTTTCCCCTAGCATCACGCATAAAGTAAAGCCAACACATAAAGCCATCTAAGCTACATATATTTTTTTTCTAAGTTTTAGTTATAGTTGCTAAAAAAGCTGACACAAGCATCATCTCTCTTCGCTATCTATATATATATATATATATGGTGGACCTTGCAGTTTAATTTGCCAAGAATTGATTGCCATCATATGAAGCTAGAAAATCAAATGGAAAGATATATACAAACAACTCTTAAATATATATATATATATATATGTATATTTCCCTCTTGATTTTTCTCTCTCTTTCTCAACCAAGGAAAGCTTTCAATCAGATCCTATATACAAAAAGCACTGCCTTTTCTTTTTTCCTTCTTTCTTTACGTTTTCGCTCATGTATGTATATATATATATATATATATATATATGATAATATATAGATAAAAGAACATAAAGGGAATAAAAAGAGGTACTATATATTAATATGTTATTAATTTTTGTCGATTAATTCCTTCCACAACATAATTCTTGTTATAATTAAGAACAATATAATCATGATCATCATCATCTGTATATGTTTTTTATCTGTATATGTTTTTTGAATATTTTAGAAGGTACTTAATTGAGATATTAGATAGGAATGGAAGGGAATAATATAGGAGGTATTAATAATGGATCATCATCATCATCAAGCTCAAGGGGAGTAATAGGATTAGCAGAGAAGAAGCAAAGGCCACAAGAGCAATTGAACTATCCAAGGTGCAACTCTGGCAACACCAAGCTCTGTTACTACAACAATTCTAGCCTCACACAGCTTCTTAATAGTATATACCCAAAAAATATTGTAGCATTTCACAACACCAATTAATGGACCAAAAAAAAATTAAAAAAATGACAGCATTTTCAAACAAAAAAAATTGGATTAATGTGATTTTCATGAGTATTGGGTTCTAGGTCAATATATATGTAGTCAATGGGACCACGACCATGCCAATTGGCTTCAAATTCAAATACGTGACAGAATTAAAATCAGACGGTTAATGCTTCTTGAATTGTTTTATGATCAGTAATTAATAGTATATACCCAAAAAATACTGTAGCGTTTCACAACACCAATTAATGGTTCCCTCAGAAATGTCCCTGTTAGAGGAGGTTCTAGAAAGAACAAGAAACCCATCACTTCTTACTAAGAGGGAAAGTTGTTTCCCACCACATTTCTCAGCCCAAAATCAGCAACCACAAGCAATATTGCATAAAAGGAATGGTTAAATAAACAGAATAGCAAGATTTTATCAAGAATAAGCTCATTCTAGCCATCCTCCACGATTAGGGTCTTCAAAATTCATATTCAAGCTTTACAAAACATTCTAATCCATTGGAAACAAGTCTAATCTAGGATTTAACCGAATCATGTTCATTTTACAGCAGCCCACATTCATCACTATTCTTCCCTTAGTCAAACCCTCACACACAAAGAGAAAGATGAAGATTTTAAAATGAAAATCAGTTTTATCCATGCTTACCTATTGCCGGATAATTTCACTGCCGTGAGCCACCCCTCCGACAACCTTCACGACGGAGATCTACCAGAAACAGCGACGGCGCGAGAGAGAGACGGGATAGAGCCGAGTGGGTCGAACAAGATCTCTATAACTAGAAAAAGTAATAGCTTTAGTATTTTCTAGTGTAAAAGAGAGGAGATGAGCGAGACCATGACAGATTTGAAGAGATGGAAGATTTGAGGAGCAAAGATAGAAAATACTGCTGCACTAAGGGAGTAGATGACGAGAAGAGATTTGAAGAGATACAATGAAGATAGAAACCTGTGAGTAAATAAAATTATTTCAAAAGAATTCATAAGCCAGCGACTGGATTAAGTGGTAGACATGTGTCTTAAATGGTAAGGTGACATGGGTTCGAATCCTGCTTTTAGTGTTCGAGTCCTTATTTTAGTTGTCATATTACTAAATACGCAAGTTTTTATATATTTAATAAAAAACAAGAGGCAACAAGTTGAATTAGTGGTAAGAGTCAGATTTATTAGACAACAGATTGCGAGTTCGAATCTTGATTTGTCTTTTTAAGTTTTCTTACTTTTTAAAATATTAAAATATAAAAAAAATCAGCGACGGTTTTTATTTGGGTAAATCCGTCGCTAAAATTAGCGACGGAAATTGTCGTCGCAAAATCCGTCGCAAAACCAAAATAATTAATTTCAAATCAGCGACGGAATTTACGACGGATTAGCGATGGAATTTGCGACGGAAAAATTCCGTCGCTAATTTTGAGTTTTCTTGTAGTGAGAGTATTGGCTGCTCAGATTTTCCAAGCTTGTCTAACTTCTTACAATGACTTCTTCCTTTATCCATATTCCACGCAACTATCTTAGAATTTGGATTTTGAAAGGTAAAGAGATTAAAAAAAAAAATCATATCTCGGAAGAGAATGAACAAGTTATATACCTCATCATATGAAGTTAATTATCTCCACGTATGTGTGTGTTAATATTAATAATGATGATAATTGTGATAACTCTATCTTATAGAGTTATTTAATATATATTTTTTTAATAAATTGAGTAAAATAAATGATTTCAAGCCTTTTTTGATTTGATTTAATTTATTTAATTAGTTAATTTAATTTTATTTGGAGTTAATTTTTCTTTAAGATTTATCTTATGTCTTATAATTTATTGTGTTTATTTAGTTTAGTATAGGATTTAATTTAAGATTAAAATTTGTTAAAGTGATTTTTATATTTTTTTCCTGATTTTATTGTGATTTATTATCTTTCTACAGATTTTATATTTGAAAAGATTTTTAGGGAGATTTTGCGGAAGTAGCAAAAGAAGGGACACAAGGGAGAGAGAAAGGGTAGTTGGACATGGGATGGGATATACGCAGGAGAACCTCCTGGACTTTTTGGGCATTCGTATTCTTCATTCTTTTTCATTCATCTTTTCTTTGTTGTCTTCTTTATTTTTAATGGAAAAACTCATAAATGTTATTATGGATGCTTTATGTACCATGAGTAGTTAAATTCTCTTTGTTAGGGGGAAGATGGAGCTTCTCTTAAATTCTATGATTTGAATTTTTTTTATGACAATCTAAGTCTATTTTTATGTTGAGTAATTATTTCTTTGTCTACCGTTTTTTCAAATTTAGCCACTTGAGAATTGAACTTGGATTCATGTAGGGAATTGAAAAATTCATATATGAACATGACTATTGAAATTATTGCCAAAAATTAATTTGATCTAAGAATAGATAAATTGTTTGTGTGGTTGTGACTAAATTCAATTGCTCTTATTGTCATTTCTTGATTAAATTGGTCTAAGAAATTAGGAAATTTAATTAGATTAAGAGAGTTAATTTGCCAAGGAATTGGGTTTTAACTAGAATTGAGAATTTAACTATTAATGTAGAAGTTGAGAATTTAGATTAAAATAGAAATTCAGATTATAGGTGGATATGTTAGTGAAATCGGATCCCTAACGCTTTGATTATTTGCATATTCTTAATACTTTCCTTAGTTTATTTGTGTTAGTTTTTGCCAATCATCAGTAATTTAGTTAATTGTCAATTATTTAATTTAGTTTAGTTTATTCTCACACATTTTGGATCATCTAGATAGTTTAAAAGTAGTGAAATAGGTACTTGACTCCTATAATCCTCATATGATTGACACTCTACTCATTTCCTATATTACTTGTTGACTCGGTACACTTGTTGAAAGTTTTTGATGCCATTGACGGAAACTATAGGTGATAGTCAATATATGTAGTACCTATAATTACACTAATTTAGACCCTTTCTTTGTTTTCTTCTTTATTTTACTTTGTTTTTTTTATTTTTGTTTTATTTTTGTTTTATTTTTATTTTTTTAGTATTTTTTATTTAGTAATTTGGTTATTTTAGTTGTTAATTTTTTTCTCTAACTTTTTTCTTTCTCTCTAGTTTATGAAAGGTACAACTGATCCAAACTCACTTTTGTTTGACTTGGAAATAGAAAAGATAACACGCTTAAATCGGAAGCAAGCAAGGGAGAGAAAAAAAAACTCAAATAGTTGCAGAAAGTCAACAATTAACAATAGCTAAGGAAAACCATAGAGTACCTGATAACGCGGCTAATCATGGTGATGTCATGAATCATGGAGGTGCTGTTAGATGGACGTTAGGAGACCACCTTTTACCTTAACTGATGCGTGCTCTACAAGCATTGTCTGACCTCCAATTCAGGCAAACAATTTTGAGATCAATCAAGCCCTTCTACAGTTGGTTCAACAAAAGCAGTTTTGAGGAAGCCCATTAGGGGATCCCAATATCCATATCAATCACTTTCTCCAATTGTAAGATACAATTAAAGTGAATGTTACCAGTGATGATGCCATTTGACTGAGGCTTTTCCCATTCTCACTGAGGGACAAAGCCACGTGCTGGGTACATTCGCAACCTCAAGGCAGTATAACTGCATGCACTTATTCTTTAAGACTTATTAGGGTCCTTATCTTATCAGGGTCCTATTAAAAATCTCTTTTAGCAAATAACTAGTAAAATAATGTAAGGAGAAGGGAAGAGAAATGACACCGTAATTTATAGTAGTTTGGAAGAATTATAAGGATTCACCTACATCCACTCCTTACAATACACATTTATGAGTATTTTATTGAGGGAAACAAGATCACCAATAGAAAGAAACTAGACTAAGGTTCAGCATCCAACTTTTATGCTACCTAGTAGAAATCTTCAATCTGGATATACAAGACCCTACTTTTACACTTTACCAGCTAGGACTTCACACATCCCTAAAAAACGTACATAGGAAACCTTTTCAATAGAAAGGCGCAGCTCAGTAGCTTTTACTCCACACTGCCAGATACCCTATCAGGTACCTACTACTAGTCCTCACAAGGATAGAGAATATAAAGTACAAGAGTACTCTTTTAGCTCACTCAGAACTCAAGATAGAGAGAAATCTCACTAAGAGGAAAATGAACAATACAAATCTCTCTCATACAGGGAACAAAGAGTTTACATAAGAATTCTTTTTATCAGCTTCAATGATCAAATGTTGTTGTTGCTTCTACCTTTTATACTTTTCCAAAAGCTAGCCGTTGGTGGAAGACGCTCCTCATTAATTGGGAGATTTAATCCTGATTAAAATTGATGTTTGCTTCTTTAACTAATACCTTGTGCTAGATATGGAAATAAATGACTTTGATTGCATTTTATTTTGATGATATTTTTTTCTTTTGTGATTTAATTCCCTTCCATCAATACAGATTTACTTGATCAACGAGTGATATAGTTGACTTGGATTAAAAGCAGAATCCTTCTATATTCATCCTTGATTTACAGCTTGGTTCATACTTGGTTTATCTGATAGTATTAAATGTGCACTAGGATACTAGGGTCCATATGGGTTCTATCAGGTGCCATATGGATTTCCAAAATCAATTCTTACCTCCAAGAAATTCACTAGAGCTAGAATTCCCACTAGAAATCCTCTAGAAGGGCTAGGAGGTACTAAGTAACCTAATATGAAATGGGTCTTGATCTTTCATAGTTTTGGGTTTTTTTTTTCTTGATGTTTTTCTATTGATCAATTAGACTAGTGTAACGTTTTTAACTTTTCTTTGATGGAAGATTTCTTTGGGCCAATATATATATAATGTATTGGAATGTATCTCTAACGAAGAGATTCTTTCAACTGTAAATGACACTAAATAGAAAAAAAGAGTAAATTAGAATTCAGTTTTTGAAAGGCCGGTCAATTATGCCTTAATTAAACATCTTAATTTAGTCCTATTATAATTGTTTTATTTTGATTTTTTTTGTTGCCAAATTAGTCAATTTGTTATTGCAAAAAGTCACCTTGATATATAAAAGGATAAATTAAATAAGACAATGTAATCTTTTAAGAACTAAATTAGCATGTTCTCTTTTTCAAATATCAAATTGAGAGAAATATAATTGTTTGAAAAAATAAACCAATAATTTACTCAAAAGTGAGGTTCTTTTTGTTAGTCTTAAAACATTATGCTGTAAGTTTTGATGGTGATAAATGTGTGAGAATTGTATTTTATATAATGCTTTGTACGTACTTGAACCATGCTATTTACTATGAATGGACTAATTATTTGATTTGCAAGAAAAATATCTTTTATATAGATTGGTTTAAAACAAGAACAGTGAGCATTGGATTGAAGAAAATGAAATACAATCATGCTTCACTCAAAGGAGCAACAAATAAGATTGATGCTCCACGAAATGAAGAATCAGAAGTTTTGAAGTTTGAAAAGTGTAGTTGAATCAAGATGGCCTATAAGCTTATCTAGGTATATTTACAATAGGCTAAGAATTTTTTTTGTGAAATTTAATGATTCAGAACTTGCATTTATTGGCTTAATGAATTTTAAACAAACGTACATGTTTTAAATTAAAAAGACAGTGAAATATGAATTTTTACAAAATTTTGATTACGACCTTTGGTCACTTTTTTAATCATATATCCTTACAATAAATATTTGAAACAAAACTTATGTCATTTGAAACTAGACTCAATGAATTTTTTAACGATAGCTCACTTGCTTAAAAAGAAGCTCAAATGACAAAGTTATGAATTTTTAAATTAAACATAAAAATTGCAAGTTGACTAGTAGCACCAGTAAGTTTACTGCTTCATACCTTTGGTAACTGTTTTGATCATATCTCTTAAAAGACAGAATTTTTGAATGAAAATTATCTCATTTGAAACTAGATGCAAAGTGCTTTCCAATGATATTTGATCTGCTTAAATTAGAGTTCAAATGAAAAAGTTATGAATTTATAAATTAGACCAAAAAGTTACAAGTCGACTGAAAGTTTTTTAGAGAGTAAGAGGTCGATCGCTTACTAGCAATTAGTCGACTGGTTGCCTTAAAATACTTATAACGGTCATATTTGAGCCAACGATCGACCAATAAGTGTGGGCAGTCGACCAATACATGTCAAAAATGTTTTTTTAAAGGAGGTAACAACTCTTTTTGGTCTCCAGCAACTATATTTCAAAGAGCCCTATGTATATGACTTAAAAAATATATTTTTATGATAGATTCAATTGTTATAATATAATCTTTCACTTGTTTTATTATCTTTAAGAGAGATACAAACATCATTGAACCGACACTTGTATAATCTCTATCATTTGAATTATTAGAGCTTCATCTTGTATATCTACTCTTAGAGAAAGCTTGTTTGAACAATCTCTTTCTTCCAAAAGCTTTGTAAGACACTACAAGAAAACATCAGAACAGAGATAGAATTTTATCCATCACTAAGTCTGTGCCTAATGCATTTCTAATCCATCTCTAATTTGCTTAAGATATCAGAGATGGACTCTGGAACGAACCTTTTCCATCTTAGATTTTTTTCGTCTCAAATTTCAAAGATAGTAATCAGGGACAGATCACTACATCTCAAAATCTGTCCCTAAATTTTTTGGAGAACAAAGACGAAATTCTCCCGTGAAAATTTTGTCTCTAGTATTTTCAAAATTTAGAGACTGACTCTTTAAACAAGATAATTCCATCTTTGACTATTCTAATTCAAACGACGTAATTTTGGTTTAGAGACGGAATTTTCTGCCTCAGAAATCTGTCTCTAATCCTTAATAATCATATTTCCCCAATTTCAAATCTCAAATGCTTGAGGTGTCTCCCAAATTCCCTTTGCCGTCTCTCGCCTCTGCCATCTTCTACATTGTGCTTGTGGTCACTGCTGATGTCGCTACTGTCGTCTTTCCCGTGCTCTGTGGTAGGTCTCCGTCATTGTCTCTATCGTTGCTGGTACTCTCTCTCTCTCTCTTCCCTCCTTTTCCTCTTTGTTGTCTCATTTTTTTTTCTGTATGCATTTTGTGTGCTTTTTCTGTATGCATTTTCTTTCTTCCCTACTTTTCTGAATGTTGATTTGTTTCAATACTTTTTTTTTCACACTTTAATTCTCGACAACTTTTTCAGAGCATTGTAACACAATCGATTTTAAAAGGATCTTCAGATCATTCAAGACATGATATTAGTCTCAAGGAATTAGCTTGAATGATAAGAAGATATAGGATATATTTTTAACAATTTAATGCTTAAAAAATAATTCAAACAGAATATAAAATGCTTAAACAAATATATTGGAATGCGTTGAAATTGTTAATTTCCATAGGAAAACTTGACATAATAATACTCTTTTTAACCTTATTTTCTGTGGATTACCACATCAAACATGGACTACTTTTTTTAAAAAAAATTAACATTGGTTAGTTTAAATGGTTTTATTTTTGTTTTCTTTAAATACTATCTCAAGTTGAGTCTAGTAAACGAAGAAAATAGAATTTAAAATTTTATAATTCTATAATACAATCATGCTCAAATAAAATTAGTCAAATTGATTAAATTTTCAAATCTTGGTAGTTCAAACATCTAACTACAAAAATTGTTTTTTAAAAGATATTATAGGGGAAAAGGAAAACACAGCTTCAGAAGCAGTGGATCTTTCAACATTCATCTTCACACTCTCATATACGTACTATGCCTTCTACTCTAAACCCACATACATCGCTGAAAGACTTTTCTTCTGCTTCTTTATTTCAATTTCCTCCACATTTTGCTCCCAATTGCTTCTTTACTTTGCTGAGAATCTCTTATGCAATTGTTTCTGGTTTTTCTCGTACATAATTATTCCAAGGAAATAATGGAATTTAAAAACTAAGGGCATGTTTTGCTTAGGTAAAAGTAATAACTATTAACTATCAATCACAGTTATAGCCTATAATGAATTACCACACAAATATAGACAAATGTTGAGTTCTGGTGGTGGCGACATTGCTACGACTGATGGGTGGCATTAGATATGCCTGGATCACGATGTGTGAGTTATATATATATTTTTTCTTTTACTTTTTGGTTAGTATTTATAAGATTGTGAGGATTTTATTCTGTGTGTATTAACCTTTATAATCGAATTGCATATTTTTGACTCCATTGTATATGCGATCCTAGATATTTCCCAAATTATCAGGGCCAACTTTGAGGCAACTTGCTACAACATGAAGACAGTTCTTGATGAACTCAAGGATGGTGGTTCCTTGAGTGGTCAGTATGTATTTGTTGTGTTGCTTCATTTTCTTTTTTCTGCCTCAAAATATTAATTTCATTTATATTGTGCAAAACTAGTGCAAGTGATTGTTGTAACACGAGAACCAGATACGGAGAAATTGGACCAAGAAATGCAAGGAGGTCTTGCGACGCATGATGTGGAGTGTTTACGCTCATTACTGCCACCGGCCAAAGCCAGAATGGATTTGTGAGGACATTATGCAACAGCTAATCCATAAGTAGGAGAAGGAGAAGCGGTAATGAATACATCAAGTGATTAGATTTTTTGGTATAATTAGGTTTTTAAAATTTGAAGTAAAGTTATATTTAACGTTTGCATCAGAATTAATTTTAGTGACATTTGCAATTATTTTAAAAGTCTGTCATTTAATTTATTTTCACTATTATTATAATGAAAAAGCTCAACAACAGTTGACATTTGCAACTACAACAACAACAACAATAACAACAACAACAACAACAACAAAACCTTATCCCACTAGGTGGGGTCGGCTACAAAGATTACACGACACTAATGAGCTCTATCAATGACCAACTTTTTAGGTATCTTATTCACTAGAAGATCTTGTTCAATGACTTCTTATGAACATGGAACACTTGACATTTGTAATTAAAAAAAAATCAGACAGAATTCTCCACCTCTGATTTGAGATGGAATATTTTCTGTCTTTGATTTGATATGGAAATATCTGTATCTGAATCTAGGATGGAGTCAGAGAGGGAAATACCTTTCCCAGAACTGAGACAGAACAATTTTTGTGTCAAATTTCATCTTTGATGTTGGGATTGAATATACTTCCGTCTCTATTTACTTGCGACAACCAGATTAGAGACGAACTATATTCCGTCTCTGAAATGTGCAATTAGAGACAAAATTGTCAGTCTCACTACAAGAAAAGTAAGATTTAGTGGCGGTTTTTAACAGCATATAGTGGCGGTTTTAACCGCCACTAGCGAAACCGCCACTAAATTTAGCGCCACAAGCTTTTTAGTGGCGGTTTCGACTAACCGCGGGAATAACCGCCACTAAATATTTAGTGACGGTTGCAACCGCCACTATATTTTTTAAAAAAAATGTTAAAGTCACATTTTTTGTGGCAGTTTCTAATGAACCGCCACTATATAGTGGCGGTTTTTGGAAAACCGCCACTATATTTTTTAAAAAAATGTTAATAACATTTTTTATGGCAGTTTTTCAAAACCGCCACTATATATGGTTTTTTAAAAATGTTAGTCAATTTCTTGTGGCGGTCTTCCAAAAAACCGCCACTATAAGCGTAATTTTAGTGGCAATTTAAAAAAACCACAAATAAAACTACAAATAGGCCAATTTTTATTTTGCTTCTCTATTATTCCCTTTAATCATTCTTACATATATATTACAACCATATTACTCAATATATAATCCAATATACACAATAACTCATAATTAAACATACAAATTTTATTTAGAAATGATATATAATAAGTAGACTTTGGTATATAACAAAAGTATTAAACCAAAATCGAAGGCAAGAGAAGTCTAAAAAATTTTCTCAATACAACAAAAATTTAAAACAATAAAACATAAATCACATCATCTTCATCGTCATCGTTGTCATCATCTTCAGCATCGTCATCGTCATCATCCTCCTCCCTTTCTTCATTATCTTGATTACAAGATAATAAAGAGTGTGTTGCTTGACCAAGACCCTCTCCATTTTGTTGCGAAAAAGACTCCATTTATAATAGAAGAGTTAATGAATTGATGAAATCCATTTCAGTAAGACTCTTTCTTGGTGTAAATATGATATTTATATACATGTGTATATATATTAGTACCAAATACATCTCAACACATATACTTTCACAAAACATACTACAATACTCTTATAAGAACAATTAAAGTTTAAGATGTAAATTCCCTCACCTCGGGTCTGAACTAGAATTTTACTCTTTAAACCCATAGAGAGACGCCAAGAACTTCAGCTTAAGCCTAGAAATTAAATCAAATAAATAACAACACCAATTCAGAACATAATCTATCAATCATCTAACTTTGTTCTATTTTGAGGCTAAATTCAAATCCAATCTTTAAGAAATTTTTGGATTAAAATCTCTAAAGTGACATGAGTCAAAATGAAGATATCTTCCAACATAAAAATAGAGAAAGAATCTCAGAATTAAAATTCCCTTTCCTCTTTCTTTTTACTACTGGCTAAGAGTACCATATAAATAATTCTTGTAGATTTTCCCCCTCAATTTTATTTGTTGTCCAACCCCTTTTTAGCACCTTTAATCCTATAACTTAACTTCTAAACTTCTCTAACTTCTTACATAATCAGCTTAGGCCTATTTGCACAGATTTAGATTTTCTTAAACTCATTATATACACTTAAACCAGAAAATTCTGCACATTCTCTTCCCTCTCAGATTTTTGCTATTTCTTTCTTTTCTCTTTGTTTAGCCTATCTTCAACCACAATTTTTCTCATAACTAAATCCCTCTATTCTTCCTTAACTTTAATAATAATAGTAACATCAAACAACCCCATTTCAAGTATAAAAGTTTTTGAACTTTAGTGCCAAATCAGTCCTAAATTTTGAAAGCAATAAGTTCTCTTCTTCATTCTTTCTTTTCATGACTATTCCTTATTTCCTCACACATAATGCCACTTAAATTAAGATCAATTCACACTCATTGTTCACATTCATTCAAAATGATTTATAGTTCAAATTACATCAACAACAATTTGAGAAATTTAGGTGGATATTTCCATGACAGCACATGCATAACTCAGATTTTTAGACCTCATTGCTTCTCAACTCTAATTTCAATCATTCAAACTAACATACAAACTACCAATTTGCAGAAAAGATTTAAGACAAAAATAGCTTCCTTACCTCTCGGCTATTTCTCTATTTTCCTCTCCATCCATCCCCTTCATCCTCTATCTTCTCCCTTTGCAATTCTTCAAAAGAATAAGATCCTAATTCCAATATTTTTAATCACTAATAACATGTAAGTAATTCAAGACATATATAATTACCATTAAAAAGGTTAAGAACCTTAGCCTTGTTTGGACAGCCTCAAGTTCCTCCTTGTCCATTGGAACCTAAAAAATAAAAGACAATATGAATAGAAATCAAGCTTATTAGAATATATACATACATATATATATATATATATATATATATATATATATATATATATATATATATATATATATATATATATAATATTAATGTGTCCAAAATAATGAACAAAAGGAGGAATTGACAAAACATTCTACCTCCAAAAGGATCTTGATGTATTTTCCCATGTCCTTGTCTTCCCATATCCAAAGTAGTAAGTGGCCTTTCTTGCTAAAATGGAAATGGTCATTTTGGAAATGGCCATTAATATTATCCAGAGAATTAAAGAATTAATATTAGAGCTTATCTTCTCTGTTACTCCTTTGAACATCTAGGAATTCAATGATAATCCATTTGCAAATAGCTTATTTATATGACTCAATTGCAAATACCTCTGAACAATAATAATCCATTAATAATCTAGACCAATTTCAAATTGTGTACACTGCAAGCATAATAGAGATAGAGTAAAACTAAACACCCAAATCAACTTCCAAAACACTAGCAGGAGCATTTGTATTACGTATGACAAAGTTTCATGAATCGAAACCCATTTAATTATCTAAACCAAACAAACCTTCAACACTCTGAAAGCAGAACACAAGTTGATCAAGGAAACTAGTAAAAGAAGTTGAGAATAGAAAACTTACCACTGCGATGAGGGCTTTCAGCTTTGACCCTTGCACTAAAGCAGCAACCCATGAGCTTGCTTTTCTCACCGAACCATTCCCCCCGAACTCGGCGACCTCGTCTCCAATACCCTCTCGCACCTTATCAAATCCGACCTCACGGTCTCCTTCAAGGAGCTCCTGCGGAAGAACCAATGCGCCCTGGCCCTCCGAGCCTTCTCTGACCTTCGATCGGAGTACAAGGCTGATCTGTCTTTGAACGCCGAGATGGTGCAGGCGCTCACAAGGAACGGGATGGCGAAGGATGACCGTCTGATCTTGGATCTGCAGGGATCGGAGGGCGATGGGACAAAAATTGGAAGGAGAGATCAGATGGAGTTGAAGCTTAACCAAGGAAAACACAAAATAAAGAGAAGGAAAGATGGAAAAGCAAAAATTGTCGAGGGAGATGGGAATTTTTCTCTGAATGGTGGGAAATAATTTTGGTGAAATTGGAAATGAGTAAAATGGGGGGAAATTGGAAATTGGTGAATTGGAAGGCGTGCAATCTAGATTTTATTATCAATAAATTAATGGATATATACCAGCAGTTATTAGCTCTATTTGAAAAATGGAACTATTTCCTTTTTTTACTTAGTTATTTTTTAGTCATATACCTATTTAATTGTTAAATTTTTTTTTTGTAATAAGAAAATTTGGTACTTCTTATCACCCCAAGATAATAAAGGACCTTTTAACCTAATAACAAATTATAACCATTTAGTATCTAATATAATGTGTACTGGTACTTGTTTTGTTGTTGTTGACATGTCTGTGTGTAAGTTTTCCAAAATTTTCTTACACTACACTATGTGAGACCTGTAAGAGTATAATAAGTGCTTTCCTCTAGATCAGAAACGGAACCTATGTCTCAGTGTCTTAGAAGTATAGGAGCTAACGAAAGTCAACCCACGGCCACAACCACCTCAATCACAAAAATGAAAAGTATCGATAATTAATTTTTTCCATATCTTCAACAAAAATAAATTACATTTATATACAATGATGCCATGTATGAAAAGTTAATTTTGTAATTGAAGCATAGACTTATCAAATGAAATAGCATACCAACATCAAAACTCACATTCTTCAAACTATAATCCTACGCTAACTAAAAAAAATTAAATAAATAAGACGTATACACAAAATAACTAAATTAGTTATTTCTCGTATCGAAAATCACAAAGCTTATTAACAAAGTACTATCCACTATTTAGTCCACGATTAATCTTGTTTAACTTCAATTATTTGTGATATGAATTATTGTAACACAACTTCAATTAAAGATGAACATTGACAGTGACAATAGAGAAACACATACAATTAATGAAGGAGGGGCATATACGTATAGGTTTTAGAGTTGAGGGATTTAACAAGTTTTAATAACGGTTTAGTTAAAACTATCATTATAATCTTGATAGAGTATAGGGTGCCAAAGTCACACATAGTAATATGGTCTGCCTGATGGGGTACATAAGTTGTTTAGCTCTCCCATCTCACCTGGATTCCACGCTCACCATTATCCCAAAGGTATAGAAGATGCATCAAAGAAGTCATCCCCATGAAAAAACTAAGCAAAAATATGTTAGAGTTACAAAATAAAGAAATTTTCTACAACTAATCCAACCTTCACTTACTCCTTTGGTCATAATTCTTAATTGATAAAGAATTTCTAAATAAAACTTATACCACTGGCAACTAGATTCAAAAAACTTTCCAACGATATAAAATTTGCTAAAAATAGAGTTAAAATAAAAAAGTTATGACAATTTAAAGAAAAGTCTAATTAAACACTACGACCACTATATAGTGGCGGTTTTGTTCTAACCGCCACTATATAGTGGCGGTTTCTGTGAACCGCCACTATTTAGTGGCGGTTTCTGTGAACCGCCACTATTTAGTGGCGGTTTCTATGAACCGCCACTATTTAGTGGCGATTTTGTTCTAATCGCCACTGTATAGTGGCTGTTTATACAAACCGCCACTAAATAGTGGCGGTTTTGTACAAACCGCCGCTAAATAGTGGCGGTTAAATAAACCACCATTGTTTGTTTATTTAGTGGCGGTTTTATAAACCGCCACTAAATAGCTGTTTTTTTGTAGTGTCTTTGCTTCTAGTTTTTCTAGTAATGAGACAAGGGTAGTCCATCCCTTGTGAGAGAAACCAAGAGTGAGGAATCTCTTGCAGTGATTTAATCTGGAAAAAAAAAGTGAGAATCGACTCTAGTTTAAGTTGGGAATTGTAGAGGTTCACAAGTGTCTGATTAAACTTGTGGTATTAGTAAAAAATCTCAAGAGGAAATTTTGAGGATTGGATGTAGGCTTGTGATTGAAACCGAACCAGGATAAATTTTTGAATTTAGTTTCTCTATCTCAACACTCTTTACATTTCAAGTTGATTATTTGATGTTCTCCTTTTAATTTGATTTTTACCTTAAGAATTAATCAATTGTTGCTTGATTTATTTCATTAAATCTATTTCAAGTAAACTAATTGTTGTTTGCTCTATCTTCCTTTAAAATTACTTTCATTAGAAGTGTTATTGAAACAATTTCTATAAATAACTCAAGTTTTTGATAACACTCAATTCACCCTCATTGGGTGAAGTTGCCTTGTCTAATACTTCTAAATCTTGAAACTTGTAATTTACTCAGAAAATATAGAACTTTGAAATAAAAGTAATTAAAGAACTTGTAATTTACGTTGACCATTGTTTTGAATAAAGGCTTGTGTTCTGTATAACCACTAGTTGACCCACAACCACGTAAATACTTCAAAAAAAAAATTTGAAATCTCACTTTAAACATTTACCTTAGAACGAGCTATGATATTTAATTTAAAGATGTTTTTTCTTCCTAATTTAATACTTTGTAATTCTTAGATATCAAACTTCTGCTAAAGTAATTTTCTTGTAGTTGAAATGATAACAAAAATATTACTGTAAATGTATCATTTATTTCGATCAATCATAGAATTCAACATTGCCATTTTTTTTCACATTGAAGCATTTACAAACAAAGAAATAGAATATTATTTATGCAAACAATTCATTGTAAAGCTTCAAGAGCGGAATTGATAGAACTAGGAAGAAGTCTCCACATCTCTTACTTGTTTGATTTGCATTCTAAGATTATATGAGAGTAGGCAATACTGGAGGCTGAATGGGATCTGGCCCAGAGGGAACTTTCCTTTTGGTCTCATAGTTTAAAGAGTTATATCCATTAGAAGTTGGCAAAACTGGAGGCTGAATGGGATCTGGCCCAGAGGGAACTTTCCTTTTGATCTCATAGTTTAAAGAGTTATATCCATTAGAAGTTGGCAAAACTGGAGGCTGAATGGGATCTGGCCCAGAGGGAACTTTCCTTTTGATCTCATAGTTTAAAGAGTTATATCCATTAGAAGTTGGCAAAACTGGAGGCTGAATGGGATCTGGGCCAGAAGGAACTTTCCTTTTGATCTCATAATTTAAAGAGCTATAACCATTAGAAGTTGGCAATACTGGAGGCTGAATGGGATCTGGGCCAGAAGGAACTTTCCTTTTGATCTCATAATTTAAAGAGCTATAACCATTAGAAGTTGGCAATACTGGAGGCTGAATAGGATCTGGGCCAGAAGGAACTTTCCTTTTGATCTCATAATTTAAAGAGCTATAACCATTAGAAGTTGGCATTACTGGAGGCTGAATGGGATCTGGGCCAGAAGGAACTTTCCTTTTGATCTCATAGTTTAAAGAGCTATAGGCATTAGAAGTTGGCAACACTGGAGGTTGAATAGGATCTGGACCAGAAGGAACTTTCCTTTTGATCTCATAGTTTAAAGAGCTATAACCATTAGAAGTTGGCAATACTGGAGGTTGAATGGGATCTGGGCCAGAAGGAACTTTCCTTTTGATCTCATAGTTTAAAGAGCTATAGGCATTAGACGTTGGCAATACTGGAGGCTGAATGGGATCTGGGCCCGAAGGAACTTTCCTTTTGATCTCATAGTTTAAAAAGCTATAGGCATTAGAAGTTGGCAATACTGGAGGCTGAATGGGATCCGGGCCCGAAGGAACTTTCCTTTGGATCTCATAGTTTAAAGAGCTATAACGATCACCAAGAACAAGTGACGATAGGTAGAGGAAAGACAGAATGCAGAGAGAATACCCTTTTGATGCTTCCATGGTTTGGATGTGTTTTTATTTTGATTAGTGCTAGGAAACCCCTATATATATATATGTCTATGTTTTGCAGCACTGGCGGAGATTTTTAAGTTGAATTATTAGCAGAGATTTTTTTACTTTAAAATGTTAAAAGGTCAAATCATTCTCTTGATCTCTGTTATTTAAAAACTTTGTAAGTTATATAATTTCTTTCCTTAGTAATTCAATATATGATATATAAAAGCTTATTGATATTAAGAATAAGGATTTATTCGGTGAATGATAATATGGAGAATCTACATATTTAAAATTGTTACAATATACATGACCGAAAAAGTTATTTCAAAAATAACCTATAAAAGAGCTGTGTTGTGAAATCTTGCCCATCAATGCATGGAAGAAAAGCAACAAGCAAGAGCTAAGGACAAAAAAATTATGGAAATATAGGCCTATTGTTTCTTGTTTTCAAAAATAATTTTTTTTAAAAAGAAAAAAATAAAATTTTTCTGGCGTATTATTTTTGAAGAATATGTTTTAAAATAGTTTTGAAATTTTGTTTTTAAAAATAGAAAAATACCCTTTTGATGCTTCCATGGTTTAGATATGTTTTGATTTTGATTAGTGCTAGGAGACCCCTACATATATGTCTATGTTTTGAAGAGTTGGTTTACACAGTTGTGCACCATTATTGAAAATAAAACTAGACTTGGCAAGAAAGCTTCCCCCCCCCCCCCTCTCTCTTGTATTCATTATAATATATTTATGTTGAATTATTAGCAGAGATTTTTTTTACTTTAAAACGTCAAAAGGTTAAATCATTATATTCTCTTGATCTCTCTTATTTAAAAACATTATTAGTTATATAATTTTCTTTCCTTAGTAATTTAATATATTATATATAAAAGTTTTATTGATATTAAGAATCCTTTATTCGTGAATGATAATACAATGGAGAATCTACATATTTAAAATTGTTACCATATACATGGCCTAAAAAGTTATTTCAAAGATAACCTATAAAAGAGATTGTGTTGTGAAATCCAGCCCATCAATGCATGGAAGAAAAGCAACATGCAAGAGTTAAAGACAAAAAATTATGGAAATATAGGCCTGTTGTTTCTTGTTTTCAAAAATAATTTTTTTTAAAATAAAAATATAAATTTTTTTTTGCTGATTGTTTTGGCTGAATATGTTTTAAAAATAGCTTTGAAATTTTGTTTTTAAAATAGAAAAAAAAAACCCTTTTGATGCTTCCATGGTTTAGATATGTTTTGATTTTTATTAGTGCTAGGACACCCCTATATTTATGTCTATGTTTTGAAGAGTTGGTTTTGTTGTGCACCATCATTGAAAAAAAATACTAGACATGGTAAGAAAGATTTCTTTTTCCTTTTGTATTCATTATAAGATATTTAAGTTAAATTATTAGCAGAGATTTTTTTTTTGTTACCTTAAAATGTTAAATGGTTAAATCATTCTCTTGATCTCTGTTATTTAAAAACATTATTAGTTATATAATTTCTTTCCTTAGTAATTTAACATATGATATATAGAAGTTTTATTGATATTAAGAATCCTTTATTCGGTAAATGATAATACAATGGAGAATCTACATAATTAATGTTGTTACCATATACATGACCTAAAAAGATATTCCAAAGATAACCGATAAAAGAGATTGTGTTGTGAAATCTAGCCCATCAATGCATGGAAGAAATGCAACATGCAAGAGTTAATTAGGACAAAAAATTATGGAAAGACAGGCCGATTGTTTCTTGTTTTCAAAAATATTTTTTTTAAAAAAAAATATTTGGTTGGCAGATTATTTTGGAAGAATGTTTTAAAACTAGTTTTGAAAATTTTTTAAAATAGAAAACTACCATTTTGATGCTTCCATGATTTAGATATGTTTTGATTTTGATTAGTGCTAGGAAACCCCTATATATATATATATATATATATATATATATATAGAAGATTTGGTTTATACAGTTGTGCACCATTACAGAAAAAAAATTAGACATGGTAAGAAAGCTTTTTTTTTTTTCCTTTGTATTCATTATAAGATATTTAAGTTGAATTATTAGAAGAGTTTTTTTATTTAAAATGTTGAAAGGTTAAATTATTCTATTGATCTCTGTTGTTTATTAATTTGCATAGTTCTTAAGTTTTATAATTTGTTTAATTTAGTCCCTGCCACTAAACTTCTATAAGTATTTCATTAAATTTTCCTAATGCAGTTAGTCGTGTGCATATTGACAATATGAAAATGCATAACTCATGCAATATGACAGGAATACAATTATATAATTAAATAAAATTAACTTATATATACGCGCGTGTGTGTATGTGTATCGTATGATGCAACCTATGCTGAAGAGTTTAAGCGAATTAATTAGCTTAAATATTAATATTTAGAGCTTTAAGATGGTACATAGGTAGTTATGTGTCATCAAAATTTAACAAAACATTGATGAGAGTTTAATGGTTTGGACTAGATTAAAAATGTTTAAACTATGATCAGGATCTAATCATAAAATTTTAAACTATAAGAATTTATTTCAAAATTGAGTAAAATTATAGGGACTAAAAGAATAATTTTACCAATGTTAAATTTCATAATAATTCTATGAAAGAGTA
This sequence comes from Biancaea sappan, assembly GCA_037074585.1. NCBI lineage: Eukaryota > Viridiplantae > Streptophyta > Magnoliopsida > Fabales > Fabaceae > Biancaea > Biancaea sappan. The sequence goes on from CM073499.1 coordinate 33,423,521, forward strand.
GATATTATGTTATGCAAACCATTGATTTTATAACTATTAATCGTAATTTTAAAATTTGAGAGTTATTTAATTTCTTTCCTTAGTAATTTAATGTATGATATATAAAAGCTTTATTGATATTAAGAATAAGGATTTATTCGGTGAATAATAATACAATGGAGAATCTACATATTTAAAATTATTACCATATACATGACCCTTTTTTTTTGGACAATCATATACATCCCCTAAAAAGTTATTTCACAGAGAACCTATAAAAGAGATTGTGTTGTGAAATCCAGCCCATCAATGCATGGAAGAAAAGGCTTATTGTTCCTTGTTTTCAAAAATAATTTTTTTTAAAATGAAAAATAAACTTTGTTTGCAGATTAATTTGGAAGAATATGTTTTAAAAAATAGTTTTGAAATATTTTTTTTAAAATAAAAAAAAGGTTTTAGGTGTTTTAGAAAACATTATTCATATTTCAAAAAAAAACATTATTCTTGGAAGCAAGTTATAAAATGCGCTTAAAAATATGGTAAATATATAGATTTATTAATGGCATTTGCGTAAAAATAATATACAGCAAAATAAAAATATATACTATGAGAATAGTTTCAACCGCTGCTAATGTCTTTTTAAAAAAAAAAATCTTTCATCCAGAAATTCCAATTGTTGTAACCGATTCTAATTGTTATTTTTCATTCTATAGAAGGTGTACTTTTATCTAATTTTTGTGAAATTACCACGTTTGATATTTATTTATTTTTCATTATGATAGATACTTCTTTAACTAATTTGTTCTAAACCATTTGATTTTTATTAAAACTATAATTATTTTAAATTATTGCGTAAAGACATTCTTAGTAATTTATGTAGTTTATGATACATTTAAGGCAAAATGATACTTTATATCCATAATGTTTATACTAATTTTTATTTATGGCTTTAATGTTTGCCCATTTATGTTACCCTTGTTTCATTTTTTTTTTTGGGTCAACTATACTTTTTTTTAACACCGTCAAATAAGTTAATGAAATTTGCTGATTGAGCTCTAACATGGCAAAATTTCTCCGCCACATCATCTGCCATGTAGCTAACAAAAAAGTATTATATGTCTCTAATATTTACACTGATTTTCATTTATGTTGCTAATGTTTGTTTTTTTCTCATTTATATCTCACATGTTTTATTTTTTGTCAGATTTGCCTTTTTTTAATACCATCAAATAAGTTAACGAAAATTGTTGACTGAGCTCCAACATAGCAAAATTCATATGCTCTCTTTTCCCTACTTCATTTTCGCCTCACCAACACACACTTTGTTTGCATGGTTTTTCTAGCACCACATTCACATACCCCTATTTTGTGTAGTGAAAAATAGAGCACCAAGTAGGACTTATAGAGAGAGAGAGAGAGAGAGAGAGAGAGAGAGAGAGAGAGAGAGAGAGAGAGAGAGAGAGAGTGTGTGTGTGTGTGAAAAACAGAGAGAAAAAGACCAAGGGAGAGAAAGGAATGAGATCCCCAAGCTTGAACCAACTTCTACTTTGAAGCAACTTATGCTCTATTTTTTTTCTACAAACAGGGGTTTCTGAGGCTTTGCAGCACCTCTAATTTACCATCTTCTACTTTGTTCTACATTGTACTGAGCCACCTCTTGCACCAAGTACCATCAACTGCTGCCTAGAGAAGAAGCCGCTCATGCATCCATGCTCTTGGTGTACTGTCAAAAAGAGTTCTTAAAAGTGATGACATAAGCGACATCAAACCTCTAGCCCTAGTAGTAGGTCCTACCTTGTCGTAGTAGATGTTGAGCTTCTTGTTAGAGTTACGAGTGGTGAAGTTGAGGACGAGGTCATATTGGAGGGTGTTATTAGTGTAGTCGAATTAGGTGAGAGTGGCTTCGGAGACATAGAACTTGAAGAAGCAAGGTTAGACGATGAGCCAAAAGATGAGGACGACGAGGCCCACAATGATGATGATTGATGTGATGAGCTTCTAGAGGACACTGAAGAGGCACCAGCAACAACGTCTAGCATAGTGAGGTGGATGAGATGCTCTGAATAAAACATAAATTTTGTTTTCTCTCTCTCTTTCACTCATTATAAGGTGTTGTGGATGGGAGGAGGAAGATGAGGGTATTATGAGTGAAGATGAATGTTACGTGGTGGAGGGGCATTTTGTTTTTTATTCTGGTCTACATGGCCATGTGGCAAGTGATGGGCTTGACTCGAATAATTTGAATATAGGCCCTTTTTAAACGGGTCTATTTTTTTTCTTTTTCTTTTACATGTTAATATATAAAAAATTATTTTATATTAAATTAAAGAATTCAATAATAATGTTATATAATTAAAATGGTCATTTTAGACAGATGTGATAGAATTAATAACTAAAATAAATTTTCTCATTTAATTATAATAAAAAAAAATACATACCAACTTAAATTATAATAATTTTATAATTGTATTAAAAGTTTTTAGATATAACATAACTCATAATTCATGAGTGATACATATTGAAATAATACTACATGAAATACATGATAAATAATTAATCATGTCAAGTATCAAAATTATATATAAATTATATACTATATATTAATAAAGTAAAAGATACATATTATATAAATTATACATTTTAATGTTACAAATGTATATAGAATACTCTAAATACTATGATATATAATTTATATAATATTTTATTATTTAAAACAATTGATTTTTTATTTCAAAAAATATATAAAAATAATTTGGGTCGGAAATCATGTTCAAGCTGGGCTTTAAAAAATCTTAAGCCCAACCGTTATTTTTTTCCTACTTTTTTTAAAACAAGATTTTTTGTATGCAGACTCAAATTTTTGGGCTCATATAGCTTCCGGCTAAAGAAATGAAATTTAGTAATGGGCTTATTTGGACTTTTTTTTTCCAATTTTTCTTTAGAATATTCATCTCAATTATTAGAAATTTTGAAACGGATATTTCGTTCAAATCGAATACCAAAAATTTGTCTTAAAATTTAATCGAAAAAATTTGAGACAGATTTTGATATGAAATTCAACCAAACTCATTCTTTTATTCTTTTTTATATTTTGCAATAGATTTTAAAATCTAACATAGAAAGTTATCCGTCTTAGATTTAGAGACAAATATTTTTCGTTGCAGATTATAGCAATGAGCATTTTTGAGACAGTAGCATTTTTGTCACAAATTTTGTCTCTAATTTTTTTGAGACAGATTTTTAGCTTTATGAAATAGATTTTTCTATCTCAGATTTCTAATTTTCTTTTAGTGTATATTTTGATTCAGACTAGTGCTAAAACAAATCAATATGTATTTATATGTCTAGGTTATGAAGAGTTGTTGTATGCAATTCTTCCTGATGATGAAAAAAAAAAGATATAGTAAGAATCTTTTTTTTTTTTGCATTTATTTGTTAGACATTTAAGTTGGATTTTGTGCCAAGATTTTCTACTTGATGATACTATACAAAGTATTGAAATTTGATGTTTTTTTTTTTGGAGAGTTCTATGAAGAAGTGGATATTTCATATGAATATATTGTAAGACACATAAGCATGTTGATGTTATATATGAAGAGTTATTAAGTGGATGATAATATATGGAGATTCTGCATATTTAGTTTTACCATATTCGTAACCTAAAAAGATGTTATTGTAAAGAGAATCTATGACTGGATCATGTTGAGGGATCTGGCCATTAATGCATCACATAAAGGTTCCGTGCTCATATAAAGTTATGTGAAGTAAAATTGAATAGGATCTGAAATTTACGGATGTGATATCTATTGCTTAGGAAAATGGCAAATGGAGGGTTCTCACTTTGATTGAATCTCTTCATAAATTATTGCGTAAATTATTGATTTAGTCTCTAAAATAATATAGTTTTCTCAATTTAGTTTTTAAAAAATTTAAGGCATATTTTGTTTGGATATTTTCTGTTTTTATTTTTACTGAAAATAGAAAATGACTTTGAAAATGTTCTTGATTGAGTTTAATAAAAATGTTTTCTTGAAAATATTTTTTAAAATAAACTCAAATATGAAAACACCAAAAAGATTTTCAATGTTTCATGAAATGAAGATTAAAAATGAAGATAAGAAATATTTTTACAAACCAAATATACCCCAAATATCTCAATTTAGTCCTTAGGGTGTGTTTGGAAAACTGGTGAACAAATATGGTTTGGGCAAACCTAGGTTTTGGATGAACGTGATTTGGATAAACTTAGGTTTAGGTGAAGGTGATTTATATTTGAGAGATAATTGGGAAAACGTGGTTTGTGACAGACAAATATGATTTGGTGTAAATCATGATATTTGATATTGGTTTATAAACGTAATTTTGGATCCGTAACACATTTTATATTTTAATTTTTGATGTACCATTATCATTTATTGTCATTTATTTAAAAATTATAATATCAAATCTTATATTATATAAAATAAAACATTATAAAAATTAATTATTATTAAAATTATAATATCAAACCTTATATTAAAAAATATTTTAATATGTATAGCATATTGTTATATTTATATTTTAATATAAATTCAATTTTTATCAAGTATAAATAATAATTAAATTTATATTATAAAATCTTTTATTAAATTTTTTAAAATTTTATATAATTTAAAATGTGTTATATAAAATAATATCATATTCTCTTATTATAAGATTTGTTATTGTTTTATAACATATAATAATTGGTGTATAATATTTTAAATTTTGAATGTAGTGGCTTAGTGGTAGAGGGAGCCTTCTTCTTCCTTGAAGAGATTTTTCCTCAAAGCAGAGCATATGTCACGTGTCACAATTTTATTGGATACATCAGGTGATGTGAAATTCTTCCACGTAGCAATTGACATAGCATATGAAATAGTCATGTGGCAGCGTAATTAGCAATTTTCGTTACTTTTTTTACGGTGTTGAAAAAAGGCATGTATAAAAATTGAAATATGTAAAACATATTTGACTAAAAAAAATGTTAGGGACATGAATGAAAATTGATATAAACATTGGAGACATGAAATATACTTTTCCCTTTATTTAAAGCTAACTTAATAAATTATATCAATAAATTAAATAAATTATGTTTTTAATTGTATAATTGTATAATTATATAAGTAAATCAATTATGTAATTAGTAAACTAGATTAATTAGGTTTTTTAATTGTGCAGCTTAAGTTATAATGACATAATTAAATTAATTATGTAATTAGTTAACCAGAATAATTATGGTGTTTAATTGTGTAAATTAGGTTTTTAAAGTAATTACACAAATTAGATTAATTGGGTTAATTAGATAAATTACTTTGATAATTGGTTAATTAGGTTAACTACAAACTAACCAAAAAAAAAAAACTCACACCAACCCACAGTTCAAGCCCAACCTGTGCCACTAAAGAAAACCAAAAAAAAAAAAAGGGACACATAGTCTTTTGCTTCTTATCCACCAGTATCTCAGCTTGGCGGGTCATGAAGGACCTGACTTCGTGACCCGTGATTTCTCCCATATAGGCTGCCAGAGAGTTGCTTCCAGTAGCTCTCATAGCTGTCGACACATCCCCACTGCCTTCCAATACAAGAGATCAATATACAACCACCACACATGTGCACAACAACATTACGCAAAACACAACAGAAAACATGGGCAAATAGAGGAGGCTAACGGACGAGAGAAAACATACCAAAATTATAGGAAATAGCTGGAATGGAAGGCAAAACAAGAGGGAAGGTGATAAAGATTGATAGCTTGGACCAATGGCACAGGACACGCAAACACACCACGATGCAACACACATGTGGAATCTTCAACAATACACAGTAGGACCACATGACAACTTCGGCAACACACAACAGGGGATAAAAGAGGAATGAGATTAATGACACATACCGACCATGTTTAATCACCATGAAAGCCACGCTCTACATGCCTAAATTTGTGCAAACCATGTTTAATGCATACTGAAACTTGCCATGACATGATGCCAAACATATATTTAAAAGTTTAAATTCGTCTATATATTTGTTCATTTTCATTTCTAAATCACAAGATTTGTCATTGTTAAATTTTAAAATTTTTGTTATTAAAAGTCACTTTGATAAAAAGAGAGATTAATTATTAAAACATATATAATATTACAAAAACTAAATTGAAATACTTGATTTTTCAAGAACGAAATTCAGATAATTACAACCTTCTGAAACCAAATTAATAATTGAGATAATTCGTTCGGCATAATTGGGAAAGCTAAGTGGAATACTCATCCTTGGTGCTGCAGTCAAAGAAAATTGTAGTATTCTTTTTTTAGGTAAAAGAAAATTGTAGTATTTGAGTTGAAAGATTTTGACTATAACACCTTTTTTATTAAAAAAAAATATTGCTTCAACTATTCTTGAATGATCAATGTAGTGGAATTTTTTTTTGGGAGCTTTTTAACTTCAGTTTTTGTGTTTCTTTATATTAATTTGAAATTGACAAATATTATTTTGTACTCATTCGCCACTTTGAAATTTTAGTTTTACATGTAAGAGTCACCCCAATATATGTTTCTCTTTATTGAAAACGATAGTCACGGTTCTTTTATTGGACTATTTCTTTTTTTTTTTTACTTATAATTTTCATATTCTTGATTTGGGTAGTGTAGTTTCTGATAGTTCTTAGCTAAACTAACGGTTAAAATTGTTCTAGTATTTAATGACTTGTATGTGAAGAGCTTTCACGTTCTATTCAATGAAAGTTTAAAATATTAATATTTATTCTATAAAGTTAGTTTAGATAATTATGTCTTATCTAATTTTTAAAGTAATCTATCGAATAATAATTATGATTAACTTGGTATTTGAAGGCTAATATTAGAAGATTTTACTTATTAATTCTTTGTTTGGATGTACGTTAATTTTTTGATTTAGTCTTTCTAAATAGTGATATTCTTAATTTAGTTTTATTGCATAAGGCTTATTATTCAATTTGGTTCCTCATAAAATTTTATCTTTTCAATTTGATTATTCATAAAAAGGTAATTTTTAATTTGATCCCTTACATATAAAATAGTTATGAACAATGATGTTCATATGTTCATTTGGTGTTAACGAAATTAATAAACGTAAATACATGTACCATATTTTTTTAACATGTTATTGCTTAATTACTATTATATAATATATGTATTTTTTAAATTTCGTGAAGGTTGTAACTGTCATACAAATTGAAATTTGATTATGTAAATTACTAAATTCATTCTTATTATTATTTAATTATTTAAATTATTTGATCAATATTCAATTAATTATGTTCAAAATTCATGTTATATAAATAAAGGATCATTCTAATTGTCATGTATTCCTCCTGTATTTGTATTATTTATTCTTTCTGTAGAATCAGTTTTCATTCTGTTAGTTCTTTTCGTATAGCTAAATTTAGTAACGTTGCTAATGTTAATACATCAATAAATGATTGGATGATTAAGGTTTAGGTAATGAGGTTGTTGACAATTCTATCATTCTTTTCATATGGCTAAATTGTGCGCATGTGGTTTATGCTTGAATATAACTCACCTGAAAAAGTTAATAGCATAGAGATGATTCTACAAGATTCACAGGTGTTTTCTCTACCTTTTCCTTTTATTGTTTTATTATTTAGGCATAGATTTTGGTTCATATAGTTTTTTCTTTATCAATTCTTTTTTTTTTAGGAATCTCATATTCATACATCTGTCAAGCAGGCTTTTATTAACAAATTCAAGCATATTATTTTCGAAGATGATATGTACGTTATTACACAATTTAACATTATTGATAATGATAGTGGTAATTATTGCACCACCATGCATTTAAGATAAATTTTCAGTACTTCTCTCAAGTCGGTCGAGTTAAAGATGACATTACTATTCCAGGTATGGCTTTGTTTTATTCGTTTGCAGATATCTTCATCTCAACATATTAATCAGAATTATTTAATTAGTTTGTGTCCTTTCTGTAAACCCATTATTTTTATCATATACATTTGATTATTCCCACAATATAAACTCGCCATTGTTTAGTGCACATTTCGTGTATTTTATAGATGTCATTGGCAAGCTAATTGCTGTCAAAGCTGTTGAAGATACATGCAAGAATACCACAAAGAACAAAAGGACGGACGTTGAATTGTAAGGTTTAGAGTAATTTAGCTATGTTTTTAATCTGTAACTTATTTTGGTTGTTTATATTCATTAACTACATTATATCCTTCTGGTACAATAACGTGATTTGTAATCTATGGGAAAACTTTGTTAATTAGATTACATCGTACATGGGCTCTAATGTTAAAGGACTAACTATTGTAGTTGTTCAATGTTGTGAAATAATTTTTCAAGTTAATTTCATAAACTTTATTCTCTGTAATTTAACTTGGTATAAGTTTTTGTTATAACATAATCATAGGATTCTAAAATGTTAAAGGTCACGATAGATATCAAATTCTTTGAATGTTTCAAGGTTGTTTATCAACTCTGATATGGTGAAATGTTCTGATCATATTTTAAAGTAATATTGTTATTTATCCTTAATAAGTTATTACTGCTTATCTATATTAATTATTATATCTTTATTTGAAAGTTTTTTTTTCCATTTACTATTGTAAGTTTAAATTGGATTGTGATGTCTCAACTCAAATGCCATACAAACTTTTTACACAGTCATCTATGTATAATACTAATGAGTTCCTGTAAAAATATTCAAAAAAATTGCTACAAAAATATTCACAAAATTTTGTTAGAGGCAAGTAAATTTCATTTCATTTTTTTCTTATTATTAATACATTGATCTCTATTTATATCACTCCTTATAGTAGTGTCAACACAGGACTAGGCCTATGGTCTGGCCTGTGACTGCCTGTAAATAAGAGTCATGGGCATCAGATTCTTTTTAATACTTTATAGCAAAGTTGTTTTATATTTTTTTTATAATAACTCATAATTTTTATATCTATTTCTTTTTCTATATTTCATTCGTTATTATTATTTTCACACGTGTATTTTTTCCGAGCTTTTGTTATAAACATAAGTAATCGCTTTCTTCAGTTGGATTATATCTTGCAAATCCTGTTTTTAGTTATGGTCAATTTTATGTTGTCATCTCAAGAATTAAAAATATAATGAGATTAAAGATTCTGATATTTGACAAGCATGAGACTCCAGTAACAAGCACGACTAGCATAGTGTATAAAAAAATATTCCAAAATTTATGTTAGAGATCAATAACTTTTATTTCAACTCTTTTTTTATAATTAGTATATTTATGTAAATTAATTCATGTAATATTTTATTTTTATTCTTTTCATTTGATGTTGTTCACATTCAGTCTTCAAGGCCATTATATCTAATAAATCAGAAGTATATGTGTTTTAATATGACTTATATGTCTCATTATTTTTGTACACTTATTTCTTTATATGTATATTAATTGTTCTTATTTATTTATTTGATAAGAAAAAATAGTGACATTTATATTAACTAGTGCATAGCACGGGTGACAACACTAGTTATATAATATATGTAGATTAACTGTGAATTTCATCAATAGTAGATTGACAAATTAATGTTATTGATAATAATTTATTTGTGAGAAATTAAATTGAAAGCAATTTAATGGATAAAGATATATTTGATTTAGGACCATCCCAATATTAATTTTATTAGGCCCTAATTTACTTGGAGGCAGGCCAAGCAAGGCATATTTAGATTATGGGTTGCAATTTTTTTAGTTTAGGCCAACCCTGAGGGCCAAGACTTTTTTTTTTGTTATTTAATTTCATCATTTTTAGTTAAATATAGCACCAAAAATTAGCTTATATTTATTTTCAAATATATTCAGCCTTATCATATTCAAGCATATATTTGTCTTCAAAAGCTTCAACCACAAACAATTCAAATATTCAAATTAACTATACGCCAAAACAATATATACATTTGTCTAATTGTTTTGAAAACCAACATATCAAATACTTAAAATAACAAATAAAGCTTTAGTCTTATTATCCAAAATAACAAATAAAAGCATTAGTCTAACATTAAAACTTTAACCCTCTACACATAAATTATTAACCGACATAAATAATTTAAACAATTAAACATAAAAACAAAATTGTAAGATATCAAAATTGTTAACAAATATATGATATGAGAGGAGGCTCTAGTTAAATAGATAGAGAGGAAACATAGTCAATTAGTAAAGATATATTGATCTAGAGGAAAAGGATAAAAAAGGAAAAAAAAAAGAAAAATAAAATTGTGACACACCTTGAGTAGAATTTATTCCACCCATAAGCCTTATCGACACTACACTTGCACTTTCAATGACTAAATCATACTTTTAGCTTATCTAGTAACAATTCATAGTTTGTTTCATATATAAAGTCATTAACTATTTGCAACTGCATGTACTCAACTCACTTATGACATAAATATACTTTCCCATACCCATACTCAGGCTGAGGATCCTGCCCATGGACATACAGAGCACATCTAGAGTTATTATATAGATTAAACATAAAAAATAATACCAGCCTAAGGATAATTCGAGCCTCAAATGACTGGTAGGCTTCAACTATTACTCAGCATAAGGGCTTCTTGTTCAACTCCACTACCTGGGAAAAAGTAAAATATAGGATGAGCTAAAAAGTCACGTGAGTACTACTCACTCATGACAAAATAAGTACAAAGGAGATAACTCAGGGTTGAAAATAAATAGCAATAGTTCGTAAAATACTTCAAACAATATAAGTTCATATATATAAAATTAGATATTATTAGGCTGAGAACATGATTGTTATGATCGAGATCTTATGCAGGATCATAAGGGGCAAATGATATATCAAATCATATGATCGAATCAAGGATCGTAAGATCCTATAAAAAATATAATATATATATGTATAATTATATATATATATATATATAATGATATAAATTTTATAAAAAATACAAAACCATTAAAGTCTCATTATATTTCAATAAAACAAGCTTAAACGTTATACAATTAGTAAAAAAAAAAAAAAAGAAAAGCAACTCTAATTTTCTATTGTATTTAAAAGCCTCTTTTTTTTTCTCACCAAATAGACATATTTTTTCTTCAAAACTTATAAAATCATATCTTATTGTCAGCATTCACTAAACTAAGTTAAAAATTGAACAAATTATGAGTGGTAAGATTGTAATTGTATAATATTAGTAAAAACTTAAGTTATTTTAATGTCTTTTTACACCTCAATTGACCTAATAGATTAGAAACATATCAATAAATTAAAAAATGACAAAAATTCAAATGTTATAAAATTTATAAAATCGTAAGATTTTAAAATTTAAATCAATATTTTTTTTAGATTCTAGGAAATTTAGATGTTACATAGGATTGAGATCGTTTAAGTTATTTGAAATCATAAGATTATAAAATATAAAGATTTAGATCGAGATCTTAACAACCATAGTTGAGAAAATCATATAATCATAAAACAGTAATGATAAAACAACTTTCGAGGAACCTCAATCAAAACTGCTTATCATAAGTCTTGCAATATAGCCCGCCTCAACATCGTTATCATGTAACTCCACACCCCACAATCGGTCACCCAATGTGACCCTTACATTCAATTCCTACATATCATAAAACCTCCCTCCAATGTCTGATCTCTGGTCATCGGGCTAGCACACTCTTTAATCCTCTACTAGCTGAGGTTTTCTAAATACCGAGGCATGCCAAGGACTATAGCATCGCTATAATACCGTCGTTCCAAAATAAGTTCCTCTCCATGTAAATATAGTAGCCATCATAAATATATTTTGTAATTCTTGCTCATCAAATCAGGGGTTCAAATTAATCAAACTTTACCCCATAATCATCATAAATGTAATACCCGTCAAAAAAAAATTCTGTCTACTTAAATTTTTACGTAAATTTTATCTTGGCTGTGTATGATGTTGAAAATATGAATTTTCACTTATAAATTGAATAAATTGTGAGATATAATGAATGGTATGTTATGGAATTTATCCCATTAAGTAAAATACAATTCAAAAGTGGAATTTAGAATGTATAGCTGAAAGTGAGACTGGTAGATGTAATAGTATATGAGAACGGTAGATAAAAACTGGTAAGTGAAACTGGTAGATGAAATAATATAAGAGAATGGTAGATGAAAACTGGTAAGTGAAACTGGTAGATGAAATAGTATAAGAGAATGGTAGATGAAAACTGGTAAGTGAAACTGGTAGATGAAATAGTATAGGAGAATGGTAGATGGAATAGTAGCAAATAGTACCATAACTTCTCCTATAAATAGGCCCTTCCATTTCACTTCTAAACACACACCTTCAGATTCTATTCTTTCCTCTCCTCTAATTCTTCTGATTCTGGTGTTAAGATTCTGAGTTATTATAAAAGTTCTCCTTTATAGCTTGGATTCGAGGTGAGGGAATATTCTACTATGCTCTTTTAAATTCTTATAATAATTTAGAGGTTAAATTCTTAGTATGCTCTATGGTTGCGGCCTTAGCCAATCTTCCATATCAGAAAGGAACTAACCTCGATTGTTTAAGAATTATTTATTGATTACTAAGATACTGTGAGGGTACTATATTTTTACAAATACCTGTGTGATAAGTTCTTAGTATGCTCTGTGGTTGCGGCCTTAGCCGATCCTCCACATCAGAAAGGAATTATCCTCAGCTACTTGAAAATTATTTCTGATTATCGCATATATAAATAGTACCATGAACAGTGATGTATTTATGAATAGTATTATACTGTACATATGAATAGTATCATACTGTACATATGAACAGTATCGTATTTATGAATAGTATTAACCGTACATATAAACAGTATCATATTTATGAATAGTACCATATCGTACATATAAACAGTGTTGTATTTATGAATAGTATTATACCATATATATAAACAATATCGTATGTACATATAAACAGTGCCGTATTTATGAATAGTATCATGCCGTACATATAAATAGTACTATAGTTATGAACAGTACTACATATGCACATAAATAGACCGTATATAAATCATGTTCACACATTTAGTTGTATGGTATATGTAAACAATGAATAGTATCATATACATTACTATATATGTGAACAACATCACATACATGGGTAGTATTGTGTGTAAGGTTGAATTATTGTTATGTTTGTGATTGATGGAGAATGTTACGGGGAGGGGTCCTTGTGTGGGAGGAAAAAAGGGAGGAGCAGGAGATAATAAGGGTGGCAAATCATGTTAAACAAAAATTTGTTCCAATACAAAGAGTATTGAAAATATATGAGTGAAATAAGGGAGGCATTTATGAAAGCAGTAATAAGGGAGGATGCGGCAGGGGCCGAGGCACAACGACCACCTTATGTGGATTGGACCCGAAAAATGTCTGGGAATTTAATTTGGAACTATATGATATGTTTTGTGATTTTATATGATTGTTTCTTATGTTTGTGATAGAATAATATATTTCCTCACTGAGTAAAATATACTCATGCCATTCCTCCCCTCACAGATTCTCAAGAAGAAGTAGAGGCACAACCAGCTAATCGTTCGAGTCCTCAACCCCATTGATCGGGGTAAATATTTGTTATTATGTAAAACTTTATCAAAAGTATTATAGTAGTAGCTCTGTAATTTGGGTAGGTAAATCTTGGACGAACAATGCTCGTTGAGAATATTATTTATTAATGAATAAATTGATATATTTGAAATATTTATTGTACTCTCTTTCATGAGATAGCATTTTTATATATATCAAATTGGTACGGAATTAGGCTTACGGTGGTGAGGTAAAAGCTCATCTATCGTGCCGGTCACGTGCGTAAGTTGGAGGCGTGACAATAAATCAATTCATATAATGTATCATAACAAAATTCTCAAAATAAATCATTTTTTCAAAACATAATGAACCATTACTCATGAGTATTCAATCAAGGGATTTCAAATTGCATAATTTTTCTAAGCAACATAAATTTGAAGAAAGCTCAAATCACATACTTTTTCATATTATCATAAATTTTCAAGAGTGCTTCAAGAATGTATATATCTGTCTCTCATTTTCTTTCCAACGCTCAGTCAAAACCTTTGGAATACTATTTATACATATATACTTAAAATGAGAGATTATAATTTTGTAAAATTTGTTGAGAACATTTTCTAGAAACCATTTTCACAATGTTTTAAAAATTGGACCGGTCATTGACCCGGTCGAGGCACCGGTTCAATGGTCAATGGTTAGACTATAATCGAATCGCGGTTAATCCAGTAATAGTTAAAAAATATTAAAATAAAATATATAATTAAAAATATTAAAATACTTTACATAATTATAAAATTTGTGAGAAAAAAGTATTCCCTTCTTCTCTTTATTAAATTTATCAATGCATTTTTCTATCTGTTTATATGTTTTTCAATTGAATAATATTTTTTATTTTTATAATATTTTAAAATTATGCTCTTATTTTTATTTTATAATGTATAATTTTTTATAATTATAAAAGATAATGATTAAGTAGATGAGAGTGGGTGAAGTGAAAGAGAGAGAAGGAGTATAGGATATGCTATCAGAAATTTACTCTTGAAAATTGTTACATTTAAAACGCTGTCCTTCATCTTTCTGAATCCTTTTTGCACTTTCTCTACGTTTAAAAAGAACCTAAAATTGTTGTCGGTATTTTAAAATGATAAAGCCCCCCAAAATGAAAATGTGTAAAAGCACTTGGATTTTTTCCCACAATTTTCTATTTTTCAATGTTTTAACTTCCACTTCAATATCATAAACTCATCCTCTCTTCCATCTCTCTCCCCCCCCCCCCGGTCTCTAGCTTCATCTTCCCCAAGTCACTGAGCATCTCTATTCCTTCTCCATCTCTCTCTCTCAATTTTTTTTTCACGGAGAACCAAAGTTATCCATGGGAGAATGATGTATCTCTTTCTTTTTCCTTCGGCAATGAAAGATGGCAACTGAAGGTTTTTTTTTATTTCGCAGTAAAATGCCTCTGGTGCATGTTTCTCCAAATCCTACTTTCACCAACTACAAAGCCATCCATGGGAGGACAATGAACCTCCTTCTTCTTCCTCCGACGACGATAGATGGTAGATGAAGTTTTTTTTTTGGCTATAAAATGCTTGCAACTGGTGGACCCAATCACCCAGCCAGTTCCACTTGTTTTCCCAGTCTAGAATCAATTGAAACGATTCCGTAACGATTTGAAGGGAATAAGATTTTTGACTATAACCAGACTGGACCTCCTACTGGTCACCAGTCCTACTAGCCGGTCCGATCCGATTTTAAAATCATTACATTTTCAAGAGAGGGTTGGATTTCATGAAATAAGAAATATGTTATACTAAGCTATTTCCACAAGACTTAGTTTTACATGAGTAGAGTACTCACCTGAATCACAATTTAAGAACTAGAGTGTTGTACTTCTTACTTTAAGTGACTTTTTATTTATGAGACTTCAGGACCTAAGGTAGAGTCATGAAAGAAATGGAAAAGTCAAATACTACCTTAGTGCCTAAGATAGATCCTAATCCCCCTATTGAATTTCTATTTAATTCTTCTTACCGCATAAACTTTTATGTTATCTTACTTTAGTCTAATCTCATCTCAAGCCAATATTTTTCATAATATTTTTGAGATGATATGTGTGTATATATATATATAGAACTTAATCTAGATGAACATATTTAACTTTCTAAAATAAACAAAAAAATATATATATATATATATATATACATTACTAATTTTGATTATCTATATAAAAAAATATATAGCTTAATTAATTAATTAATCATACATATTTATTTATAAATAATCATATACATGCAAACTTATAAAATTAACACATATATTATGCATACTAATTTGGTGTGTGTATATATATATACACAAGTATACTTGAGTAGCATAAACACATAAAAATATATATGTACAATAGATAGCATAATCATGAATATATATATATATATATATATATATATATAATGAATATAATATATATATATATATATATATATATTCCTTCTGTAGTTTTGACATGTAATTTTAAGGCGTTTTCGACGTTTCTCAACGTATTCATGTAATTTGGGAAACACTGAAAATAGACTGGGCCGTTGTAGAGATTTGACTCTACAAGACTTAACATTGAATCTTGAAAAGACAAAGCATGTCTATCCTGTAAAAGTAACAGAACAGGATGATTAATTTCTAACTTGTGCATAGGTTTTACCACTGCTTGGATTAATCCGATGTGGATAAACCCAAATTTATCCTTCTTATGTTGAGCAATTCTATTTTTATCAAGTAAATTGATAGTATCTTGACATTTACCTAACTTAGTTGTACATTCAATTGTATGAACTATGTCTTGAACTTTGAAATTAAAAGTTGAATGCTTATAAATTTCACTAGGACGCACCTGAGGCATTTCCCAGTTTCTTAACCTTTCTTCAGCTTCTATAATAGAAACTTCAGAATTATTGAACTCGTCTTGGTCTACAGAATTTTGATTACTAGAGGTAAGGGGAAGGCTGATTTCAGAACTACTCCTATTAAAAAGGTCTTCTTACTAATTCAGACATCTTAAGAAAATAAAATTCTTAAAAAAATTCTTCTAACTTTTGTTAAGGTTTATCGGGACCAACTCCTATGGGAACACCGGCCTCTCCTGGGTCTTACTGGCTTACCAACGCAGTCACAAGGCTGACCAACGCTAACCCTTAACTCGATTAAAAGTTTCTTTTAAGAAAAATAAATTCTTAAATTTGATAAATTAACAAGAGGGCTTCCTAACAGAACTAGGCTTTGATACCATTTTTCACTCGGCCTCTGGGGATCGTCGTTCTGTATAAACCCTAAATTCTAAGACCTTTAATTAGTTGAACTATTGAACAGGAAGTCATACAAGACTTCTGACATAAAAACATAACTAAATTCTGAACTTAAAATTTCATCTCTAAACTCTATGTGAGACTCTTGATTAAGACTACAAATTCTTGAACTATTAGGTTGAACAAAATATTCAAATTTAATAATAAGCATAAGATTAGTAAAAGGAATTGGAATAAATTCTAACAAAGATAATCTCATTTTGATTGAAAGATTTGAACACAAGATGATTTTATAAATGAAGAAAGAAATACAAGAGATTGAACTTACAATTTTGAACAACAGCTAAAAAGCTTCTTGAAATCAGAAACGATTACAGAGAGTTCCTAACAAATTTTCTTTCTCCATTTTCTGAACTACTTCGCCTTTTATAGAATTAAGAAGGCGGATTTGAACAAGTGTAAAGTCCATGGATTTCAGAGGCTCTTCTGAAAAGTTGAGCACGAGCATCTTCTTTTTCAAAAGCAGCCTTGTCATTTTATGCCGACGCTTTACTTTTGTAAAAGTATGTATGCCACCTGTTGAACATAATTATTTTGACAGGAATTAAAGGTGTTGAGCTGGCAGAGGCTTCAGATTCTTCTGCCGATAGCTTAACCAAACCATGGTCAGTCTTGACGCAAGTTAGTGAAGTCGATGTTGTAGCAGTCATCTTCGTTCTGGAACTGGCTGCTATCTTCTAAGTTAAATTCTTCAGATGGAGCTTTGTCTGATGAAGTTTTCTCTGAAAGTTGTTGAACAAGATGGTTGAACTCTTCTTCGGTTTGAGCCTTAGCGAGTTCTGCCATAATTTGAGATTTCGATGTGAGAAAGAGAGACTAGTGTTGAATACCCTGAGAGGATTTCATCAGGTGTGGATTCTGACTTAACCATTTTTCAATGGCCTTTTTGTTGAGCAAATGGAGATTGTATGTTGACCACCATTTTATATTGAACGTTCGGCTTAAGTGAAGAGGAAAGCATGTATTGAACCTGTCTTTAAATTCAAAATCCCATGACATGATCCATGGAGTTCCGAATGTTGAGAAAAATTTTAAAAGCATAATTCTAGTGTGGAAACTGGTTTGAGCAGAAAAGATAGAAAATGATTCTTTCGCATAAGATGGAAGAAAATCAGTAATTGGACCAAAAAAGTGAAACCATTCAGAAAACCAGGCTGGAAAATCCTGAATTCCTTTATTGAACCAGATAAACCATGAATGAGAAAAATGACGAATCAGTAGAGTATTGAACCAAGCTATTTTATAGTCCCAGTAATTAAAACCTTGAGGCTAGAACTGTCTTGAAAAAGATTTTAAAGAAAGAGGATGCTGATTCCATTGAGAAAGTGTTAAAACTTTGTTAATTTTGAATTTGGAATATTGAACACGAGATGGAAATAAAGGATCATACTTGTGCGTGAGCGTGATCGAGTTTGTATCTACTAAAATAAATTCATAAAATATTCTTGTTTTTCCAGAGTCTGCATTGTAAAAATGTTGTCTTTCTGGAAAATATTTTTGAGCAACTTCTCTGGGGGAAGAATTTGGATTTTTGAGTCATTCTGGTTCAATGGCGCAAATAGGTGCATAACAAGATTTTGAAACATATTTGTCGGAGAGGGATCTTTTGAGTTGAGAAGGTTGAGTGAGTTGAACTATTAAGGATGAAGGTTGAACAGGGATAATGGATTTCTGAGGTGGAGGAGTGGCTAGAGCTTGATCATAGGTTAAGGGAGTGAAACGATTCTGGGAGGAAGAAGGAGAAGAAGGAGGTCTAGGACCTCTTACTTATGGTCGAGGACCACTGCCTGAAGGGCTATTGAACGATAAAGATGTCACCAGTAATGGCGACGTTGCTTGAACCGTAGAGGTTCCTTGTTGAAAATTTCTAGGATCCAATGGGGATCCGTATTGCTCTCTTTTTACTTCTTTTGATTTTTATTTTTTGTCCATTCCTCTATTTTTCCTTGCAAGAATTCTCGTGTGAGAAAATCTTGTAGGGCGCGTTCTCACTTCCTTTTATATGCTTAATCTCGAAGTCAAAACAAAAAAAGCAATGCTTGCCATCTGGTAAAAACATGTTTTGAAACTAGATTTTGAACATCTTTTTTCTAAAACAGATTTGGCAGATTTGCAATCAGTTTTGAGCAAAAAAGCCTTATTGAACACTTCTTTTTGAAATTTTTTCACATTTAAAACAATGGATAAAATTTTTCTTTCGATAGTGGAGCATTTTTCTTGGGCTTCAGACCAAACTCCGGAATTGAACCTAACTAGTTGTTCTTTTGAACTTCCTTTGGGCTTTTGTTTAAGGACACCTCCATAACCTTCTTTTGACGCATCGGTTTCAATAATCATAAAGGCTTCTGGGTTAGGTATTCCTAAATAAGGGAGTTTTTTGACTCTAGACTTAAGAATTTTGACGGCATTTGTCATTGAACTGTCCCATGGTAGAGACTTCTTTCTTAACAGGGAATACAAAGGTTTGCAAATTATTCTAAGGTCTTAAACAAAATATGCGACATAATTAAGATAACCTAAAAATCTTTGAAGTTGATTTTTATCTGTTGTCTCGTCTGGAAATTTGTCTGCAAATTATATTGAACGATTAATGGGTTTGATCATCCCTTAATGGATATCATAACCTAAAAATCTAATTTTTGTTTTGAACAATTTCATTTTCTTAGCAGAAACGACTAAGCTGTTTTTCTTGACTATTTCATGAAATTGATCAAGGTGTCTAAAGTGTTGTTCTCTGGACTTAGAAAACACTAAGACATCGTCTATGTAAACTATTGTAAATTGAGAAATTTTATTGAAAATTGAATTCGTAACATTTTGAAATTCAGAAGGGGCATTTTTGAGACCGAATGGCATGACATTCCACTCGTAATGACCAAAGGGAACGGTGAAAGCCGTTTTGTACCTATCTTTTTCTTCAATTTGAATTTGATAAAAACCAGATTTCATATCAAATTTTGAAAATAAAGATGCTTTTTGAACACGACTAATTAGGTCTCCTTTATCAGGTATAGGGTACCTAATCCATCTAAGAATTTTATTGAGCAGTTTATAATTAATGACCATGCGAGGGGCTCCTCGCTCTATTTCTGCCTGATTTTGAACATAAAAGGTTGAACAGCTCCAAGGGGATTTACTGGCTCTAATCAGCTTCTTACTTAACAAATCTTGGATTTTCGTTTTACAGTATTCCAAGGTTTCTTTGTTCATTTGAATGGGCCTAGCCTTAGTCAGGATTTTGTCCTCGGTAAAACTGGGCTCATATGGCAATGAGACAGTGTGTCTCTTCCTATTCCAGAAAGCGTTGGGCTTTTCTGAACAAACTTCTTTTTAAAATTTTTGTTCAACAAATTCTATCCTACTTTTGACCTGAGGTTTTTCTGTTTGTTCCTCAATTCTTTTGTATTGAACTTCTTTATTGAGCATTTTTATTTGAGTTTGTTTCCTATTGATTAGATTAAGCTTAGAGACGGCTAAATTTTTTAGCAGGTTGACATCTGTTGACCTAGCAGGATTTAAAAATTCGAAGCAAAGTTCTTTGCCTGAAATTATTGTTGAAATTCCTAATTTTGAAACCTTAAAGGGGTAAATAAGGGTCAGAAAAGGTATACCTAGAATCATTGGTTCGTTCAAGTTTCTTACAAAAACGAAGGTTGTGTTGAACTTAATGCCTTGATTACATATCTTGTCATTAGACAGCTTGTATCTAACTGAAAGTTTATTACCTCCTGCACCACTGAGACTTTCAGTAGTTTTTTCATAATATTGAGTGGGAATTAACCCTTCTTGAACACAGTTAAGATCAGCACCTGAGTCTATCAGAGCGATCACTTTAATGTTGAAACTTTTGATGGTAAGGTTAACATAACAATACCATTTTTAAACAGATATTCTGGTAATAATATTCAAATAACTTTCTTTTTGAACTGAGCTAGTTTCTCCTAACTCGTTTTGATCATCAGAATTCCTAATATCTTTATTGGCCATTAAACTTAAAATATCTAAGGATAAGTCATTATCTTTTGTTTGAGCAATTGAATTTCTTCTTTAATGATTTTAATTTCTTCTTGAAGTTCTTTTATTGAAATCTTTTCTTGAACAAGATTGTATTGAAATCTATTAATTATTTCTTGAACATTATAAGGCTTAATTTCAGGTTTTGGTTCGGGTTCCTCCGAATCCATAATATCCTTAATCTTGAGCAAATATTCTCTCGAATATCTTCATTATCTATCTTATCTATTATTTCTACTAGGGTTTGGATTTTATCCCTATTGAGCACGTTAATGGTTTTTGTACAAGTATTATTTTTTGAACATTCTTTATAGCTACAAATTCCTATTTTTGAATGACTCTCGTCATCAGATATTGAACTGGAAGATGGATTACTCAGTTGATCTAACTGATATAACTCATTTTGAACACTAGAACCTTTTGAACTATCTGAATCATATTCTGACTCAGAATTTTGATCTTCTAACAGAATACCCATTAGACTTTGTTTGTACTTATCATCTATTTCTAAAGAATTAATTCTTTTCTTGAGCTTAATAGATGATAAGTACAAACAAAGTCTAATGCGTATTCTGTTAGAAGATCAAAACTCTGAGTCAGAATATGATTCAGATAGTTCAAAAGGTTCTAGTGTTCAAAATGAGTTATATCAGTTAGATCAACTGAGTAATTCATCTTTCAGTTCAATATCTAATGACGAGAGTCATTCAAAAATAGGAATTTGTAGCTATAAAGAATGTTCAAAAAATAATACTTGTTCAAAAACCATTAACGTGCTCAATATGGATAAAATCCAAACCCTAGCAGAAATAATAGATAAGATAAATAATGAAGATATTCAAAGAGAATATTTGCTCAAGATTAAGGATATTATGGATTCGGAGGAACCTGAACCAAAACCTGAAATTAAGCCTTATAATGTTCAAAAAATAATTAATAGATTTCAATACAATCCTGTTCAAGAAAAGATTTCAATAAAAGAACTTCAAGAAGAAATTAAAATCATTAAAGAAGAAATTCAATTGCTCAAATAAAAGGATAATGACTTATCCTAAGATATTTTAAGTTTAACGGCCAATAAAGATATTAAGAATTCTGATGATTAAAACGAGTTAGGAGAAACTAGCTCAGTTCAAAAAGAAAGTTATTTGAATATTATTTCCAGAATATCTGTTTAAAAATGGTATTGTTATGTTAACCTTACCATCAAAAGTTTCAACATTAAAGTGATCGCTCTGATAGACTCAGGTGCTGATCTTAACTATGTTCAAGAAGGGTTAATTCCCACTTAATATTATGAAAAAACTACTGAAAGTCTCAGTGGTGCAGGAGGCACTAAACTTCCAGTTAGATACAAGCTGTCTAATGTCAAGATATGTAATCAAGGCATTAAGTTCAACACAACCTTCGTTCTTGTAAGGAACTTGAATGAACCAATAATTCTAGGTATACCTTTTCTGACCCTTATTTACCCCTTTAAGGTTTCAGAATTAGGAATTTCAACAATAATTTCAGGCAAAGAACTTTGCTTTGAATTTTTAAATCCTGCTAGGTCAACAGATGTCAACCTGCTAAAAAATTTAGCCGTCTCTAAGCTTAATCTGATCAATAGGAAACAAACTCAAATAAAAATGCTTAATAAAAAAGTTCAATACAAAAGAATTGAGGAACAAATAGAAAAACCTCAGGTTAAAAATATGATAGAATTTATTCAACAAAAATTTGAAAAAGAAGTTTGTTCAGAAAAGCCCAACGCTTTCTGGAATAGGAAAAGACACACTGTCTCGTTGCCATATGAGCCCAGTTTTACTGAGGACAAAATCCTAACTAAGGCTAGGCCCATTCAAATGAAGAAAGAAACCTTGGAATACTGTAAAACGGAAATCCAAGATTTGTTAAATAAGAAGCTGATTAGAGCCAGTAAATCCCCTTGGAGCTGTTCAGCCTTTTATGTTCAAAATCAGGCAGAAATAGAGCGAGGATCCCCTCGTATGGTCATTAATTATAAACCGCTCAATAAAATTCTTAGATGGATTAAGTACCCTATACCTGATAAAGGAGACCTAATTAATCGTGTTCAAAAAGCATCTTTATTTTCAAAATTTGATATGAAATCTGGTTTTTATCAAATTCAAATTGAAGAAAAACATAGGTACAAAACGGCTTTCACCGTTCCCTTTGGTCATTACGAATGGAATGTCATGCCATTCGGTCTCAAAAATGTCCCTTATGAATTTCAAAATGTTATGAATTCAATTTTCAATAATTTTTCTCAATTTACAATAGTTTACATAGACGATGTCTTAGTGTTTTCTAAGTCCAGAGAACAACACTTTAGGCACTTTGATCAATTTCATGAAATAGTCAAGAAAAACGGCTTAGTCGTTTCTGCTAAGAAAATGAAACTGTTCAAAACAAAAATTAGATTTTTAGGTTATGATATCCATCAAGGGATGATCAAACCCGTTAATCGTTCAATAGAATTTGCAGACAAATTTCCAGACGAGATAACAGATAAAAATTAACTTCAAAGATTTTTAGGTTGTCTTAATTATGTCGCAGATTTTGTTTAAGACCTTAGAATAATTTGCAAACCTTTGTATTCCCAGTTAAGAAAGAAGTCTCC
Organism: Biancaea sappan; assembly: GCA_037074585.1. Taxonomy (NCBI): domain Eukaryota; kingdom Viridiplantae; phylum Streptophyta; class Magnoliopsida; order Fabales; family Fabaceae; genus Biancaea; species Biancaea sappan. Next base: position 33,447,087 of record CM073499.1, read on the forward strand.
ACCATGGGACAGTTCAATGACGGATGCCGTCAAAATTCTTAAGTCTAGAGTCAAAAAAACTCCCTTGTTTAGGAATACCTGACCGAGAAGCCTTTATGATTATCAAAACTGATGCGTCAAAAGAAGGTTATGGAGGTGTCCTTAAACAAAGGCCCAAAGGAAGTTCAAAAGAACAACTTGTTAGGTTCAATTCAGGAGTTTGGTCTGAAGCCCAAGAAAAATACTCCACTATCAAAAGAGAAATTTTATCCATTGTGTTAAATGTCAAAAAATTTCAAAAAGAAGTGTTCAATAAGGCTTTTTTGGCTCAAAACTGATTACAAATCTGCTAAATCTATTTTAGAAAAAGATGTTCAAAATCTAGTTTCAAAACTTGTTTTTGCCAGATAGCAAGCATTGCTTTCTTGTTTTGACTACGAGATTTAGCATATAAAAGGAAGTGAGAATGCCCTACCAGATTTTCTCACACGAGAATTCTTGCAGGGAAAAACAGGAATGGACAAAAAACAAAAATCAAAAGAAGTAAAAATAGAGCTATACAGATACCCACTGGATCCTAGAAATGTTCAACAAGGAACCTCTATGGTTCAAGCAACGTCGCCATTACTGGTGACACCTTTATCGTTCAATAGCCCTTCAGGCAGTGGTCCTCGACCACAAGTAAGAGGTCCTAGACCTACTTCTTCTCCTTCTTCCTCCCAAAATCGTTTCACTCCCTTAACCTATGATCAAGCTCTAGCCACTCCTCTACCTCAGAAAGCCATTATCCCTGTTCAACCTTCATCCTTAATAGTTCAACTCACTCAACCTTCTCCACTCAAAAGATCCCTCTCTGAAAAATCTATTTCAAAATCCTGTTATGCACCTATTTGCGCCATTAAACCAGAATGGCTCAAAAATCCAAATTCTTCTCCCAGATAAGTTGCTCAAAAATATTTTCCAGAAGGACAACATTTTTACAATGCAGACTCTGAAAAAACAAGAATATTTTATGAATTTATTTTAGTAGATACAAACTCGATCACGCTCATGCACGAGTATGATCCTTTATTTCCATCTAGTGTTCAATATTCCAAATTCAAAATTAACAAAGTTTTAACACTTTCTCAATGGAATCAGCATCCTTTTTCTTTAAAATCTTTTTCAAGACAGTTCCAGCCTCAAGGTTTTAATTACTGGGACTATAAAATGGCTTGGTTCAATACTCTGCTGATTCATAATTTTTCTCATTCATGGTTTATCTGGTTTAATAAAGGAAATCAGGATTTTTCAGTCTGGTTTTCTGAATGGTTTCACTTTTTTGGTCCAAATACTGATTTTCTTCCATCTTATGCGAAGGAATCATTTTCTATCTTTTTTGCTCAAATCAGTTTCCACACTAGAATTATGTTTTTAAAATTTTTCTCAACATTCAGAACTCTATGGATCATGTCATGGGATTTCAAATTCAAAGACAGGTTCAATACAGGCTTTCCTCTTCACTTAAGCCAAACGTTCAACAAAAAATGGTGGTCAACATACAACCCTCATTTTCTCAACAAAAAGGCCATTGAAAAATGGTTAAGTCAGAATCCACACTTGATGAAATACTCTCAGGGTATTCAACACCAGTCTCCCTTTCTCACATCAAAATCTCAAATTATGGCAGAACTCGCTAAGGCTCAAATCAAAGAAGAGTTCAATCGTCCTGTTTAACAACTTTCAGAGAAAGCTTCATCAGACAAAGCTCCCTCTGAAGAATTCAACCCAGAAGATAGCAGCCAGTTTCAGAACGAAGATGACTGCTACAACATCGACTTCACTAACCTGCGTCAAGACTGACCATGGTTTGGTTAAGCCGTCGGCAGAAGAATCTAAAGCCTCTGCCAGCTCAACACCTTTAATTCATGTCAACATAATTATGTTCAACAGGTGGCAGACATACTTTTACAAAAGTAAAGCGTCGGCATAAAATGACAAGGCTACTTTTGAAAAAGAAGATGCCCGTGCTCAACTTTTCAGAAAGCAGTTGTCCATGCGTCTTTGCTTTTCAGATTCAAAACTTGTTTAAATCCGTGGACTCCAGAGCCTCTGAAATCCACAAACTTTACACTTGTTCAAATCCGCCTTCTTAATTCTATAAAAGGCGAAGTAGTTTAGTAGTTGAGGCAGAGCGAAAATAGAGAAAGAAAATTTGTTAGGAACTCTCTGTAATCGTTTCTGATTTCAAGAAGCTTTTTAGCTGTTGTTCAAAATTGTAAGTTCAATCTCTTGTATTTCTTTCTTCATTTATAAAATCATCTTGTGTTCAAATCTTTCGATCAAAATGAGATTATCTTTGTTAGAATTTATTACAATTCCTTTTACTGATCTTATGCTTGTTATTAAATTTGAATATTTTGTTCAACCTAATAGTTCAAGAATTTATATTATTAATCAAGAGTCTCACGTAGAGTTTAGAGATGAAATTTTAAGTTCAGAATTTAGTTATGTTTTTATGTCAGAAGTCTTGTACGACTTCTTGTTCAATAGTTTAACTAATTAAAGGTCTTAGAATTTAGGGTTTATACAGAACGACGATCCCCATAGGCCAAGCGAGAAATGGTATATATATATTCATGATTATGCTATCTATTGTACATATATATTTTTATGTGTTTATGATATATATATATATATATATATATATAAGATATATTTATCATAAGTACATATATAAATATATAGTAGGTAATATCAATTACATATATATAATATAGAAATATAAATAATAGATAAATATAAATCAATATGAATATTCCTATAATAATTTAAATAACTAATAGAATAGTTTTTATTTGATATATTTATATGAAATTAAATTCTAATTTGGTCTTTTTCTGTAAAATCCATAATTTCAATTAAAACTAGATTTTATCTCAAATTTTATTTTTTTCAATTAAGAACTTTTTCGTTTATTTACTTAGGTCATAGGTCCAACTTTTTATTTTGTATTTTCCGTGATTTAAGGTTATATTTAGCTTCATCTAGGTCTCTAGCTCCAGAATATAATTTTTTCTAAAATTAAATCAACTTCTGTAAATATTTTATTTCTTTCACTTTATTCCCTGTCACGCATTTTATGTACTTTTCTCATAAGTTTGATCTCCAAACCTAACCAAAATATCTTCTTACATGTTTTTATAACCTATTTGATCATTTTCATCCATAAACTAAGCCAAATAGAGACTTTTAGAATCAAAAGCTTAGTTCCAACACTTACCTAAAGTCCTAGCTTTTTTTTTTGCACTTTGTGTTCCCTTTGTTGCTGTTGAAAAGGACTTCTAAACATCCCAAAAGACACTGCTATATTGTCACCTTAGACTACACTTAGATGACCCAAAGGTTGCCTGAAACTTGGGCTAGAAGAACAGGTGTTGCTTTCTCACTCTCTCTGTTTTCTCTCTTTGTTTTTAGTGTAGAAAAACATAGTATAAATGTGGCTCTTGGACTACACTAATACTCAAGGGAAGCTCATTGTTCAAGCTGCATAAATTTGACTCACACCTAGGTGGTTCTTCTCGGTTTGGCTTTGGTAGAAGAAGGCTCACGGTTTGGACTACAACACCTCACTTTCTCTCTCGGTTTTATAGCAAAATAAAAGGGATGGAGGTCACGGTTTTCTGCAAAAACTTTTAGGGATGGAGGTGACGATTTTTTGCAAAAACTTTCTCTCTCTCTCGGGGTGCACACTATGATGAGTCCCAAGTCTTTACTTGTCCCTAGGGATAAGCAAAGTGTTTTTCTCTGTTAGCCACAGTCTTAACTGTGGCTAACACTTTCAGTAATGGTAAAAACCATTGCTGAAAGTTGTTTTTTACTATAATACTTTTAGCAATGATTTTAAAATTTGTTGCTTAAACTTTCAATAATGGTTTTTACCGTTGCTGAAAGTGTTAGCCATGGTTAAAATTGTGACTAATAGGAAAAAGAACTCTGCTTATCCCTAGGGACAAGCAAAGACTCCGGACTCCACTATGACAGTAAGAGAAGTGAAGCTATGTGTCTCTTTAATGCTTGCAAGGGGGATTTACGTGGCTACCCACAATGCCCAACAAAGAAACAAATCACTATCTTCATCTCTTCCTCATGACACACACAACTACTCACATGCACTCATGGGTCTTCTGTAGAAGAAAAGATGAATGGTGATCATGTTTTGCTTTTCCTTGACTCTCCCTTTTCAGCACTCATATTCTCTTGCCCACAAAATGGAAAACACTCCCTGCTGCATCAAAGGAAAAGCTGGCCAAGACGAAAGGAATGGACATGAAGGAAATGAGGAAAATGGAAAGAAAAAAAAATGAGTTGCTTTTCTCTCATTGGTTCAAGGCCACAGTTAAGAGAAGAAGGAGCCACATATAACTCAGGCTTGCATGGTTCAGATTGCCATAAAATATAATTTGGCTAAAATTCTAAAAAAGTCTTTTCCATATTTTCCCTTTTTGCAAATAGGGCATTAGTCCTAAAGGGTAAAATCCTATTTGTTTCCCAAAATTGTTTCTAACATTTCCCTATGTTTTCTTCAAATTTTATTTATTGTATTCCTATTTTATTTTCATTATTTTCTCTTTTCATAATATTCCCTCTAATACTAATTTACCTAATATTATATTTATTTTATTTCTATTTTATTTGCTATTTACTAATAAAAATATATCACTTATTTATCATCCTTAGATTTTCCTAATTTATTTTATTAGGAGGTTTCATTTCCTTGAGTCCTTTTTTTTCCTCCAATATTTATCATTCTCCTATTTTATTTATTTATTGTCTTAAGGTTGTTAAAGTCGAGATGTTACAAAAATAAGGTTGGCCTATGCTCGATCTAGTCTAATTTGGTCTTGGAGCTAGTTAAGGTAGAGTCATAAAAAAACCTTAATTAAAAATTGCCCATCACTATAATTGTTTTTTTAAGATTTATTGGGCCAACATATGGACCTACCACATTTTGATTATTTAATTAATAAGGCTCAAACCAAGAAAGTCTAAAACTCAATTGCACTGGGAGATTAACAAGGTTCTCAACTAGAGCAAGAGGTGGTGTATAAGTGGATTCTAGGAAATGTACAAACCGCTAAATATTTAGACATGAAAATAAGCAATGCAAAGTGGCTGCTAATTAGGTTAATTTGATGCCTAAAACTCAAACAAGGACTAGTATGAAGATGGTTGTGGTGGACTCAAAAGAGAACATGGAACTATTAGACTAGTATTTTCAATATCCAAATTGTCAAAGAGGCTTTCGTATCCAACAAGATTCCTAAATAGTTGTCTATAAATATAATGTAGTGCCATTTGATGAAATTGCAATATGGCCTATAGGGATTCGACAGAAAGAATATGTCGAATGAGGAATTCGATGAAGTAGATTACGTCAAATAGGGAATTCGACAGAGGAGAACACATTTGATGGAAATCAGCCTGAAGCAGCTTGCGACAACACTATCAAGTAAAAGACTACTGAAGCAAAATCGTTAGAAGCTAACATACTATTCGACAAACTAGTTTGATGGACAATTTGATAATTTTCAATTGTCAATAGAAGTATGCATTTTGACAAGAATGCCAATTAGTGATTATACAATTTGGCAACTGTAAATTTGATGGATATTAAGTGTTTGTAAAAAAATATTGGCAGTTGTGAATTTGACGGATATTAAGTGATTGCACAACAAAACTATCAAATATGTCTATTGATGATATAAAAAAGCTGTCGAGAGTGCTGGGTATGTGAAGTTGTCGGATAGATATGAACAAAGTTTTCAAAAGTACTGATTGTGTGAAGCTGTTAGAAAGACATATTGATTGACGACCAAATTGTCAAATGAGCTATCAGATGGACATGTTGATCGACGATCGAGTCATTAAATATCGAAGACATGCTGGTTGATCGACAAGCAAGTCGTCAAATGTCAAAGATGTTGATTGACGTCGTAACCAAGTTTTTGTCAAATATGCTAATTTACAATATGACGATGCAATCAAGTTGTCAGATGTCGAATATGTTGTTTGACAGACAGATTAACGATGTGATGATGTAACCAAGTTGTCAAATGTCGAATATGTTGTTTGACAGATATATTAGTAAGACATGTCTAGTGGCCTTTGACGGTTATGTCTAGGTTATCATACTATGTAATATGCGCAATAACTATCACTTACGTGACTAATAGATAGATAAACAGTTATATCCATAGTTAGCCTGCATAATAACTGTCACTTACGTGGCCAATAGTAGATAGGTAGTTATTTATATGATTTGCCTATAAATATTAGGATTTCTTATGTAAAAAGGGTTGGCATTTCTTAATTAAACATCCTAATATCTCACACGAGTAGATTAATGGATTGACATCGAGTATTCTTTCCCCTTTAACTTTTAGTCAATTTTAAATCATGTTCATCTTCTATCTTTACTTCGTCATCTTCATCTTCATCTTCATCTTCATCTTTATCTTTTCCTATGCTATTTCTGACTTCTTCTCTCTATTCTGTTTCTGACTTCTTTCCTCTATTCTATTTCTGACTTCTTTCCTCTATTTTATTTTGGACATCTTTTCCCTACTCTATTTCTAATTTCTTTTCCCTCTTGCTTTCATTTATCTTCCTGCAATTTACATGCTTTCATTTTTTTTTCTAATTTACTTTTTTATTTAACTTCCTAAATTTACTGTTTTTATTTATTTTTCTGCAATTCACCTCTTTTTGCAATTTCTTTCAAACTGTCTTCTCAAACCATCTTCAACCTTATTCTCTTTATTTTTTTGATTACTAGCAAGTTACATGCATCATTTGACATAATATCCACATCATTCTCGATAGAATCAAGTATTTGTTGTCGGATTTGGCTTTAGACCAAAAATCACCATAAACAAATTGGCACACCAGTGGAACTAGTTCAGAGTAACTCATTATATGTATGCATTTAAGAAGTGGTAAATTCATACCTTGTTCTTCTCACACTCATAATTCTGAAATCATGAGTAACGCAACGAGTGCTAGTACTAGTCAAATGACAAGTGCACCAATTACCCAGTCAACTACCATTACCACGACAAGTGTGCCTGCAGTTGCAACAACTGCTAATTCTGTAGACATTGTGCCAAACGTGTCCATTATGGGAAGTCCTGTATTGGAACAAATAGTGTTTAGTTCGGTACCATTACTACCAAATTTAGTAGATCTTCAGACTACAAAATTTATATATCAATATAGATTACCCCATGGATATGTCCCCCCTGTTATGACTCAACCTGGGAATGGAAATCAATCTAATCCTATGTGTCAAATGGTTCAAGGCCAAGTAGTAAATTCTACATCGACAAATACAAATATGGTAAAGAAAAGTACTCCCACTGAGGAGAGGTTGAACATAGGAATGTTTTCCCAAATATGTCAAGAGACATGCAATGTAGTGTCCTTGCCTCTACCGTAAATTCATTGGCTAACATTCGATAGCAAATGGATGAAAGTAACCACAACATGGTGAGCATGTTGACATAATAAATGGGAGTTATGCTGACACCTTTAATGAAAAATACTAATAATGCATGCAATACTCTAGCCTTACAAATGAGTTGGCTTAGTCAGGCTTTGGGTATCATCGTGCCTGAAAATGTTCAAATAGAACAAGAGGTTGTGGCCCAAGATCAAGGCCAAAACCAACAAAATAATGTAGCCCAAGTTCAAGACCAAGCTCAACCTCAGCTAGGGTATGGCTAGGTGTAGCTCCTACGTCAGAATGAACCATAAGTGGTTTAAAATAATGTCGTAAAAGCATTCTGACAAAATCTAATAGGAAACCAAGTAGAATGGAATGTTAATCAAGTAGTTGAGCAGGTTCTTAACAAATTTGGTTTCAACGTAAGTTACACCAATCAACCCTATTTTGCCTCAGTATTTCCTGCTTGGGTTCAACAGGCAGAATTGCCAAGGGAATTGGTCAAAGTCCCTAAACTTTCAAAGTTTGCTAGGGAAAGTGGGGAATCAGTTGTCGAACACATTGCCCATTATACCATTGAGATGGGAGAATTGGCGACAGACATAGAACTTAAGATGAGATTTTTTTTCCTAGTTCTCTCACAAAAAATGTCTTTTCTTGGTTCTTGACGTTGAGACCTAACTTTATTCATTCATTGGCACAGTTAGAAAAGAGTTTTTATGACTAGTTTTTCAGGAGAGACCTGAGATTTGGTTTAACAGACATGTTCAACATTAAAAGATTATATAATAAGCCCATTGAGGATTCTTTGGCAAGGTTTAGACAAATGAGGAGTAGGTGTTTTACTCTCATTGCCAAAGCAAAAGTTGTGAAGATGTAGGTGTTTTACTCTCATTCCCAAAGAAAAAGTTGTGAAGATGGCTGTCTGGGGTTTAGACTATTATATTAGGAAAAAATTAGTCAACCAACATTTGGTTGACCTTGCCCAATTAGGAGGTAAAGTTTGACAAATAGAACAGTTGAAAGCTGAAAAAATACAAAAACAAAAGACATTTCTTAAGAGAGAAAAAATCAATTTTTTCATAATAGATGAATCCGATGAAGAGGAAGAAAATGAGTGTGATGTGAATCTTGCTAAGTTAAAAAATGGTCCACCTTATGCTTGTCAAAAGAATGCTTAAGTGAGACGAAGGCATATATTGCATTGTCAAAATTCCATAAAGAAATATATAGAGCTCACCAAGCAGAAGATAAAATAAAATAAGTCTTTCGACGACAAAGATTTTATTGGCCGACACTAGTTAAGGATTGTATAATGTCTGCCTTGTCCAAAACATAGCCATATACTAAACATCCCAACTAATGAATTACATTTAATTATCAAACCATGGTTGTTCAAGGGTGAGCTTTGGACTTGATAGGCTAAATACACCCTACTTCGTTGAAATGACATAAATCTTTGACAATAGATTGACAATTGTAGTTTGACATGTTCAAGTTCGTCCAAGATAGCTTGTATTTTGCTTCTCATAAATTTTTCAGAAGCAAAGACCTTAAAAAGATAGTCAAGAAAATTCCTCAATTCTTTTAGCCATTCGTCGACTTTTGAGTTTGTCAAATACTCTTCTGAACCAAAGAGGAAATTGTTGATGAAGAATAGTCACCTGACAATAAGTTGATCACATTGTCCAAAGTAAAGCAAGGGGGTAACTTGTCAAATTCAAACCTGAGTGTCATGTAACTGACATGGATTTATTAGTCGACAAAATTATTAAAGCTCTCAATGACCCTAATGATCCTCTAGGTTTCGACGACAAAGAAGTTTTTGACATGGATTTTGGATGGAGATTTGTATGACGTAATTATGGCCATGAGGACTCAGAAGCTAGGTCAAATGAGTCGATGGATAGAGATTATTGTAGACTTGGGCCATTCCTGGATGATTAGGATATGGTAGACAAAGAGGAAAAAGATGTAGAAGACGTCGAAGAGGCAAAAATATGATAATGGCTTAGATTTCAAAATATGGCCATCATATCTTATTTCAAATTAATCATTATTCTATACCTAGAAATTTGATGTCAGTTATGAGACCATCTAATATTTTAGTTTCCTTCTAAGATATGTCAGAAACAAAATTTTGGGGGGCATTTGTTAGACTGGTATTTTCAATGTTCCAATTGTCAAAGAGGCTTATGTATCTGACAAGATTCCTGATTGATTGTCTACAAATATAATGTAATATCATTTGACGAAATTGCAATATGGTCTATGGGGATTTGATAGAAAGAATACGTCAAATGGGAAATTCGTCGGAGTAGATTACGTCAAATGGGGAATTCAATGGAGAATCTGACAAAGGAATTCGATAGAGGAGAACATATTTGATGGAAATTAGCTTGAAGCAGTTCACGACAACACTATCAAGTAAAAAACTACCGAAGTAAAATTGTCAGAAGCATATCATTTGATAAACTAATTGATAGATAATTTAATGATAATTTTCAATTGTCGATAGAAGTATGCATTTTGACAAGAATGCCAATTAGTGATTATATGATTTGGCAGCTGTGAATTCGACGGATATTAAGTATTTGTAAAAAATATCGGCAATTGTGAATTCGATGGATATTAAGTGTTTGTCGAATGAAGGAAGATGCTAGCCATATCCTGAAGTCATCAAGTGATTGCATGACAGAACTATCAAATATGCCGATTAACGATATAACAAAGTTATCGAGAGTGCTGGGTGTGTGAAATTGTCAAATGGACATGGACAAAGCTGTTAAAAGTGCTAATTGTGTGAACCTGTTGGATAAACATATTGATCGATGACCAGGTCATCAAATGAACTATCAGATGGACATATTGATCAATGATCAAGTCATCAAATGAGCTATCCAATGGATATGTTGATCGACGACCAACTCATTAAATATCAAAGACATATTAATTGATCAACGACTAAGTCATCAAATGTCAAAGATGTTGATTGACGGCGTGACCAAGCTTTCGTCAAATATGCTGATTGATGGTATAATGATACAATCAAGTTGTTGAATGTCGAATATGCTGTTTGACAGACAGATTAACAATGTGATGGTGTAACCAAGTTGTCAAACATCAAATATGTTGTTTGATGGACTGATTAGGAAGACATGTCTAGTGGCCTTTGACGGTTATGTCTGGTTCATCATACTATGTAATATGCACAATAATTGTCACTTACGTAGCCAATAGATAGATAAACAGTTATATCCATAGTTAGCCTGCACAATAACTATTACTTACGTGGCCAATAATGGATAGACAATTATTTCTATGATTTACCTATAAATATTAGGATTTTTTATATATAAAAGGTTGGCATTTCTTGATTAAACATTTTAATATCTCACACGAGCAGATTAATGGATTGACATCGAGCATGCTTTCTCCTTTAACTTTCAGTCAATTTTAATTCCAGTTCATCTTCTATCTTTACTTCCTCATCTGCATCTGCATCTTCATCTTCATCTTCTCCTATTCTATTTATGACTTCTTCCCTCTATGTTGTTTTTGACTTCTTCCTTCTATTCTATTTCTGATTTCTTCTTTTTATTATATTTCTGACTTCTTTTCCCTACTGTATTTCTAATTTCTTCTCCTTCTTGCTTTCATTTATCTTTTTACAATTTACATGCTTTCATTTATTTTTTTTTTGATTTACTTGTTTTATTTAACTTCCTGCATTTTACTACTTTTATTTACTTTTCTGCAATTCAACTCTTTCTGCAATTTCTTGTCTTCTTAAACCATCTTCAACTTTATTCTCTTTATTTTCGCAATTACTAACAAGTTATCATTTGAAACATATTTTTAACGTGTAACTTTACATTTCCAACGAGATTACCATATAACTTTGAATATCTACATCATTCTCGATAGAATCAAGTATTTATTGTCATATTTGACTTTAGACCAAAAATAACCATAAACAAGAACCTAATGAAGTCTTTCCAGGGATTGAAGCTGAGAAATTAGGGTATGTTGTATGCTCTTGGAACATTAGGGGTCTTAATGATCCCCTCAAACAATTAAAGGTTAAAAATATGATTGTGTAGCCGAAGTTATGGGCATTTGGTGTCTTGGAAACTAGAGTTAAAGCAAGGACATGGAGAAAATTTGGAAAGGTTTAAAGCTTTATAGCTGGAGCTTGCTTAATAACAATACAATAAGGGTTGTTTTTTATCCAAATAAAGTTTGTATCCATGTTCGATGTTTACAGAACCAATGGATTCACTATATAGGGTTAAGATGAAGGATAGTATTTTGTTTTGGACTATTATCTATGGCCAAATTGATAACAATAATAGGAAAAGACTGTAGGATTTCATAATTGGTGTCGGTAACAATGTCAAAGATGCTTGGATTATTCAAGGAGACTTGAATGTAGTTCAAGGAGGCTTGGTATTGATTATGAAGGTGTTGATAATTTTGAATCTTGCATCCTAAACTCCAACATGCTTGAGATGAGAACTCAAGGTTGTAATTACACCTGGACTAACAATTAAGAGCGATTGATAGGATTTGGTGCAAGTTAGATGGATGTCTCATTAATGTGGTGTGTTTTGATATATATGATAGGGTGGATGTTATGCAATGCCCTCCCTTCAGGCATTTCTAATCATTTCTCTTAGCAGATTCACAAGAGGTAGAAAAGACTGTTTAAATTTTTTGACATGTTGGCTTCCCACAAAGGTTTTATTCAGGTTGTTAAGTCAACTTAAAGTTCAAGGGTAAGGAGCTGCCCCATGTTTGTTGTTTGGGAGGAGCTCAAAGTTGTTTTATCATGTTAAATTTCTCTAACTTCGCTAATAGAGTTCAACAATGCAAAATTTTATTAGAAAACTTTCAATATGATCTTCAATAACACCCTCTCGACACTATTCTGCTTGATGAAGAAAGAGAAGTAATGATCCATTTTAAAGACCTGCAAAAGCAAGAAGAAGACTACTATAGGCAAAAAGCTAGGGTAGATTGGATTCATCTTGGTAATTCTAACACTAAATTTTTCCATAATTCTGTTAAGACGAGAAGATCTAATTAAAACTGAATTGCTAGCCTTAAGTTGGAAAATGGTGAGATTATTTGTAATTAGACTTCAATTAAAAAGGCTATGGTGGACTTCTAAATTAACTTGATTGGTTCAGATGATCATAAAATATCTCACATTGATCATACTGTTTTAGATATGGGGAGAAAAGTCAATGAAGTGGAAGCAAGTATGCTATGCAAGAATGTGTGTGAGATGGGAATTAAAGGGGCCTTACTGAGTATTGGTGGCAGCAAAGTCCTTGGAATTGATAAGTTTAATAGCTATTTAATTTTTCAAGAAGACTTGGAGTATAGTGGGATGATAGAGACCAGGGGGTTGGGTTAAAAAGGAAATTTTAGGTCAGTTAGCTAGAGAAATAATCAGGTTGGGGTGCTGAGGTGGCGGGGAAGTTTGTTATATATTGGGTAGAGGGAAGGCAGAGAAGAATATTTTCTTTTTGAGTAGGGAAGAGAAGTATATTGCTCTGGTGGGAGACCTTAGGGCCTCTGGTAATTGTTTTTTGGTTATTTGTTCTTGTTTTTCTAAGCTCTGTGTCTCTTTTGCTTAGAAATAACATTTTTGTTCCTATCATAGGAAGAGACATCTTCTGTGTTGTTAAAAACTTCTTCCATATACAACGAAGATGCTTAAGCATATCAATGCCACTACCCTTACAATCATTCTCAAATGTAAAAATCCTTAAGGGGCTTTAAGATTACAGGCCAATAACTTACAAGATTTTTGCAACTCATTTAAGGAGAATTTTAAATAGATTGATTAACTCTATGCAATCTGCTTTTGTTGAAGGTGGAAATATCACTGACAAGTTATAAGTGGCTCATGAGCTATTAAAGGTTTTGATAAGGATGGGAACTCTATGAATTGTGCTTGTAAAGTGGATATTAGGAAAGCCTAGGACTCTATTTGCTGTGGTTTCATTGAAAAAGTGTTGATTGGCTTGAGGTTTCCTTCTAGATTCATAACTTGGTATTGGCTTGTGTGAGAACTGCTATTGTCTCTATTATGATCAATGGTTATTTAGAGGGGTATTTCCCTGGTAAGAAGAGGTTGAGGTACGCCTATGTCCCCCTTACTTTTTGTGATTGCAATTGAATGCATGTCTAGAAACTTCGCAAGAATGCCTGATGATTTCAAATTTCATAAAGGCCCTAATTATATGAAACTAGATAATTATGGTAGTATTTGTTTATTAGTATCTTACTAGTTAATGTCGTCATATATGCATTTTTTTTCCTTTCCAATGAGTATTTTATAAAGGGTGTGTTTAGTTTGGTTGGTAATTCCTAAGTGATATTTTTTTTGAACAAAATTGCAAATATTATACCTTGATCTTTACCTTTAATTACTATATAATAGTATATATCCCCAATAAGTTCAAAAAAAAAAGGCAATCAATATCTTTATATATTGATCCTGTTGCACGAAGCATTAATCTTTTAAATTTAAAAAATTAGAATAAGTTAAATTACTAAAATAGCCTTCTTTTTACTTAACATTTTTAACCCTCCTCTAATATCCCTCCAAATAATCTATGGCCATAAGTTTTGTATATGATTATAATTAACAACCATTGACAAAATATTCATGTCAAAGTATTGGTAATTAATTTTGTATTGAACATAAAGAATCATCTATTCTTCTTTCTTTGATAAAAAGGTCATTCTTTCAAACAGTGAGCATTAAAGTGGTAGTGATAATTCTTTGAAATAGAATTATTAAGGCTCTAAATTTAATCATTTTAGCTAGTTCTTTATTTAATCTTGCATGATTGTTTGTTAATTTTATCCTTCTTTTAAGCTTTCATAGTAGTTTTTAATTGTTTAATTTATCTTTAGTTTATTTTGATTTTTCTTTCATTTTTCTTATAGGTTGAAGTTGTTTTCATGAAGCCATAGCTCAAAGCCAGGAACCATCGATGTTGTGGCAGAGGTAGGTTTTTGATGAGTGAAGCATCGCTAAGCGATGGCATCCTCCAGTTTCTGAGTTCCTCCTAGCGGATTCATTGCTAAGCGATGGTTTCGTATTGCTCAATGATGACATTAGTGCTGCTGCGCGTTTTGGAAGCCTTTAAAAGCCCTATTTTGCTGCTAACCTAATTACTTATAGAGAAATCTCAAATCTGTAGGCAAGGACGGCTGGGAGATGAAGGAGAGCAAGGAGAACTCGATTGGGGACGATCGGAACCTCCGATTCTCTTAGTTTTTCTTCTGAACTTTCACTATGATCTCTATTTTTGTTGTTTTCTCCTTTAGAATCATGAATAACTAAACTCTTGGAGTTAGGGATTGATGTAGCTTGTTTCAAATGAGGTTTTACTGAATGTATAGATTCTTTTTAATGCAAATTTGATTGTTGGAGTAGTTTTTACTGTTTAAATTGTCTCTTGAATGATTGATCACCATTTTATGAAATTTGGGATTTATATTGATACTAGGGATAGTTCAATATAAAGTCGCCCTTGTAATTACTACTATAAATCAAGTTAATCTAAAGATAGATAAATTTATTTATGTGGTTTTTGTGAATTTTTTGAGCTTAATCATCTCATCAAATAATTGTACTAAGAGATTGGACAATTATTTGAATTAGGTCGGATTGAATTCCAAGGAATTGGGATTAATCAACTTTGAGAAATTAGCCAATAATAAAAGAATTTGAAATTAAGAGGAATCATCTTTTGGTAATTCAAAAGTTAATTTGTTTATGAATTAACCTGACTAAAAAACAAGTGAAATCAATCATTTGCTCCCTTTCATCTATTGTTAAATTTCTAATCTTGCTTTTGTTCTTTGTTTTCCAAATTTCTGCTTAAAACTTATTTAGAGTTTCCTCAACCCAATCTATATTTTGTTCAAATAGAATTTAAATTAGCGAAATTGATAATTGTCAATAGTCAATCTCTGTGAGTACTCTTTTCTCACTACTTTACTACTTGTCTGTGACCCAATACACTTGTTTGAAAATCCGCATCAGATAGATATTAGAGTCACGGTTTTAAATCTTGGTTACGTTAAGCGTTACTACAAATGTAGATAAGGTAATCAAGATCGAAACCTTGTACAAGATCGGAAAGGCCTAGAAAGATCAAATTGCAAGATCATAAGACCCTATGTAATTTTAAAAAATAAATATAAAAAATATTTATATAATCTGCTAATATAAAGAATTTAAAAAATAAATATAATTTATCAAAATATCAAAATATTTTCATAAACTTATCAGTTATTTCCATAAAAAAAATTTGACTTTCGAGCCATATTAAAAAAAAATCAAATATTAGGAACTTAAGATTTTGTATGATATTATAAGCAAGATCTAGATCTCAAACGATCCAGATGCAAAAAAAGATCCTACATGTAATCTTCCTCATTTTTGTTGTCATGATCTAGATCTTGTGCAATCTTTCAAGCAAGATCTAGATCTTGATTACCATGATTATAGGTATTGCGAATACTGCAATACAGTTGCGGTAATTGCTACTGTGAATTGTTTTTGAGTTGTAAAAAATACACCAAAAAAACATATATAATTAGTATAACTCTTAATCTTAAATATATAATATATTATATCTAATAACTATATTAATTCAATAAAAATATATTTTATTAAAATTTCAAACATATTATTCTTATTCCCTCTTTAAAATATTTTTCATTTCCCTCAATTTTCTTTTTAATTTTTTCTTTCCTCATATTTCTTTTCCAAAATTTCCCTCTTAACTTTTTAGTTTCTTCTCTAGTTTTCCTCCATACATTTTGCCAAATCCCAAATGTTGGTTCCTCTCTTTAATTCATCTATTATTTCGAAAATGCTGACCATAAATTCCATCTTCTAACTAGATTTGTAATGTTGCAATTTTAATATTATCTTTCTATTAGTTTAATAGAAAATTTAAAATGATCAAAATTTTTATAATATCAAATATTAAGTTATCTAGTTAAATATGATATAACATATTCAAAATTAAAATTCAATTGAAATTTTTAAATAACATATCCACCTTTCACCTGTAACTCACAATCACTCATAGCCTGTCACACACTCATACCACAATGAGAATCCTTTCGAAGGAGCCACACTTAGCATGATAGAGGAAGACAAAATGGAATAGAGAAGAAAGAAGTCAAAACAGAGCACGCTGGAAGTCATGAGAAGGCAAAGCAGAACCATACGAAGACAGATCAGGAGAAGGGAGACTGAGAATCAAAACGACAATGGAGGAAAACACAGGAGCTATGAGGCTGTGGAGAACTGGATTGAGTGGAGATGAATGGCAAGTGGCGACGGCACGATGGGCGACCAAGCCTCTTCAACATTGCAGGCTTCCACAAACTACAGTCAAGTCAGTCTTTGTCTCTCTCTTCTCAGAACTCATATAAAGATCTGGAGATCTCATTTTATTTATTATATATAAAAAACATAACTAAAAGGCATTACGGTCGCAACACCATTCCGTTGCACCACAAAGGTGATATTTTAAATCACCCCGGCCGCAATTGTAAGGTGATGCAGATGTAGAGACCGCTGCATCTGCAGTATTACGGCAGCAATTTTAAACCATGATGAGAGTAATTTTAAATCCAAAAATTTTTTTAATTTAAACTTTGCATGATCTCTCTCTCTCTCTCTCTCTCTCTCTCTCTCTCTCTCTCTCTCTCTCTCTCTCTCTCTCTCTCTCTCTAAAAACGGGTCATTTATTTTGATCAAACTTGGCATACGATTTTTCTTTTTATGTCACATTGAAGACTTTCTCATTAAATAAGCATAGTACATGTTGCAATCCAAATATTGCAGCATAGGGCATATTTGGTAGAATTTGAAGAACAAGAAACAAGTCTCCACGTCTCATGCTTGTTTTAATTTTGTAGATTGTATAGAGCAGGCTCAAATAGATATGGATGGGAAGTAACATTTCTTTGTGATCACATGGTTTAATGAGCTACATAGTTACTAGAAATTAGAAGAGGCCTTTATGATAGGCAATATTGGAGGCTCAATTGAATTTGGACCAAAAGGAAACTTCATGGTTTATAGAAACATATATAGCTACCAGAAGTAGAAGATTGTGTCCCAGCAGGCAAGACTGGAGGCTCATCTGGATTTGGACCAAAAGGGACTTGGCGGTTTATAGAAACATGACCACAAAAATTTGAAGATTGTTTCTGAGGAGGCACTATTGGAGTTTCAGGGACTTTGTGGTTTATAGAAACATGGCTACTAAAAGTTAAAGATTGTTTCCCAATAGGCAATATTGGAGGCTCAATTGGATTTGGACCAGAAGGGACTTCATGCTTTAAAGAAACATAGCTACCAAAAGTCGAAGATTGTGTCCTAGCAGGCAATACTGGAGGCTCATCTAGATTTTGACAAGAAGGGACTAAGCAGTATATAGAAATATGACCACTCAAAGTTGAAGATCGTTTCCCAGGAGGCACTATCGGAGGTTCAAGGACTTCGCAATTTATAGAGACGTGGCTATCAAAAGTTGAAGATTGTTTCCCAATGGGCAATATTGGAGGCTCAATTGGATTTGGACCGGAAGGGACTTCATGGTTTATGGAAACATTAAACATAGCTACCAAAAGTCGAAGATTGTGTCGCAGGCAATACTGGAGGGTCATCTAGAAGGGATTTGTTGTCTGAGTACATGGCTAAATTCAACAAAATTTGCTGCTTCATGCCTTGGGAAATGAACACAAGAAACGAGTGATAGATAAAGGACAAATAGAATACAAAGCAAATACTTTTTGATGTTTCCATAGAGTAGGTATCTTATGATTTTTGATAAGTGATTAAACAATAAGCCCCAATATATATAGGTCCAAGGTATCAAGTTGTTGTACATAGTTCATTAACAATTATATTTATTTAATATCCAAGAGTCACTTTAATTAAATAGTTGTGTTTTTTTAATTTCTAATAGATACATTAATTTAAATTATTATGTCTATTCAATTTTTAATAGATGTTTCAATTTACCTGTCTAGAAACTTGCCAAGAATCCTTAATGATTTCAAATTTCATAAAGACCACAAGAATATGAAACTAGTTAATTGTGGTAGAATTTTTTTTTATTAATATGTTACTAGTTAATGTCAAAATATATGCATTTTTTTTTCTTCCCAATGAGTGTTTTATAAAGGGTGCGTTGGTAATTCCAATGCACAAAATTGCAGTTATTAATTAGACCTTGATCTCTATCTCTAATTGCTATATATTCCAAAGAAGTTTAAAAAAAAATGGCAATCAATCTCTTTATATATTGATCCCATTGCAAGAAGCTTTAATCTTTTAAATTTAGAAAAATAGAATAAGTTAAATTACTAAAATACCCTTCTCTTTCTTAACATTTTTAACCCTCCACTAATACCCCTCCGAAAATCTATGGCCATAAGTTTGGTATATGATTATAGTTAACAACCATTGGGAAAATATTCATGTCGAAGTGTTGCTAATAAATTTTGTATTGAACAGAAACAATCATCTATTCTTCTTTCTTTGATAAAAGGGTCATTCTTTCAAACAGTAAGTATTAAAGTGGTAGATATATGAGTCATAGTTTTAAACCGCGGTGGCAATTGCGAGTTATTTTGATTGCGGATGTTGTAAACATTGTGATGCAGTTGCAGTCACGTCACTGAGATCGTGAATATTTTTTGAGTTGTACAAAGTACACAAAAAAATATATAATTATTATAACTCTTAATCTTAAATATATAATTTATTATATCTAATATCTATATTAATTCAATAAATATATATTTTATAAAAATTTTAAACATATTCCTTCTTTAATATATTTTTCATTTCCCTCAACTTTCTTTACAATTTTTTCTTCCCTAATTTTTCTTTTCCAAAATTTCCCTCTTAGCTTTTCAATTTCTTCTGTAATTTTTCTCCATACATTTTACCAAATACCAAATGTTGGTTCCAGCCGACCATAAATTCCATCTTCTAACTAGATTTGTAATGTTGCATTTTTAATATTATTTTTCTATTTCTTTAATAGAAAAGTTAAAATGATCAAAATTTTTATAACATCAAATATTAAGTTATGTAGGTAAATATGATATAACATATTTAAAATTAAAATTCAATTGAAATTTTTAAACATGATGTAACATATTCATAATTAAGTTATCGAGTTAATTAGTTAAATATGATATAAAATATTCAAAATATGATATAACTCTAAAATTATCACCGTAAATTTTTTAAATGATTGAAATTTAAATATGATATAACATATTCATAAAATTAAATTTATATGCACCACGTCCACCGTCCTCGTTTCACCCACAAATCACAAGCCTGTCACACAGTCATAGCACAATGAGAATCCTTTCGAAGGAGCCACACTCAGAAGAAAAGAGGAAGACAAAACGGATCAGAGAAGCAAAGCGACGTGGCGAAAGTCAAAACAGTGCAAGTCGGAAGTCATGAGAGTAATGCAGCTGCCGCATCGGCAATATTGCGACAGCAATTTTAAACCATGATGAGAGTAATCCTGAAATTTTTTAATTTAAACTTTGCATGATTCTCTCTCTCTCTCTCTCTCTCTCTCTCTCTGCTAATATGTATCGAACTTTTGTTGGGATAATTTTTTTAATTCAAATAACAACAAAAATGTAATTAAAAAAGGGCCATTGACTTTGATCAAACATGGCATACGATCTTTCCTTTTATGTCACATTAAAGACTTTCTCATTGAATAAACATAGTACATATTGTTATCCAAATATTGCAGCATAGGTCATATCTAGAAGAATTTGAAGAACAAGAAACAAGTCTCCACATCTCATGCTTATTTTATTTTGTAGACAGTATAGAGCAGGCTGAAATAGATCTGGATGGGAAGTAACTTTTCTTTGTGATCACATGGTTTAAAGAGCTATATAGTTACTTGAAATTAGAAGAGGCCTTTATGAGAGGCAATATTGGAGGCTTAATTGAATTTGGACCAGAAGGAACTTCATGGTTTATAGAATCATAGATACCAAAAGTAGAAGATTGTGTCCCAGCAGGCAAGACTGGAGGCTCATCTGGATTTGGACCAGAAGGGACTAAGCGGTTTATAGAAACATGATCACTAAAAGTTGAAGATTGTTTCTGAGGAGGCACTATTGGAGTTTCAGGGACTTTGCGGTTTATAGAAACATGACTACCAAAAGTTAAAGATTGTTTCTCAATAGGCAATACTGGAGGCTCAATTGGATTTGGACCGAAAGAGACTTCATGCTTCATGGTAACATTGCCACCAAGAGTCGAAGATTGTGTTGTAGTAGGCAATACTGGAGGCTCCTCTGGATTTGGACCAGAAGGGACTAAGCGGTTTATAGAAACATGACCACTCAAAGTTGAAGATTGTTTCCCAGGAGGCACTATCGGAGGTTCAGGGACTTCACGGTTTATAGAAACATGGCTATCAAAAGTTGAAGATTGTTTCCCAATGAGCAATGTTGGAGGCTCAATTGGATTTTGATTGGAACGGACTTCATGGTTTATAGAAACATACCTACCAAAAGTCGAAGATTGTGTTGCAGGCAATACTGGAGGCTCATCCGGATTTGGAACAAAATGAATTTGTCGTTTGATTACATGGCTGAATTCAACAAAATTTGCTGCTTCATGCCTTGGTAAACGACCACCAAGAACAAGTGATAGATAGAGGACAAATAGAATGCAACACAAACACTTTTTAGATGTTTCCATAGAGTAGGTATCTTATGATTTTCTATAAGTGATTAAACAATAAACCCTAATATATATAGGTCCAAGTATCAAGTTGTTGTATATAATTCATCATATTCAATTTCTAAGAGTCACATTAATTAAATAATTATGTTTTTTCAATTTTTAATAGATAAGTTAGTGTAAATTTTTATGTCTATCAATTTTTAACAAATGTTTCAATTTACCTGTCTAGAAACTTGGCAAGACTCCCTGATAATTTCAAATTTCATAAAGGCTGCAATAATATGAAACTAGTTAATTATGGCAGAATTTTTTTATTATTACGTTACTAGTTAATGTCATCATATATGCATTTTTTCCCTTTCCAATGTGTGTTTTATACAGGGTGCATTTAATTTGGTTGGTAATTCCAAAGTGATAATTTTTTTTGGCACAAAATTGTAGTTATTAATTATATTTTGATATTTACCTTTAACAATATCTATAGTTGTGATTCTTATAAGATTTTAAAATTTAATAATTAATTTTTATTTTAATTTATTATTATGAGTTGTCACCTTAACTATTACGTATAAAAATAATTTTTATACAAGACTGGTAAAAGAAAAAGTAATAATAAAATAATAAAAAAAATACTTCAATTAAATTTTAATTAATGTGCCCATTTCCCCATGCTGTCATTTCGGAGGGAGAAAACCAACTTTAGATGGGTTATAGAATTCATGGAGTTCGACGGGCTCTGACAGCATACGTGTTTATTGTTTTAATAATTTTAATATATCCTTTTTAATAATTTATGTAATTTTAATATATTTGTTATATTTATAATATCTTTCCTATATTTTAAATATATTTGCTGTATATTATATAATTTTTACGTATTTTTTTAAATTAAAATTTAAATAAGTTAATATTTTAATTTAGAAAAGTAATAAATGTTAAAAGTGTTAGAGAATTATTTGTGGAACTTATTTATGGGTTTTCAAGAGGTTCATAATATAGCTGCTTAAAGTACTGGAAAGTTATTTAAACTGATGTAGCACTGTGAGATATACTATAAGAACCTAAGTAAGGTTCACCATTGTAGATGCTCTAATTACTACATATCCCAAGATTTAAAAAATTGGACCGGTCGAACTATTGGTTTAAAGGTCAATGATCAGATCACAGTTAAGCTGCAGTCGAACCGATGGTAATCAAAATATACTAAAATATTATGATATATAATTAATACATATGATAGAGTTATATTATAATTAAGATTTGTTATTTATTTGAACATTCTAGTTACTAAATATCAATTTTCATTGTTATAAATTGCTTTGACAAATTAAAAAAAGGATTAAATTGAAATAAATAAAATTTTTTAAAGATTAAATTATTGACAAGAGCACAAATACTGCTGGAGTGCAGTAATTCTGTCCCTCATCTTCTCTTTTCTCACCTAGTGATAATGGAGAACACAACTACAAATTCATATATCCATGTTTATGAATTCAAAATCAACTAAATATTAACATAAATAATAATTATTAAAAAGATAAAATTAAACTTGGGTTATTGTGAAAAGGTGTAGCTGGCAATTACACTTCAATGGCAAAGGCAACGGAGTTTTGAAGTGGCAAAGGTAATAAAGGGAGGTTTTGAAGTCGGGTCCCACATCGCCCAAGTAGCTGAGTCTCCTTTTACTTTTGCCTATATATTTGTGGTGCTTGCAAGCCGAGAGATCAAGATGGCTTGCCTGTTTTTCATTGAAGTTGGGCCGCCTATGTGGGTCCAAAGTTTCAGTTTTATTTTTGTCAGAATTGGTTTTCTTTTAACTGGTTTGAAGTAAAATTTGTCCGATTTAGAATGGTCAAACTTCGTTTTTGATTAAGTTTAACTAGTTTTTTAGCTCACTAATTTTTGGTTATCTCTGCATTAGACTAGGCTTTGATTAGGCTTTGATTCACGGTTCGACCAGAGAAGTTAAGGAAAATATATCCCAAAGAAGTTAAGGAAAAAAAAAAAAGGTAATTAATCTCTTTATATATTTATCCTATTGCAAGAAGCTTTAATCTTTTAAATTTAGAAAATTAGAATAAGTTAAATTACTAAAATACCCTTCTCTTTACTTAACATTTTCAACCCTCCTCAAAAAACCCACCGAATAATCTATGCCCATAAGTTTGGTATATGATCATGGTTAACAACCATTGAGAAAATATTCATGTCAATGTTTTGCTAATTAATTTTGTATTGAACAGAAACAGTCATCTATTCTACTTTTTTTGATAAAAGGGTCATTCTATCAAACAGTGAGCGTTAAAGTAGTAGATATTTGAGTCACGGTTTTAAAACGTAGTTGCAATTGTAAGTTATTATGATTGCTCATGTTGCAAAAGTTGTAATACCGTTGCGGTAACTGTGGCCGTGAATATTTTTTGAGCTGTACAAAATACATAAAAAAAAATGTAATTATTATAACTCTAAATCTTAAATATGTAACATATTATATCTAATATCTATATTAATTCAATAAATATATATTTTATAAAAATTCAAACATATTATTCCTCTTCCCTCTTTAATATATTTTTCATTTTCCTCAACTTTCTTTACAATTTTTCTTCCCTAATATTTCTTTCCAAAATTTCCCTCTTAAATTTTCAATTTCTTCACTAATTTTCCTCCATACATTTTACCAAATACCAAATGTTGGTTCCTCTCTTTAATTCATCTGTTATTTCTAAAATGTTGTTGTAAAAAGTTACCGCCACCAATATAGCCTGAGTCGCGTCTTTTAAGAGACACTGTCCTTAAGAAAATTATTTCGCGACTACAGAAATTATTCTGCGTCTACAGAACTTCCTCTAGGATTAAACAGACCCTTCTGAGTGTTCTCTCAAGAACTGGAACACTCAGGTGCCAGAATAGTAGAAAATAAAACATGTAACCCAGAAAGTTTGAAAGAAAGAAAAGAAGAGAGAAGACAACCTCTAGTTATCTCTATTTCTAAAGTGAGGGAAAAGGAGCCTTTTTATAGGCATAAAAATGTAACGGTAAAAGACATAGACATAAAAGACTTTTAATAGCAATTAATATTTTATAACCGTTTTTATTAATTGTTATTAAAACTTGGCAATTAATATCAATTAAATAGCCGTTACGAAATATTAAAAGCAATTAAAATTCTCTTATTCTTTTTTTAAAAAAAAAAACTCTTTTGAAATATCAAGCTCATTAAAATTCTATTTTTCCAACAATCACCCACATATTTCAAAAGATATTTTTGAAAAAAAAAATTTTTGGGTTACGTATGGGTGTAAACGCATTAATTCGGTGTCTCTTTTTAGACTATGAACCAGACCTAGACCGATAAGATTTATCTTACAGAGTAGTCAGTGAAGCATATAGCTTCTATGAACCAACATACTCTTAGTCGTAAGATTGTGACCTTAAGAGTCGCATCTCACCCCCCACATTTCTGCTATTAACGCTGTTTTGCGCATTATTTCGGCCGTGCGCGTGCCTGGAATTCATGAGTGCTCTAGAGATTTCGCCACGATCTCATGAGAGCGGCCCCACTCCACACTCATATAGGTGACTTCATCAAGTGTATCTGCAATGAATACATCACTCTTAATTTAGGGCTATGAAGATCATAAAGAGCTTACGCTCAACCCACAAGTTAATACATTCTAGCACTTTCACACTTAACACAATAGGAAATGGACTAAGAATACAGTGCTAGTAGAATTAACAGACAACTTGTTATTACCCATATGAACCTTCTTCATGGGATCTCCAATCACAAAGGTTGGGTTCCCGCCGCTGTTAATTTCATATTGGCTTAAGTCCAATTCCCCTCGATGTGTGAAGGACTAATTTCCTTCTTACATGCATGTTTAGTCAGTGAATTGGCCAAATTCACTTTTGACTTTACAGAACTGATCAGTATACTTCAAATTCATTTTTTTAGCAATTGCTTGATAACTTTGTGTCTCAACACAAGTGTCTACTCTTACCATTGAAAGTTTGTTCTTTACAATGGCTATTGCCACTTAGCAATCACAAAACACAGACACTGACATCATTGGGCTCTTACCCACTTAAAAACTTTGCTAAGTAGTTTTTCTACTACTTAGTCTTATTTTCAGCCAACTCCAGAGTACTAAACTCTGATTTTATAGTGAACCTATAAATTTATATAGCTGCTCTCTCCAAAATAACGTCCCACCACCCAGGTGAGGTTTTAACCACTAGTGGACTTTGTCTCATCTGAATCAAAGATTCAGTTAACATCATTGTATTTTTTTAATACAATGGGAAATCCACTTTATATGATATCGTAAATTACGATACCTTTCAACTCTTTTATTGAAATTGTGTATATATCGACACTCATCTGACACATAACACGTGATATGTCAGGCTAGGTAAAGTTTATTAAATAAAACAGAGACTCTCCTCTGTTTTCCTTAACTGAGTGTTAAAAATCATAAGGAATTTTTCACCAGTTTGTCATCTTGATGATCAAACTTTTAAGACAATTTTGAACATAACGTTCTTGTGATAGTAAAATACCATTATCTTTCCTTATAATTTTAATCCCAAAATCTCATTTACTTCACCTATGTCTTTCATGTCAACACTAGATGTAAAGGAATATTTGACTTTATGTAACATGTACATCACACATATATAGACAAATATTCATCCTTATCATCTATTACTTTCACATATATACACATCCATCTTTAACTAAAAAAATATTTCTAGTAATTACGAAGAGAAAATATTAACAACATAATAACTAAGGTTTTATAATTAATTTATTTTTCTTATAGTTGTGTAATACAAACTTTGCAAAATACCCCCACATTTTTAAATTTATCAGAGTATGATTACACAACTCATATGAAACCTCATACAAAACCTTATAATTATTATAGATGGGCATCAAACGCATAACATATATGCGCATCTAAATTCATCCATCATATAATATTATTTTTCAAGAGAATAATTTCACAGAATTATTTTGGAAATTTTCAATCTCATTTGTAACCAATAACTCAACAACATTGTACCTCTATGTACAATTAAAGAGTTATCACGGATTGGAACTAGAAAATGCTAATTCCAATATATATATATATATATATATATATATATATGGCATATCATCATCCCAATGAGATGGTTTCCTCAACTTAGAAATTGACAACATATCATCATCTCAATGAGATGGTTTTCTTAATTTCCAAATTGGCCCAAAATTTATATGTCAATATCTTCAAATTTGGTCACAAATCTACAAAAATCATGTTCCAAGATAAAACTCTCAAAAGCTTAAGATGAAGCTATTTTGAATTCTTAAATTAAAACGTTCGCACATATGTTAATTTCAAGAATTCTACATAAATAAAATTCTCAAAATAGAGAAATTTTAAATTAGTTCACATGTAAGCTTTAAGAAAGTCTTTTCATATTATCAATAGTTATGTCAATAAAAATTTATGGGACATACTCAATACACAAATATAATAAACCCATAATTTCTATTAAACCACAATATCATTAACTATTGATCATAAAACATTTTTACCAAAACTTGTATTATTTTTATAACAACATACTTACATAACAACACACATCCCCCACTTGTTGTTATAAAAATATTATCCAAAAATATTTTTCCTCATGCCCCTACTATTAATATAAATTCTCAAAAAGAGAAAGATTAAAATAATGTAACATACCTCATGATGTAAGGAGAAGAAATCACCATTGCACAAATTTGTTTAATGAGCAAAATTGATCACTTCATGATCACTCAAAATTAGAACTCTAAAAATTATGAGTTGTGCTCATAAAAATAATAGCAAATAATAATTTCACTCAATGTATATATATATATATATATTTGCTCCACATAATACAAACACTATATATAAATATATGCACAATCTACTTTAAAAGAATTTTTCCAAACCAAGTTAAAAGAATTTGTAAAATATTGTAGATACAAAAGACAATATATAGTCAAAGCTATAGTCTTGTATCAACATGCCTCATCATATGTATTTTATATAGTGAAAAATTCTTTTAAATAAAGTGTCAAAAATATCAGATACTTAAATTCCAAATATCACACAAATATATATCTCATAAATATATTTTTTTTATTTTTACACTACAGACACAAAGTCACGTCTACATATGTATGTCATTGCTCCCATCCTTCTTATATTTTTCAATCATCACAACATACACACATATATTTATATACGTATCTCCACAGTCCCAAATACACTTACATATTTGGCTTTTATATTCTTTTCATCATTGTCCAAAACCATTGGATACCATAACATGAGTATTAAAGCTGTAAACCCAAGGATTGATTTCAATAATATATTCCAGCGTAAGTGAATATAAAACTCATGTTATCAAGGCATTGAATCCAAAAATTAATGGCAATGTATATATATATATATATATATCAATCTCTTTCCATCAAAAATAAACTGAAGGAGTACCAACATTTATATATGTATATACACACATTTCTTCTCTACATATACTGTGCATTCTATACTCTCCATTATCAATCATCAAAAAAAAACATATATATATATATATATATATATATATATATATATATATATATATATATATATATATATATATATATATATATATATATATATATATAGCGGTTTCCTTATGCTCTTCCCGTTGGTTTTTATGAATAAAAGCATTAAGAGCTTTGTGTATCAACTGTCAAGTGAATGAACATTACTTCAATTGTTGTGCCAACGTTAAAAAAACGTAAAGAATCAAAGCCAACGGAAATAGCATGAAGCAACTTGAATTAGAAAGGCCACCATTTAAAACTGATAATGAGACATTAATATTAGAATATATATATATATATATATATATATATATATATATATATATATAAATTGGGAGTCCACAGTTATATATGAATACACAAACACACCATTGTATCGCATTTAAATCACAATAGACACACACATAAGTGGCCAATGGTTGTATTGATTGATATACTAATAATTAACGCCCACGATTTCTAACAAATAATTATAAAATACTTATTATAATTATCTTGAAAATTAATATTTTATAACAATATTCCAACAACATATATGTAGCTAGCAAATTGGAAAAATCAAATTCTAATATAAAACACCATGTAATTAAAATCAACAAAGGTTGAGAAATATATTACCGGTGTCCCTTAAGAAGACAATCAAGGCGCGACTGTGCCAGCATTGGTATCTTAATTTCCTTAAGATTGTTGTAAAAAGTTACCGTCACCAACATAGCCTGAGTCGCGTCTTTTAAGAGACACTGTCCTTAAGGAAATTATTCCGCGACTACAGAAATTATTCTGCATCTACAGAACTTCCTCCAGGATTAAACAGACCCTTTTGAGTGTTCTCTCAAGAACTGGAACACTCAGGTGCCATAATAGCAGAAAATAAAACATGTAACCCAGAAAGTTTGAGAGAAAGAAAAGAAGAGAGAAGACAACCTCTAGTTATCTCCATTTCTAAAGTGAGGGGAAATGAGCCTTTTTATAGGCATAAAAATGTAACGGTAAAAGACATAGACATAAAAGACTTTTAATAGCAATTAATATTTCATAACCGTTTTTATTAATTGCTATTAAAACTTGGCAATTAATATCAATTAAATAGTCGTTACGAAATATTAAAAGCAATTAAAATTCTCTTATTCTTTTTTTAAAAAAAAACTCTTTTGAAATATCAAGCTCATTAAAATGCTATTTTTCCAACAAATGCCAACCATAAATTCCATCTTCTAACTGGATTTGTAATGTTGCAATTTTAATATTATTTTTCTGTTATTTTAATAGAAAATCTAAAATGATCAAATTTTCATAATATCAAATATTAAGTTATCTAGTTAAATATGATATAACATTCAAAATTGATATAACATATTCATAATTAAGTTATCGGGTTAATTAGTTAAATATTATATAACTTATTCAAAATATGATATAACTCTAAAATTCTGGCCATACATTTTTTAAATAATTGAAATTTAAATATGATATAACATATTCATAAAATTAAATTTATATGCACCACACGTCCACCATCCATGTTTCACCCAGAAATCACAATCACTCATAGCCTGTCACACTCATATCACAATGAGAATCTTTTCGAAGGAGCTACACTTAGCAAAACAAAGGGAGACGAAACTAAACAGAGAAGCAATGCGAAGTGGCGGAAGTCAAAACAGAGCATGCTGGAAGTCATGAGAAGGCAAGCAGAACCATACGAAGACAGATCAGGAGAGGGGAGACCAAGAATCAAAATAACAACGGAGGAAAACAGAGGAACTCTGAGGTTGTGGAGAACTAGATCGAATGGAGATGAATGGAGAGCTGCGACGACAAGATGGGTGACCAAGCTGTTGGGATTGATTGAAAAATAGAGTCTCACATTGCTTGGATTACAAAGTGGGAAGGAATGCCAAGGCTATATAAAGGAGCCAAGGCCTTAGTTTCTAAGTGCACCAATACAAGAACATTACCTTGTATTTAGTTTTCTCTTGTACTCTTGATTTAGGTAGTGAGAGATGTAGATTAAATACATACTTGAGAGTGTGGGTGTATTGAGGTGTCGGATATTTGAGAGAAATTTCTATGTTGTAGAAATTTTCACATAACGTTTTTCTCTGGTTATATTTGACAACAGTCATGATTTTTTCTTCGATTTTGGAGTTTCCTCGTTATTTTCTTATGTTGTGATTGTGTTTCTATTCCATTTTATTTCTCTAGTTTATTTGTGGCAAGGTAATTTTCAAAGGGAAACGAAGTTTTTCCCAACAAGTGGTATCAGAGCCTGGTTTGGTGGGATGTTAAGTTCTTAGTATGCTCTGTGGTTGCAGCTTTGTCTAATCTTCCATATCAGAAAAAAAAAATTTCCCGGTTGCTTGAGAATTATCCTTAGTGTTGGGTTGTTAGAACGAAGTGTGGTATTGTGAAAGTGTATGTTTAGGAAAGATTCTGACTAAGGAATGACCTGGTACTTAAGGGTGTCTATTGTGACTCACCTCTCTTTCCTGGAAACTTATTTAGTATATTGTTTACAGTTATGTTCACTATTCTAGTATACGGTTGCAATGTTAAATTTTTTCAACGGGATGAGATTTGACAAAGAGAAATTTAGGAACGAAGTGTGGTATTGTGAAAGTGTTAATTGTGAAAGTGTTGGGTTGTTGGAACGAAGTGTGGTATTGTGAAAGTGTATGTTTAGGAAAGATTCTGACTAAGGAATGACCTGGTACTTAAGGGTGTCTATTGTGACTCACCTCTCTTTCCTGGGAACTTATTTAGTATATTGTTTACAGTTATGTTCACTATTCTAGTATACGGTTACAATGTTAAATTTTTTCAACGGGATGAGATTTGACAAAGAGAAATTTGTTAGGAGGATCAATTTTGGCTTGTGGCAAGTACAAGTCAAGGATGTGTTAATACAATCAAGGTTACACCAAGAAAGGTGGAGCAAGTTCGGTAAAAGGCTCCGAGGTAGATGCTAACTCTTACTCTCTTATTTTGCGGGAGGATGACATCCTCTGAAAGGTGAGAAGTAAATCCTTATGGCATGTTTGCATTGTCATGGAAGAGGATGAGGTGCTGCTAGCAGGTCCCCAATTGCACATGGGCATTAGTTGAGATTGATGTAAGATATATGGTGAGATGATGTTGATGGCTAAAGAACTAAAAGTCAACAAGGAGGTTGCATCATATATTTTTCAACAGGGATTTTTTCAACATGTGCCTAGGTAAAATTCCAAGAATTAGTGAATTCTAGATGGATATACTCTTTTATGGTAGAATATGATAGTTTTTGAAACTATGATTTTTGATATAAACAATGAAGCAGAAAATGTGGTTATTTTTCAATCAAGGTGGAGATTGTTGGGATTGGTTGAAAAATGGAGTCCCACATTACTTGAAAACCAAGAAGAAAAGTGAAGGAATTAGTCTTAAATTTCTTGGATTATGTAACATCCCAGGCTTTTGGGTGTTACTATTGGAGAGACATTAGTATGAACGTGAATATATATATATATATATATATATATATATATATATATATATATATATAAACAGCTTCTAGGAAATGGGGATGTAGGTGAATGGAATGAAATGTTGAATGGAATATTTACTAATTGTGGGGAGTATTTTTGATAAATGGGTAATTTGATTGATTATGTAAATGCTTGGCTAAATTGTATTTAGAACTCTACCTAAATCTTAAGAAAGGAATTTTTGAGTGACTAAGTGGCAATTTTGAAAAGATGAACCCCTCCCTAATACTTAGAAATATCTTCAGATCTTGCATTCCTCTCATATCACACCTTTCGTCATCTCTCTCTCGTAGCTCTCTCCTCTGTCCCCATTTTCATGACTTTCTCTTCACTTAGAGGGACAAATCTAGTTCTTGGAAGTATGGGTGAGAGTTCCCTTGGCAGCAAACCACTTTTTAAGACTCTCTACATATATTCAAGGTAAGGTTATGGAACTTTTTTGTTATGTTGCTGATTTTTCATATTTGAGGAGTTATTGGCTGACTTGGAGCTCAAATGGAGAAATTTGAGTTTAGGTGTTGTTCTAAAACTTTTCTCTATGCTTGATAATGAAAACATAATAAGAAATTTGGAGAAAATTAAGAGAAATTCATGGATTTGGGGCTGATGAACATAAAATTCGAATTCATAAAAAAAAAAGTCAGGTTTTGAGTAGAAAAGTTGGGATTTGGTGATGAATCTTTGAAAATAATTAAGTCTTCTTGTTTGGGGATGATTCTTAGTGATTACGGGTGTGATTTAGAGCCAAAAATCATGGATTTTGGTCAAGGCTTGAGTTAGGAATGAGAGAAAACCAAGATGGGAGGCAAAATCAAGAAACAAGGGAGGAGGTTCAGCACGTCACCACTGTAGTGCTGGCATTGTGCACTGCAGTGGTGGTTCACAGAATTCCTTCTAGTTAGTTTTCAAAATGTCAAAACTCTATCGTCCAAACTTCGTTTTTAGAAAACCTTATATCTTTCGAAAGGTCTTTGAGTCTAATTTCCAAGGGTATAAGTTTCTTTGGAAAATTATTTATCGTTTAGGAGTTATCACTAAAAGAGTGACTAAAGGTTAGAGTTGATACAAAGTTTTTCCTTATTTTGTGATCTTGACGTGTTTTTACATGCTTGTTTCATAGGAACGGATTATTTGATGTGTCTTCTACACCTTTTGGGGATATAATGGCCAGGTTGGAGTGGAGGTGAAGGACTTCTACCCTACCTTGCTTGATTTCTTTCTTATACTTTATTGTATATTCATTCATATACATATCTTGTGTAGTTCAAGCTATAAGCTGAGCGAGAATTTTCCATAGATGTGTTATGTATGGTGGCTTGAAAGGAGTGGTCTTCTTTGTATATAAATATGTGTATATATGTAGAATGTAATATATGTGACTTGCAATACCCCAATAATTTTTATGAATATCTAAAGTCAATTTTGAAGTTTATTGAAAAATTTTATTACGTAAAAAAATGTTCTTTTTAAATTAGTGAAGTTAAAGGGAAATAGAAATTTTCAAATTTTATTTGGGGAAACGAGGAAATATTTTTGAACATTATGGACTTAAGTGGAAACTAATTTTTTTTTGGGAGGTTAAACTTAAGATTTTCTTCAAAACAATTAGTTGGCTAACTTTAGACAAGTTCACGTAAATCCACTAAGCTTTAAAGACTTTTAAGCCAAGAGAGAAAGACTTTCGACAGTAGGAAAAATTCAAGAAATTTCTCTCACTTATGAACTCCATTTTTCTTCTTTGCTTCTTCGTCTCTTCTTTGTCATTGAAGCCAAGGAAATTTTGTCTTTATAAATTGCTAAATTTGGTGAAGGTAAGCTTAATTCTCCTCTTCAATTTCTATTTTTGGATTTGGTAATGCCTAAGGAAGAAAAATGAGCTTTTGGGTTGATTTTAAGTTTTAATGTATGAATTTAAGTATGGGTGTTAATCTAAAACATTCCTATATGGTTTATGATGTTATTGGAATAAGAAATTTAGAGAAAACTAGGAAAATTTCATAGAATTTGGATATTTCAAAAAGTTAGGGTTCTTGATGAAAATTTGATAATTGAGGCTTGGATTGTTAGGTTAAATTGGGGGTTTTGCTGTCAAAACACTCCTTAGACATTAAGGATGAAAACCCATGGAAGAAATCAAGAGAAA
This sequence comes from Biancaea sappan, assembly GCA_037074585.1. Taxonomy (NCBI): domain Eukaryota; kingdom Viridiplantae; phylum Streptophyta; class Magnoliopsida; order Fabales; family Fabaceae; genus Biancaea; species Biancaea sappan. Next base: position 33,480,630 of record CM073499.1, read on the forward strand.
GGGTGATAATTTGACCTCAAAATCATGAAAAATACATGTTGAAAAATCGGTAGTACTGTTCACCTACGATTTTACTGTTTATCCAAGAATTTCTTCTCTTTTTGCTTCGATTTTGGGTAGAACCAACTAGATATACTATGAATTGAATTGAAACAAAATTAAGAAGCTGAAATAAGCAAGATTGAGAGAGAAAAAGAACATCACAGTAAACTGTAGGGACTAAATTGAAAATATTGAAAAGTTTTCTGGAGTTGATTTAATTTCAAAAGAATAATATTCTCAATCTATAGCTCTAGATGAAGTAAAATATGAGTTTAAACCAAGTAAAGGAAATAAAGAAAATTTACCAAGGAACTGTGAAGGGATAATATGACAATTTTAAATTTTTTCTATATTTTTGGATTACTAAATCAACTCCTAAATTCATGAAATTTTGTGAATAGATTCATTTTATTGTGATAATCTAATATGGAAAGTTTCAAGTTTATTAAAATTATTTTTCTTGGTCAAATAAATATGGGAATAACACTTTATTCAGTGCAGGAGAAATTTAAATAAGTGTGAATTTTGGATTTTACGCAATAAATAAACGATCTTATTTTAACTTGAAAATTTTTTAACACCTAGATAAGACCTCATACTAGTTGTCTACCAAATTTTATAGCATTTGGCTAAGGTTTGGTAGGCTTATTAAATAGAAAGTCAAAACCTATACAGATTTAGATAGTTCTGACCTTTGGTCAATAATAAGATCTTTTTGGGGTCTAATGGTGGAATTAAATTCTGAACATTTAATTCTATAATGTCAACATACAAATAAGGCTAGGTACTAAATTTCATAATTTTCGGAGCTACAGTTCATTCCCAGAAATTTCTTAAAGATTGGTTCTTATTTTACCCTCAAAATAAAATAAAGTTATATGATTAATATCTTATGTTTTGAGTTGGTATTGATACTTGCTAGAATTAATTTCTAGGTTTATGATGAGGCTCTTGGCGTCTCTTTTTGAGTGTAAAGTGTATAAATATAGTTTAGAATCGAGGTAAGAAATCCTACCTTATCTTGTTTGCTTATTTAATGTATATATTAAAAGTGTACTATAAATATATATGTGTGTGTGTGTGTGTGTGTGTGTGTGTGTGTGTGTGTGTGTGTGTGTGTGTGTGTGTGACATGAAATTCATGTATTCATGTTATGCATTGAAATGTGAAAATATGAGACTATTGTGAACTTTTCCTGAAATGGGATGCATATAGTTGCCTATGATTGTGTAATGTGATTGTGTTTGATCTTGGGAGAAACGAAAATGGAGTTTATGGGATCCCATAGGATGAAATAAGAGTATAATGAAATCATTATGGCCACGTGATATTAAATATGATATTCGTCCTTTTAAGGACAGGGTGAAATAAGGTTGAACTAAAGATTTGTCCCTTTAAGGACAGGGGTGAAATAAGGGAGGATGCGGCAGGGGCCGTGGGGCAACAGCCACTTATTGTGGACAAGACCCAAAAAATGTCTAGGAACTTGATTTGAAATTGTATGAATTGTTTGAATTGTTTGAAATGTAATTTGGCTTGATCTTAAATGTGTTGTTAATAATTGCGAAGTGATTTTAATGTATGTGTCTTGATAAATATCTTGTATACCAAAACTTAGATGATTATACAGTTATATCAATTATGTATATCTGTATGTATATATATACATATATTGTGTGTGAATGTGATAGGATTCTCTCAAGTAGAAGCTGTCTTTAGTTTCAGGTATGGAGAACTTGCTAATCCGATGACGTTCACGCCAAGATTGCTTTTTCATTTGTTTAGGGTAAAGGTATAATATTTAGGTCTTATTCTAACGTATAAATCTAGAAACGCTCTGTAATCGGATAGGTTTGTTCAGTGATGCAATGTGTATAATTGTAACGTGTATGGGAAATTCGGTTTAGCCATAATTTCTTATCATTTTGTGAGAAGAGAAATAGTTTTTTTTTCTTAAATTGTGTAATTTAAATTAATTGCATTTAAAAGAATAACTAGAATAAAGTTTAGTATTGTGCTTAAGAGAAAGATAGGCTTACGGAAGTGAGGTGAAATTTACTTTCTGTACCGGTCACATGCTCAGATTTTGAGACGTGACAAAGTTGGTATTAGAGGATTGGGTTTAGGTCTCCTATCGATTATAGAGCAAGGTAACCTTAGTGGGACCTCCTCTATCGTTGTGAACCCGGGCACAACTATAGAGAGACGGCTCCACTGAAGGTCCTGTAAGATGTTTTCATTTCCTTTCTCCAAGACTTGTCTTTTCTTAGGAATTATGTTTTTAGTTTTAGTTTTAGACAGATGTGGCTACTTTTTTTAACTTGGTAAAGGAAAGGTTGTTATCTGTTTTGATTACGTTGCTGTCAGATCAAATTTTTATGAGATAGGCTTTGTAAGCTAAATTCGTGATTGATTTTGTGTGGCTGATTTCCTTAATCTTTCTTTATTTTATTATTATTATTTTTTTAAGAGTACCATCCAATAAAAGAAACCATTGGCATTAAAAAAACTGAAGGATTACATCACAAAAAAAATACTCATACATGAGTAATCTAAAGGCGAGGTGATCTCGGATTATGAAGGTTGTATTGTATCATCACCCAACGACCATTCCTTGGAGCAAGAGACAGCAAATCCCATTCATACAATCAACACTTCTTTGTTGTTGATTGCAGAAGCACTGGGTGGACCAATAGAAGAACCTATCTATTCTCGAAGTCATTGCCGCGTTATTGCGTTTAGTTAACTTCTCCAGATCCTCTATCATCTTTTTCAGATCCTTCTCCTGCTGCTTTAGACAGGTAATTTTGTCCTCCGAGGTATGACCCATACTAATCTCCTCAGCTTCCTCATTCTTTTTTATCTTTTTCTCCTTTTGATTCTCTTGATATCCCTTGAAAGGTCTTTTGCCCTTGTCCTTGCCTAAACTTAAGTCGAGTTCTTCTTCCTTGGCCTCCACTGTGAGATCAACGTACTTCCTTGTGGCCATGATTTAGAAAATTTAGAAATTTTTGTAGGAGTATGAGGAGAGAGGAATACTAGGAAGTTGTAGGCTCAGAGATTATTACTCTTTGTGGTGTGGTAACTGAGAACGCTAGGACAGTTTTTATAGAGAAAAATTAAGACTTAGAGACAAAGAAGATATCTCTTCGCCGCACCCCTACACGCTCAACATATGGATTTCTGCAAGCTGGAAGCCAGAAGTCTAGGGTAGGCATGCACACCAACAGTGCGTCGCATTAATGCCAAAACCACGAAAGTCAATTTCGGTAGATTTGCGGCTGATTAATTTTGTTTTGATTGAAAATTTTAAGGATTAATGAAATGGTGATAAATTGAACTGTATTTCTCTACTTTGTTGTGTTGTTTTTGAGAGCTTTCAGTTGAGTATAATATACATGATTGATTGAATCAAGCTATGATTACATGTATCTAAGAACATATGTTGTGTATACTATTCATGCATGATGAACGAAGGCTACGGCCAAGAATAATATGTGATGATTTCACATGTACTCATAGAGAATGAGAAGTGAAAAAATTAAAATGACTTGAATAGAATGAAATGTGTAGAGGATGATGCATCTTTATATTTACACATACATACATATAATGCTTTTATGGGCAAATGAAAGGCAATGATTTCCTTGCATCATGATAATGCTTGATGCATATGACCGTAAGCAGTTAACTTTGTTTTAAAATATATATTTATATATGTTATGTGTAAGTTTAGAGTAAAGACATCGATTAGAATCTAAGATAAGGCTAATATGAGACTACCTAATCATAGAGTGACATCGTGATATGGGATTACAGGATAAGACAAGTTTAAAGGGAGAAAATCTCAGACTGAAGGACATAATTAGTCAAAATTTTGAGAAAGGTCAAGATTAGCCGAAATTTTTTTTTTGACGAAATCTTTGACTTATATTAATTGCATTAAATTTTATTTACTATTTACTTGCATATCCGACATTAATCGTTGGCATTGTGACGTATAACACTTGTAAACCTCTTAAAGAACAGTGTATAGGTTGTGATAACTCTAGTTTGAGGGGCTTCGAATTGCCTATAAATCTTGTATGCCCATTACCCTATTCACCACACCAAGTAAACATACTTCTTTCATTACATACCTATTCTTCAATCTTCATTCCTTTCAAGTTAAAACTTATTTTTGAGACCCCTATAGCAATGGCCGACAATAAATCTTTTAACTTAAATTTTGAGACAAGCAATGTAGAGCTTGATTTAAATTTAAGTCTCAGAAACAACAAAGGGAAGAGGCCTATGAATAGGTCGCTAGAAATTAAGAAGAGAAAGAGGGATATAATAGAGTTGGAGGATAACAACACTGCGACATCCTCAGAAAACAAGCTTGCATTCCTAGAGCGTAAGATGGAAAACCTGGAGTATAAGATAGAGACCTGGAATACAAGACATAGGACCAGAAACGACTGATAAATCGTCGTTTCGGAGAACTAGCTAATCGAGTTGATAGACATTCGATGTTTGCAACTCAAAATTTTCGTGATCAATAAGCGAGGTGTATTGACTGTATGAACAGAGTGACTTCTGCTCTTTGCCAAATTTCCCAGGTGCTTCCTCCAGAAACCCTTTCTAGGTTGCAACGATTAGCTTCCTCCTTAAGGTCTAAAGCATCTTCCTCTTTTAGACCTAGAGCACCTTCTACATTTCAAAAGTCTCCTCATCCTTAATTTATCCTTTCTTTTTGTTTGTACCTGAAACTGATATTTGATCTAAGCTTCACATATTAAAATTATCTGTTTTTTAAATCAAGTTAAGCGTATTGTTTGTAAGTTATGTACTAGAAATAAAATTTAAGTTTTTGAATCTTCTTTTGTTAAGGTAATACCTTTTACTGAAAGAACTTAAGATACCAAAATATGTTGGACTTGTTGTATTTTGTAATTAATTATCGAAACTCTAAAGCAGAGTATGGTAATTCCTTTTGACTGAGCAATTACTAAAATGATATTTAATTGCACTTCTAAACTATGGAGGAGTGCTAAATAAGTATTTTATGAACCTATACATAGATAACTATCGATGGCCTAGTCATTATGGTAGTTACCAGCAACTAGAAAGATTTGGTGACTTAGTAAGTCTTGTTATTAATATGAAAATTCGAAGGACCGAACTTCTTCAGGGGGAAGAATGTAATACCCCAATAATTTTTGTGAATATTTAAAGTCTATTTTGAAGTTTATTGAAAATTTTAATTACGTAAAAAAATGTTCTTTTTGAATTAGTGAAGTAAAAGGGAAATAGAAATTTTCAAATTTTATTTAGGGAAACGAGGAAATATTTCTGAACATTATGGACTTAAGTGGAAACTATTTTTTTGGGAGGTTAAACTTAAGATTTTCTTCAAAACAATTAGGTGGCTAACTTTAGACAAGGTCACGTGAATCCACTAAGCTTTAAAGACTTTTAAGCCAAGAGAGAAAGACTTTCGACGGTAGGAAAAATTCAAGAACTTTCTCTCACTTATGAACTCCATTTTTCTTCTTTGCTTCTTCATGTCTTCTCCGTCATTGAAGCCAAGGAAATTCTATCTTCATAAATTGCTAAATTTGGTGAAGGTAAGCTTAATTCTCCTCTTCAATTTCTATTTTTGGATTTGGTAATGCCGAAGGAAGAAAAATGAGGTTTTGGGTTGATTTTAAGTTTTAATGGATGAATTTAAGTATGGGTATTAATCTAAAACATTCTTATATGGTTTATGATGTTATTGGAACAAGAAATTTAGAGAAAACTAGGAAAATTTCATAGAATTTGGATATTTCAAAAAGTTAGGGTTCTTGATGAAAATTTGATGATTGAGGCTTAGATTGTTAGTTTAAATTGGGGTTTTTGCTGTCAAAACACTCCTTAGACATTAAGGATGAAAACCCATGGAAGAAATCAAGAGAAAGGGTGATAATTTGACCTCAAAATCATGAAAAATACATGATGAAAAATCGGCGGTACTGTTCACCTGCGATTTTACTGTTCATCCAAGAATTTCTTCTCTTTTTGCTTCAATTTTGGGTAGAACCAACTAGATATACTATGAATTGAATTGAAACAAAATTAAAAAGCTGAAATAAGCAAGATTGAGAGAGAAAAAGAACATCATAGTAAACTGTAGGGACTAAACTAAAAATATTGAAAAGTTTTCTGGAGTTGATTTAATTTCAAAAGAATATATATTCTAAATCTATAGCTCTAGATGAAGTTTAAACCAAGTAAAGGAAATAAAGAAAATTTACCAAGGAGCTGTGAAGGGATAATATGACAATTTTAAATGCATATGGTTTTCTGTATTTTTGGATTACTAAATCAACTCTTAAATTCATGAAATTTTGTGAATAGATTCTTTTTATTGTGATAATCTGATCTGGAAAGTTTTAAGTTCATTAAAATTATTTTGCTTGGTCAAATAAATATGGGAATAACACTTTATTCAGTGCAGGAGAAATTTAAATAAGTGTGAATTTTGGATTTTACGCAATAATTAAGCGATCTTATTTTAACTTGAAAATATTTTAACACCTAGATAAGACCTCATACTAATTGTATGCCAAATTTTATAGCATTTGGTTAAGGTTTGATAGACTTATTAAATAGAAAGTCAAAACCTGTATAGATTTAGATAGTTCTGACCTTTGGTCAATAATAAGATCTTTTTGGAGTCTAACGGTGGAATCAAATTCTGAAAATTTTATTCTAGAATTTCAACATACTAGTAAGGCTATGTACTAAATTTCATAATTCTTGGAACTACAGTTCATTCCCAGAAATTCCTTAAAAATTGGTTCTTATTTTAGCCTCAAAATAAAATAAAGTTATATGATTAATATCTTATGTTTTGAGTTGGTATTGATACTTAATAGAATTAATTTCTAGGTTTATGATGAGGCTCTTGGGGTCTCTTTTTGAGTGTAAAGTGTATAAATATAGTTTGGAATCTAGGTGAGAGATCATACCTTACCTTGTTTGCTTATTTAATGTATATATTAAAAGTATACTATAAATGTGTGTGTGTGTGTGTGTGTGTGTGTGTGACATGAAATTCATGCATTCATGTTATGCATTGAAATGTGCAAATATGAGACTGTTGTGAACTTTTCCTGAAATGGGATGCATATAGTTGCCTATGATTGTGTAATGTGATTGTATTTGATCTTGAGAGAAATAGAAATGGAGTTTATGGGATCCCATGGGATGGAATAAGGATGGAATGAAATCACTATGGCCACGTGATATTGAATATGATATTCGTCCTTCTAAGGACAGGGAGAAATAAGGTTGGACTACAGATTTGTCCCTTTGAGGACAGGGGTGAAATAAGAGATGATGAGGCAGGGGCCGTGGGGCAACAGCTACTTATTGTGGACAGGACCCAAAAATATCTAGGAACTTGATTTGGAGTTGTATGAATTGTTTGAATTGCTTGAAATGTAATTTGGCTTGATCTTAAATATGTTGTTAATAATTGCGAGGTGATTTCAATGTGTGTGTCTTGATAAATATCTTGTACACCAAAACTTAGATGATTATACAGTTAGATCAATTATGTATATCTGCATGTATATATATACCTATATTGTGTGTGAATATGATAGGATTCTCTCAAGTAGAAGCTGTGTTCAGTTTCTGGTATGGAGAACTTGCTAATCCGATGATGCTCACGCCAAGATTGCTTTTTCATTTGTTTAGGGTAAAGATATAATGTTTAGGTCTTATTCTAATGTATAAATCTAGAAAAGCTCTGTAATTGGGTAGATTTGTTCAGTGACGTAATGTGTATAATTGTAATGTGTGTGGAAAATTAGGTTTAGCCATAATTTCTTATCATTTTGTGAGAAGAGAAATAGTTCTTTTTTTATTTCTTAAATTGTGTAATTTAAATTAATTGCATTTAAAAGAATAACCAGAATAAAGTTTAGTATTGTGCTTAAGAAAAAGATAGACTTACGGAGGTTAGGTGAAATTTACTTTCCGTGCCGATCAAGTGCTCAAATTTTGGGACGTGACATGATTGTTTTGGAAATTATGGGAATTATGATTCTCAATGATGACTGAGAGTTTTAGCCAAGTAGTTCAATACATGTGGTACATATATGTGTTTCCTTGAGTCCAAATGGGATGCATGATTGCAAGTTTTCCCATGTGAAAAGTTATAAGAGTGCCATCATATAATTGAATACTTAGGCACATTCATACACCAAGATGCAACAGTACTTAAGGAGTGTGTATATGTATACATAGTTGACCATTCTTAAATCATAAGTAGTGAAACATTTGCAAACATATAAACATGAAATGTCACATCTTAGTTTCAAAGGAACACACATATATGTTTGTACATGTATCAACCCTTGAGATTTATATAAAAACTATGTACACACATATTCACATAAAATTGTGCCATGATTTGTTATTCCACAGGTTTTGGGTATGGATGTACATAATTATTATATGAAAAGATATATGCATATATATATCCCAATAAATGTGGTGTAAGCATCACGAGCTTTATGATCAGAACATAGTATGGAGAGTAAGATTTTGAGGAAAGTAAATCTGGTTGTTTACGTGCTACAATATTAAGGTTATATTAAATGTTGTGATTGAAATTGTGTTGATGATCTCGAGAATAACTATCCTATGTGAGTAACTATGATATCTTCTCCTCTCACAATTGTCTTATTTTATTTCAATTGCAAGAAGGTCTAAAGTTTACTAGCCATAAAAATAGAAATACTTATTTGATGTCATACGATAAGGCCTTGAATTCTAATTATTCCTTGTGCTAGTGTAAGGATGTGGGTTGCTTAGTGCTATGGGAAGAATGATAACATTGAATTGCTTTTAAGAATGACTACAAGAGATTTACTTTTGGAGTTATGACTAGGTAATTATTTGATTGTATAATTCGTACTTTACCTATGGAGGGTTAAATTGTGGTTCGCAATGAGTTTATAACATAATAAATTATTTACATGACCAAGGTTAAAGAGAATTGTTGTGTGTGCTTGTCTCTTATAGTGTGGATAGTATTTGGTGCCAGAGTTCATGACACCTACTATTATCTTCAATTCGAAGTACAACTCTTTTTGGACTCTATTTTTAATCATTCGATGATTTTGCTTATTATGGACTTAAGACTTGTTATTTATGAAACTAAGTGGAATGTTCTTTAACTTATGAAAGTGACAATATGATGACAAAGGGAAATATGGGTCAATAAATTGTCCTTTATATATTTTGTTATGAGTAACTTCGTAATGGGTAATATACATGGTTATACTTTGGTTCGGATATTGTGTTAGGTACTGGCACTTGGTATAATGTTCGGATATTGTGCCGGGTACTAGCACTTGATATATTGTTAGGATACTGTGCCAGGTACTGGCACTTGGTATGATGTTTGGATATTGTGCTGGGTACTGGCACTTGGTATAATGGTTGATTTTGTATGGGGTACTAGCACATGTGGAGGCTTTCGAAGGCATAAGGATGAGGTTAGGTATGTATATTGGATATATGCATATCTTTGGCACTTAAGCCAAGATGGGACATAAGTTTAGGGTTATTTATCATTATATTGTGGAAGATATAAAGATGGGGGATAATTTATTTATAATCTTTTAGTTTGCTCAGATATTACTCTGTATATTACATTCTTGGTATATGGCTATGATTGTTATTGGAAATAGTATTTTTATCCGCCCTAATGGTAAATGATTGTAGGACAAATTTATACAATGTAAGTGTGGATGATTTTTCCATTTTATTTAGTGAAATTTCCACTTCATTATGGCAAGGGACTCTACAAATTCTTTAATTAAAATAGAAATGTGGAAATGGTGTATCTTGGTAAGATGCTTATACTTGGCATTTGTAAGGATGAGATCTGCGAAAATGATAGTACTGGGAAGCTAATGTCATGTGAGTTGGTAAAAATAGATCGTGAATGGTAAGTGCAGATTCTAGGTATTGATATGCGTACTATAATGGCATTATTGTATTGACTTTCGATACATTGTTGCTACATATATTTATGAGTTATGAAGAATTTGTAGGGTTCTTCGTGGGGTGTTTGTGCACACCTTTTGGTTATAATTACTTGATTTTGATGTCTTTACTTGTTTTTAGGTTCATATGGATGTTTGGTTATGCTAATTAGAGTTTACTTGTGAGTCGTGTGGACTAGATTTACCCCTTCATAGTTTCAGGATCTAGAGAAGTTCGATTCGACAGTTCGAGTAGTGATGATTCGGTAAGGTATTTGTCTTTTATTTTCTGTGTTAATATTTAGTATTACTCTGTAATCAGATAGGCCACCTAGATTTTATATATACCTTGTTTAGGTTAGTTGGTGAAATAGTAGGCTTGCGGCAGCATATTGACATGTCGTCTGCACCTTGCGATGTGACAGATTACAAAGTGGGAAGGGGTGCCAAGGCTATATAAAGGAGCAAAGGCCTTAGTTTATAAGTGCATCAATACAAGAACATTAACTTGTATTAAGTTTTCTCTTGTACTCTTGTTTTAGGTAATGAGAAATGTATTTTAAATACATGCTTGAGAGTGTAGGTGTATTGGGGTGACGGGTATTTGAGAGAAATTTTTATGTGTTGTAGAAATTTTCACGTAGTATTTTTCTTTGGTTGTCTTTGACAACGGTTGTGATTTTTTTCTCCAGTTTTGGAGTTTCCACATTATTCGCTTGTGTTGTGATTGTGTTTTTGTTCTATTTTATTTCTCTGGTTTATTTGTAACAAGGTAATTTTCAAAGGGAAAATGGAGTTTTTCCCAACACAAGCTTCTTCAACTTTCCAAGCTTCCATAGACTACTGTCAAGTCAGTCTCTGTCTCTCTCTTCTCAAAACTCATATATAGATCTAGAGATCTATTTTATATACATATATATATATATAAACGTAAGTAAATGACATTACAGTCACAACACCATTCCGTTGCGTCACAAAAGTGATATTTTAAATCACCTTGGTCTCAATTGTGGGGTGATGCAACTGCAACGACCGCCATATCTACAATATTACAATAGCAATTTTAAACATTGATGAGGGTAATTTTAATTCCTAATTTTTTTTCAAATTAAACTTTGCATGACTCATCTCTCTCTCTCTCTCTCTCTCTCTCTCTCTCTCTCTCTCTCTCTCTCTCTCTCTCTCTCTCTCTCTCTCTCTCTCTCTCTCTCTCTCTCTCTCTCTCTCTCTCTCTCTCTCTCTCTCTCTCTCTCTCTCTCTCTCTCTCTCTCTCCTCCCTAAATTTTTTTTAATTAAAACTTTGAATGATTCTCCATTCTGTCTCTCTCTCCCCCCCTCTCTTTGCTAGTATTTATCAAACTTTTGTTGGGATAATTTTTTTTGACTCAAATAATAACAAAAATGTAATTAAAAACGGGTCATTATTTTGATCAAACCTAGCATACGATCTTTCCTTTTATGTCACATTGAAGACTTTCTTATTAAATAAACATAGTACATATTGTTATCCAAATATTGCAGCATAGGGCATATCTGGTAGAATTTGAAGAACAAGAAACAAGTCTCCACATCTCATGCTTGTTTTAAATTGTAGACAGTATAGAGCAGGCTTAAATAGATCTGGACGGGAAATAGCTTTTCTTTGTGATCACATGGTTAAAGAGCTATATAGTTACAAGAAATTAGAAGAGGTCTTTATGATAGGCAATATTGGAGGCTGTATTGAAATTGGACCAGAAGGAACTTCATGGTTTATAGAAACATAGCTACCAGAAGCAGAAGATTGTGTCCCAGCAGGCAAGACTGGAGGCTCATTTGGATTTGGACCAGAAAGAATTAAGCAGTCTAAAAGTTGAAGATTGTTTCTAAGGAGGCACTATTGGAGTCTCAGGGACTTCGCGGTTTATAGAAACATGGCTATCAAAAGTTAAAGATTGTTTCCCAATAGGTAACACTGGAGGCTCAATTGGATTTGGACAAAAGGGACTTCATGCTTTATAGAAACATAGCTACCAAAAGTTGAAGATTGTGTCCCAGCAGGAAATATGGGAGGCTCATATATATTTAGACTAGAAAGGACTAAACGGTTTAAAGAAGCATGACCACTCAAAGTTGAAGATTGTTTCCTAGGAGGCACTATCGAAGGTTCAGGGACTTCGCAGTTTATAGAAACGTGGCTTTCAAAAGTTGAAGATTGTTTCCCAATGGGCAAAATTGGAGGCTCAATTGGATTTGGACCGGAAGGGACTTCATGGTTTATAGAAACATAGCTACCAAAAGTCGTAGATTGTGTCCTAGCATGCAATACTGGAGGCTCATATGGATTTGGACCATAAGGGATTTGTCGTTTGATTACATGGCTGAATTCAACAAAATTTGCTGCTTCATGCCTTGGTAATAGATAGAGGACAAATAGAATGCAAAGCAAATACTTTTTAGATGTTTCCATAGAGTAGGTATCTTATGATTTTTGATAAGTGATTAAACAATAAACCCCAATATATAAAGGTCCAAGGTATCAAGTTGTTGTACATTATTCATCAACAATTATATTTATTCAATTTTCAAGAGTCACATTAATTAAATAGTTGTATTTTTTTAATTTTCAATAAATACATTAGTTTAAATTATTATGTGTATTCAATTTTTAACACGTTTCAGTTTACTCGTCTAGAAACTTAACAAAAATCCTTGATGATTTCAATTTTCATAAAGGCTGCAAGAATTTGAAACTAATTAATTATGGCAGATTTTTTTTTTAATATGTTACTAGTTAATGTCATCATATATGTATTTTTTTCCTTCCGAAGAAGTGTTTTATACAGGGTGCATTTAATTTGGTTGGTAATTCCAAAGTGATTAAAAAAAATTTTGGCACAAAATTGCAGTTATTAATTATACCTTGATATTTTCCTCTTTATGTATTGATCCCATTGCAAGAGGCTTTAATCTTTTAAATTTAGAAAATTAGAATAAGTTAAATTACTAAAATACCCTTCTCTTTACTTAACATTTTTAACCCTTCTCTAATAACCCTCCGAATAATCTACTGCCAAAGTTTGGTATATTGTTATAGTTAACCATCATTGAGAAAATATTCATGTCAAAGTATTGCTAATTAATTTTTTATTGAAAATAAACAATCATCTATTCTTCTTTCTTTGATAAAAGGGTCATTCTTTGGCATTAAAGTGGTAGATATTTGAGTCATGGTTTTAAATCACGGTTACAGTTGCGGTTGCGGGTTTTATTATTGTGGGTGTTATGGATGCTGTAATGCGATTATGGTCATTGTGACTATGAATATTTTTTGAGTTGTACAAAATACACAATATATATATATATATATATAATTATTATAACTCTTAATCTTAAATATATAACATTATATCTAATATCTATATTAATTCAATAAATATATATTTTATAAAAATTTCAAACATATTATTCCTCTTCCTTCTTTAATATATTTTTCATTTCCCTCAACTTTCTTTACAATTTTTTCTTCCCTAATATTTCTTTTCCAAAATTTCCCTCTTAACTTTTCAATTTCTTCTCTAATTTTCCTCCATGCATTTTACCAAATACCAAATGTTGGTTCCTCTCTTTTCTAAAATGCCCAACCTTAATTCCATCTTCTAACTAGATTTGTAATGTTGCAATTTTAATATTATTTTTCTATTACTTTAATAGAAAATTTAAAATGATCAAAATTTTTATAATATCAAATATTAAGTTATCTAATTAAATATGATATAACATATTCAAAATTGAAAGTCAATTGAAAATTTTAAACATGATATAACATATTCATAATTAAGTTATCGAATTAATTAGTTAAATATGATATGACATATTCAAAATATGATGTAACTCTAAAATTCTCACCGTAAATTTTTAAAATAATTGAAATTTAAATATGATATAACATAATGACAATTAAACCAACAGCATGAATCTCTCCAAGATTCAGGCTCTTGGTTCCAGCTAGTATCGAAAAAAAAAAAAAGACCGTAGCCCATGGGTCAGACTGGGACTATCCGTAAATAAATGATCTTGGGTTAATCAATTTAGACTCGTTTAAAAATAAACCTAAACGACCCATGGGATTGGCCTTTTTTTTTTTTTGAAAAGTATATTTTTTAGTATAAATAATCTCACTTTATCATATTTCTATATTTAATAACTTTATATTCAATAAATATAGTAAATTTGGATATAAAAACTTTTGTAATTTTTTTAAAATAAATATAAAATTTTCAAATTTAAATATAATATAGTTAATTTTGAAACAAAATATAAAAAATTAATGTTATTAGTTATTTAAAATTATTAAAGAATAAATGTTTTACATGTATAAATTTTATTTTAATAAAAAATTATTAAATATTCACTAAAAAAATTTAAAATTATATTATTTTAATATTAAAATATCAAAAAAAATTAAAATAAAAAAATTGGCCCGCGGGCAGTCTTAAGTCTAATGAGGACCGTTTAGACGTTGACCTGACCAAACCGAGTGTAGTACTAATTCCAGCAAAGTAGATGGAGACAGGTGACAAGGGTCTTCGATCTGATGAAGAAGACCAAAGGGTGAGAAGGACGAAGAGAGTTAAGATGCACAGTAATGATTTGGATAAAGACCGAACTGGAAAAAGTAAAGAAGTACATGTGAATGACGCTGGCACCAATTAATATACACGAAGAAGAAGTTTATGATGTTTCGCAATAAGGGAATGGATTAAAGGTCCATGTTTCTTACAAAAATATGCTGATGGGGGATAATGGGGTTGAAAATGGTTACAGTAGCGAAGAAGAGGAAAATTGGGAAGAGGATTTGGTCTCTGAGGAAGATTTGCTGGAGCATGACAGTGAGACAAACCCTTTATGCCCCTCCATCCAAATTTCCCCTGAAGAAAGAGAGAATCTTTGTAGGCCCTAGAGCAAAGCAATATTCATTAAGCTACTACGAAGGAGAATTGGTTAAGAGTCCTTTATGCAAGATTACACAAACAATGGAACTTGGCATGGAACTCTGAACTAATAGACCTACAGAATGATTTTTTCTTGGTTTGTCTTTATGAGCCAATGGATTATGAACAAGTTATGTATGAGGGACCGTGGATGATTTTTGGTCAATACCTTCACACAAAAAAAAGTATTTGTGGCAAGATAGTAAAAATTAAAATAGAAAAAACATTTAATTTAACAAAAAATAAGTATTTTATTACTAATGAATTAGGAAATAAGAAAAAAATTATATTTATATAATTATTTGATGTAAAAAAATTAAATCAAGAAAAATTGAAGAGCATAAATAAAAAAATTTATATAAACATCTAATTTAAAAAATTACAATCAAATATTTCAAAAAAATTATTTGTGATTTTATGACAAAAAAATATTTATGGATATTTTTATTTTCATTATTGATGACTAATGATTATGGTTTTAAGATTTTAAAGTGTAAATTTACATATAAATTATTTATTTTACTTAGTTTTAAATTTATTTGTAAACAAAAATAATGTATATATATAATTTTTAATTTTTTAATTTATTTATCTGATTCAGTAATTGACTCAGTGATCCGGAGGCCAATCCAAGTTAATAATCAGGCCATTTCCAAAAACATTGCTTAAAATGATTTTTAGAGGGAAAGTTTTTAGCCTGAAAATTTCCCCTTTTTTTCTAGTAGTGAAACCCGAGCTATTTTCACATTCATCTAATATTAAAGAATTTATATTAGTACTATTTTTATTTATATTTTATCAGGCATTAAGTTATAATTTTTCTAATAAAATATATATAATATATTTTCAAGTTTAAAACTGCTAATTTGTTAATATAAAAATAAAAGCGATACTGAATTTTTTGATAATACAAAAATATAGTCAATACTCCTATGAAACACAGCATATATAGGCAGGTTTAATATTCATATGAAGTGTAACATCTTAGAATTCATTTTGCAACCTTTTGAGATAAGAAGAAATTTTGGGTGATCATAAAATATTTTAAAATTT
Source organism: Biancaea sappan (assembly GCA_037074585.1). Classification (NCBI taxonomy): domain Eukaryota; kingdom Viridiplantae; phylum Streptophyta; class Magnoliopsida; order Fabales; family Fabaceae; genus Biancaea; species Biancaea sappan. The sequence continues at coordinate 33,496,726 of CM073499.1, forward strand.
AACAAAAGTGATGAAACAAGCAAAATAGAATGAAGATGTCAACTACCTAGAGAAGGCAAGTCGACTGACCAACTAAAAGGTTAACTGGCAACCTAGCAAGTCGACTGATAGGCATAGCAGTCGACAAGTTGTAACCTGCTTAAAACACCTAAAACAGTCTTTTGGAGGTAGAGCAGTCAAAAATTGTGCTTACAACAGTCGACTAGCTGTACATGTGCTTAAAAAATTTCTTTAACTTTTACACAATTTTTTGCATAAAACTGGCAAGTGGATCCCTGGCTAAAGGTTTTAGCAATGGCTTAAATCGTTACTAAAACTTTCAGTAACAGTTTAAACTGTTGCTGAAAGTGTTTTAAAAAATACTTTTTTTTAGCCACAATTTAAAAACACTTATTTTAACCACAGTTAAAATCGTGGCTATTGGGACTAACACCGTGCTTGCCCCAGCAGCGGAATTGGAGGCGACAAAACTGACGCTTAGATAACGAATGACATCTTATGGTAGAGAATGGTCATTTCGTGCATAAAAAATTAGTATATAAAGGGGTTCCTTGGATCTAATTCAGAACTTATGCAAAAACATGGTGAGGTGACGGGAGAGAGCATTCTGAAGGTAGAAGGTGTTCCTTTCGAGCAGAATACTAGAGGAATCAGATAGGAAAGTCTGCTAGTGTTATTAGGTAAGTTCGAAGAGATTGAGTTTCATAAATTTAACTTGAAATTTTAGTTAAACATTAGAACTTCTTCTTAAACAGAATAAAGGATTTCAGAACAGAAAGAAGAATTAGAGCAGAAGGGTAGCGGTCCATAGGTGTGAGTCAATGAGGAAAAGAGGTAGCTAGCTTCATAAAAACATGTTTTCATTAAATTCTTCATCTCTTCCAAGTTTCTTCTTGTATTGCTACATCTCCATTCTGCTCTGTTTTCCCCAGATTACTGTTTTATTGAATATATATGTATATATATGAATTGATTATCTTGCTTCTGTTTTACTTTCATGTTTATTTATTTTATGCCAAAGAATAGCTTCTTAGGGATTACTTTCATGAAGGAGCTTATGAGCTAAAATTCTAGCTTCATGAAAGTAAACCTATGATGGTAGATTAGCTTCTTGGGCGTAAGTTCCATGATGGATTTTCTTAGCTCAAGAAGTTTTTATTTTTTACTTTATTTTATCTTATTTTATTTCATTTTACGTCATTTAATTTTATTCTATTTAATTTAATTTAATTATATTTTATGTTCTATTTCATTAAAAGAAAGTAAAATTATGGCATGTAAGATGAGCTTGGGGGCCATTCCGATTTCCAGTTGATTTTTAGGATTGGGATTGCAGACCCAATTTTCATGGTTAAAGGTGAGCTTGAGGTGAAGGTATGCACGCCTCACCTCTCACGTTTCTAAGATGAGCTTGGATCGAGGTGCTGCAAAATCCTTTCCATGAAGTTGAGTGATCACCAACTTAATGCTAAAATAAGCATTGGGAATCAGTCCCGCCATAAGTTGAGCTTGCCATAATTTACCTAGTTTTTATAGGAAACTATTTTGAATTACTTGGTTTTATGGACTCCTATCTAGCTTTAAGACATGATCTTTTGAAACGCTATCTATTTTCCATAGTTTCTAAAGTGAACTCTAGAAAAATTAAGATCTGTTTGGTTTGTAAAAATATTTTTTATATTTATTTTCAATTTTTATTTTCTGAAATGTATTTTTTGAAATACTGAAAGCATCTTTTTGGTGTTTTCATATTTGATCTTATTTTAAGAAATATTTTCAAAAAAAATATTTTCATTAAATTCAACTAAACACATTTTTAAGTCTATTTTCTATTTTCAAAAAAAATGAAACAAAAAATGTCCAAATCAAACAGTCTAATATTTTATTTATTTAGAAGAGAAATCTTTTATTATTCCTTTATGTTTTTGTGACTAGAAATGGTGTGAAAACATTCTTTGAAAATATAGCTAGCTACTGAGATAATTGTCTCACAATTGTCCCATGACCATTTTCAAGAATGCACTTAAGGAGCGAATAGGACGGGTGGATTTGGGTTGTTTGCATTACTTTTTTCTGCCTAGACTTAATTGTTGCTAAAAGTTTCAGTAACACAATTTTCTGTTGCTAAAAATTTTAGCAACAGAAAAAACTGTTGCTAAAAGTAGTTTTGCACTCTACCCCGGGCCAGATCTACTAGCTGCTAGAGATTTTATTTGAAAGACTCAGAAATAGTGAACTAGTTACTTAGCTGCTGTATAAACAGAAATGTATTCAAATAATGTATGATTTTTTAGAATTTCCTTTAAATTACACAATAAGAGTACATCATCTTGTTCAGCAAATTAATTGTTTCCTAAGAAAAATTTATAATTTCACCCATAATCAGCATTAAATTACCATTAAAATCCTGAATAGAGACTTCAAAATTTACATATCAATAAACTAAAAAGGACGTTACATGAAGTGTTTAGTATATTGTGTTTTGATCTTGAATTTAACATGTTAAATATTATACGATATTTAAAAAGTTTTTTATTTGATTGCCAATTTATTACATGCCATTGTCGCATGGAAAGAAAATTGTGGCATAAAATTACAGTCTAATAAAGTGATGACAGACCCCATCAATCTCCATTCCCTTTTTATATGTAAGATTGAAGGGAGTATGCATGGGCAAATTTTCAAGTAAGAAGAATCTATGTAGATTTCATTTTTTGTTTGGATAATTTCTTTACTTTTGAAGAAAAAAATATAGGTTAAAAATGATCTTTTGGTCCCTATAGTGTTGCTCATTTTTAATTTGGTCCTTATAGATTGATTTATAATTTGGTCCCTATAATTTTTCATTACATAAAAAAAGTCGTTGCGTTAAAAATTTATCAAATAAAGAGTAGCACAATGGCATTGTAGAGTACGATGTGGCAAGCCAATCAACAGATGTAAGTCGAATTAATTAGCAAGCCAAATCAGCATTTTAAGCCACACATGACTATAATGTCGAAAGTCCAAACTACCCCCTGTCCTTGCCATTTTGTTGTCCCTTTCCCCGATCTTCCCAAACCATAACCGATGCTTTGGTCCCTTTCCTTTGTGCAGATGCATTCACCTTGTTGCAAACTGTTAAGAGTCTTTGTGGGCTCAGTCCAAGTCTACATTTGGAGAGTGTTGGTTGTTAGACTTGATTGAGTGTGTTGAGGTGGCCTTGCACGCAAAATACCTAAGGCAATCTAGCTTTGGGACTTCTTTCCAACACTCCCTCAAGTCTAACTAGCTTGGTCCAATTGGGACTTGCCTTAATTTTTCTATCATGAGCTTCTTTCCTTGAGTCTTAAGAGGCCTGGCGTCTCTTACTTTTCTTTTACCTATCCTCGTACTCTTTTGAACCTCAAAGGCCACATGTTTTCAAATTTTCTTGCTTATTTCTTCTTATTGAGCCTTCTTTCTTCGTGGGCTTCAGGTATTAAGATTTAGACGTCCAACATTTTTTTGCTTGTCTAGGTCTTCCTCACTAGGCCTTTTTTCTTCTTTAGCGTCAAGTCTGGGGTCTCATGTCTTCAACCTTTTTTGTTCCTAGGTCTCTACCTTATTAATAAGAATGGCAATGGGGCAGGGCAGGGTGGGGATCCTTGGGTCTCTTCCATATTTATGGTTCACATTACTATGACTGCTGAACTGTTCAAAATTGAATCTATAACAATTTTGCAGTATAGTAACTCCTCAGGTCGTTCTCACTGTACACACTAATTACTATGGCACTACAACGATAACTCTATACACCTACAGAGAGTTCAATCACAAATATATGAGTTTCAGTAGAAAAACAAGATTTCTTACTAAGTTCTTACTAAATTTTTGCAGTCATAAAATGTACAGTCACTAATTAACTACCGATTAAATTCCGACTAAAAAAATAATTCCTACTATAATGTTTCTACTATATTTCAGTTGCAAAAAAGGGGTACATATATAGCTGAATGTCTTCTAGCCCCAAGTGTTCCCCACCTTCTATTTTTTTCCTTAAATAATTTGTGAAGAGGGAAGCACCCAAGGAGGCCACAAACATGAGTGTGGCGCAAGGGCTACCCCCGGCCACAGTATACTACAATTGTCCTTAGAGTTTTTAAATTTACTTTGTTTATTTTTAGTTTAATTATTTTTTTATTTAATAATAAAAATTTATTATAATTTTTTTGATTAATTTTGTATGTTTTTTTTTCCATTGTTGTAAAACAAATAGCTAAATTTAGAATTTATTTAAAAGTGAATTTGCATATTTATGAATTTTATATGAATTTATTTAAGAGTATAAATTTAGAGAAGATAATTTATCCATGAACAATAAATATCTCAACAATTTTTTATGAATATGTTTTATTTTACAAAGGAGGGAGTTAAATAATTTTAATCCATAACTCTACAATTGTTCCTCAACCATATTTGATTATTAGTTTCATTGAACGATCTTCAAAATGAATCCAGAACATAAGAAATTCATCCCTTCTTGTAAAGACATAACAATAGAATTGATTACGAATGAATAAATTTATTAAAAAACCAAACTTAAAAAAGGAAGAAAATAAATGCAAAGAAGAAAAGAAAACAAAGAATGATGGCATATAGTTGATCTTCAAAATGAACGAATATAAGAAATATAGTGTCATCCTTAGAGGAAAAAAAAAGAAACTGTGAGAAGAGAAGAGTGAGGAGAGAAGATAAAGGAAAAGAATAGAAAGGAGAATACTAGCGCCGAGTCACAGAGCAGAAGAAGAGAGGAAAGAAAATAAGAGAAGTGCAACGGAGGCACACAATATTATATAAACATATTTTCGGGAGAACTAAAATTTTCGAAATGGTACTAAAATATTTTGAGAAACTAAAAACAAAACATAAACTAAGCATTTTTAGGCTCTCACAATCTGGGCTTTAATTATTAAAGAAGCATTTTTGTATTTTATATTATTTGTATGTTATTTATATGTTATTAAATAATCTGTTTTATATTTTATGCTACTTATATGTTTAGAAATGAGGATGAATAGAAGTTGAATCAATTCTATTAAATACTTAATAATAATACTTATAATATAAATATATACTATATTTAAATATATTTATAAATAAGAATAATAAATTGTATTAAATAAACAATTAGTTGCTGTAAAGGAAAAATAAGTTATGTTAATACAAATAAATAACAATTAATTTGTTTAATATAATTTTTTGTTGCCTCAATTTTTTTATTATTTTTTAATATTTTAAGAATATTCCTAATTTTTATTTTTGAATAAATAAATAAATATGAAAATACATCAATTGTAATTAAAAATTGGATATTAAATAAATTTTATATCAATTGCAATTGTTATTAATTAAATTTATTGTGAAAATTAATTTCAATTAAAATTGTGGTAAATTAAATTTATTATTATTAGATGAGTGAAAAATGAAAAAGAATGTTGGGATTTAATGAACAAACTAATTTTAATTAATGTGAATAAAAATGAACTAATTAAAAAATTATTAAATTAATTAATTTGAGTGAAAATTAATTTTTGTTTATGTGAGTGAAATCAAGAAAATTAATTGATGTAACAAAGTGCTTATTTGAGTGAAAATTAATTAATTTGGATGAACTCAGCATATTCTACCTTCTAGTCCGCATCAGTCCTCCCAGTTAACTTTTTTAGATGTCATGACCCTAAGTTAATCGGTGCATGCGGAATTTGTTGTTCCATCCCAAATTGATGCAGGATTCAATTGATATTGTAACATTCAATTATGTGAAAATTTATTAATGGGACTGAGGCACACCACACATTAGGATTGTGCTATATAAGGACATGCGGCTTACAGATGTCCAAAGTTTAATGTGGGCGATAAAGTTGCATGTTGTTCGAACACACACTTTCCAAGTAATACTATCAAAATGTGGTATCGAAAATTACAGTGCCTACATTATGGAACTGGCTACAAGTGGAGGGTCAGAGCAGTGGAAAAATCACCTGAACACTCATGTAGGATCATCAAGTACAATAGAGACCATACATATCTATCAACTATAATGTATCAGGATCACGAAAAGCTAGACTCTAATCTGATAGCCTCTTGTATTACTTCTTTAGTTAAAGAAAATGGTGATTTGGCGATTAGTCAGATAGTAGCTCATAGTATAATTAGTTTCTCAATGTAACTTATGTATGTATGGATGACAGCATACTATTTTGAGTGCCACAGGATGAATGCAAAACTAGCAGCTATATGGGCCTAGTCTGAGAGAGGCACCAACTATATAGCGGATATACCACCAGAAAAATACCTTATGGATATTTTTCAAATTTGTTAAGATGTGTTGACATGAAGGACAAAACATTGTTCGAACTCAAGAGTCATGGTTGTCATATTTTTATGGAATGTTTGCTACCTATCACAATTAGCACATTGCCAAAGCAAGTTTGGAGGTCTCTCTTTGAGATAAGTGAGCCAATTTTTCAAAGATTTGTGTTCAACAACGTTAAAAGTGAATGAGCTAATGCAAATGGAGCACAACATTCTTGTCATTCTTTGCAAGCTAAAAAAATCTTTTTCCCTAGATTTTTTGGCTCATGAAACATCTACTTGTCTAGTGGATCGATTTAGTATCGATAAATGTACCATTTTGAGATGTATTCAATCATTAATTACTTCTACTCTTGTATGTTATTTTAATTCCTAATTATTCAAATATGACAAACTAGTTCCTTTCATTTTTAAAGGCTTTAAACAGAATTAAAAAAATAGTCAAGAATAAATCTCTAGTGGAAGGTTTAATTTATGAAGTATACTTGGCACAATTGTACTTTTGTTCATATTACTTCGAATCACACGAACAAGAATTGGTCAGAATGCCTTTATGACAAGCCAAACGACTATATTAATAATTTTTAACCAAATCAGACATCTCTCCAACAAGAGCATCACTAAATATTTAAATGATAGAGACTATATAATATCTCAATTTTATGTTCTTCTCAATTGTGACGAAGTGAAGTTATATCTTGAATAAGAATACATTGTATTTCCTAATTTTATTACTTAATTTATTAGAAATTAAAATCTAGTATTTTATCTAATGTGTATATATATATATATATATATATATAAAGATAATCATAATGAGCAAATGAAGAAAGACCATGTAATTTGAAATGTAAAAACATTAAACTTAAATTTACTAGAAATTAAAACTTGTTATAATTTAAATTACTTTAAAAAATTTTGAATCAAAATTATATTTGTATTTTATTTTATATATATAAATTTTCATAAATAAATATATATATATATATATTAAATATATTGGGTATATTAAATACATATAGATATATATATATATATTATATATATATATATATATATATATGTATTATTATTATTATTATATATATATATATGTATTATATATATATATATATGTATATATGGCACTATGTGTATGAATTTTTTTATAATATTATTTTTATTTTAAATTTTATCATTTATTATTAATTTTAAATTTTTTTAAATTTTATGAAAGTGTATTTTCTAAAGAATTTTTTTGTAAAGAGACATTAATTCATTTTATTTTGACTAATTTACTTTTATTAAATGGTGGCTGGGTGTGCTTTAAAAAAATTTAAAATTAATAATAAATGATAAAATTGAATTATTTTTTGACAGAATCAAATTTTAAAGAAACACGAATAACAAATAAAATTTAAAATAAAAATAATATTATAAAAAAAAACTAAATACACATATGGTGTAGGGAGACCTTGCGCCATATATATGTATGAAATTTTTTGTTCATATGTGTATGAAATTTTTTTAATAATATTATTTTTATTTTAGATTTTGTTTGTTAATCAGTTTGATTAAAATTTGATTTTTTCAAAAAAATTAATTCAAATTTATCAAATTTTATCATTTATTATTAAAATGAATTAATGTTTCTTGACAAAAATGCTTTAGGAAATACACTTTCATTAAAAAAAAAAACATTAACTGCATGCGGTCTAGTATATAAAAGCAAACATATTTAAAATTACATATATGTTTCTCCTACTGATTTGTAGTTGCTAATTAGTAGGAAAGATATCGCGAGTAAGTGACCTGGACAAGCAATAAGTCCTACAACATTTTAGTAGAAAAACATTAGTATGACAGTCAAAATTTCTTTAAGTAGGGTTCAATCAGAAATTTACAATCAGAATTTGGATTGATTGTTGTAGTGTGGGGTGTGTTAACAAAATTAAATAACATAAAATAATACTAAACTAATAAAACAGTAACCGAAAACAAAGATCATGCAATCAGTCAATGGTTTCACTGAAAATTTAACTATCATAATCGTACTCTTAATTAATTTCTAATCAAATTCTACCATTAAGTTTTCAATCTAAAGTTTCTAAAAAAATCTTCTAGAAGTGAGCTACAACGAATTTTAGCTTGAAAAATCTTCACTAAACTAAAATTAGTTGCAACCCTATAAAGATCAAACTTAAATCATGTACTGCAACCACATACTTATATGTCATCTTTGTCCTACTTGCTATTGCAACTGGTTATAATAGGATTCTTCTCTCAAATATAACCATTAAAACAGAAATTATTTTTGTCCTAGTCTAATCAACGCAAGAACAAACATACAGAAATATGAAATAGAATTAAATCAGAGCACTTATCTGGACAAAGGATTCAACCAGTTCCACCATACGATTGACTACAGAATATGTTTAGCCTTCCATGGAGGCAAACAAAAATTGCGGGCTATGAAAATGCTAAGTATACAATGGGAGAAAAATGAAGTTTGATGCAAAACTAATACAAAATGTGTCTGATGGAATATTATTCTGGTTTTGGATGCCTTCTGGTTTGACTTCTGATATGCTTTTCTGATTTCTGCCATGCTGTTATGCTGCCATTCTGCTGGTCCCTCTCCTGTGCTGTGAAATTTCATAATTATAGAGCTGCAGAATTTTATTTCTTTGGTGCAATAAACTGACAAATGAGGATTGCCAATTTCAGGAAAGTGAGGCAGCAGAAACTTCAGAATTCATGTCAGTGATTCAGATCAACTTTGCAGCCACGGTGGGTCCCATGTCTATGCAGCTTCCATATTCAGATCCTCTGTTAATAGGCAGCGTGCATTTCCTTTTAACAACAGTTACTATCGTTGCTAAAACTTTTGACAACAACAATTTTTTTCGTTGCTAAAAAAAAGGCACGCTACCTGTCCAGCCAGCAGATCCAGTCTCTCAGCTTCCCAACATTAGTCAACATCTTCAGCACCTAGTCAGCAAAATGTTGCCAAGTTTCCATTTCAGCATACAACTCTCTAATTAAATCTGAAAAATACACAAATGGTTGAATTGGTTCTTTAATTAGTGTTTTGAAGAGTACTTTTAATTTGGTTGATAGTTTTTTTTGTTGTTGTTGATAAAATTGCACTTATTTATGCCTTAATCTTTACCTCTAATTATATTACTATATATCCCAAGTTGTTAAAGAAAAAAAAAAGGCAATCGATCTCTTAATTCTATGTGATCCCTTTGCAATAAGCTAAAATATTTTATATTTGGAAAATTAAATTAAGTAAAATTACTAAAATACACTTATTTTTACTTATCATTTTCTTACCATCCTCTAAATCCACTCCAAAGAATCTATGGCCGTTTGGTATACAAATACAGTTTATAACAACATTGAAAAAAATATTTATGTGAAAGTATTGCTACATTAATCTTGTATTGAACAAAAAGGTTCATCGATCTATTCTTTTCTTTGATAAAAGAGTCATTCTTAGAACATTAAAGTAGTAGATAATGAAGTAATTTTAAATCCAAAACTTTTTCTCATTAAAGATTTGCATGATTCATCTCTCTCCTAGGTGTTACTACGAATCATTGGGCAATAAACTTGTGATTTTTTTATATAACACTGTACTTGTCCTACTACAATGGAAATATTTCGAAAAAAGGCTAACAGCCCATTTGGTTCACAAAATAGAGTAGAAATGGAAAGAAAAAAGAAAAAAAAAAGAAAAAGAGAATGGAAAAGAAAAAGAAAAAAGAAAAAAAATTTGTTTGGTATGTTATGAAAAATAAAAAAGAAAAAATATATATTTAGTTTGTATTTTTAAATAAAAGAAAATGAAATATTATGAGATAATTTTACCAAGTTACCCTTAATTTAAAATTGTGTTATGATTGAAAGAAAAAAAAAAAGCTGAAGACCGTTCGTCGTTCTCATCTTCCTCTCCTCTCTCCATCATTCTCGTCTTCCTCTATCTCATCTTTGTTGTTCTCCTCTCGCCTTTCTCCATCATGCTTGCAAATGGAATATTATGGGATAATTTTACCAAGTTACCCTTAATTTAAAATTGTGTTATGATTGAAAGAAAAAAAAAGTTGAAGACCGTTCGTCGTTCTCATCTTCCTCTCCTCTCTCCATCATTCTCGTCTTCCTCTATCTCATCTTCGTTGTTCTCTTCTCGCCTTTCTCCATCATGCTCGCCTCTCTTTATCATTTTTGTCTTCCTCTGTCTTGCCTCTCTCTATCATGCTCGTCTTCGTTGTTCCCCTTCCTCCTGCAAATTGAAAGAATAGACTAAAGCACACAACATTGGTGTTCAAACACCATGACTCTTTTGGGAAATCAAGCAACATTTGAGGACACCACTATAAATTCATTCATTTTTCATAGTAGAAAAGTCGTTTTCCATCACTTCTGGAAGGGAAAAGAGCGAAGGGCAAAATGGAAAACAAGCTCCATTTTTTTTCCAGGATGGAAACTAGTTTTCCATCAAGCATGGCGAACCAAACGTGGGAAGCATAAGGCAGAAGATGGAATTTCATTTCTCCACTAAGGAAAATGACGAACCAACGGCCTTTTAGTGTTATATAAAGAGTACTTTTAATTTGGTTGATAATTCAATTTTGTTTTCAAGAAAATTGCACTTATTTATGCCATGATCTTTACCTCTAATTACTATATATTCCAAGTTGTTAAAAAAAATGGCAATCGATCTCTTATTCTATTGTGATCCCTTTGCAATAAGCTAAAATATTTTCTATTTGGAAAATTAAATTAAGTAAAATTATTAAAATACCCTTCTTTTTACTTACCATTTTCTTACCCCTCCACTAAATCCACTCCAAAAAATCTATGGCTGTTTGGTATACAACTACAGTTTACAACCATTGAAAACAAATATTTATGTGAAAGTATTGCTACATTAATTTTGTATTGAACAAAAAGGTTCATCGATCTATTCTTTTCTTTGATAAAAGAGTCATTCTTAGAACATTCAAGTAGTAGATGATGAAGTAATTCTAAATCCTAAACTTTGTCTAATTAAAGATTTGCATGATTCATCTCTCTCCTTCGTGTTACTACGAATCATTGGGCAATAAGCTCGTGTTTTTTATATAACACTATACTTGTCGTACTACAACGGAAATATTTGGAAAAAGGACTTCATGCAACAAAAAATTTACTATAAAATGACCAATAATATTTAATTTGAAGATTTTTTATGATTCAATATTTGCTAATATCTAACAAACTTCCGTTGGGATAATTTTATTTTAATTGAAACAATGACGAAAATGTAACTATAAAAGTATCATTTATTTTGATCAAACTTTGCATATGACTTTGCCTTTTCTGTTACATTGAGGCTTTTCTTACTAAAGAAACATATATAGTGCATTTTTCTCTAAATATTGCAGCATATTAGGAAGTTCTGGTAGAATTTGAAGAACTAGAACAAGGCTCAATTACAGAAACATAGCTACTAGAAATTGAAGATTGTTTTAAGTAGACAATATTGGAGGCTCAATAGGATTTGGACCAGAAGGAACTTCGTGGCCTATACAAACATGGCCACTAGAAATTGAAGATTGTTTCATAGCAGGCAATATTGGAGGCTCGATTGGATTTGGACCAGAAGGTACTTCGTGATTTAGAGAAACATAGCTACTAGAAATCGAAGATTGTTTCATAGCAGGCAATATTGGAGGCTCGATTGGATTTGGACCAGAAGATACTTCGTGATTTAGAGAAACATAGCTACTAGAAATTGAAGATTGTTTTCCAGTAGACAATATTGGAGGCTCAATAGGATTTGAACCAGAAGGAACTTCGTGGTCTATAGAAACACGGCCACTAGAAATTGAAGATTGTTTCATAACAGGCAATATTGGAGGTTCAATAGGATTTGGACCTGAAGGAACATCATGGTCTAAAAAAGCATAGCCACGAGGCTCAACAAAATTTGTTGTTTCATGCCTTGTTAAACCATCACCAAGAACAAGTGATAGATAGAGGAATGATAGAATGCAAAGCAAATACTTTTTTGATGTTTCCATGGAGTAGGTATCTTATGATTTTGATTTTTAATGCTTAAACAAAAACCCCAATATATATAGGTCTAAGGTGCCAAGAGTTGTTGTACATAATTCATCATAAAAGTCAAAAATATTCTAAAGATGGTAAGAAAGTTTTTGTTTCTGTATTTATAAGAGATATTTAAGAAGTTTTTTGGTAAAGAGAGATCTTTCATTTTATGTTAACTATACAAAATATTCTTGAAATGTCATGTATTTTTTGTGAGAATTCCAAGAACGAGTGAATAGATATTATAAATATATGTATCCCATTGGTTTCATACCTATTAAAGAAACTTCAAAACTATTAAGAAATTTGGAATAACATTAAGAATAATGATATATCATTCAATTTTCTTAGTAATTTTGAAGTTACTTTAATAGGTATGAAATCTTCCTTCTAAATTTTCTTTCTTAAGAGTTAGGTGATACCACCTACGCTGAGTAATGAACTTTTCCTATTAATTATGATTTTTTAGTAAAATTCACATAATTTTATTATAAATCATGATTAAGCTAAATTTTAAATTTTATGCAAAAAGAAAAACAGTTTCTTGATTAAAATATGATTAAAAATAATACTAATTAAATTTTTTGATAATATAATAAATATTTTTAAGAAAGAAAACTACATATGTGTTTAATGTTTGTGTGAAGTATTTAGCATACTGTTTGTGATCATGATTTTAATATTTTAACTCTTATACAATATTTAAAATTTAACAGAAAATATGAATAATATTAGCCATCTGACAAGAAAAATTTAACAAAATGGTTATGCTGCTCAAAATTAAAAAGTTGGAGGAGGTCCTTTGTATCATTTTTTTAATACTCATATAAATAATTAATCTTATATAACATTTGTCTCAAATATTATAGAAGTATTTGAGTTTGTTTTTTATATTTATGCACTACTGAAAATTTTGATATTATTTTGATTATATTATTTCACTTATTATAGCTTTTTATATAAAAATAACATAACTTAATTTTAAATTATTGTCAATTTGAATTTTAAAGTTTAAAAAAATCGCTTGTTTGTCAAAATAAGAATAAATGTAATACTAAATTATTTAGTATTACAAGAGTATAGTGAAATATTTCGCTTCCTAATAATTTTCAGAATAAATCATTGATTTAGCCCTTGAAATCCATTTTAACAAAAAAAGATCATATTGAGACAAATAACATTTTAAAAACTAAATTGAAACGCTAAATCTTTTAGATAATAAATTGAGACAATCATAATCTTTGAAAAACTACATCATTAATTTATTCTAATTTTTAATAAATTGTCAATAAAAGAAATCATGTACATATTTGTACTTATATAATTCTTTTAGAGTAATCTCCCTTTTTTGTCCTTGCAAATGTATTTTGATAACAATTTAGTTATTCAAAGATGGCCACTCACCATTTTAATCCTAGATTTTGAAACCATTATATCAAATGGTCCTTTTGTCTATCAACTTCGTCACAGTAATGAATGAATAGATCATTTTGTATAACGATTTTAAAATTTATAGACTAAAAGGATCAATCAAATCAACATGTTAAGATGTTATTTTACTCTCACATCATTAACACACCAGCACATATTGGTACATATCAGTAGATAATGTTGATCATGACTATAACGACAAATTAGATGGATGAACCATTTTGTGTAATAATTTTAAATTTATGAACTAAAGTGGTCAATAATCATCTTTCAAGAACTAAATCATCATCAATGTACACTTTCAGAGACAAAAGGTGAATTTATTCAATTTTTTATTAACTTAATATATCAAAAACTAATAAATTAATAATATACAGAAAAAAAAAATCTCTCTTCTTCTAGAATAAGTGGGAAGAAAAAAAGGATATGTGCTAGAAATTAATGCTTAGCTAGAAAGAGGGGCTACAATTCTTCATTCTCTCTCTTTTGTACTACACTATACGTATATATATATAGGTAAGCTTACAGTGAATTTAACTAGGGATAGGAACGTGGTTGGACTGGGTAGGGAGTGCTTCTTTGCTCCCCATCCCCGATTCTCAATCCTCGTAACAGGAGAAAATCTTTTCCATATTCATTCCTTATGGGAAGGTGGGAATTTGCGAGGATTCCAAATATAGACAAAAAAATATAAAAGTAAATAAAAATTCATATAGTTAGGAGAAAAACAAATATATTAATAAAATACTTCAACATATAATAAAAATATATTAAGTAGATAATATTAAAATTAAAAGAAAACAAATCTTAGAAACATATTGTATAAAATTTTTGCAAAGGAAAAATAGCATCTTAACGATAATAAAGTTTTCCTCAAGTTTCATAGAAGTGAGATAAAGTTTTAAAATTTTTATTGAAGTTGAAAGTCTATAATTTTGTATTTTTATTTATTTTTAAATTGAAATAAAAAATCACTAAATATCAAGGTTCAGAAAACCGGACCGGTCATTGAACCGGTCGAGGCACCTGTTCAAAGGTCAGTGGTCGGACCGGAATTGAACCGCGGTCGAACCAGTGATAATTAAAATTATTAAAATATTAAAATATATAATTAATATATATTAAAAAATCATAAATAATTAAATATCCCATAAATATAAATATGGAAATTCAATTAAATACTTAATATCTCAACATAAAACAACATCTATCAAGTAAAAGTTTACAATATCATCAAATATACATCGTTAAATTTATTAAATAAAAGCTAACAAATTAGCAAAGATATATAATATCATGGATCATGATCAATATAACAATCATTCATATCAAATACTGGTATGTTAGCATCTCCACCAAGATTGTCACTCTCATCTTCACTAACACTAACGCTAGGTCCAATCTCATTAAAGGATTCTAATAATAGCTATTCTAAGATGTTAAATTCATCATTACCTTTTTTTTTCTTTTGGTCCAAAACTTTCACCTAGGGGTGTTCTTAGTTTCAACTGCTTGAATATTGCTAAGAAAAGGAGTGGGATTAAGTATAAGCAAGGCAAAATTTGGATCAAAAGGTAAAAAAAAAAAAATCAAAAACCGGCTTGAACCGTGACCCGGCCGGTTTTGACCGGTTTTCCCGGTTTAATACCGGTTCGTCCGGTTTTCAACCGGTTTTTAAACTCTACAGTTCAATAGTTATTCCGAACCAGAACCATGGCCGGTTCATCGGTTTTCCGATCTGACCGTCCGGTCCGGTCCGGTTCTCAAATCCTTGCTAAATATGACCTTTTAATTAATACATATATTATTAAATATTAAAACCATGACTGTAATTTATCGAGGCCTTGGACATCCCCGTCCCCAAAAATAGCTTCAAAGAGATTTTTTTTTTCTCCATCCCTAATCCAATAAGAAGAAAATCCCCAAATGCAATTCTCTAAACTCGACATTCCCCACAGGGATTCCCACATATAAAGACCTTTTGTCATCCCTAAGCTTAACCTCTCAAGAAGATAAGTGTTTTTTTTTTTATAATAAGATAAGTTTTTAATCATTAGATCACTTTAACATTTGTGTAAAGTGCTTTTTATTATCATACTAACAAGTTTCAAACTAATCTAACAATAAAAAAAATTTTAAAGTTGAACTCTTTATAAACTTTCCTTGCAAAATAAGCCAAGTTATTTTTCAGATTCACACTCACCAAGGCACAAACATAATCTGCTTTCTTGCCTCTTCACCTTCTTGTTTAATGCCATTTAAGTCCAACTCTCCATAGCATTCTATGTTCTTTAATTTTTATTAGTTTACTAATTTAGTACCTAAAAAGTTATATTATCTTAATTCAATCTTTCGAAAATCAAACCTCACAATTTAATTCTTAAAAGATTGTACTTGTATTAATTTTGCCCCTCTATTTATCAAAGAAACTTATAATAACAAAAAAATTAAAATTTAACAATAATCATATTGCGATTTAGTTAAAAAAAATTGATACAAATGTAGTTATTTATTGGCTAAATTTAGACTTTTTTTAGAAGTAAATTAAAACAATTGTAATATTTCAATACAAAATCTACAATTTACTTCTTTTTGCACACATAATTTTTGGGTTTTAGCCACTAATATTTGGAAACTCGTTGAAGTCTGATTTGTTTAATTCAAGTGGAATCATATTACAAAAGTGTAAAATTCTCATAACTTTAATTTTTTTTATTTACAAGACTTGAACTCAAAAGTTCATTTAGAAAAGTAAATATTAAACTACTTAATCCAACATTCATTAGTTTTTCATACATAACTAAATGCATGCAGTTGTAAAGACTTGTAGGTGCCAATATTTTACAAAAGTTGATATTTTATGTAATATTTAGTTATAACTTGGACCGACTATGATCTTAATTAGATTTGAAATTGAGAAAAGAATACGTGAGAATCTTCATTAATATATTTATCTAGCCTGTTTTTACCATTGTAGACGTGTAAATTTATTTTCTTGTTAAGAAACCAATTAAAATTAAAATTTTACCCAATTTTAATTACTCTTTATGGTACTGTCAAGTTATGTTCAAATTGCATAAATGAACTTGCTTTATTTACTAACGTCTTGTTCTCTTAAAATGATTCAGCTTTCCAAAACTTGCAAAATAGGGAGGCATAGCTGGACCACGAAGTTAAGAATATTTATTGAATTAATTATTGTAGTTTTAGAAAAATTTAATATTTTTTAATTCTAAATACGTAAATTTAACAAAAATTTAAATAAATTACATGATTTTGATAAAAAAAATTAAATTACAGGATAATATATAAATAACAATAAAACTAATTGCTTATAGACCGACAGATGTATTGATTTACAATTCATTAGTTTGATCATGGTCGAATCGATAATAATATATATATATATATTAAAAATATATAATATAATAAATTAATAAACATTTTTATACTTAATCTTAGTAAACTTATATTATTATTATTATTATTATTATTATTATTATTATTGTGTGTGTGGGTGCACGTAATTGCTTTTCTATTTTTTTTCTTATTCTCTTATTTGTTTTTGTGGTAAAAATAATATTATTATGAAAAAATAACTAAGGAGAAAAAAGAAATATAACATGATAGAAAAAATAAACAAGACAAAAATAAAATCAAAGCTTGCTATACCCTATATAGTGTAAGAAATAACTACATTTTGTAAATAGTAAATTTTTTTTGACAAAAATTAGTTCATCAATTTTTAACCGGTTCAACTGGTTTTTGACCAGTTTTTTGGTTAGCCAATTCTTTGAGTCAATCAAACAAAACCAGTGACCAATTCCCTCTGTTCTGATTCTATAATCTATGCTCATAACAAATTTTTTTTTTACCTAATCACGTGGGTTGAGCCAAAACTCGATGATCCAAGGCTTAGACAACTCCGGGTCACTTAGTTGGACCGTTGTGCAAGCGATCCAGCAAAAACCCAGTTGACCAGGTCGGATCTTAGTTAACCCACTGACCTAGCAGCCCAGTCAACCTTTTTTTTTTAATTCTAGTTTTAAAGTTGTTTGAAATTAAACAAAACTATTTTAAGCGTAATTTGAACTGGTCCCTTGCCTCCATGTGTGGTGTGTGCTGTCATCTTTCCACAAGTTGCTTCCTGTTATATTAGAACAAAATATTTTATATATATATACACATATATATACAAAAACTAAAATGTACACATGATATGATAGCAAAACTAAGTAGAAAAACATTTAACTTAACCAAAAAAAAAAAGCATATTATTGCTAATGTATTAGGAGATAAGAAAAAAAGACAATTATATTTATATAATTATTTGATGTAAAAAAATTTAAATCAAGAAAAATTGAAGAACATAAACAAAAAATTGTATATAATCATCTAATATAAAAAATAACTATCAAATATTTTTAAAAAAATTATTTGTAATTTTAATTTTACAATTTATTGATTTAATTACTATAAAAATTATATTATAAATTTATAAAACATAATTAAAAATATTTTTAATATATTTTAATTCAACAGGTTTGACTACAGTTCAACTATGGTTTGACCATTAAACTATGAATCACTTACCTCTCTGATTCAATAATCGGTTTGATTTTTAAAATACTGATTATTATGAATATTTATGATTTTAAAGTTTTAATGTAATGATATATATATATATATTTTTTTTTTTAAAGTTTGACTTTATGTTTGAAGTATTATATATGTTTATGATTTTATAGATATTTGTATTTTAATTATTTATGACTATTACTATAGTTTTAAAATTTTAAAGTGTGAAATTTACATTAAATCATTTATTTTACTTATTTTTAAATTGATTTGTAAACGTGTGTGTATATATATATATATATATTATTTTAAATTTTTTAATTTATTTATCCGATTCAACAGTTGATCTGATGGCCTGACAATTAAACCAATGATCTAATAATCTAAAAGGCAACACGGATTAATGACCGGGTTGAATCCAAAAATATTGCTTATAACTATAAAAATACCAAAAATAACTGCACAAAATCCCGTGTTCTCTTTCACAATGTTGTGGAATTTGAGCATGTCTTGTTGGATTTTATATATTAATCCATAAATGTAGACGAACATACGTCAAATAACTTAATTTTTTTTGGTCGAAAAATTACTTAATGTTGATGGGCCCATATAAATAAAGGCCATACTTTTATTGGGACCCATTTCCATATAGGCCATGTTAGGTCATTAATAAACTATGGACTATTAGTGGGCTTTGTGAATGAACCATCTATAATTAGCAAAACAGCCCATCACAAAGATTCATTGAAAGATAAAGTTTGCGTATATGTCTGTGTGTGTATATATATATATATATATACATATGACGGGTCCCATTGAGATTCATGGAATGGTAAAGTTTGTAATGAGTATAGCTACCTTTTTTTCCCGCAAATAATTTTTATTAGAGGTATTTATTATCGAGACAATATCAAATATTAATTATGAATATTCCTCCTAACAAAAAATTGAATCATAGTTCAAAAATTAGTTCTTTTTGCTAAAGTCAATTCTGGTTAATAAGAATATAGTTACTTTGACAATAAGATTGTCTTAAATACATTAGAGTAATTATTAGTTTAGTCTTTAAAATATTATTTTTTTTAATTTGGTCTTTAAAAGATTATGTATCTAAATTTAGTCTCTAAAAGAATATATCTGTCTCAATTTAGTCACGTTTAATTTGTTGTTAAATTACAAAATTTACTATTATTAAATTTTAAAATTTTCATTGCTAAATATCATTTTTGACAAAAAGAATGATTAAATTAAAATAAACACAATTTTTTTAAAAAAATCAAATTGAGATACTTGATTTTTCAAGGACTAAATTAAGATAACGGTAATTCTTTAGGACTCAAATTAGCAATTTATTCAATATTTAATCAAATAAAATTAGAGAGAAATACAGATAGAGATATGAGGTATTTGGGTGGGATTAGTAAAGCTGTGTCTCACTTCTTGTGTCTATTTTTCTTTTATTTTATCTAATAAAAATCTTTAATTTTGCTTAGCACCGGCTTAATTTCGTACGACAAATTATTATAAGTGAATTAATATTTACACTTTTAAGTACTTATAAATATTTATTTCATTCAGTGAATGCTCAGAAGGCACCTCTATTTTTGTATTTGGAAGTGAACCTATTATATATATATATATATATATATATATATATATATATATATATATATATATATATATAATGACAACAAGACTAAGGATTCAATTTACCGACTTTATCTTAATTTATACTTGTTTTAGTATTTCAATATTTACAGGCTACATCATCACACTTCCTAAATGCTATTGCTCTTAATGGAAACTTCTAATTGTGGGGTGTCAAACAAAAACCGATATAATATTAAATATTTACAGTATAGTCTTCTTTTTTTTAATTGAACTTTGAACCATATGTATTTAAAAATTTATTACGCCTTAATTAATCGAGTTGATGAATTCATAGAATTATAAAGTTTTGTCATTATTTATTTTTTTTATTCACAAGATTCGAATATTTATAAGATTTTATTTAAAAAAATAAGTATCAAACTATTTAAATTAATAAATAATGATTTATTAAAAATATAGTTGATAATAATGATGATGATGATAATTAATTGCATGAATTTGTGGTTTTCTTTGTTCTCATGGATGTTTCTTTTTAGAGTGAAATATGGAGACTTGATTGAGAGGAACCACTGAATTATTGTGAAGAGTGTTCAAAGCCATTTAAGACATTGGGACCCCTTCATCGTCTTCAGTCAATTTCACTAGTGAACCAAGTTAAAGTGAAAGAAAAATAAAGGCCTGTATATGCCTCACTCATTTTAACTTTATTCCATATGTATACCATGTTCAATCACTATCTCTATTCTCTAAAGGATATATCACAAAAAAAAAAAAAAAACAGTGGGGTTCAGTTAAGAATTGTAGGAGCAATAGCAAGTTATTGGGTTAATTGGTTTAAGAAATTTAGATTATGTTTTTGTATTTTCAATTTTTTTTAAATTAGTAGTTTTACTTGGTGATAATTTTTTTCAAAGAATATCACTTAATTTTCAGTGGTTATAATATCTTTTTTCAAGGACCAAAAGTCATTAAAAGTAATTTCTTGAGTTAAACTTTTTTGTGTTGGGGGGGGGGGGGGAGGGGGTTAGAAACACCTAATATCTAAAAATTTATTAGACTTTAATTAATTTGGTTTGAGTGTTAATTTTTTTCATTCACAAAACTTAAACTCAAATCTTTGTTTTAGAGGGATAAATGTGGAATCAGTTGAACTTACCATCAATGATGAGTTAAACTTCTATTTATTGCTCGAAATACTAGACGTATCTCTTAGCGTTAGAAACTCATTTTCTTCTACTTTTGAGTTTATTTGTATCTTTTTTTTTCTCTTTCATGAGAGTTTTTCTTTTTCTTGGTTAGGTTTTTGTTTCCTAAAGTTTGCAACTTACATCTCTAGATCTGAAAATTTTATCCAAATCATACTTTGAATATTTATGCTCATAAATTCTTCCAAAGAAGAGAGAGAGAATAGATGTATTATTTCAACTTCCATGTCTTCTAAATGGATGGTAATAATATTTTATAGCTTTAGATTGTTATTTTCATGGAGTGTGTTACTCTGAATTTTGTATTATTTTATCAAAAGTTCAAACCTAATCATTAAATATTTTTGTTATATGAGCCTTATATCCTATTTTGTATTCTTAACTTAATTAGTGTCATTTAATGGAATTTTTATTTGACCAAAAAAACCTCGACACCACCTGAACAGTATTTTTGAAATAATATTATCCTTATTATTATATAATTAACAAAAACATTTATAGAAAGACTCAACACTTCTCCAACAAAATTAAATATTTCTTTGTTCTGTTTATACATAATTAACTATGAAAACAATTAAAAAATTAAAGATATTTTTCTGATGTATACGTTACTTTCCAATTTGAGGACCAATATTGTATTCTCCTTATTATTAATCAACAATATAAAAAAAATTTAAAAAAAACAGTTTTTAGTTCAAGTAATTTTATAAAAAGTTTAAATTTTGACAAAAATATACTTCATATCCCTAACGTTCACACCAAGTTTCATTTATATTCATAAATTTTTTTTATCAAATATGTCTCACATGTTTTTTTTCAAATATGCCCTTTTTTTATATCGTTAAAGATAGTGACAAAAAATGTTGACTGGATGGTTCACATAGCACATATTACTTGCCACGTCATTTGTCACGTGAACTTATACCCAAAATTTCATAAATGCCCCTAAACCATATAACATTCATATGGAAATTAATTTGCATTCAGAAATTGAAATCTGAGCACTCAGACTACGTTGTGTCGAGCTATCGTCCCTCTTGTTCGACAACCGACTTCAACAACAACAGTGAGAGTGACGGGGACTGCAGGAAGGACAATGGCAACAGCGATTATGTAATTTCGTTCATTCCTCTTTGATTCCTATGTCTTAAGTCCTCCCAAACAGCCCCAAACCAAAAGGAAAAGAGAGATTGAAAGAAGGGAGAGACTTGTCTAAAACAAAGCATAGCGAGGAAGGAGAAATATAGAACCCTTTTTAAGTTATGAAACATAACGTGGTTTTATTTTATTTTTTCTTTTTACTCTAGTCCTTTTTAAGTTTTGCTTTGGTCCTTCTGATTTATTTTATTTTCCATCTAAGTAAATTATACTTCCATTAGTCTATGTTTTTCTTTGAGAAACATAGAACATTTCTTTTACTCTTTGTACGTTGCAATAAACAAAGACAGAAGATCTCTCTCTCGGTCCATCACTATCTTGTGTTCTCCTCTATTTTTCTCCCTTCTTTTCTCTCTCACTCGAAGGATCTATTTCTCTCTCCAACCCTCTCTGCGTCTCATCTTGTCTCTCTTTGTCCTTGACTCCCTCAATTTTGACTCTCTCTAGGCTCACTTCCTCTCTCAACTCACTCTACCCATGTGTGTGCATGTTGCCCTATTTCGAGACCCAAAAACAGGGGTGAGATGTTGTAAGTGTGGCGAGGGAATGTGTGTAGTTAGAGAGGAATATATGAGGCTTTTTCAAAAATGAGTGAATTGCTGAGAGAAATTAGGAAATGGAGGAGAGGAATATGGTGTGTGTTTGTGTGTAGACATGGCGGAGAGAATGGAACTAAGGGAGAGATGGAGAGTATATATAAAGTAGAATTGAGATGTGAGAGAGAGAGAGAGAGAGAGAGAGAGAGAGAGAGAGAGAGAGAGAGAGAGAGAGAGAGAGAGAGAGAGAGAGAGAGAGAGAGAGAGAGAGAGAGAGAGAGAGAGAGAGCAGACTGATATTAGAGAACAAATTGATATTAGAGAACACGACAAAGAGAGAGAAGGATGAAATTTTTTTTAATTATTATTAAGGGTATTTTTATAATTTTAGGTTATGGGTTAACGTGGCAAATAATATGGCAGGTGATATGTGCCACATGGACTGCTCAGTCAACATTTTTCCTTAATATATTTAACTTCATAAAAAATAATTTATTTGAAAAAAGAAAATATGTAGGACATATTTAACAAAAAATATGTGGGACATATTTAACAAAAAATATGTGGGACATATTTGACAAAAATTATGTTAGGAGCATAAATAAAACTCGATGTAAATATTACGGATATGAAATATATTTTTATCTTTTTAAGAAGTTGAGTTATTTATTATATATATATATATATACACGTGAGAAGAGGAAACACTTGTCACGAGAGTGTGCAAGTGTTGCACCGTAGAAGCATGAAGATCATAATTTCAAAAGCTTCCTGTCTCTAATCTTAAGTACTTTTGGATAGGAGATCTGAGGTAGTGTGTATAGACAGAACACAGTTGGATGGGTGTTATAAATACTGTAGGTTGAATTAGTTTTGAGACATAATAAATTATTTTTTTAAAGAATTTATGTATTTATATTAGAAATTTATAGATAAACACTTTCATGATACAACAAAATTTTTAGAAACATTTTTTTTGGATACTTTCTATCTCTCTAGAATATTTGTGTGTATATATATATATATATATATATAGGCCTCAATAATTATAATTATTTAATTTTTAAGAGACACATTAATTAAATAATTGTATCTTTCTAATTTCTAATAATCACATTAGTTTCAACAATTGTATTTATTCAATTTTCAAAAAAAACACATTAGTTCAAATAATTTCAACTTACACAACAATTTGAATTATTTAAAATATAAAAATTTTAACTAACACATCAATTCAAGCTAACACATATAAAATAAAAATAATTAGACAAAATTTTAATTCTACGTAATATTACAAATTATATAACAAATGACAGTTTGCCTATATTGTTTGACCGCATCTTAAGAGATTAGTCACTCACCGTCCGAATGTGGAGATATTATTTTCTAACCCCCCAAAAAACAACTTCTGGATAGGAACGTGACCTCCATCCTCCATCTCCATTAAAGCCACTTGTGGTTTTATTAAATGTATAGAGAATAATCTAGATAACGAATTTTAATTAAATTTTTCTCCGGCCTTACATTATTACAAGTAAATTATATATATTTATTCATTAACAAAATAATATATATTATATATAAATAATTTCTTTAATTTAAAAAATTTCATTACGAGTTTGACAAAATTTTATTGTGGCTAATTGGATGTGAAATTTTTTTAGATGTGCCTTCTAATTTAGTATTATTTAATATAGATAAAATTTTGTTGGGTGACTAAATTTGACCGATTCAACAATTCACTAGTTTTTAGGCATATTCAAAGAATTTGAGACAGAATTAAAGACGAAAAAATTCGTCTCTAATTCTGAGATAGAATTTCTTTTATATTTCAAGTTTGTTTGCGATACTAAGATTATAGACAAAATATTTTTCATCTTTGAATCGGTCTTTGAACAATTAGAGACAAATTTTTACATCTCTTATCTTTGATTTTCTTGTAGTGCAACATATAATCTCTCTTGAGTTACCATTTTTTCTCTGCACTTTGCTTATCACCAATTTAAGTATCGAAAGTACAAACGAGATCTTTTCCCTTGTTTACATTGCTTGTAGATCTTATCGAATAATTTAACTCGTTAATTTGATGAGCCAATCACTCCAATAATCTTCAACTCATCATAACACATTAAATAGTTTTTAAGGGACTTGACATGTGCATGTAATACCTTTATTCAAAAATAACAATCTATCAAAAAAAATATCTCCTTGATTATGGGAAGATTGATTGGAAAATGGAAAAGTCGCTTCATATATTATGCTTCATCATGACTCAATGGTCATGCATCATCCATATTCCATAATTTGCTTCCTATCAGATTTTGTTTAGGATGACAACTTTTTCTGTTTGGACTTTGGAGGATTTTATAGAGTAGGGGTATGGTTTTTTCCTTTTTTTTTTTTAATCACGCAAGAGCAGGAATACAAGTATGCTTTTTAAAAAATTACTCAACTTTGATCAAATTTTATTTAATCTTGAAAAAAAAAATTAAAAACATGAATATTCTCGCAAGTTTTCATGTCCCAGTTAAAAATGAAATTAAAAATTTATTTCCCACAACTAAAAATGAGGAAAAAAAATTAATATTTTGAAGTCATGGAGATAAGGAACAATAAAGGATGATTTGTGCTGCCTGGTCCCCTTTTCCCATTTAACAGTAAATATTGGCTTATTTCTCAAAAAATTATAGTTATATCAATTTGAAGCATTTTAATTTAATTATTAAAAAATTATATTTATCTCAATTTTATTCCTCTTCTGTCAAAGAAAAGTTTTGGCAACCACTTTTTTAAAATTTATTTGGTTTGAAATAGAATATCTTGTGTTACAACTTATTTGATTCAAGTCAAGCCCGAGTCAAATCATAAAGCGTAAATTTTTTTAGCATTGATTTTTTTCATTCAAAAGACTCGAACCTAATATTTTATATAAAGAGACATATATTAAACCACTTAAACCAACTAATATTCATTATATACATTTAGGCATAGCTTAACTAAAATATTGAGAGTAGTTGCTTCTCACAATCTTGGCTCAGGGAAGGATAAGGAAAAGCCCTAACAACATATTTAAAATTTGATAACAATAGATTTAACAATTTAACAACAAAAATATGAGAGATGAGGTCTACTAAGGGGGGACCTTTTTTTTAAAAATAAAAAAATTTAGATTTAAGTACATATCTAATTATTGAAATATTGTCTTTGAATCTGAATACTAAATAATTAATATTATTTGTTATTTTATCATTCATACCATGGTTGTTAAACTCTCAAGTTAACTCTTGAACTTGTTCGAATTTGTGAGTTTAGGTCTCCAAATCAAGTAAACTTGGTTCTAGAATCAAAACTTGGTGCAAACTCATTCAAACTCGCTGAGTTTATATCAAGTCGACCAAGTTGGATCAGTAATGGTCCAAAATTATTTTTTTGTTTTTCTAGTACCTAGCCCAAATAAAAACAGAGTCACCCATATCCAAAACTCATAATTGTGTTGTATGAACACCTTTTGAGTTCAATTGATATTTTACTTTACTTTATTAATTTGTGTTTTGTATAGAATGTCAATTAAAGCTGTCAAAATGGGCTAAACCAACTTGTTTCGAATTAGTTCCGAAACATACTAAGTCGAGTTAGTTTATTTTTAAATGTGCCAGCATAATGATGGCCTGGCCCTCCATGTGCATGCTGGTGAGTCAAATGAGCCAACCCATAGCTTTTATTTTTTAAATTATTTTTTGTTTTTTCTTTAAATGAAAAAAATAAAGAACATAGTCCATTTTCTTTTTTAAAAAAAGAGAGAAATATATGAATTTAGAGATTTAGAATAAAAAAGAAACCTAAAAAATGAATTATTATTTCTCTTTTGTTGAATTATTCTTTCTCTTTTTTCTTTAGTATTATCTTTTTTATTAATTAAGATCAAATGATTACAAAAATTTGATATGAAATTATCTTCAAATAATATCTCTTAATCTCGGCCCAGTCTTAAACGGGCTGACCAAAAGCAAGCCTAACCCATCCAAAAAAGTGGGTTAGTTGAGTCCTGTGTTGACAGGTCTAGAATCAATTGAATCTAAGAAGAGCAATAATGTAATATTACAATAATTGAAATAAAGTAATTTTATATTAATTATAAACTAAGATATTGTTTATGTGTTAGTAGCCTATTGAATGGAAAAGAGACATATGTAAACTTTTATGATTTTATTTTTCGAGTTTACCTCCTTTGTCGAGTTTAACTCTTGAGTTTGACAATCTTGATCCATACTGATAAAAATACATATCAGTAAAAAATGTATTTAGAGCAAATAAGTATTAAAAGAATTAAAAAAATGCACTTAATAAACCAATACATATTAAAAAAAAAATCAAATCTAGACCATATGTGCAATGATACGGCCTACGCATGAATCTCACTAAACCCTAATTTTAATCCTAACTTTTTTCGAAGAATTATTATTAGATTGATAAATCTGTGCAGATACATGTCTCTAATTTAATGCCCACGGTGAAAGAATACAACGTGGATTGTCCATGTTCTCATACGGGTTATCAAATCCAATAACATCACCATCCCTATGGACAATGACTACCATAATTGAGCCTCATATTTAGATTACCCAATAATTAATCTCACTCATTGAACTTCATTTGTGTTCAAATTAGGCTTCAACATTTAAATTCTCTTTGTTTTTAAAAAATCATAATGGTGTCAATTATAAAAAGAAAAAAAAATCTGGTATAGTTCCATATATTTATTATTGTTATGAAGCTTTTCAATTAGAATATGACAAATATATAATTTTTTAATCAAAATATCATAAATATATAATGTTTAATCAAATTTTTTAATTAGAACATAACAAATGTATGCTTTATTTTTAGGTCTTGTCCTTAAAAAATGCATCCACCTGCATTTAGAAAAATAAATAAATGCAATTTGTTAAATAAGTATTGAGTCTCGCATATGTATAATAATACTCTCAATATAATTAAAAAGAAAAATACTAACAAATTTCAACACAATCAGGTTGTGGCTGTAGACCAAGCTTTCATTCATTAATTTGTTTTCATACAATACAGTGTTGTCATCTATCTTCGGAATTGCATTATTCTTGATAGTTTGATAGTTGTAAATTTATTTTTATCTCTTATGTGGGGTTTATTTCCCTCTAAAAGTAAAGAATTTTAATGTCCCTTTAAGAAATAATTTCAAGACTCTTATACTTGTGAAAATTTCTTTGGTTTGGTTGTAATCAGCACTAAGAACAGTGTCGAAATTTTCATCCTAAAGAATAGATCAAGAGATTTTTTTATTTTATTTTGGTAGTTAGATCAGTACTCTCAAGTCTCAACAAAGTTATAAATGTTATTTGCATTCCTTTTCTTAATCCCAGTCTGGTTTGTACCAGAGACAAAAAAACTTTTACCTTAATTGCTGGTGTTTGACTTTATTTTTTTTAAAAGGAAATATTTCTTTAAGATGAAGGCTTTTATTAGAAATTAGTGTTATGACTCGTACGATACACAATTAAATTATAACTTTAAAAAGTTTTGTAACTTATAAAAATAATAATAATTACAATTGATTTATATAAAACTTATGAGTTATAACATATACTTTTTAAACGTAAATAACTAAATATTTTGAATTTATTTATTAGTTTCATAATCAAATTTATTTTACCTACTCTAATTTGATTTGAATTGATTCATTTATTTAATAGAATAAATTTAAATAAATAAAATAGGTAAATTAATTAATTTGTTAATTTGTAAATTATTTATTATTTGTTATAAATTATTTGTTGCATAAATCAGTGATTGATTAAATATTGATTTCATATTTACTTTTGAATACGTCTTTTTTTGTTTCAATCGAAACTATAGAAGAAAAATATTAAAAGTTGCTGTTACATTTGAACTGAATCTTTAAGCCTCAGATTTCTTCTTTCAAGAATTTGATTTTTATCTATTTCTTCAATCAAATGATAATAATTTAAGGATTTATATCTCAAACTTTAATTTCTATTAAATTAAGAATTATTTTGGAAATAAATCAAAATAAAGTCAAGCAAAACAAATTTTTTAATTCACATATCAATTCTATAATCAAATTTATTTTACCTACTAAAAAATCTTCTAAAATACTACAGTTGTCAGCTAATAAAAGTAATTATTTTTTTAATTTCAATTCAAATCATTTAAATCAAATAATTAATACTATGCCAGGTACTGTGCCTATTATTTTTTTTGATATATTGTTAGGATACTGTGCCAGGTACTGGCACTTGGTATGATGTTTGGATATTGTGCTGGGTACTGGCACTTGGTATAATGGTTGATTTTGTATGGGGTACTAGCACATGTGGAGGCTTTCGAAGGCATAAGGATGAGGTTAGGTATGTATATTGGATATATGCATATCTTTGGCACTTAAGCCAAGATGGGACATAAGTTTAGGGTTATTTATCATTATATTGTGGAAGATATAAAGATGGGGGATAATTTATTTATAATCTTTTAGTTTGCTCAGATATTACTCTGTATATTACATTCTTGGTATATGGCTATGATTGTTATTGGAAATAGTATTTTTATCCGCCCTAATGGTAAATGATTGTAGGACAAATTTATACAATGTAAGTGTGGATGATTTTTCCATTTTATTTAGTGAAATTTCCACTTCATTATGGCAAGGGACTCTACAAATTCTTTAATTAAAATAGAAATGTGGAAATGGTGTATCTTGGTAAGATGCTTATACTTGGCATTTGTAAGGATGAGATCTGCGAAAATGATAGTACTGGGAAGCTAATGTCATGTGAGTTGGTAGAAATAGATCGTGAATGGTAAGTGCAGATTCTAGGTATTGATATGCGTACTATAATGGCATTATTGTATTGACTTTCGATACATTGTTGCTACATATATTTATGAGTTATGAAGAATTTGTAGGGTTCTTCATGGGGTGTTTGTGTACACCTTTTGGTTATAATTACTTGATTTTGATGTCTTTACTTGTTTTTAGGTTCATATGGATGTTTGGTTATGCTAATTAGAGTTTACTTGTGAGTCGTGTGGACTAGATTTACCCCTTCATAGTTTCAGGATCTAGAGAAGTTCGATTCGACAGTTCGAGTAGTGATGATTCGGTAAGGTATTTGTCTTTTATTTTCTATGTTAATATTTAGTATTACTCTGTAATCAGATAGGCCACCTAGATTTTATATATACCTTGTTTAGGTTAGTTGGTGAAATAGTAGGCTTGCGGCAGCATATTGACATGTCGTCTGCACCTTGTGATGTGACAGATTACAAAGTAGGAAGGGGTGCCAAGGCTATATAAAGGAGCAAAGGCCTTAGTTTATAAGTGCATCAATACAAGAACATTAACTTGTATTAAGTTTTCTCTTGTACTCTTGTTTTAGGTAATGAGAAATGTATTTTAAATACATGCTTGAGAGTGTAGGTGTATTGGGGTGACGGGTATTTGAGAGAAATTTTTATGTGTTGTAGAAATTTTCACGTAGTATTTTTCTTTGGTTGTCTTTGACAACGGTTGTGGTTTTTTTCTCCAGTTTTGGAGTTTCCACATTATTCGCTTGTGTTGTGATTGTGTTTTTGTTCTATTTTATTTCTCTGGTTTATTTGTAACAAGGTAATTTTCAAGGGGAAAATGGAGTTTTTCCCAACACAAGCTTCTTCAACTTTCCAAGCTTCCATAGACTACTGTCAAGTCAGTCTCATCTCTCTCTCTCTCTCTCTCTCTCTCTCTCTCTCTCTCTCTCTCTCTCTCTCTCTCTCTCTCTCTCCCTCCCTAAATTTTTTTTAATTAAAACTTTGAATGATTCTCCATTCTGTCTCTCTCTCCCCCCCTCTCTTTGCTAGTATTTATCAAACTTTTGTTGGGATAATTTTTTTTGACTCAAATAATAACAAAAATGTAATTAAAAACGGGTCATTATTTTGATCAAACCTAGCATACGATCTTTCCTTTTATGTCACATTGAAGACTTTCTTATTAAATAAACATAGTACATATTGTTATCCAAATATTGCAGCATAGGGCATATCTGGTAGAATTTGAAGAACAAGAAACAAGTCTCCACATCTCATGCTTGTTTTAAATTGTAGACAGTATAGAGCAGGCTTAAATAGATCTGGACGGGAAATAGCTTTTCTTTGTGATCACATGGTTAAAGAGCTATATAGTTACAAGAAATTAGAAGAGGTCTTTATGATAGGCAATATTGGAGGCTGTATTGAAATTGGACCAGAAGGAACTTCATGGTTTATAGAAACATAGCTACCAGAAGCAGAAGATTGTGTCCCAGCAGGCAAGACTGGAGGCTCATTTGGATTTGGACCAGAAAGAATTAAGCAGTCTAAAAGTTGAAGATTGTTTCTAAGGAGGCACTATTGGAGTCTCAGGGACTTCGCGGTTTATAGAAACATGGCTATCAAAAGTTAAAGATTGTTTCCCAATAGGTAACACTGGAGGCTCAATTGGATTTGGACAAAAGGGACTTCATGCTTTATAGAAACATAGCTACCAAAAGTTGAAGATTGTGTCCCAGCAGGAAATATGGGAGGCTCATATATATTTAGACTAGAAAGGACTAAACGGTTTAAAGAAGCATGACCACTCAAAGTTGAAGATTGTTTCCTAGGAGGCACTATCGAAGGTTCAGGGACTTCGCAGTTTATAGAAACGTGGCTTTCAAAAGTTGAAGATTGTTTCCCAATGGGCAAAATTGGAGGCTCAATTGGATTTGGACCGGAAGGGACTTCATGGTTTATAGAAACATAGCTACCAAAAGTCGTAGATTGTGTCCTAGCATGCAATACTGGAGGCTCATATGGATTTGGACCATAAGGGATTTGTCGTTTGATTACATGGCTGAATTCAACAAAATTTGCTGCTTCATGCCTTGGTAATAGATAGAGGACAAATAGAATGCAAAGCAAATACTTTTTAGATGTTTCCATAGAGTAGGTATCTTATGATTTTTGATAAGTGATTAAACAATAAACCCCAATATATAAAGGTCCAAGGTATCAAGTTGTTGTACATTATTCATCAACAATTATATTTATTCAATTTTCAAGAGTCACATTAATTAAATAGTTGTATTTTTTTAATTTTCAATAAATACATTAGTTTAAATTATTATGTGTATTCAATTTTTAACACGTTTCAGTTTACTCGTCTAGAAACTTAACAAAAATCCTTGATGATTTCAATTTTCATAAAGGCTGCAAGAATTTGAAACTAATTAATTATGGCAGATTTTTTTTTTAATATGTTACTAGTTAATGTCATCATATATGTATTTTTTTCCTTCCGAAGAAGTGTTTTATACAGGGTGCATTTAATTTGGTTGGTAATTCCAAAGTGATTAAAAAAAATTTTGGCACAAAATTGCAGTTATTAATTATACCTTGATATTTTCCTCTTTATGTATTGATCCCATTGCAAGAGGCTTTAATCTTTTAAATTTAGAAAATTAGAATAAGTTAAATTACTAAAATACCCTTCTCTTTACTTAACATTTTTAACCCTTCTCTAATAACCCTCCGAATAATCTACTGCCAAAGTTTGGTATATTGTTATAGTTAACCATCATTGAGAAAATATTCATGTCAAAGTATTGCTAATTAATTTTTTATTGAAAATAAACAATCATCTATTCTTCTTTCTTTGATAAAAGGGTCATTCTTTGGCATTAAAGTGGTAGATATTTGAGTCATGGTTTTAAATCACGGTTACAGTTGCGGTTGCGGGTTTTATTATTGTGGGTGTTATGGATGCTGTAATGCGATTATGGTCATTGTGACTATGAATATTTTTTGAGTTGTACAAAATACACAATATATATATATATATATAATTATTATAACTCTTAATCTTAAATATATAACATTATATCTAATATCTATATTAATTCAATAAATATATATTTTATAAAAATTTCAAACATATTATTCCTCTTCCTTCTTTAATATATTTTTCATTTCCCTCAACTTTCTTTACAATTTTTTCTTCCCTAATATTTCTTTTCCAAAATTTCCCTCTTAACTTTTCAATTTCTTCTCTAATTTTCCTCCATGCATTTTACCAAATACCAAATGTTGGTTCCTCTCTTTTCTAAAATGCCCAACCTTAATTCCATCTTCTAACTAGATTTGTAATGTTGCAATTTTAATATTATTTTTCTATTACTTTAATAGAAAATTTAAAATGATCAAAATTTTTATAATATCAAATATTAAGTTATCTAATTAAATATGATATAACATATTCAAAATTGAAAGTCAATTGAAAATTTTAAACATGATATAACATATTCATAATTAAGTTATCGAATTAATTAGTTAAATATGATATGACATATTCAAAATATGATGTAACTCTAAAATTCTCACCGTAAATTTTTAAAATAATTGAAATTTAAATATGATATAACATAATGACAATTAAACCAACAGCATGAATCTCTCCAAGATTCAGGCTCTTGGTTCCAGCTAGTATCGAAAAAAAAAAAAAGACCGTAGCCCATGGGTCAGACTGGGACTATCCGTAAATAAATGATCTTGGGTTAATCAATTTAGACTCGTTTAAAAATAAACCTAAACGACCCATGGGATTGGCCTTTTTTTTTTTTTGAAAAGTATATTTTTTAGTATAAATAATCTCACTTTATCATATTTCTATATTTAATAACTTTATATTCAATAAATATAGTAAATTTGGATATAAAAACTTTTGTAATTTTTTTAAAATAAATATAAAATTTTCAAATTTAAATATAATATAGTTAATTTTGAAACAAAATATAAAAAATTAATGTTATTAGTTATTTAAAATTATTAAAGAATAAATGTTTTACATGTATAAATTTTATTTTAATAAAAAATTATTAAATATTCACTAAAAAAATTTAAAATTATATTATTTTAATATTAAAATATCAAAAAAAATTAAAATAAAAAAATTGGCCCGCGGGCAGTCTTAAGTCTAATGAGGACCGTTTAGACGTTGACCTGACCAAACCGAGTGTAGTACTAATTCCAGCAAAGTAGATGGAGACAGGTGACAAGGGTCTTCGATCTGATGAAGAAGACCAAAGGGTGAGAAGGACGAAGAGAGTTAAGATGCACAGTAATGATTTGGATAAAGACCGAACTGGAAAAAGTAAAGAAGTACATGTGAATGACGCTGGCACCAATTAATATACACGAAGAAGAAGTTTATGATGTTTCGCAATAAGGGAATGGATTAAAGGTCCATGTTTCTTACAAAAATATGCTGATGGGGGATAATGGGGTTGAAAATGGTTACAGTAGCGAAGAAGAGGAAAATTGGGAAGAGGATTTGGTCTCTGAGGAAGATTTGCTGGAGCATGACAGTGAGACAAACCCTTTATGCCCCTCCATCCAAATTTCCCCTGAAGAAAGAGAGAATCTTTGTAGGCCCTAGAGCAAAGCAATATTCATTAAGCTACTACGAAGGAGAATTGGTTAAGAGTCCTTTATGCAAGATTACACAAACAATGGAACTTGGCATGGAACTCTGAACTAATAGACCTACAGAATGATTTTTTCTTGGTTTGTCTTTATGAGCCAATGGATTATGAACAAGTTATGTATGAGGGACCGTGGATGATTTTTGGTCAATACCTTCACACAAAAAAAAGTATTTGTGGCAAGATAGTAAAAATTAAAATAGAAAAAACATTTAATTTAACAAAAAATAAGTATTTTATTACTAATGAATTAGGAAATAAGAAAAAAATTATATTTATATAATTATTTGATGTAAAAAAATTAAATCAAGAAAAATTGAAGAGCATAAATAAAAAAATTTATATAAACATCTAATTTAAAAAATTACAATCAAATATTTCAAAAAAATTATTTGTGATTTTATGACAAAAAAATATTTATGGATATTTTTATTTTCATTATTGATGACTAATGATTATGGTTTTAAGATTTTAAAGTGTAAATTTACATATAAATTATTTATTTTACTTAGTTTTAAATTTATTTGTAAACAAAAATAATGTATATATATAATTTTTAATTTTTTAATTTATTTATCTGATTCAGTAATTGACTCAGTGATCCGGAGGCCAATCCAAGTTAATAATCAGGCCATTTCCAAAAACATTGCTTAAAATGATTTTTAGAGGGAAAGTTTTTAGCCTGAAAATTTCCCCTTTTTTTCTAGTAGTGAAACCCGAGCTATTTTCACATTCATCTAATATTAAAGAATTTATATTAGTACTATTTTTATTTATATTTTATCAGGCATTAAGTTATAATTTTTCTAATAAAATATATATAATATATTTTCAAGTTTAAAACTGCTAATTTGTTAATATAAAAATAAAAGCGATACTGAATTTTTTGATAATACAAAAATATAGTCAATACTCCTATGAAACACAGCATATATAGGCAGGTTTAATATTCATATGAAGTGTAACATCTTAGAATTCATTTTGCAACCTTTTGAGATAAGAAGAAATTTTGGGTGATCATAAAATATTTTAAAATTTAACAAAAGTGATGAAACAAGCAAAATAGAATGAAGATGTCAACTACCTAGAGAAGGCAAGTCGACTGACCAACTAAAAGGTTAACTGGCAACCTAGCAAGTCGACTGATAGGCATAGCAGTCGACAAGTTGTAACCTGCTTAAAACACCTAAAACAGTCTTTTGGAGGTAGAGCAGTCAAAAATTGTGCTTACAACAGTCGACTAGCTGTACATGTGCTTAAAAAATTTCTTTAACTTTTACACAATTTTTTGCATAAAACTGGCAAGTGGATCCCTGGCTAAAGGTTTTAGCAATGGCTTAAATCGTTACTAAAACTTTCAGTAACAGTTTAAACTGTTGCTGAAAGTGTTTTAAAAAATACTTTTTTTTAGCCACAATTTAAAAACACTTATTTTAACCACAGTTAAAATCGTGGCTATTGGGACTAACACCGTGCTTGCCCCAGCAGCGGAATTGGAGGCGACAAAACTGACGCTTAGATAACGAATGACATCTTATGGTAGAGAATGGTCATTTCGTGCATAAAAAATTAGTATATAAAGGGGTTCCTTGGATCTAATTCAGAACTTATGCAAAAACATGGTGAGGTGACGGGAGAGAGCATTCTGAAGGTAGAAGGTGTTCCTTTCGAGCAGAATACTAGAGGAATCAGATAGGAAAGTCTGCTAGTGTTATTAGGTAAGTTCGAAGAGATTGAGTTTCATAAATTTAACTTGAAATTTTAGTTAAACATTAGAACTTCTTCTTAAACAGAATAAAGGATTTCAGAACAGAAAGAAGAATTAGAGCAGAAGGGTAGCGGTCCATAGGTGTGAGTCAATGAGGAAAAGAGGTAGCTAGCTTCATAAAAACATGTTTTCATTAAATTCTTCATCTCTTCCAAGTTTCTTCTTGTATTGCTACATCTCCATTCTGCTCTGTTTTCCCCAGATTACTGTTTTATTGAATATATATGTATATATATGAATTGATTATCTTGCTTCTGTTTTACTTTCATGTTTATTTATTTTATGCCAAAGAATAGCTTCTTAGGGATTACTTTCATGAAGGAGCTTATGAGCTAAAATTCTAGCTTCATGAAAGTAAACCTATGATGGTAGATTAGCTTCTTGGGCGTAAGTTCCATGATGGATTTTCTTAGCTCAAGAAGTTTTTATTTTTTACTTTATTTTATCTTATTTTATTTCATTTTACGTCATTTAATTTTATTCTATTTAATTTAATTTAATTATATTTTATGTTCTATTTCATTAAAAGAAAGTAAAATTATGGCATGTAAGATGAGCTTGGGGGCCATTCCGATTTCCAGTTGATTTTTAGGATTGGGATTGCAGACCCAATTTTCATGGTTAAAGGTGAGCTTGAGGTGAAGGTATGCACGCCTCACCTCTCACGTTTCTAAGATGAGCTTGGATCGAGGTGCTGCAAAATCCTTTCCATGAAGTTGAGTGATCACCAACTTAATGCTAAAATAAGCATTGGGAATCAGTCCCGCCATAAGTTGAGCTTGCCATAATTTACCTAGTTTTTATAGGA
The DNA here is from genome assembly GCA_037074585.1 of Biancaea sappan. Classification (NCBI taxonomy): domain Eukaryota; kingdom Viridiplantae; phylum Streptophyta; class Magnoliopsida; order Fabales; family Fabaceae; genus Biancaea; species Biancaea sappan. The sequence continues at coordinate 33,533,766 of CM073499.1, forward strand.
AACTATTTTGAATTACTTGGTTTTATGGACTCCTATCTAGCTTTAAGACATGATCTTTTGAAACGCTATCTATTTTCCATAGTTTCTAAAGTGAACTCTAGAAAAATTAAGATCTGTTTGGTTTGTAAAAATATTTTTTATATTTATTTTCAATTTTTATTTTCTGAAATGTATTTTTTGAAATACTGAAAGCATCTTTTTGGTGTTTTCATATTTGATCTTATTTTAAGAAATATTTTCAAAAAAAATATTTTCATTAAATTCAACTAAACACATTTTTAAGTCTATTTTCTATTTTCAAAAAAAATGAAACAAAAAATGTCCAAATCAAACAGTCTAATATTTTATTTATTTAGAAGAGAAATCTTTTATTATTCCTTTATGTTTTTGTGACTAGAAATGGTGTGAAAACATTCTTTGAAAATATAGCTAGCTACTGAGATAATTGTCTCACAATTGTCCCATGACCATTTTCAAGAATGCACTTAAGGAGCGAATAGGACGGGTGGATTTGGGTTGTTTGCATTACTTTTTTCTGCCTAGACTTAATTGTTGCTAAAAGTTTCAGTAACACAATTTTCTGTTGCTAAAAATTTTAGCAACAGAAAAAACTGTTGCTAAAAGTAGTTTTGCACTCTACCCCGGGCCAGATCTACTAGCTGCTAGAGATTTTATTTGAAAGACTCAGAAATAGTGAACTAGTTACTTAGCTGCTGTATAAACAGAAATGTATTCAAATAATGTATGATTTTTTAGAATTTCCTTTAAATTACACAATAAGAGTACATCATCTTGTTCAGCAAATTAATTGTTTCCTAAGAAAAATTTATAATTTCACCCATAATCAGCATTAAATTACCATTAAAATCCTGAATAGAGACTTCAAAATTTACATATCAATAAACTAAAAAGGACGTTACATGAAGTGTTTAGTATATTGTGTTTTGATCTTGAATTTAACATGTTAAATATTATACGATATTTAAAAAGTTTTTTATTTGATTGCCAATTTATTACATGCCATTGTCGCATGGAAAGAAAATTGTGGCATAAAATTACAGTCTAATAAAGTGATGACAGACCCCATCAATCTCCATTCCCTTTTTATATGTAAGATTGAAGGGAGTATGCATGGGCAAATTTTCAAGTAAGAAGAATCTATGTAGATTTCATTTTTTGTTTGGATAATTTCTTTACTTTTGAAGAAAAAAATATAGGTTAAAAATGATCTTTTGGTCCCTATAGTGTTGCTCATTTTTAATTTGGTCCTTATAGATTGATTTATAATTTGGTCCCTATAATTTTTCATTACATAAAAAAAGTCGTTGCGTTAAAAATTTATCAAATAAAGAGTAGCACAATGGCATTGTAGAGTACGATGTGGCAAGCCAATCAACAGATGTAAGTCGAATTAATTAGCAAGCCAAATCAGCATTTTAAGCCACACATGACTATAATGTCGAAAGTCCAAACTACCCCCTGTCCTTGCCATTTTGTTGTCCCTTTCCCCGATCTTCCCAAACCATAACCGATGCTTTGGTCCCTTTCCTTTGTGCAGATGCATTCACCTTGTTGCAAACTGTTAAGAGTCTTTGTGGGCTCAGTCCAAGTCTACATTTGGAGAGTGTTGGTTGTTAGACTTGATTGAGTGTGTTGAGGTGGCCTTGCACGCAAAATACCTAAGGCAATCTAGCTTTGGGACTTCTTTCCAACACTCCCTCAAGTCTAACTAGCTTGGTCCAATTGGGACTTGCCTTAATTTTTCTATCATGAGCTTCTTTCCTTGAGTCTTAAGAGGCCTGGCGTCTCTTACTTTTCTTTTACCTATCCTCGTACTCTTTTGAACCTCAAAGGCCACATGTTTTCAAATTTTCTTGCTTATTTCTTCTTATTGAGCCTTCTTTCTTCGTGGGCTTCAGGTATTAAGATTTAGACGTCCAACATTTTTTTGCTTGTCTAGGTCTTCCTCACTAGGCCTTTTTTCTTCTTTAGCGTCAAGTCTGGGGTCTCATGTCTTCAACCTTTTTTGTTCCTAGGTCTCTACCTTATTAATAAGAATGGCAATGGGGCAGGGCAGGGTGGGGATCCTTGGGTCTCTTCCATATTTATGGTTCACATTACTATGACTGCTGAACTGTTCAAAATTGAATCTATAACAATTTTGCAGTATAGTAACTCCTCAGGTCGTTCTCACTGTACACACTAATTACTATGGCACTACAACGATAACTCTATACACCTACAGAGAGTTCAATCACAAATATATGAGTTTCAGTAGAAAAACAAGATTTCTTACTAAGTTCTTACTAAATTTTTGCAGTCATAAAATGTACAGTCACTAATTAACTACCGATTAAATTCCGACTAAAAAAATAATTCCTACTATAATGTTTCTACTATATTTCAGTTGCAAAAAAGGGGTACATATATAGCTGAATGTCTTCTAGCCCCAAGTGTTCCCCACCTTCTATTTTTTTCCTTAAATAATTTGTGAAGAGGGAAGCACCCAAGGAGGCCACAAACATGAGTGTGGCGCAAGGGCTACCCCCGGCCACAGTATACTACAATTGTCCTTAGAGTTTTTAAATTTACTTTGTTTATTTTTAGTTTAATTATTTTTTTATTTAATAATAAAAATTTATTATAATTTTTTTGATTAATTTTGTATGTTTTTTTTTCCATTGTTGTAAAACAAATAGCTAAATTTAGAATTTATTTAAAAGTGAATTTGCATATTTATGAATTTTATATGAATTTATTTAAGAGTATAAATTTAGAGAAGATAATTTATCCATGAACAATAAATATCTCAACAATTTTTTATGAATATGTTTTATTTTACAAAGGAGGGAGTTAAATAATTTTAATCCATAACTCTACAATTGTTCCTCAACCATATTTGATTATTAGTTTCATTGAACGATCTTCAAAATGAATCCAGAACATAAGAAATTCATCCCTTCTTGTAAAGACATAACAATAGAATTGATTACGAATGAATAAATTTATTAAAAAACCAAACTTAAAAAAGGAAGAAAATAAATGCAAAGAAGAAAAGAAAACAAAGAATGATGGCATATAGTTGATCTTCAAAATGAACGAATATAAGAAATATAGTGTCATCCTTAGAGGAAAAAAAAAGAAACTGTGAGAAGAGAAGAGTGAGGAGAGAAGATAAAGGAAAAGAATAGAAAGGAGAATACTAGCGCCGAGTCACAGAGCAGAAGAAGAGAGGAAAGAAAATAAGAGAAGTGCAACGGAGGCACACAATATTATATAAACATATTTTCGGGAGAACTAAAATTTTCGAAATGGTACTAAAATATTTTGAGAAACTAAAAACAAAACATAAACTAAGCATTTTTAGGCTCTCACAATCTGGGCTTTAATTATTAAAGAAGCATTTTTGTATTTTATATTATTTGTATGTTATTTATATGTTATTAAATAATCTGTTTTATATTTTATGCTACTTATATGTTTAGAAATGAGGATGAATAGAAGTTGAATCAATTCTATTAAATACTTAATAATAATACTTATAATATAAATATATACTATATTTAAATATATTTATAAATAAGAATAATAAATTGTATTAAATAAACAATTAGTTGCTGTAAAGGAAAAATAAGTTATGTTAATACAAATAAATAACAATTAATTTGTTTAATATAATTTTTTGTTGCCTCAATTTTTTTATTATTTTTTAATATTTTAAGAATATTCCTAATTTTTATTTTTGAATAAATAAATAAATATGAAAATACATCAATTGTAATTAAAAATTGGATATTAAATAAATTTTATATCAATTGCAATTGTTATTAATTAAATTTATTGTGAAAATTAATTTCAATTAAAATTGTGGTAAATTAAATTTATTATTATTAGATGAGTGAAAAATGAAAAAGAATGTTGGGATTTAATGAACAAACTAATTTTAATTAATGTGAATAAAAATGAACTAATTAAAAAATTATTAAATTAATTAATTTGAGTGAAAATTAATTTTTGTTTATGTGAGTGAAATCAAGAAAATTAATTGATGTAACAAAGTGCTTATTTGAGTGAAAATTAATTAATTTGGATGAACTCAGCATATTCTACCTTCTAGTCCGCATCAGTCCTCCCAGTTAACTTTTTTAGATGTCATGACCCTAAGTTAATCGGTGCATGCGGAATTTGTTGTTCCATCCCAAATTGATGCAGGATTCAATTGATATTGTAACATTCAATTATGTGAAAATTTATTAATGGGACTGAGGCACACCACACATTAGGATTGTGCTATATAAGGACATGCGGCTTACAGATGTCCAAAGTTTAATGTGGGCGATAAAGTTGCATGTTGTTCGAACACACACTTTCCAAGTAATACTATCAAAATGTGGTATCGAAAATTACAGTGCCTACATTATGGAACTGGCTACAAGTGGAGGGTCAGAGCAGTGGAAAAATCACCTGAACACTCATGTAGGATCATCAAGTACAATAGAGACCATACATATCTATCAACTATAATGTATCAGGATCACGAAAAGCTAGACTCTAATCTGATAACCTCTTGTATTACTTCTTTAGTTAAAGAAAATGGTGATTTGGCGATTAGTCAGATAGTAGCTCATAGTATAATTAGTTTCTCAATGTAACTTATGTATGTATGGATGACAGCATACTATTTTGAGTGCCACAGGATGAATGCAAAACTAGCAGCTATATGGGCCTAGTCTGAGAGAGGCACCAACTATATAGCGGATATACCACCAGAAAAATACCTTATGGATATTTTTCAAATTTGTTAAGATGTGTTGACATGAAGGACAAAACATTGTTCGAACTCAAGAGCCATGGTTGTCATATTTTTATGGAATGTTTGCTACCTATCACAATTAGCACATTGCCAAAGCAAGTTTGGAGGTCTCTCTTTGAGATAAGTGAGCCAATTTTTCAAAGATTTGTGTTCAACAACGTTAAAAGTGAATGAGCTAATGCAAATGGAGCACAACATTCTTGTCATTCTTTGCAAGCTAAAAAAATCTTTTTCCCTAGATTTTTTGGCTCATGAAACATCTACTTGTCTAGTGGATCGATTTAGTATCGATAAATGTACCATTTTGAGATGTATTCAATCATTAATTACTTCTACTCTTGTATGTTATTTTAATTCCTAATTATTCAAATATGACAAACTAGTTCCTTTCATTTTTAAAGGCTTTAAACAGAATTAAAAAAATAGTCAAGAATAAATCTCTAGTGGAAGGTTTAATTTATGAAGTATATTTGGCACAATTGTACTTTTGTTCATATTACTTCGAATCACACGAACAAGAATTGGTCAGAATGCCTTTATGACAAGCCAAACGACTATATTAATAATTTTTAACCAAATCAGACATCTCTCCAACAAGAGCATCACTAAATATTTAAATGATAGAGAATATATAATATCTCAATTTTATGTTCTTCTCAATTGTGACGAAGTGAAGTTATATCTTGAATAAGAATACATTGTATTTCCTAATTTTATTACTTAATTTATTAGAAATTAAAATCTAGTATTTTATCTAATGTGTATATATATATATATATATATAAAGATAATCATAATGAGCAAATGAAGAAAGACCATGTAATTTGAAATGTAAAAACATTAAACTTAAATTTACTAGAAATTAAAACTTGTTATAATTTAAATTACTTTAAAAAATTTTGAATCAAAATTATATTTGTATTTTATTTTATATATATAAATTTTCATAAATAAATATATATATATATATATATATATGTATTATTATTATTATTATATATATATATATATGTATTATTATATATATATATGTATATATGGCACTATGTGTATGAATTTTTTTATAATATTATTTTTATTTTAAATTTTATCATTTATTATTAATTTTAAATTTTTTTAAATTTTATGAAAGTGTATTTTCTAAAGAATTTTTTTGTAAAGAGACATTAATTCATTTTATTTTGACTAATTTACTTTTATTAAATGGTGGCTGGGTGTGCTTTAAAAAAATTTAAAATTAATAATAAATGATAAAATTGAATTATTTTTTGACAGAATCAAATTTTAAAGAAACACGAATAACAAATAAAATTTAAAATAAAAATAATATTATAAAAAAAAACTAAATACACATATGGTGTAGGGAGACCTTGCGCCATATATATGTATGAAATTTTTTGTTCATATGTGTATGAAATTTTTTTAATAATATTATTTTTATTTTAGATTTTGTTTGTTAATCAGTTTGATTAAAATTTGATTTTTTCAAAAAATTAATTCAAATTTATCAAATTTTATCATTTATTATTAAAATGAATTAATGTTTCTTGACAAAAATGCTTTAGGAAATACACTTTCATTAAAAAAAAAAACATTAACTGCATGCGGTCTAGTATATAAAAGCAAACATATTTAAAATTACATATATGTTTCTCCTACTGATTTGTAGTTGCTAATTAGTAGGAAAGATATCGCGAGTAAGTGACCTGGACAAGCAATAAGTCCTACAACATTTTAGTAGAAAAACATTAGTATGACAGTCAAAATTTCTTTAAGTAGGGTTCAATCAGAAATTTACAATCAGAATTTGGATTGATTGTTGTAGTGTGGGGTGTGTTAACAAAATTAAATAACATAAAATAATACTAAACTAATAAAACAGTAACCGAAAACAAAGATCATGCAATCAGTCAATGGTTTCACTGAAAATTTAACTATCATAATCGTACTCTTAATTAATTTCTAATCAAATTCTACCATTAAGTTTTCAATCTAAAGTTTCTAAAAAAATCTTCTAGAAGTGAGCTACAACGAATTTTAGCTTGAAAAATCTTCACTAAACTAAAATTAGTTGCAACCCTATAAAGATCAAACTTAAATCATGTACTGCAACCACATACTTATATGTCATCTTTGTCCTACTTGCTATTGCAACTGGTTATAATAGGATTCTTCTCTCAAATATAACCATTAAAACAGAAATTATTTTTGTCCTAGTCTAATCAACGCAAGAACAAACATACAGAAATATGAAATAGAATTAAATCAGAGCACTTATCTGGACAAAGGATTCAACCAGTTCCACCATACGATTGACTACAGAATATGTTTAGCCTTCCATGGAGGCAAACAAAAATTGCGGGCTATGAAAATGCTAAGTATACAATGGGAGAAAAATGAAGTTTGATGCAAAACTAATACAAAATGTGTCTGATGGAATATTATTCTGGTTTTGGATGCCTTCTGGTTTGACTTCTGATATGCTTTTCTGATTTCTGCCATGCTGTTATGCTGCCATTCTGCTGGTCCCTCTCCTGTGCTGTGAAATTTCATAATTATAGAGCTGCAGAATTTTATTTCTTTGGTGCAATAAACTGACAAATGAGGATTGCCAATTTCAGGAAAGTGAGGCAGCAGAAACTTCAGAATTCATGTCAGTGATTCAGATCAACTTTGCAGCCACGGTGGGTCCCATGTCTATGCAGCTTCCATATTCAGATCCTCTGTTAATAGGCAGCGTGCATTTCCTTTTAACAACAGTTACTATCGTTGCTAAAACTTTTGACAACAACAATTGTTTTCGTTGCTAAAAAAAAGGCACGCTACCTGTCCAGCCAGCAGATCCAGTCTCTCAGCTTCCCAACATTAGTCAACATCTTCAGCACCTAGTCAGCAAAATGTTGCCAAGTTTCCATTTCAGCATACAACTCTCTAATTAAATCTGAAAAATACACAAATGGTTGAATTGGTTCTTTAATTAGTGTTTTGAAGAGTACTTTTAATTTGGTTGATAGTTTTTTTTGTTGTTGTTGATAAAATTGCACTTATTTATGCCTTAATCTTTACCTCTAATTATATTACTATATATCCCAAGTTGTTAAAGAAAAAAAAAAGGCAATCGATCTCTTAATTCTATGTGATCCCTTTGCAATAAGCTAAAATATTTTATATTTGGAAAATTAAATTAAGTAAAATTACTAAAATACACTTATTTTTACTTATCATTTTCTTACCATCCTCTAAATCCACTCCAAAGAATCTATGGCCGTTTGGCATACAAATACAGTTTATAACAACATTGAAAAAAATATTTATGTGAAAGTATTGCTACATTAATCTTGTATTGAACAAAAAGGTTCATCGATCTATTCTTTTCTTTGATAAAAGAGTCATTCTTAGAACATTAAAGTAGTAGATAATGAAGTAATTTTAAATCCAAAACTTTTTCTCATTAAAGATTTGCATGATTCATCTCTCTCCTAGGTGTTACTACGAATCATTGGGCAATAAACTTGTGATTTTTTTATATAACACTGTACTTGTCCTACTACAATGGAAATATTTCGAAAAAAGGCTAACAGCCCATTTGGTTCACAAAATAGAGTAGAAATGGAAAGAAAAAAGAAAAAAAAAAGAAAAAGAGAATGGAAAAGAAAAAGAAAAAAGAAAAAAAATTTGTTTGGTATGTTATGAAAAATAAAAAAGAAAAAATATATATTTAGTTTGTATTTTTAAATAAAAGAAAATGAAATATTATGAGATAATTTTACCAAGTTACCCTTAATTTAAAATTGTGTTATGATTGAAAGAAAAAAAAAAAGCTGAAGACCGTTCGTCGTTCTCATCTTCCTCTCCTCTCTCCATCATTCTCGTCTTCCTCTATCTCATCTTTGTTGTTCTCCTCTCGCCTTTCTCCATCATGCTTGCAAATGGAATATTATGGGATAATTTTACCAAGTTACCCTTAATTTAAAATTGTGTTATGATTGAAAGAAAAAAAAAGTTGAAGACCGTTCGTCGTTCTCATCTTCCTCTCCTCTCTCCATCATTCTCGTCTTCCTCTATCTCATCTTCGTTGTTCTCTTCTCGCCTTTCTCCATCATGCTCGCCTCTCTTTATCATTTTTGTCTTCCTCTGTCTTGCCTCTCTCTATCATGCTCGTCTTCGTTGTTCCCCTTCCTCCTGCAAATTGAAAGAATAGACTAAAGCACACAACATTGGTGTTCAAACACCATGACTCTTTTGGGAAATCAAGCAACATTTGAGGACACCACTATAAATTCATTCATTTTTCATAGTAGAAAAGTCGTTTTCCATCACTTCTGGAAGGGAAAAGAGCGAAGGGCAAAATGGAAAACAAGCTCCATTTTTTTTCCAGGATGGAAACTAGTTTTCCATCAAGCATGGCGAACCAAACGTGGGAAGCATAAGGCAGAAGATGGAATTTCATTTCTCCACTAAGGAAAATGACGAACCAACGGCCTTTTAGTGTTATATAAAGAGTACTTTTAATTTGGTTGATAATTCAATTTTGTTTTCAAGAAAATTGCACTTATTTATGCCATGATCTTTACCTCTAATTACTATATATTCCAAGTTGTTAAAAAAAATGGCAATCGATCTCTTATTCTATTGTGATCCCTTTGCAATAAGCTAAAATATTTTCTATTTGGAAAATTAAATTAAGTAAAATTATTAAAATACCCTTCTTTTTACTTACCATTTTCTTACCCCTCCACTAAATCCACTCCAAAAAATCTATGGCTGTTTGGTATACAACTACAGTTTACAACCATTGAAAACAAATATTTATGTGAAAGTATTGCTACATTAATTTTGTATTGAACAAAAAGGTTCATCGATCTATTCTTTTCTTTGATAAAAGAGTCATTCTTAGAACATTCAAGTAGTAGATGATGAAGTAATTCTAAATCCTAAACTTTGTCTAATTAAAGATTTGCATGATTCATCTCTCTCCTTCGTGTTACTACGAATCATTGGGCAATAAGCTCGTGTTTTTTATATAACACTATACTTGTCGTACTACAACGGAAATATTTGGAAAAAGGACTTCATGCAACAAAAAATTTACTATAAAATGACCAATAATATTTAATTTGAAGATTTTTTATGATTCAATATTTGCTAATATCTAACAAACTTCCGTTGGGATAATTTTATTTTAATTGAAACAATGACGAAAATGTAACTATAAAAGTATCATTTATTTTGATCAAACTTTGCATATGACTTTGCCTTTTCTGTTACATTGAGGCTTTTCTTACTAAAGAAACATATATAGTGCATTTTTCTCTAAATATTGCAGCATATTAGGAAGTTCTGGTAGAATTTGAAGAACTAGAACAAGGCTCAATTACAGAAACATAGCTACTAGAAATTGAAGATTGTTTTAAGTAGACAATATTGGAGGCTCAATAGGATTTGGACCAGAAGGAACTTCGTGGCCTATACAAACATGGCCACTAGAAATTGAAGATTGTTTCATAGCAGGCAATATTGGAGGCTCGATTGGATTTGGACCAGAAGGTACTTCGTGATTTAGAGAAACATAGCTACTAGAAATCGAAGATTGTTTCATAGCAGGCAATATTGGAGGCTCGATTGGATTTGGACCAGAAGATACTTCGTGATTTAGAGAAACATAGCTACTAGAAATTGAAGATTGTTTTCCAGTAGACAATATTGGAGGCTCAATAGGATTTGAACCAGAAGGAACTTCGTGGTCTATAGAAACACGGCCACTAGAAATTGAAGATTGTTTCATAACAGGCAATATTGGAGGTTCAATAGGATTTGGACCTGAAGGAACATCATGGTCTAAAAAAGCATAGCCACGAGGCTCAACAAAATTTGTTGTTTCATGCCTTGTTAAACCATCACCAAGAACAAGTGATAGATAGAGGAATGATAGAATGCAAAGCAAATACTTTTTTGATGTTTCCATGGAGTAGGTATCTTATGATTTTGATTTTTAATGCTTAAACAAAAACCCCAATATATATAGGTCTAAGGTGCCAAGAGTTGTTGTACATAATTCATCATAAAAGTCAAAAATATTCTAAAGATGGTAAGAAAGTTTTTGTTTCTGTATTTATAAGAGATATTTAAGAAGTTTTTTGGTAAAGAGAGATCTTTCATTTTATGTTAACTATACAAAATATTCTTGAAATGTCATGTATTTTTTGTGAGAATTCCAAGAACGAGTGAATAGATATTATAAATATATGTATCCCATTGGTTTCATACCTATTAAAGAAACTTCAAAACTATTAAGAAATTTGGAATAACATTAAGAATAATGATATATCATTCAATTTTCTTAGTAATTTTGAAGTTACTTTAATAGGTATGAAATCTTCCTTCTAAATTTTCTTTCTTAAGAGTTAGGTGATACCACCTACGCTGAGTAATGAACTTTTCCTATTAATTATGATTTTTTAGTAAAATTCACATAATTTTATTATAAATCATGATTAAGCTAAATTTTAAATTTTATGCAAAAAGAAAAACAGTTTCTTGATTAAAATATGATTAAAAATAATACTAATTAAATTTTTTGATAATATAATAAATATTTTTAAGAAAGAAAACTACATATGTGTTTAATGTTTGTGTGAAGTATTTAGCATACTGTTTGTGATCATGATTTTAATATTTTAACTCTTATACAATATTTAAAATTTAACAGAAAATATGAATAATATTAGCCATCTGACAAGAAAAATTTAACAAAATGGTTATGCTGCTCAAAATTAAAAAGTTGGAGGAGGTCCTTTGTATCATTTTTTTAATACTCATATAAATAATTAATCTTATATAACATTTGTCTCAAATATTATAGAAGTATTTGAGTTTGTTTTTTATATTTATGCACTACTGAAAATTTTGATATTATTTTGATTATATTATTTCACTTATTATAGCTTTTTATATAAAAATAACATAACTTAATTTTAAATTATTGTCAATTTGAATTTTAAAGTTTAAAAAAATCGCTTGTTTGTCAAAATAAGAATAAATGTAATACTAAATTATTTAGTATTACAAGAGTATAGTGAAATATTTCGCTTCCTAATAATTTTCAGAATAAATCATTGATTTAGCCCTTGAAATCCATTTTAACAAAAAAAGATCATATTGAGACAAATAACATTTTAAAAACTAAATTGAAACGCGAAATCTTTTAGAGAATAAATTGAGACAATCGTAATCTTTGAAAAACTACATCATTAATTTATTCTAATTTTTAATAAATTGTCAATAAAAGAAATCATGTACATATTTGTACTTATATAATTCTTTTAGAGTAATCTCCCTTTTTTGTCCTTGCAAATGTATTTTGATAACAATTTAGTTATTCAAAGATGGCCACTCACCATTTTAATCCTAGATTTTGAAACCATTATATCAAATGGTCCTTTTGTCTATCAACTACGTCACAGTAATGAATGAATAGATCATTTTGTATAACGATTTTAAAATTTATAGACTAAAAGGATCAATCAAATCAACATGTTAAGATGTTATTTTACTCTCACATCATTAACACACCAGCACATATTGGTACATATCAGTAGATAATGTTGATCATGACTATAACGACAAATTAGATGGATGAACCATTTTGTGTAATAATTTCAAATTTATGAACTAAAGTGGTCAATAATCATCTTTCTAGAACTAAATCATCATCAATGTACACTTTCAGAGACAAAAGGTGAATTTATTCAATTTTTTATTAACTTAATATATCAAAAACTAATAAATTAATAATATACAGAAAAAAAAATCTCTCTTCTTAAAAAAGGATATGTGCTAGAAATTAATGCTTAGCTAGAAAGAGGGGCTACAATTCTTCATTCTCTCTCTTTTGTACTACACTATACGTATATATATATAGGTAAGCTTACAGTGAATTTAACTAGGGATAGGAACGTGGTTGGACTGGGTAGGGAGTGCTTCTTTGCTCCCCATCCCCGATTCTCAATCCTCGTAACAGGAGAAAATCTTTTCCATATTCATTCCTTATGGGAAGGTGGGAATTTGCGAGGATTCCAAATATAGACAAAAAAATATAAAAGTAAATAAAAATTCATATAGTTAGGAGAAAAACAAATATATTAATAAAATACTTCAACATATAATAAAAATATATTAAGTAGATAATATTAAAATTAAAAGAAAACAAATCTTAGAAACATATTGTATAAAATTTTTGCAAAGGAAAAATAGCATCTTAACGATAATAAAGTTTTCCTCAAGTTTCATAGAAGTGAGATAAAGTTTTAAAATTTTTATTGAAGTTGAAAGTCTATAATTTTGTATTTTTATTTATTTTTAAATTGAAATAAAAAATCACTAAATATCAAGGTTCAGAAAACCGGACCGGTCATTGAACCGGTCGAGGCACCTGTTCAAAGGTCAGTGGTCGGACCGGAATTGAACCGCGGTCGAACCAGTGATAATTAAAATTATTAAAATATTAAAATATATAATTAATATATATAAAAAAATCATAAATAATTAAATATCCCATAAATATAAATATGGAAATTCAATTAAATACTTAATATCTCAACATAAAACAACATCTATCAAGTAAAAGTTTACAATATCATCAAATATACATCGTTAAATTTATTAAATAAAAGCTAACAAATTAGCAAAGATATATAATATCATGGATCATGATCAATATAACAATCATTCATATCAAATACTGGTATGTTAGCATCTCCACCAAGATTGTCACTCTCATCTTCACTAACACTAACGCTAGGTCCAATCTCATTAAAGGATTCTAATAATAGCTATTCTAAGATGTTAAATTCATCATTACCTTTTTTTTTTCTTTTGGTCCAAAACTTTCACCTAGGGGTGTTATTAGTTTCAACTGCTTGAATATTGCTAAGAAAAGGAGTGGGATTAAGTATAAACAAGGCAAATTTTGGATCAAAAGGCAAAAAAAAAAATCAAAAACCGGCTTGAACCGTGACCTGGCCGGTTTTGACCGGTTTTCCCGGTTTAATACCGGTTCGTCCGGTTTTCAACCGATTTTTAAACTCTACAGTTCAATAGTTATTCCGGACCAAAACCATGGCCGGTTCACCGGTTTTCCGATCTGATCGACCGGTCCGGTCCGGTTCTCAGATCCTTGCTAAATATGACCTTTTAATTAATACATATATTATTAAATATTAAAACCATGACTGTAATTTATCGAGGCCTTGGACATCCCCGTCCCTAAAAATAGCTTCAAAGAGATTTTTTTTTTTCTCCATCCCTAATCCAATAAGAAGAAAATCCCCAAATGCAACTCTCTAAACTCGACATTCCCCACAGGGATTCCCACATATAAAGACCTTTTGTCATCCTAAGCTTAACCTCTCAATAAGATAAGTGTTTTTTTTTTTTTGATAATAAGATAAGTTTTTAATCATTAGATCACTTTAACATTTGTGTAAAGTGCTTTTTATTATCATACTAACAAGTTTCAAACTAATCTAACAATAAAAAAAATTTTAAAATTGAACTCTTTATAAACTTTCCTTGCAAAATAAGCCAAGTTATTTTTCAGATTCACACTCACCAAGGCACAAACATAATCTGCTTTCTTGCCTCTTCACCTTCTTGTTTAATGCCATTTAAGTCCAACTCTCCATAGCATTCTATATTCTTTAATTTTTATTAGTTTACTAATTTAGTACCTAAAAAGTTATATTGTCTTAATTCAATCTTTCGAAAATCAAACCTCACAATTTAATTCTTGAAAGATTGTACTTGTATTAATTTTGCCCCTCTATTTATCAAAGAAACTTATAATAACGAAAAAATTAAAATTTAACAATAATCATATTGCGATTTAGTTAAAAAAAAATTGATACAAATGTAGTTATTTATTGGCTAAATTTAGACTTTTTTTAGAAGTAAATTAAAACAATTGTAATATTTCAATACAAAATCTACAATTTACTTCTTTTTGCACACATAATTTTTGGGTTTTAGCCACTAATATTTGGAAACTCGTTGAAGTCTGATTTGTTTAATTCAAGTGGAATCATATTACAAAAGTGTAAAATTCTCATAACTTTAATTTTTTTTATTTACAAGACTTGAACTCAAAAGTTCATTTAGAAAAGTAAATATCAAACTACTTAATCCAACATTCATTAGTTTTTCATACATAACTAAATGCATGCAGTTGTAAAGACTTGTAGGTGCCAATATTTTACAAAAGTTGATATTTTATGTAATATTTAGTTATAACTTGGACCGACTATGATCTTAATTAGATTTGAAATTGAGAAAAGAATACGTGAGAATCTTCATTAATATATTTATCTAGCCTGTTTTTACCATTGTAGACGTGTAAATTTATTTTCTTGTTAAGAAACCAATTAAAATTAAAATTTTACCCAATTTTAATTACTCTTTATGGTACTGTCAAGTTATGTTCAAATTGCATAAATGAACTTGCTTTATTTACTAACGTCTTGTTCTCTTAAAATGATTCAGCTTTCCAAAACTTGCAAAATAGGGAGGCATAGCTGGACCACGAAGTTAAGAATATTTATTGAATTAATTATTGTAGTTTTAGAAAAATTTAATATTTTTTAATTCTAAATACGTAAATTTAACAAAAATTTAAATAAATTACATGATTTTGATAAAAAAAAATTAAATTACAGGATAATATATAAATAACAATAAAACTAATTGCTTATAGACCGACAGATGTATTGATTTACAGTTCATTAGTTTGATCATGGTCGAATCGGTAATAATATATATATATATTAAAAATATATAATATAATAAATTAATAAACATTTTTATACTTAATCTTAGTAAACTTATATTATTATTATTATTATTATTATTATTATTATTATTATTATTATTGTGTGTGTGGGTGCACGTAATTGCTTTTCTATTTTTTTTTCTTATTCTCTTATTTGTTTTTGTGATAAAAATAATATTATTATGAAAAAATAACTAAGGAGAAAAAAGAAATATAACATGATAGAAAAAATAAACAAGACAAAAATAAAATCAAAGCTTGCTATACCCTATATAGTGTAAGAAATAACTACATTTTGTAAATAGTAAATTTTTTTGACAAAAATTAGTTCATCAATTTTTAACCGGTTCAACTGGTTTTTGACCAGTTTTTTGGTTAGCCAATTCTTTGAGTCAATCAAACAAAACCAGTGACCAATTCCCTCTGGTCTGATTCTATAATCTATGCTCATAACAAATTTTTTTTTACCTAATCACGTGGGTCGAGCCAAAACTCGATGATCCAAGGCTTAGACAACTCCGGGTCACTTAGTTGGACCGTTGTGCAAGCGATCCAGCAAAAACCCAGTTGACCAGGTCGGATCTTAGTTAACCCACTGACCTAGCAGCCCAGTCAACCTTTTTTTTTTAATTCTAGTTTTAAAGTTGTTTGAAATTAAACAAAACTATTTTAAGCGTAATTTGAACTGGTCCCTTGCCTCCATGTGTGGTGTGTGCCGTCATCTTTCCACAAGTTGCTTCCTGTTATATTAGAACAAAATATTATATATATATATATACACATATATATACAAAAACTAAAATGTACACATGATATGGTAGCAAAACTAAGTAGAAAAACATTTAACTTAACCAAAAAAAAAAGCATATTATTGCTAATGTATTAGGAGATAAGAAAAAAAGACAATTATATTTATATAATTATTTGATGTAAAAAAATTTAAATCAAGAAAAATTGAAGAACATAAACAAAAAATTGTATATAATCATCTAATATAAAAAATAACTATCAAATATTTTTAAAAAAATTAATTGTAATTTTAATTTTACAATTTATTGATTTAATTACTATAAAAATTATATTATAAATTTATAAAACATAATTAAAAATATTTTTAATATATTTTAATTCAACAGGTTTGACTACAGTTCAACTATGGTTTGACCATTAAACTATGAATCACTTACCTCTCTGATTCAATAATCGGTTTGATTTTTAAAATACTGATTATTATGAATATTTATGATTTTAAAGTTTTAATGTAATGATATATATATATATATATATATATATATATATATATATATATATTTTAAAGTTTGACTTTATGTTTGAAGTATTATATATGTTTATGATTTTATAGATATTTGTATTTTAATTATTTATGACTATTACTATAGTTTTAAAATTTTAAAGTGTGAAATTTACATTAAATCATTTATTTTACTTATTTTTAAATTGATTTGTAAACGTGTGTGTGTATATATATATATATATATATTATTTTGAATTTTTTAATTTATTTATCCGATTCAACAGTTGATCTGGTGGCCTGACAATTGAACCAATGATCTGATAATCTAAAAGGCAACACGGATTAATGACCGGATTGAATCCAAAAATATTGCTTATAACTATAAAAATACCAAAAATAACTGCACAAAATCCCGTGTTCTCTTTCACAATGTTGTGGAATTTGAGCATGTCTTGTTGGATTTTATATATTAATCCATAAATGTAGACGAACATACGTCAAATAACTTAATTTTTTTTGGTCGAAAAATTACTTAATGTTGATGGGCCCATATAAATAAAGGCCATACTTTTATTGGGACCCATTTCCATTTAGGCCATGTTAGGTCATTAATAAACTATGGACTATTAATGGGCTTTGTGAATGAACCATCTATAATTAGCAAAACAGCCCATCACAAAGATTCATTGAAAGATAAAGTTTGCGTATATGTCTGTGTGTGTGTATATATATATATATATATATATACATATGACGGGTCCCATTGAGATTCATGGAATGGTAAAGTTTGTAATGAGTATAGCTACCTTTTTTTCCCGCAAATAATTTTTATTAGAGGTATTTATTATCGAGACAATATCAAATATTAATTATGAATATTCCTCCTAACAAAAAATTGAATCATAGTTCAAAAATTAGTTCTTTTTGCTAAAGTCAATTCTGGTTAATAAGAATATAGTTACTTTGACAATAAGATTGTCTTAAATACATTAGAGTAATTATTAGTTTAGTCCTTAAAATATTATTTTTTTTAATTTGGTCTTTAAAAGATTATGTATCTAAATTTAGTCTCTAAAAGAATATATCTGTTTCAATTTAGTCACGTTTAATTTGTTGTTAAATTACAAAATTTACTATTATTAAATTTTAAAATTTTCATTGCTAAATATCATTTTTGACAAAAAGAATTATCAAATTAAAATAAACACAATTTTTTTTAAAGACCAAATTGATATACTTAATTTTTCAAGGATTAAATTAAGATAACGGTAATTTTTTAGGACTCAAATTAGCAATTTACTCAATATTTAATCAAATAAAATTAGAGAGAAATACAGATAGAGATATGAGGTATTTGGGTGGGATTAGTAAAGCTGTGTCTCACTTCTTGTGTCTATTTTTCTTTTATTTTATCTAATAAAAATCTTTAATTTTGCTTAGCACCGGCTTAATTTCGTACGACAAATTATTATAAGTGAATTAATATTTACACTTTTAAGTACTTATAAATATTTATTTCATTCAGTGAATGCTCAGAAGGCACCTCTATTTTTGTATTTGGAAGTGAACCTATTTTATATATATATATATATATAATGACAACAAGAATAAGGATTCAATTTACTGACTTTATCTTAATTTATACTTGTTTTAGTATTTCAATATTTACAAGCTACATCATCACACTTCCTAAATGCCAGTGGCGGAGCCACATTCATTTCAGGTGGTGCAGTTGCACCCCCTGAAATTTATAAATTTTTATGTAAAAATTTTTTTTTTACATTTTGCTTCCCCTCCTTATTTTTTTTGAACCCCCTTAATATTTTTTTGAACCCCAGTGACTCATTTTTTCTCTACTGCTCATAGTCACAAGACCCTCACTCTCCAAAGTCACAATTTTTTTTTTGATAATAGTTAATTTCTCATTTTATTGTTAGGGACCTTTTTGTAAAAGTTTGAAATTTAGAGTTTTTGTACATAAGTCTAATTCTATTAAATTGATTAATTGATTATGTAATTACATATTTGTGAAGTCAATTTCATAAATTTTTTTTTTATGATGGTTAATTTCTCATTTTATTGTTAGGGACCTCTTTGTAAAAGTTTGAAATTTGAGATTTTTTGTATATAGGTCTAATTTTATCAAATTGATTGATTGATTATACAATGAGGATCATGAGTAACATATTTGTGAAGTCAATTTCATAAAAATTTTTCTTGATGATAGTTAATTTATCATTCTATTATTAGGGACCTCTTTGTAAAAGTTTAAAATTTGGAGTTTTTGTATATAGGTCTAATTCTATCAAATTGGTTGATTGATTATACAATTATGATCATAAGTAACATATTTGTGAAGTCAGTTTCATGAAATTTTTTTCTTGATGATAGTTAATTTATCATTCCATTATTAGAGACCTTTTTGTAAAAACTTGAAATTTGTAGTTTTTGTACGTAAGTCTAATTCTATCAAATTGGTTGATTGATTATACAATTAGGAATTAGAAAAAGAACGATTTTTTGTAATGAAAATATTTAAAAGGAAATTACCATCAAATGAACAACAAATTGAAATTAATTTAAAAGAATTGTCATCATATCTAAAAAAAATGAATGAAAATTTTGCCCCCCTGACCGAGGGGTCCTGGATACGCCACTGCTAAATGCTATTGCTCTTAATGGAAGCTTCTAATTGTGGGGTGCCAAACAAAAACCGATATAATATTAAATATTTACAGTATAGTCTTCTTTTTTTTCAATTGAACTTTGAACCATATGTATTTAAAAATTTATTATGCTTTAATTAATCGAGTTAGATGAATTCATAGAATTATAAAGTTTTGTCATTATTTATTTTTTCTATTTACAAGATTCGAATATTTAAAAGATCTTACTTAAAAAAATAAGTATCAAACTATTTAAATTAATAAATAATGATATATTAAAAATATAGTTGATAATAATGATGATGATGATAATTAATTGCATAAATTTGTGGTTTTCTTTGTTCTCATGGATGTTTCTTTTTAGAGTGAAATATGGAGACTTGATTGAGAGGAACCACTGAATTATTGTGATGAGTGTTCAAAGCCATTTAAGACATTGGGACCCCTTCATCGTCTTCAGTCAATTTCACTAGTGAACCAAGTTAAAGTGAAAGAAAAATAAAGGCCTGTATATGCCTCACTCATTTTAACTTTATTCCATATGTATACCATGTTCAATCACTATCTCTATTCTCTAAAGGATATATCACAAAAAAAAAACAGTGGGGTTCAGTTAAGAATTTGTAGGAGCAATAGCAAGTTATTGGGTTAATTGGTTTAAGAAATTTAGATTATGTTTTTGTATTTTCAATTTTTTTTTAAATTAGTAGTTTTACTTGGTGATAATTTTTTTCAAAGAATATCACTTAATTTTCAGTGGTTATAATATCTTTTTTCAAGGACCAAAAGTCATTAAAAGTAATTTCTTGAGTTAAACTTTTTTGTGTTGGGGGGAGGGGGGGGGGGAGGGGGTTAGAAACACCTAATATCTAAAAATTTATTAGACTTTAACTAATTTGGTTTGAGTGTTAATTTTTTTCATTCACAAAACTTAAACTCAAATCTTTGTTTTAGAGGGATAAATGTGGAATCAGTTGAACTTACCATCAATGATGAGTTAAACTTCTATTTATTGCTCGAAATACTAGACGTATCTCTTAGCGTTAGAAACTCATTTTCTTCTACTTTTGAGTTTATTTGTATCTTTTTTTTTCTCTTTCATGAGAGTTTTTCTTTTTCTGGGTTAGGTTTTTGTTTCCTAAAGTTTGCAACTTACATCTCTAGATCTGAAAATTTTATCCAAATCATACTTTGAATATTTATGCTCATAAATTCTTCCAAAGAAGAGAGAGAGAATAGATGTATTATTTCAACTTCCATGTCTTCTAAATGGATGGTAATAATATTTTATAGCTTTAGATTGTTATTTTCATGGAGTGTGTTACTCTGAATTTTGTATTATTTTATCAAAAGTTCAAACCTAATCATTAAATATTTTTGTTATATGAGCCTTATATCCTATTTTGTATTCTTAATTAATTAGTGTCATTTAATGGAATTTTTATTTGACCAAAAAAACCTCGACACCACCTGAACAGTATTTTTGAAATAATATTATCCTTATTATTATATAATTAACAAAAACATTTACAGAAAGACTCAACACTTCTCCAACAAAATTAAATATTTCTTTGTTCTGTTTATACATAATTAACTATGAAAACAATTAAAAAATTAAAGATATTTTTCTGATGTATACGTTACTTTCCAATTTGAGGACCAATATTGTATTCTCCTTATTATTAATCAACAATATAAAAAAAATTTAAAAAAAACAGTTTTTAGTTCAAGTAATTTTATAAAAAGTTTAAATTTTGACAAAAATATACTTCATATCCCTAATGTTCACACCAAGTTTCATTTATATTCATAAATTTTTTTTATCAAATATGTCTCACATGTTTTTTTTTCAAATATGCCCTTTTTTTATATCGTTAAAGATAGTGACAAAAAATGTTGACTGGATGGTTCACATAGCACATATTACTTGCCACGTCATTTGTCACGTGAACTTATACCCAAAATTTCATAAATGCCCCTAAACCATATAACATTCATAAATGCCACGTCATTTCTCCCTTCTTTTCTCTCTCACTCGAAGGATCTATTTCTCTCTCCAACCCTCTCTGCGTCTCATCTTGTCTCTCTTTGTCCTTGACTCCCTCAATTTTGACTCTCTCTAGGCTCACTTCCTCTCTCAACTCACTCTACCCATGTGTGTGCATGTTGCCCTATTTCGAGACCCAAAAACAGGGGTGAGATGTTGTAAGTGTGGCGAGGGAATGTGTGTAGTTAGAGAGGAATATATGAGGCTTTTTCAAAAATGAGTGAATTGCTGAGAGAAATTAGGAAATGGAGGAGAGGAATATGGTGTGTGTTTGTGTGTAGACATGGCGGAGAGAATGGAACTAAGGGAGAGATGGAGAGTATATATAAAGTAGAATTGAGAGAGAGAGAGAGAGAGAGAGAGAGAGAGAGAGAGAGAGAGAGAGAGAGAGAGAGAGAGAGAGAGAGAGAGAGAGAGAGAGAGAGAGAGAGAGATGTGTGTAGTTAGAGAGGAATATATGAGGCTTTTTCAAAAATGAGTGAATTGCTGAGAGAAATTAGGAAATGGAGGAGAGGGATATGGTGTGTGTTTGTGTGTAGACGTGGCGGAGAGAATGGAACTAAGGGAGAGATGGAGAGTATATATAAAGTAGAATTGAGACGAGAGAGAGAGAGAGAGAGAGAGAGAGAGAGAGAGAGAGAGAGAGAGAGAGAGAGAGAGAGAGAGAGAGAGAGAGAGAGAGAGAGAGAGAGAGAGAGAGAGAGAGAGAGAGAGAGAGAGAGAGAGAGAGAGAGAGAGAGAGAGAGAGAGAGAGAGAGAGAGAGAGAGAGAGAGAGAGAGAGAGAGAGAGAGAGAGAGAGAGAGAGAGAGAGAGCAGACTGATATTAGAGAGCAGACTGATATTAGAGAGCAGACTGATATTAGAGAACAAATTGATATTAGAGAACACGACAAAGAGAGAGAAGGATGAAGTTTTTTTTTTAATTATTATTAAGGGTATTTTTATAATTTTAGGTTATGGGTTAACGTGACAAATAATATGGCAGGTGATATGTGCCACATGGACTGCTCAGTCAACATTTTTCCTTAATATATTTAACTGCATAAAAAATAATTTATTTGAAAAAAGAAAATATGTAGAACATATTTAACAAAAAATATGTGGGACATATTTAACAAAAAATATGTGGGACATATTTGACAAAAATTATGTTAGGAGCATAAATAAAACTCGATGTAAATATTACGGATATGAAATATATTTTTACCTTTTTAAGAAGTTGAGTTATTTATTATATATATATATATATACACGTGAGAAGAGGAAACACTTGTCACGAGAGTGTGCAAGTGTTGCACCGTAGAAGCATGAAGATCATAATTTCAAAAGCTTCCTGTCTCTAATCTTAAGTACTTTTGGATAGGAGATCTGAGGTAGTGTGTATAGAAAGAACACAGTTGGATGGGTGTTATAAATACTGTAGGTTGAATTAGTTTTGAGACATAATAATTATTTTTTTTAAAGAATTTATGTATTTATATTAGAAATTTATAGATAAACACTTTTATGATACAACAAAATTTTTAGAAACATTTTTTTTGAATACTTTCTATCTCTCTAGAATATTTGTGTGTATATATATATATATATATATAGGCCTCAATAATTATAATTATTTAATTTTTAAGAGACACATTAATTAAATAATTGTATCTTTTTAATTTCTAATAATCACATTAGTTTCAACAATTATATTTATTCAATTTTCAAAAAAAAACAGATTAGTTCAAATAATTTCAACTTACACAACAATTTGAATTATTTAAAATATAAAAATTTTAACTAACACATCAATTCAAGCTAACACATATAAAATAAAAATAATTAGACAAAATTTTAATTCTACGTAATATTACAAATTATATAACAAATGACAGTTTGCCTATATTGTTTGACCGCATCTTAAGAGATTAGTCACTCACCGTCCGAATGTGGAGATATTATTTTCTAACCCCCCAAAAAACAACTTCTGGATAGGAACGTGACCTCCATCCTCCATCTCCATTAAAGCCACTTGTGGTTTTATTAAATGTATAGAGAATAATCTAGATAACGAATTTTAATTAAATTTTTCTCCGGCCTTACATTATTACAAGTAAATTATATATATTTATTCATTAACAAAATAATATATATTATATATAAATAATTTCTTTAATTTAAAAAATTTCATTACGAAATTTTATTGTGGCTAATTGGATGTGAAATTTTTTTGGATGTGCCTTCTAATTTAGTATTATTTAATATAGATAAAATTTTGTTGGGTGACTAAATTTGACCGATTCAACAATTCACTAATTTTTAGGCATATTCAAAGAATTTGAGACAGAATTAAAGACGAAAAAATTTGTCTCTAATTCTGAGATAGAATTTCTTTTATATTTCAAGTTTGTTTGCGACACTAAGATCATAGACAAAATATTTTTCATCTTTTAATCGGTCTTTGAACAATTAGAGACAAATTTTTATATCTCTTATCTTTGATTTTCTTGTAGTGCAACATATAATCTCTCTTGAGTTACCATTTTTTTCTCTGCACTTTGCTTATCACCAATTTAAGTATCGAAAGTACAAACGAGATCTTTTCCCTTGTTTACATTGCTTGTAGATCTTATCGAATAATTTAACTCGTTAATTTGATGAGCCAATCACTCCAATAATCTTCAACTCATCATAACACATTAAATAGTTTTTAAGGGACTTGACATGTGCATGTAATACCTTTATTCAAAAATAACAATCTATCAAAAAAAATATCTCCTTGATTATGGGAAGATTGATTGGAAAATGGAAAAGTCGCTTCATATATTATGCTTCATCATGACTCAATGGTCATGCATCATCCATATTCCATAATTTGCTTCCTATCAGATTTTGTTTAGGATGACAACTTTTTCTGTTTGGACTTTGGAGGATTTTATAGAGTAGGGGTATGGTTTTTTCCTTTTTTTTTTTTAATCACGCAAGGGCAGGAATACAAGTATGCTTTTTAAAAAATTACTCAACTTTGATCAAATTTTATTTAATCTTGAAAAAAAAATTAAAAACATGAATATTCTCGCAAGTTTTCATGTCCCAGTTAAAAATGAAATTAAAAATTTATTTCCCACAACTAAAAATGAGGAAAAAAATTAATATTTTGAAGTCATGGAGATAAGGAACAATAAAGGATGATTTGTGCTGCCTGGTCCCCTTTTCCCATTTAACAGTAAATATTGGCTTATTTCTCAAAAAATTATAGTTATATCAATTTGAAGCATTTTAATTTAATTATTAAAAAATTATATTTATCTCAATTTTATTCCTCTTCTGTCAAAGAAAAGTTTTGGCAACCACTTTTTTAAAATTTATTTGGTTTAAAATGGAATATCTTGTGTTACAACTTATTTGATTCAAGTCAAGCCCGAGTCAAATCATAAAGCGTAAATTTTTTTAGCATTGATTTTTTTCATTCAAAAGACTCGAACTTAATATTTTATATAAAGAGACATATATTAAACCACTTAAACCAACTAATATTCATTATATACATTTAGGCATAGCTTAAATAAAATATTGAGAGTAGTTGCTTCTCACAATCTTGGCTCAGGGAAGGATAAGGAAAAGCCCTAACAACATATTTAAAATTTGATAACAATAGATTTAACAATTTAACAACAAAAATATGAGAGATGAGGTCTACTAAGGGGGGACCTTTTTTTTAAAAATAAAAAAATTTAGATTTAAGTACATATCTAATTATTGAAATATTGTCTTTGAATCTGAATACTAAATAATTAATATTATTTGTTATTTTATCATTCATACCATGGTTGTTAAACTCTCAAGTTAACTCTTGAACTTGTTCGAATTTGTGAGTTTAGGTCTCCAAATCGAGTAAACTTGGTTCTAGAATCAAAACTTGGTGCAAACTCATTCAAACTCGCTGAGTTTATATCAAGTCGACCAAGTTGGATCAGTAATGGTCCAAAATTATTTTTTTGTTTTTCTAGTACCTAGCCCAAATAAAAACAGAGTCACCCATATCCAAAACTCATAATTGTGTTGTATGAACACCTTTTGAGTTCAATTGATATTTTACTTTACTTTATTAATTTGTGTTTTGTATAGAATGTCAATTAAAGCTGTCAAAATGGGCTAAACCAACTTGTTTCGAATTAGTTCCGAAACATACTAAGTCGAGTTAGTTTATTTTTAAATGTGCCAGCATAATGATGGCCTGGCCTTCCATGTGCATGCTGGTGAGTCAAATGAGCCAACCCATAGCTTTTATTTTTTAAATTATTTTTTGTTTTTTCTTTAAATGAAAAAAATAAAGAACATAGTCCATTTTCTTTTTTAAAAAAAGAGAGAAATATATGAATTTAGAGATTTAGAATAAAAAAGAAACCTAAAAAATGAATTATTATTTCTCTTTTGTTGAATTATTCTTTCTCTTTTTTCTTTAGTATTATCTTTTTTATTAATTAAGATCAAATGATTACAGAAATTTAATATGAAATTATCTTCAAATAATATCTCTTAATCTCTTTATATTATTCAACTTAACATATATATATATATATATGTAGGGTCAAGTGGGTTGGCCCGGCCCAGTCTTAAACGGGCTGACCAAAAGCAAGCCTAACCCATCCAAAAAAGTGGGTTAGTTGAGTCCTGTGTTGACAGGTCTAGAATCAATTGAATCTAAGAAGAGCAATAATGTAATATTACAATAATTGAAATAAAGTAATTTTATATTAATTATAAACTAAGATATTGTTTATGTGTTAGTAGCCTATTGAATGGAAAAGAGACATATGTAAACTTTTATGATTTTATTTTTCGAGTTTACCTCCTTTGTCGAGTTTAACTCTTGAGTTTGACAATCTTGATCCATACTGATAAAAATACATATCAGTAAAAAATGTATTTAGAGCAAATAAGTATTAAAAGAATTAAAAAAATGCACTTAATAAACCAATACATATTAAAAAAAAAATCAAATCTAGACCATATGTGCAATGATACGGCCTACGCATGAATCTCACTAAACCCTAATTTTAATCCTAACTTTTTTCGAAGAATTATTATTAGATTGATAAATCTGTGCAGATACATGTCTCTAATTTAATGCCCACGGTGAAAGAATACAACGTGGATTGTCCATGTTCTCATACGGGTTATCAAATCCAATAACATCACCATCCCTATGGACAATGACTACCATAATTGAGCCTCATATTTAGATTACCCAATAATTAATCTCACTCATTGAACTTCATTTGTGTTCAAATTAGGCTTCAACATTTAAATTCTCTTTGTTTTTAAAAAATCATAATGGTGTCAATTATAAAAAGAAAAAAAAATCTGGTATAGTTCCATATATTTATTATTGTTATGAAGCTTTTCAATTAGAATATGACAAATATATAATTTTTTAATCAAAATATCATAAATATATAATGTTTAATCAAATTTTTTAATTAGAACATAACAAATGTATGCTTTATTTTTAGGTCTTGTCCTTAAAAAATGCATCCACCTGCATTTAGAAAAATAAATAAATGCAATTTGTTAAATAAGTATTGAGTCTCGCATATGTGTAATAATACTCTCAATATAATTAAAAAGAAAAATACTAACAAATTTCAACACAATCAGGTTGTGGCTGTAGACCAAGCTTTCATTCATTAATTTGTTTTCATACAATACAGTGTTGTCATCTATCTTCGGAATTGCATTATTCTTGATAGTTTGATAGTTGTAAATTTATTTTTATCTCTTATGTGGGGTTTATTTCCCTCTAAAAGTAAAGAATTTTAATGTCCCTTTAAGAAATAATTTCAAGACTCTTATACTTGTGAAAATTTCTTTGGTTTGGTTGTAATCAGCACTAAGAACAGTGTCGAAATTTTCATCCTAAAGAATAGATCAAGAGATTTTTTTTTTATTTTGGTAGTTAGATCAGTACTCTCAAGTCTCAACAAAGTTATAAATGTTATTTGCATTCCTTTTCTTAATCCCTGTTTGGTTTGTACCAGAGACAAAAAACTTTTACCTTAATTGCTGGTGTTTGACTTTATTTTTTTTAAAAGGAAATATTTCTTTAAGATGAAGGCTTTTATTAGAAATTAGTATTATGACTCGTACGATACACAATTAAATTATAACTTTAAAAATTTTTGTAACTTATAAAAATAATAATAATTACAATTGATTTATATAAAATTTATGAGTTATAACATATACTTTTTAAACGTAAATAACTAAATATTTTGAATTTATTTATTAGTTTTATAATCAAATTTATTTTACCTACTCTAATTTGATTTGAATTGATTCATTTATTTAATAGAATAAATTTAAATAAATAAAATAGGTAAATTAATTAATTTGTTAATTTGTAAATTATTTATTATTTGTTATAAATTATTTGTTGCATAAATCAGTGATTGATTAAATATTGATTTCATATTTACTTTTGAATATGTCTTTTTTTGTTTCAATCGAAACTATAGAAGAAAAATATTAAAAGTTGCTGTTACATTTGAACTGAATCTCTAAGCCTCAGATTTCGTCTTTCAAGAATTTGATTTTTATCTATTTCTTCAATCAAAGGATAATAATTTAAGGATTTATATCTCAAACTTTAATTTCTATTAAATTAAGAATTATTTTGGAAATAAATCAAAATAAAGTCAAGCAAAACAAATTTTTTAATTCACATATCAATTTTATAATCAAATTTATTTTACCTACTAAAAAATCTTTTAAAATACTACAGTTGTCAGCTAATAAAAGTAATTATTTTTTTAATTTCAATTCAAATCATTTAAATCAAATAATTAATACTATGTGATGTCATTAATTTATCAAATTTATTAATTTACTTAATTTATTCATTCAAATCAAATAAAATAATAAAATCTACTAGTTATTAATTTCTCTAATTACACTAATTAATAATTATGATAATATTGTCTGATAAAAATATATTCTGCTATTAAATAAAATAAAAAAATTCACTAATTATTAATTTCACTTATTAATAATTATGATGATATATTCTACTAAAAATATATTATGTTATTCACTTTAACAATAATTCACATAACATATTCTAATAATAATATTATAATTTATAAATTTGTGAAACTTATGAGACATATGAGTTATGACATATATTTTTTAAACATAAATATTCTGATATAAATTTTGATTATTTATACAAAAATAAATTATAAATTTTAATAAAAATTTATGATAATAAACGACCACATTATATTATGATGTAGAATAAGTCATCAAATGGAATAAAATAATAAGATGTATGTGTAATCAATAAAAAAATTTAATTTAAAATTTTTGTAGAAAAATAATAATCAAATTAAAAATGTTCATATGAAATGTAGGATAATCAACTGTAAATAAATTTTATACATATGATCAGTAATTAATTTCAATATGTCTTAATCCTAGTGTATGTATATTTTAACAATTTAATATCTATATATTGCAATTCAAATCAAATAATAATGGTAATTATTTTTTAATTTCAATTCAAATCAAATAATTCATTTAATTTTTTTACCTTAATTGCCGGTGTTTGACTTTATTTTTCATTTAAAGGAAATATTTCTTTAAGATGGAGGCTTCTATTAGAAATATGTGTGTGTTTAGGAAAGGACTTATATATGGAAATATTAATATGTTGACATTTTATGGATTTGATATAAGTGAATATTATTTTGATTAATAATTATTTAAAGGAAATATTATTTTGATTAATAATATTTCTTTGTTATTTGGTCAATTTTTAATGTGAACTTTTGATTGTAAATGTTATTTTGTATAATTTGACATTAAATCTTATTTTTATTTAAATTTGTAAATTTATATCTATAGTATTTAATTATGTATTTTTTTATATTTTAAATAGACCAATTCAACCACGATCCAACTATTAACCTTTAAATCGATGCCTCCACAGGTTCAATGACCGGTTCGATTTTAAAAATTTTAGCTATTGATCACTTTAGTTCTAAATTTTGAAATCACATTACACAGAATGATCAATTCATTCACCTTACTATCGTAATCAACTTTATCTATCAATATATATATTGTTATTTGCTAGTGTAGCAATGATATGGAGTGACGTAACATCGTAACATGCTCATTGACAATTTGTTTTAGTCTTTAAATTTTAAAACTGTTATACTGTAATATCCCAAGAATTTTCATGAATATTTAAAGTCTATTTGAAGTTTATTGAAAAATTTAATTACATGAGAAATGTTCTTTTTGAATTAGTGAAGGAAATTTGGAAATAGAAATTTCAAAAATTTTAATTTAGGACATTTTACAAATTCTCAAGGACTAAAATGAAAAGAAAAGAAAGTATGGAGTACTTTTGAGAAATGACCAAGTAGGAACCTGAGAAGAAGAATAGAGCTTATGGGAATGAATTATGAGTCCGGTACCAAAAGGATGATGGATTCGAGGTTAAAGTGAAGTTTGAGACTCTGAGAGGGACTAAAGTGAAATAAAAAAATTGTGGGGCAATTAGGATTTAGAATCACCCGAGGTGAAATTTTATGAATTTGCTTTTACTAGTCTTGACTGAGGGTCAACTGAAGAGCAAGTGATAATTTCACCCCGGGCGAGTAAATAGGCAGCCTCACCTAATTTTTTCTTCATTTTCTCCTTTCCTCTCTCTCTCTTCACTTTCTCTCCTCTCTTTCTCTCTCTACACTCCAACTCCACAACCGGGCTTGGAGGGTGGATCTTGGGCTACGGGGCGAGCCTCTAGGAGCCAAGCAACGTAGGAAAAGCAAGGAATTGAGGTAGAAATTTCTATTTCTCAAGCTTTTCCCTATTTTATAGTTTTCAGAAAGTTTGGGGTAAAAATCGAGATTTCGGCTTCGTTTCTCGATTAAAATTGGTGTTTTTGGTGTCTAAATGCTCCTTAGACATTAAGGGTGAGATCCTATGGAAGAAATCATGGAAAACGGTGAAGATTTGGCCGGATCTGAGCCAAAACCGAGAGGAATCGCGAAAGGTCGCGATCCTGGCGCCCAGGCGCCAAGGTTCAGAAGATTTTGGGAAGAAAAGGGGCTTGGCACCCAGGCACCAGGTGTGGCGCCCACGCGCCATGTGTGGCGCCTGCTGAAAAAGCCTTAGCTTATTTTCAATCAGTCATAACTTCTTCATCCGGACTCCGTTTTGGGCAAACTTTATATCGTTGGAAAGCTCTTTGAGTCTAGTTTCCAATGGTATAAATGTCATTTAGAAATTCATTACCGGTTAAGAGTTATGACTTAAGATGTGAGTAAAGGTCGAGAATAGTAATAGGAAATTTCTCTATTTTGTAACCCTAATAGTTTTTACCTGGTTATAATAGGGATGTTTGGGGCGCAAGGTGGGAGCGCTGAGAGCGTGGAATCCAGGTGAGTAGGCAACCTTGCAAAATTAATTTAATAAATTAGTCAAAGCACAATATAAATCCCATTTGCGTTATTTGTGAAATTGAGAAGATTATCAGTGTGTGTTCAGGTTGAGAAAAAGTACAATATCATTGGAAGATATTTTATTACCTTTGAGAATTGATTTCTCTAGTTGACTAAAGAACTAGATGTGATTGTTCCTTGAATAAATTGGAACATTTTGTAAGTGAATAACCTTACTAAACTAATGTGATCTTATTAGATAAAGTACAATACAAGTCTTGTTTATAACATTATTGAAGTGAGAAATAATCAATCTCGCTGTTGATAATATATGATGATTGTTATGGTTGATGATAGACATTCAAGGGAATAAA
Organism: Biancaea sappan; assembly: GCA_037074585.1. Classification (NCBI taxonomy): domain Eukaryota; kingdom Viridiplantae; phylum Streptophyta; class Magnoliopsida; order Fabales; family Fabaceae; genus Biancaea; species Biancaea sappan. The sequence goes on from CM073499.1 coordinate 33,565,175, forward strand.
AGTATGTGTAAATTCATTTATTTCATAGTAATTATATTGTGATAAATTGTCACTATTTTATTGATGAGCAAAAGATCTACGAGATCTAATACACGAGTTTGAAAGGGTTAGAGTCCCATACTACTCGGTGTATAACTGTGAAAACCTATGCACGAGTTTGAAAGGGTTAGAGTCCCATACTACTCGGTGTATAAATGTGAAAACCTATGCACGAGTTTGAAAGGGTTAGAGTCCCATACTACTCGGTGTATAACTATGAAAACCTATGCACGAGTTTGAAAGGGTTAGAGTCCCATACTACTCGGTGTATAAATGTGAAGACCTATGCACGAGTTTGAAAGGGTTAGAGTCCCATACCACTCAGTGTATAACTGTGAAAACTTATGCACCAAGAGTTTGAGGGTTAAATTCCCAAGTCACTCAGTGCAAGTATCTATAGCATATAATGCAAAGTGATTGAGGGATTGATCACCCAAGAAATCATACGCAAATTCAGACAAGTGTAATACTATAATTATTTAAAATAAATGATAGATTGATTGTATTAGTAAATGTGGTATTTGTGCTTATGATATTTTCATGTACAGTTGTTTACTCACTGAGTTATGATAAACTCACACTCTCTATGATTATCTTTTCAGATACAGTGGTTGAGGAGAAGAATTTATAGCCATTAAGGATATACTCCACTTTTGTCTGGTAAACAATTGGTAAGGATTAGGAAACGCTCTGTAATCTAGTAGGTCACCTAGGCTTGGGAGGTTGTATAGTACTGTATAGTGTTTGAAGGTTGAACATTTTCTGAATATGTATACAAAATATCTTTCTTGGAATATTTATGATTCACATAATTATGGATATTAAGAATGTTCACAGAGATTATGGGGTACCACGGAGGTACACCCTAGGTATTTTATGTTTATATCACATGTAAGTTTTGGGATGTGACAAATTGGTATCAGAGGTGATTTTTAGGTCTCCTATAGATTACAGAGCAAAGTGTTCTTTGTGGGCCCTTTTTCATTGTCATGAACCGCGGCATGACCATGGGATTAGGTTCCATAAAAGACCTTATAAAGTTGAGTGTTCTTGTCATAACTTACCCTTCGATGGAGTTAGTTAGAGATAATTTTGTTACAATATGAGGTAATTGATTTCATATGTGGAACTTTGGAACTTGTTGGAGGTATGATCTTTATACCGATAGAAAAGGTGATCTCTGTATGAAATTTTTTCTTTTTGAGAAATTGGGAACATAACTCTGTAGTGTACTCTGAAAGCTGAGGATTAGTAATTACTAGAATATGGCTTGAGAGCTGGGCCAAGAGTGATGTATTAGATGGGGTAAAGTTGATTATGAGGCATGGGCTAGAGTTCAAGAAAGACTTTTGCAAAGAATATTGTAATACCCGTTAATTTCAGAATATAATTCGCTTAAGAGTATTTTAGAATTCTACAACGTTACTTTAGTTATTTATTTTGGTCATATTTAATTTTCATATTTAATTGTTCTCTTTGAATATTATTTATGAAAATTGAGTTAAATGACTGGACTAAATATTTGTACAATGTGGAATATATTCTAAGAATGGTGAAATTCATGGAAAAGTGGTTTCAGAATGGTTAATTAGTCCATTTATTGTAAATTGACTGGATGGGTTTGGATGTTGGGTTATGGATACCCATGGGTTATTGAATAACCCATTAGAAATATTTAATATAAAGTTTCAATAGTACCCTCTCATTTTCACGCAGAAGGAAAAAAGCTGAGAAGTGAACAGTGACTTTGTTTTCTCTCGTTTCTTCATCCTTTTCTCAAATCCTTTCCTTGATCTTCAGAGTTTTGATTATTTGTTCTGTTCAAAAGCTTTGTAAGGATCAAAGGTAAGTTTTAATCTCATTATTTTCCTTAAATTTCAGTTTATGTAGAAGATCAGAGGAGGTTTTGTTCTTGAAGATTTTGATGATAATTCATGAATCTCAGTTGTTTTAGAAGTTATATTTGAGTTATAATCGGTTAAAAGAGTTGAAATTCTGGTTTTGAAACAAGAAAGGAAAGGATGAATTTTTGAAAGATTTTTCTGCAAAAATTTGAAGTACTGTAGCAACTGGAAATCTAGAATTTTTCTTCGAGTTACTGTAGCGACCAGAAATTTCAGAAAAAATCTGGAAAATTTTCTTCGGTACTGTAGCAGTTACGGTACTGTAGCAGTCAACGTTACTGTAGTGAACCGTCACTGTAGCGAACCGTTACTGTAGCAATCAGAAAATTTTGCGTATTTTCGTAATTTTGTTTCCTTTCTTATGTTTCCTTGTAATATATTTTACTAGAAAATTTTCCTACACAAATTCTAGTGTGGAACAAGGTAAACTTGGACAAACATCAAGGTGAGTGAATAACCTTGCTAAGCTAATTTGATATTACTAGTCAAAGTACAATATAAGTCCCATTTACAATATTATTTGGATATTAATTGATCAATTTTTCATTTGACAGTATATGATGATTGATATATTTTTTTTTACAGAAATTCAAAGGAATAAGAGTATGTATAAATGATTTTATTTCATGGAAATTGTACTATGTGAGAAGTTCTCACTATCTTATTAATGAGTAAAGATCTACGGGATCTACTACATGAGTTTGAAAGGGTTAAAGTCTCATACTACTCAGTGCATAACGATGAAAAACTATACACGAGTTTGAAAGGGTTAGAGTCCCATATCACTCGGTGTAAATAGATGAAATTGTAAATACGAGTTTGAAAGGGTTAGAGTCCCATACTACTCAATGTATATCTATGAGAACTTATTCACGAGTTTGAAAGGGTTAGAGTCCCATACTACTCGGCGTATATCTATGAAATCTTATTCACGAGTTTGAAAGGGTTAGAGTCTCATACTACTCAATGTATAAGACAATTAATTATATGAGTAAATGAGGTATTTGTACTTTTGATATTTTATATAGTACAGTTATTTACTTACTGAGTTTTTAAATAAACTCACACTCCCTATGATTATTTTTTCAGATACAGAAAACAAAGAAGAAGAGAATCTGTTTGAAAATTAGAAGCCCCTTGGGATTATTCTCTATTTCTGTCTGGTGGGATACCAGTACTTATTAATGTGGATACTAGAAACGCTCTGTACTTTCTATAGGTCTCCTAGGCTTGCGATGAGATAGAATTATCAGACTATGTATGTCTATATTTGCTTATCAGATGAATATAATTCTGTAGTGTGGAATGAATGATTAAGGTTGAATGTAAAACCTTACAGAATATATGTAAACAACGTATGTTTGAGAATTTTATCAAATGAGTAGTATCTTTTCACATGCTCAATTTTTGGGATGTGACAATTTGGTATCAGAGGATAGGTTTTATAGGTCCCCTATAGAGTACAGAGCAAAGTGATCTTTGTGGGCCCTTCCCTATTGTCATGAGCCGCGGCATGACCATAGGATTAGGTTCCATAAAAGACCTTGTAGAGTATAACGTCATTTTATAGATAACTTCTCAGTGGGGCTAGTAAGTGATATTTTGTTTATGTCTGAAAATTATTTGTTATGTGTGTAGATCTGTGACAGTACAATGTCAGAAAGATCTTCTAATAATAATGAGCATATGGGTCCAAGGAGGGCCATAAATCCACCAGTACATATGCAAGATGATCCTAACCGTGGTGATAGTTTACATGCTCAAAGTACTGAGGGCGCAACTAGTGAGCAAGCAAGGAGAGTCGAACCTGATGCTCACGCTGGCAATGCAACTATTGCACATGTGATTAATTTGATGAATGAACGATTTGACCGATTTGAGGCTGAAATGAGAGGTCGAGCTGCACAAGCTAACCTGCCAGTGGATCCTCCTATTGTTGAAGTTGAAATTGTACCACCAGCTCAGTTAGCTGGAGGAGATAACGTAAGGGAGGTAAGAATGTCTGAGTTCCAGAAAATGAGGCCTCCTACTTTTTCAGGGAAAGATCCCAAAGAGGACCCACAATGTTTCCTTGAAGATTGTGAAGCAATCTGTGATGCTATAGGGTGTTCTCCTACTCAAAAGGTAGAATTCACTTCTTTTCAGTTAAAGGGTAGGGCTGGTAAATGGTGGAGGAACTGGAAGAGAGCTAGAATTCAAGGCACACCGCCAGTTATGTGGACGGAGTTTTATAGATTGGTTATGGAAAGGAGGTCAAAGAATAAAGAAGAATATCGACAAAAGAAGAAAGCTAGATATAGGAGATCTTTTGATCAAGGGGAAGACTCAGGGACTTTGAAACCCTTTACTGCATCACAGCATGCTCCAGCCACTCCTACTAAGTCATCTTATTCTACAGCCAGTGTGGCTAAGCCTCGTTCAGAGAGCAGGGGTGGTTTTAGTTATTCTAGTAGAGGAAGTACTCAAGCTAGAAGGAAGAAACCTCAGTGTCCTGAATGTGGAAAGTTTCACTTCGGAGAATGCAGGTTAAACACTGTTGGTACAGGTTGTTTTAACTGTGGACAAAAAGGACATTTTATAAGGGAGTGCCCTCAGCTCATGACAAGACCAGGTCAAGGATCTACTTTGCCACCTCGACCACAATCTATTACTCAAACACCAACCCCTTCAACAGGGGTTAGTATGGGAAGAGGTTCTGGAAGAAGCCAAGGTGACCGTGGAAAACAAGCTACTGGCAGAGGAAATGTAAGAGTATATGCTCTAACCCGACAGGATGCTCAAACATCCAATGCTGTAGTTACAGGTATATTATCTGTTAATACTTTTGCTGCACGTATTTTGTTTGACCCCGGTTCTACTCACTCATATGTGTCACCCCTATTTTCCAAGAGATTTGCATTTGATTCAATTACTCTTAAAGAACCATTCTTGGTTTCCACACCGATGAGAGAGACTTTGATGGTTAAAACATGTTATCGTTCTTGTAAAATAATCGTTGGAGGCACGGAAACTGAGATAGATCTTATGGTTCTCAATATGTTAGATTTTGATGTGATTTTAGGGATGGACTGGCTATCTTCTTGTCATGCTACTATAAATTGTCGTGACAAAGTTATTTCCTTTAATATGCCGGGGAGGAGTAATTTTGTGTTTCAAGGAGATCGAAGTGATGTACCTTGCAACATGATATCTATGTTAAGTGCCCGACGTATGTTGCGAAAGGGATGTCAGGGATTTCTAGCTTTTATCAAAGATTTAGAAAAGAAAGAACAGAAGTTAGAAGACATTCATGTGGTTAATGAATTCCCTGATGTGTTCCCAGAAGATTTACCTGGATTATCGCCAGAAAGAGATATTGAGTTCAGTATTGATTTGGTCCCAAACACACGACCAATTTCTATTCCACCTTATCGTATGGCTCCTGTTGAGCTAAAAGAACTCAAAGAACAATTGGAAGATTTGTTAAACAAAGGGTTCATTCGCCCAAGTTTTTCACCTTGGGGTGCTCCTGTTCTTTTTGTGAAAAAGAAAGATGGTTCTATGAGATTATGTATAGATTATCGTCAGCTGAATAAAGTCACAGTGAAGAATAAGTATCCTTTACCAAGGATAGATGATTTGTTTGATCAGCTTCAAGGAGCAAAATACTTCTCAAAGATTGATCTAAGGTCTAGATATCATCAGTTACGAATTAAGAATGATGATATTTTGGTATATTCAAAGAGTCATGAAGAACATATTGAGCATTTGAGAATAGTGCTTCAGACCTTGAGAGAGCATCAGTTGTACGCAAAGCTCTCAAAATGCGAATTCTAGATGAGTCATGTAACGTTTTTGGGACATGTTATTTCCCAAGAAGGTATTCATGTAGATCCAAGTAAAATTGAAGCAGTAAAACAATGGCCTAGACTAACAACTATGTCTGAAGTACGTAGTTTTCTTGGCTTAGCAGGGTATTACTGTCGTTTTGTCAAAGATTTCTCTAAGACGGCTCTCCCATTAAATAAGTTAACCCGAAAAAATGTTAAATACATTTGGGATGATTCATGTGAGCAAAGTTTCACCCAATTGAAAGAGTGTTTAACTTCTGCACCAGTTTTAATCCTACCATCAGGACCAGGGGGTTACTCTGTATTCTGTGATGCCTCAAAGATAGGCTTAGGGTGTGTGTTGATGCAATATGGTAAAGTCATAGCTTATGGCTCACGTCAGCTTAAAAAGCATGAATTGAATTACCCCACTCATGATTTGGAAATGGCAGCTGTAGTGTTTGCCCTAAAGATTTGGAGACATTACTTGTATGGGGAGACTTGTCAGATTTTTACAGATCACAAAAGCCTTAAGTACATTTTTGAGCAGAGAGATCTCAATCTAAGGCAACGAAGGTGGATGGAACTTCTGAAAGATTATGATTGTACCATCCTTTACCATCCAGGTAAAGCAAATGTAGTGGCTGATGCTCTAAGTCGAAAGTCTATGGGAAGTTTAGCTCACATTACCATTATAAGGAGGTCTCTAATACATGAACTACAAGAATTGGAAGCTGATGGAGTATTCTTCGAGATCACTGAGTTAGGTACATTTCTGGCTCATTTAACAGTTAGATCATCCCTTATTGAAAAAGTAAAAGCAACTTTAGAAAATGACATTGATATGGTCAAAATCAGAGATAAGGCAAGGCAAGGTCTAGCACCAAGTTTCTTGGTAGATGAAGAAGGAGTCTTATGGTTTAATGGGAGACTCTGTGTCCCCAACATTGAATCTTTGAAACATGAAATCTTAATGGAAGCTCATGGTTCGTCCTACGTTGTACATCCTGGTGCTGTGAAAATGTATCAGGACTTGAAACAAGTTTACTGGTGGGAGGGCATGAAGCGAGACGTGACTGACTTTGTAGCTCGATGTTTGACTTGTCAGCAAGTTAAAGCTGAACATCGACGACCACCTGGTTTGATGCAAAAACTAGATATTCCCGAGTGGAAGTGGGAAAGGATCACTATAGATTTTGTAGTAGGTTTACCTCGGTCAACAAAAGGAAATGACTCAATATGGGTCATAGTGGATCGACTTACTAAGTCAGCACATTTTCTTCCTGCTCATACCACTTTCAGTGTAGCAAAACTTGCTCGACTTTATGTTAAAGAAATAGTGAAACTTCATGGTGTACCAATATCCATTATATCAGACCGAGGACCTCAGTTTACTTCTCGGTTCTAGAGAGTCTTTCAAGAGGCTTTGGGTACCAAAGTGAATCTTAGCACAGCATTTCATCCTCAGACTGATGGACAGTCCGAAAGGACAATTCAGACTTTAGAGGATATGCTAAGAGCTTGTGTGATGGATTTCAGTGGAAGTTGGGAAGATCATTTGTCTCTTATTGAATTTGCTTATAATAACAGTTACCAAGCCAGTATCCACATGGCACCTTTTGAGGCTTTATATGGGAGACGGTGTCGATCTCTTATAGGTTGGTTTGAACTTGGTGAAACCAAAATATTTGGACCTGAGATGATACAAGAAGATATAAATAAAGTTAAACTGATCAGAGAGAAGTTGTTAACTGCTCAGAGTAGACAGAAGTCTTATGCGGACAACTGACGACGTGACCTTGAATTTGCAATTGGTGATATGGTTTTCTTACGAATCTCACCTATGAAGGGAGTAATGAGATTCGGGAAGAAAGGCAAGCTTAGTCCGAGGTATGTTGGCCCATATGAGGTTGTAGACAGAGTGGGTAATGTGGCATATCGCCTAGACCTACCTTCCAACCTAGAGGGAGTTCATCCAATATTTCATGTGTCCATGCTACGGAAGTATCTTCCTGATCCTTCTCATGTCATTCAACCCCAAGAAGTTCATTTTGATGAAACTCTCACCTACGAAGAGGTACCAGTAGCTATCCTTGATAGAAAAGTCAAGAAATTACGTACTAAAGAAATTCCTACTGTCAAGGTTCTTTGGAGAAATCATTCTCGCGAGGAAGCTACGTGGGAGGCAGAAGATGAAATGTGGAAAAACTATCCACATTTATTTGAAACTTGAGGAAAGATTTTAATTCGGAGGACCGAATTCTTTTAAGGGGGGTAGAATGTAATACCCGTTAATTTCAGAATATAATTCGCTTAAGAGTATTTTAGAATTCTACAACGTTACTTTAGTTATTTATTTTGGTCATATTTAATTTTCATATTTAATTGTTCTCTTTGAATATTATTTATGAAAATTGAGTTAAATGACTGGACTAAATATTTGCACAATGTGGGATATATTCTAAGAATGGTGAAATTCATGGAAAAGTGGTTTCAGAATGGTCAATTAGTCCATTTATTGTAAATTGACTGGATGGGTTTGGATGTTGGGTTATGGATACTCATGGGTTATTGAATAACCCATTAGAAATATTTAATATAAAGTTTCAATAGTACCCTCTCATTTTCACGCAGAAGGAAAAAAGCTGAGAAGTGAACAGTGACTTTGTTTTCTCTCGTTTCTTCATCCTTTTCTCAAATCCTTTCCTTGATCTTCAGAGTTTTGATTATTTGTTCGGTTCAAAAGCTTTGTAAGGATCAAAGGTAAGCTTTAATCTCATTATTTTCCTTAAATTTCAATTTATGTAGAAGATCAGAGGAGGTTTTGTTCTTGAAGATTTTGATGATAATTCATGAATCTCAGTTGTTTTAGAAGTTATATTTGAGTTATAATCGGTTAAAAGAGTTGAAATTCTGGTTTTGAAACAAGAAAGGAAAGGATGAATTTTTGAAAGATTTTTCTGCAAAAATTCGAAGTACTGTAGCAACTGGAAATCTGGAATTTTTCTTCGAGTTACTGTAACGACCAGAAATTTCGGAAAAAATCTGGAAAATTTTCTTCGGTACTGTAGCAGTTACGGTACTGTAGCAGTCAACGTTACTGTAGCGAACCGTCACTGTAGCAAACCGTTACTGTAGCAATCAGAAAATTTTGCGTATTTTCGTGATTTTGTTTCCTTTCTTATGTTTCCTTGTAATATATTTTACTAGGAAATTTTCCTACACAAATTCTAGTGTGGAACAAGGTAAACTTGGACAAACATCAAGGTGAGTGAATAACCTTGCTAAGCTAATTTGATATTACTAGTCAAAGTACAATATAAGTCCCATTTACAATATTATTTGGATATTAATTGATCAATTTTTCATATGACAGTATATGATGATTGATATATTTTTTTTTACAGAAATTCAAAGGAATAAGAGTATGTATAAATGATTTTATTTCATGGAAATTGTACTATGTGAGAAGTTCTCACTATCTTATTAATGAGTAAAGATCTACGGGATCTACTACATGAGTTTGAAAGGGTTAAAGTCCCATACTACTCAGTGCATAACGATGAAAAACTATACACGAGTTTGAAAGGGTTAGAGTCCCATATCACTCGGTGTAAATAGATGAAATTGTAAATACGAGTTTGAAAGGGTTAGAGTCCCATACTACTCAATGTATATCTATGAGAACTTATTCAAGAGTTTGAAAGGGTTAGAGTCCCATACTACTCGGCGTATATTTATGAAATCTTATTCACGAGTTTGAAAGGGTTAGAGTCCCATACTACTCAATGTATAAGACAATTAATTATATGAGTAAATGTGGTATTTGTACTTTTGATATTTTATATAGTACAGTTATTTACTTACTGAGTCTTTAAATAAACTCACACTCCCTATGATTATTTTTTCAGATACAGAAAACAAAGAAGAAGAGAATCTGTTTGAAGATTAGAAGCCCCTTGGGATTATTCTCTATTTCTGTCTGGTGGGATACCAGTACTTATTAATGAGGATACTAGAAACGCTCTGTACTTTCTATAGGTCTCATAGGCTTGCGATGAGATAGAATTATCAGACTATGTATGTCTATGTTTGCTTATCAGATGAATATAATTCTGTAGTGTGGAATGAATGATTAAGGTTGAATGTAAAACCTTACAGAATATATGTAAACAACGTATGTTTGAGAATTTTATCAAATGAGTAGTATCTTTTCACATGCTCAATTTTTGGGATGTGACAAATATAGCGCAGATTACTAATGCAGGAATGGGAAAGAACCCTTGTGAGGCAGATCAAGATTTGATTTTGATAGATGCCAGACAGATGTAATTTATGGAAGAGGATGTAAGTCCTAAATAATATATTCCTTGATAAAAGCTTGGTTGAGAAAATAGATGTGGGCTAGGTAGTTTTTCCTAAGGGAGATACTACGGTAAAATGGAACCTAGCATAAGAGATATTGGGGTAAGTTATAAGTCTTCTCTAAGGGCGACTCGCCAAAGTTGCACTTGTTTAGTTAGGGATTGGCATGATGGCACTATGTGATAGAAGTGTTTCAAAAAAATATATATATACAATGTAGAAGTTTTGTAACATTGGAACAATTAGAGCATGTTATAGGTAGGCTGTTGGCGTATGAACATTCATAGTTGTTAAACGTGATGTATGATTGGAATGGTCTAAAAAGACGTTCTTATAGTAGTTCGTGCCTCAGAGTGTTAGTTTAAGGAAAGTTTGCGAGTCGAGGCTCTTAAGCAAGAATTCATGACAATTCAAGGGCATAATATTGAGTTTAATTGATCTACACGTGATGCCTTCATCTACTCCTGTATGATAAGAGGAAAGACAACAAGACTTGTACAGAACTTCTGTTTGTCTCTGTGACAGCTTGTAGGGTCATTAAATTTTTATGTGATTGGCTTTATAAGCTGAATTTGTTATTGATTTTGTGTGGCTAATTTCTTTTATCTTTCTTCATTTTATTATTATTATTATTATTTAGAGTACCATCTAGTAAAAGAAACTATTGGCATTAAAAGCGGAAGGATTACATTGCAAAAAAAAAAAGAGAAATTACTCATGCATAAGTAATCTAAAAGCGAGGTGGTCTCGGATTAGGAGGGTTGTATTGTATCATCACCCCTCGACCATTTCTTGAAACAAGAGACTGAGCAATGTCACGAAGGGTAGTGTAAATCTCATTCATACAATCAACACTTCTTTGTTGTTGATTGCAGAAGCATTGGGTAGACCAATAGAAGAACCTGTCTATTCTTGAAGTCATTGCCGCATTATTGCGTTTAGTTAACTTCTCCAGGTCTTCTATCATCTTTTTCAGATTTTTCACCTCCTTCTCTAGACAAGCGATTTTGTTTTCTGACGTGTGGCCAGTGCTAATCTCCTCAGCTTCCTCAATTTTTATCTTCTTCTCCTTTTGATCCTCTTGAGACCCCTCAAAAGGTCTCTTGCCCTTGTCTTTGCCCAGACTTAAGTTTAAGTTGAGCTCTTCTTCCTTGGCCTCTACTGTGAGATCAATGTACTTCCTCGTGGCCATGGTTTAGAAAATTTAGAAGTTTTTGCAGGAGTATGATGAGAGAGAAATGCTGGGAAATTGTAGGCTCAGAGATGATTACTCTTTGTGGTGTAGTAACTGAGAACTCCGGGGTAGTTTTTATAGAGAAAAATTTAGACTTAGAGCCAAAGAAGATATCTCTTCACCGCACTCCTACACGCTCAACCTGTGGATTTCTGCAAGCTGGAAGCCAGAAGTCTAGGGTAGGCATGCGTGTCAACAGTGTGTCACATTAATGGCAAAACCACGTAAGTCAATATTCGATGGATTTGCGGCCGATTTATACTTGTTTATTTTTCATTTCTCTTGTTGGCATTTTCTGAAATTCTAAGAAGCCGACAGCGTAGCCATTAAAGATTGCCTTGGATGCTTTTATGATGAACTAAAATGTATTTCTCTGCTTTCTTGTATTGTTCTTAAAAGCCTTCAGTTGAGTATAATATACATGATTGATTGAATTATATTGTGATTATATGTATTTAAATACATATGACATGTATGTATGTTATCCATGCATTGAGAGTGAAGGCTATTTGTTATGGCCAGGAATAATATGTAATGATTCTACATACATTCAGAGAATGAGAAGTCTGAAATTTAAAAAGGACTTGAATAGATGAAAATATATAGATAATGATGTATCTCCATGTTGATACATACATACATATATGCTCGTAGAGGCAAGAGAAAGGTAAAAATTTTTCTCACTTTATAGTAACACTTGATATGTGTAAATGTGAGAAGTTTTTATTTTAATATGTATTTTTTTTGAAAATGTGTAAGCCTAGAGCAAAGTCACGGATTAGAAACCTAGATAAGGCTAGTACGAAGTTACCCGTTCATCGAGTAATATCTCGATCTAGGATTATTTGATAAAACAAATACAGAGTTAGGAAGTCATAGATTGAAGCGGCGATTAGTTGAATGATTTGAGCAAGAGTCAAAAGTTAGCCGAAATTTTTTTGAGAAAATCTTTTGCATGAGATTATATTTATTATTTTCTAGCATACTTATTATAGACCGTTGGCATTGCGACGGATAAGGTGTGGAGGCCATCTTTAGAGTGTGATGTAAGGGTTTTGGTAGCCCTATATTTCGTCTATAAATAATGGATGCCCCATTACGCCGCTCACTACACTAAGAGTTCATTACTTATAAGCTTTCTAGCATCAAACCTCTCATTCCATACAACCTTTATAGCTCAGAAAAATATGGCCGGTAATAAATCTTTCAATTTAAACTTTGAGGCTGGCAAGGTAGAGCTGGATCTAAATCTTAGTCTGGAGAACTATAAGAATAAGAGATCCATGGAAGAGTCATCAGAAGCTAAGAAAAGAAAAAGGGATGTAGTAGAGCTAGAGGATGTTAGCACAGCAACATCTTCAAATGATGAGCTTGCGCTTATGAGAAAAAAAATGGAGGACTTGGAAAGGTTGATAAACCGCCACTTTGAGGACCAGGGAAGATTGATAAATCGTCTCTTTATAGAACAAGAGAAGCTCTTGAATCGTCATTTTAGGGAATTGGCGAATAGAGTTGATAGACATTCGATGTTTGCAACTCAAAATTTTCGTGACCAACAAGCGAGGTGTATTGACTGTTTGAATGGAGTGACCACTGCACTTCGCCAAATTTCCCAAACGTTTCCTCCACAAACTCTTTCTAGGCTGCAACGATTAGCTTCCTCCTTAAGATCTGAAGCACCTTCCTCTTCTAGACTTGGAGCACTTTCTGCATTTCAAAAGCCTCCTCGTCCTTAATTTATTCTTTCTTTTATTTGTACCTTAAGCTAATATTTGATCTGAGCTTCGCGTATTAAGATTATCTGTTTTGTAAATCAAGTTCAGTTTGTTGCCTGTAACTTATGTACTAGAAATAAGGCAATTCTTGTACTGAAGAAGCTCGAGAGATAAAAATATGTTGAACTTGTTATATTTTGTACTTGATTGTGAAAATTCTAAAAGAGAGAACGAGATTTGGACAAAATATCTGCATTTGTTTCAATCTTGAGTTAAGTTTTGAATTTGGAGGACCGAATTCTATTAAGGGGGGAAGAATGTAATATCCCAAGAATTTTCATGAATATTTAAAGTCTATTTGAAGTTTATTGAAAAATTTAATTACATGAGAAATGTTCTTTTTGAATTAGTGAAGGAAATTTGGAAATAGAAATTTCAAAAATTTTAATTTGGGACATTTTACAAATTCTCAAGGACTAAAATGAAAAGAAAAGAAAGTATGGAGTACTTTTGAGAAATGACCAAGTAGGAACCTGAGAAGAAGAATAGAGCTTATGGGAATGAATTATGAGTCCGGTACCAAAAGGATGATGGATTCGAGGTTAAAGTGGAGTTTGAGACTCTGAGAGGGACTAAAGTGAAATAAGAAAATTGTGGGGCAATTAGGATTTAGAATCACCCGAGGTGAGATTTTATGAATTTGCTTTTACTAGTCTTGACTGAGGGTCAACTGAAGAGCAAGTGATAATTTCACCCCGGGCGAGTAAATAGACGGCCTCACCTAATTTTTTCTTCATTTTCTCCTTTCCTCTCTCTCTCTTCACTTTCTCTCCTCTCTTTCTCTCTCTACACTCCAACTCCACAACCGGGCTTGGAGGGTGGATCTTGGGCTATGGGGCGAGCCTCTAGGAGCCAAGCAACGTAGGAAAAGCAAGGAATTGAGGTAGAAATTTCTATTTCTCAAGCTTTTCCCTATTTTATAGTTTTCAGAAAGTTTGGGGTAAAAATCGAGATTCCGGCTTCGTTTCTCGATTAAAATTGGTGTTTTTGGTGTCTAAATGCTCCTTAGACATTAAGGGTGAGATCATATAGAAGAAATCATGGAAAACGGTGAAGATTTGGCCGGATCTGAGCCAAAACCGAGAGGAATCGCGAAAGGTCGCGATCCTGGCGCCCAGGCGCCAAGGTTCAGAAGATTTTGGGAAGAAAAGGGGCTTGGCGCCCAGGCGCCAGGCTTGTGTTGGTAATATATGATGATTGTTATGGTTGATGATAGACATTCAAGGGAATAAAAGTATGTGTAAATTCATTTATTTCATAGTAATTATATTGTGATAAATTGTCACTATTTTATTGATGAGCAAAAGATCTACGAGATCTAATACACGAGTTTGAAAGGGTTAGAGCCCCATACTACTCGGTGTATAACTGTGAAAACCTATGCACGAGTTTGAAAGGGTTAGAGTCCCATACTACTCGGTGTATAAATGTGAAAACCTATGCACGAGTTTGAAAGGGTTAAAGTATCATACTACTCGGTGTATAACTGTGAAAACCTATGCACGAGTTTGAAAGGGTTAGAGTCCCATACTACTCGGTGTATAAATGTGAAGACCTATGCACGAGTTTGAAAGGGTTAGAGTCCCATACCACTCAGTGTATAACTGTGAAAACTTATGCACCAAGAGTTTGAGGGTTAAATTCCCAAGTCACTCAGTGCAAGTATCTATGGCATATAATGCAAAGTGATTGAGGGATTGATCACCCAAGAAATCATACGCAAATTCAGACAAGTGTAATACTATAATTATTTACAATAAATGATAGATTGATTGTATTAGTAAATGTGGTGTTTGTGCTTATGATATTTTCATGTACAGTTGTTTACTCACTGAGTTATGATAAACTCACACTCTCTATGATTATCTTTTCAGATACAGTGGTTGAGGAGAAGAATTTATAGCCTTTAAGGATATACTCCACTTTTCTCTGGTAAACAATTGGTAAGGATTAGGAAACGCTTTGTAATCTAGTAGGTCACCTAGGCTTGGGAGGTTGTATAGTACTGTATAGTGTTTGAAGGTTGAACATTTTCTGAATATGTATACAAAATATCTTTCTTGGAATATTTATGATTCACATAATTATGGATATTAAGAATGTTCACAGAGATTATGGGGTACCACAGAGGTACACCCTAGGTATTTTATGTTTATATCACATGTAAGTTTTGGGATGTGACATATACAAAATAGTCTTTTTTGTTCATTGTGACAAATGTGATAGATAAAAGGGACCACTTAGTGTAATTCTTTCATAATATCAAGATTTCAGACTAAAATGATTAATGACCATATTTTAAGGATTAAACCGTTATTGAGATACACTTTTAAAAATAAAAAGTGAATTTACTCTATTTATATTGGTACAGGGGAAAAGAGAAAAAGCAACACAATTTGCTTGATTGATATATTCAATCAACTCTCTCCATCTGTAGCTTGAGCATGTGGTTGAGGGGGGAAAAAACAAAAAAGGATAATTGCATATGGGAGTTAACACGTGTCTCTCTATATTCACAAAGCAATAAAGTGCATTACCATCTGAAATGTGACATTAATATTATTATATCCAATAAAATTAAAACGGAACCAAGTTTCAATTCTAATATTTTATTTTGTTATTAAATTATTGATCTAATCTATAAAAGATTATAGAATTTTTAATTTGTTGCTTAAAAATTAAATATTTTAATTTAAATTTTGAAATATTAAATTTGTTTTAATTTAATCATTTTTAAATATTAAAATTTTTATTTATAAAAATTTTGATAAAAAGAGGGAGTAAATTGAAATAAATAAAATTTTTAAAAACTAAATTTAAACACTTATTTATCAAGACTAAATTGAGATAATTGTATTATTTCAAATTAAATTAATAATTTAGTTCATAAAATATTATAATTTTTTCAAATTAGTCTTTAAAAAAATAAAATGTCTCATTTTGGTCATTAAAAGATTGTATTTGTCTTAATTTAAATATTGTTGTTGTTGATTAAATCTCAAAATATTTGTTACTAAAAGTTGCTTTGACAAAAAAATGAACTAAATTAAAATAACAACAAGTATTTAAAGACTAAATTAAACAACAATAATTTTTAAAAAAACTAAAATTAATAATTTACTCTTTTTTATTCACAAAAATCCAACGAAAAACCTTGTTGAACCAGGGATAGTCACTTTCCAACTCTAATATTAATATTAATATACACAATATACTGCGCATACGATTGAGAAGATAATTGGATCGAATAAAGCGAAGGCCATGTGCACTTGTTAGTATTATTGGTGTCATGATCTACTTCTACATCACGAGGCCTCATTCACGTCAGTACTGGTCGAACGTTTTAGGAACATTCACACTACATCAGAGACTAGAGAGGATGTTCCTATTTGTTTATGTTCAATTGAGAGTTACTGTGAGCACGGCCACAGGTGATCATTGCTCTTCCACCACCTTGCTGGCCAGCTCATGAACTCAACTATTTTACTGTCTCAAGTCGTGATTGTTTGTTGGGGATAAGTGATGTGCTTTATTGCAAACCCAACTTCCACCAAACAAAAAGCAAAAGATGGTTGTGTGATTTTTGTTGGCGTTATTTTAATATATATATATATATATATATATATATATATTATTTATTTATTTTTAATAGTATTACGTAGAGTCGTAGACAGTATATGTGTAAATTAACATATTAAATATTGTATATGGTCTATATATTTTTTGGATATATATATTGAGTGTTAATCTTGCATTTAGAACCTATTTGATATATATTTATTTTTTGTCTGTAGTATTAGTAAAAATAATTTTATATGTAGATATCTGACCCTAAATAACAATAGTAATAGAGTATTATTATAAAATAGATCAACTTATAAGTTGACCCATGGATATAATGGCTCTGAGTTATATGAGGAAAATTCACTTTTGTTCAAACTATTATATGTTGTCATTTGTGTTTCATAAGACAAAAATAAGAGAGACACACTCGTATCATCCCAAAATAGTTTATCTATTTTGATTCTGAATTCATGTTACGATAGATCAAAGTACATTTTCATTATTTTATTAATTTATGTTATTGTTACTCAAGATACAGTAGGATTATGATTAGAGTATTTTATATTTGTGTATTTCATAGTTCTTGACTATTTGGCTTGAATTAGTGTAAAATATTCTTTCAATTTTGTCTCTTTAAAAAAGGGCATTGTGGAATTCCACTCACAAATGATAGCATATTGGCTCCTTTTCTTTACCAGCCATTCGATGCGTCATCAGACGATCGGCTTTGACAAGTTTCATAGAGAGAAGTATGCATCTGATCATGTCCGACAACAGGGCAAGATTGTTCAAAGTTTCGATTCCCATCAATTTTGAACTAAAATAAAGCTAAATTGAATCCAACTGATCATTTTTAGAAAAATATGGACTTATTTGATTTTTTTGGGCAATTTTAGATAAAAATAAAAACTATAAAGTGTTAGCTTTAATAATATATATATATATATTATTTATTTATTTATCTTAGAAATAACTCTTAACGTTGACAAATATATTTATAGACTGACATAATAAATATTATATATGTTTACATATTTTTTAGAGTGTATATAATAATGCTATCTTTAATTAGGTCTAATATAAAATCTTTATTAATTTATGTTCAGGGACTTATTTAATATATATTTGTGTTTAGGGTGTTAGTATAAATAATATATGTGTAGATGTCTTGTAGATGTCTGACCTTAAATAATAATAACGATAAAGTGTTATTATAAAAAAGGTCAATTAATTGGTATAAATTATATTTGGTCAAATTAATTTGATTTTGCACACTTTAAATAAAAAGAAGCACAAAAGCCTCCTAGAGGAAATCTGCTTGCCTCAAATTATACTTTAGTATAGATTATAGTTTTTGGTTATTTTACGTTGAAGTATTTTACGATTTCGAAGTTTATATTTTGATATTTTGTGATTTACGTATATTAGTATTTTATGTTATTTGTTTAGCAGTTTATATATATATATATATATATATGTGTGTGTGTGTGTGTGTGTGTGTGTGTGTGTGTGTGTGTGTGTGTGTGTGTGTGTATGTGTGTGTGTGTGTGTGTGTATTTATTTTTCCACAAGAACATATATTTTGATTAATCAATAAAGAAATTTCGGTCTTGACTATGCATGAAAAGAGTTAAAAAAGAATGGGTAAGAATAAAGTATAGAGTTTGTTTTGGGAAAATTTTGGGACAGAATTGGAGACCATATTTAGAGATTCTTTTAAAGGACAAAATTTTAGAAATATTATATTGTATGTGTGTATCGAATTTCAGATTCTAATAGTAATAGAAGAATTTCAGTCATCAATGCATATGAATTTATGATTTTTGTGATAAAAAAAAAGAATTTATAAAAAAATATTAATTTCAGGTTAAAAGATAACATAATGAAATTACAAAGTACTAATAGGCTTTGATTTAAATCTTATGGTACTATAATGTAAATTTTATAATAATATGGTTCTTAAATGCAAATATGTAAAACTACAAAGCACTACAGTGTAACTTACTCTCAAATTTTATCATATGTAAAAAATTGTTAATTTATCAATGAATAATTTATTTAAATTTTAAATTTTTTAAGATGTTAATTTTTTATCGTTAGAATGCTTGTTAAATTTTGACTTTAATAAAATTGCGCTCGGTATATAATTAAATAATAATTAAGCTATTATTATTGTTAAAATAATGAGTAATTTTATAAATAAATTATTTGTTCAAGAAGTTAAATTTTTTTATGGTTGTATGCATTTAATGACACTAAAAATTGTTCGTTGATCACAATAAAGTATACAACAATAAATATTCCTTCTAATTCTTATCTGGGTAAAATCATATATAGTAGTCACTTAGGTCATGTTTGGGTAAACAGCTTATTTAAGTGCTTATAAAATAAGTACTTATCATATAAGTATTTATATATAAGCTATTTTTATAATTAAAGAATTTACGAGAACAAACTTCACATAAGGTGTTTTTAACTTATTTTCATAAGCTATTCAAAATACTTTATGATCATGTCATAAGTTATTTCTATAAGCTCTTTCAAACGTGTACATAAGCGCTTATACCATAAGATAAGCCAGATAAGCTCAAAATAAGCTCTTCCAAACGGGCCTTAGTGCAAAATTTTTTTGGTAAAATACTTATTGAAGAATTAAAATAAAGTTTTGATTATAGCAATTGACACTCAACTCAAATCTCAACTGTGAAGATTTAACAGTTTAATAACTAAACACAGATTGTAAAAACTAAAATGTAAAATCTGCATAATGCCAATAACATAGGGAGACCCACAAACTACCATTATTAACTGATAAAAAAGAGGCAGTTTTAGAAGTTAGTATTAATTATCTATATAATAATGTATATGACTAAAAGATTTTTTTAATCATTAATTGTGAAAACTATATATTAATAGATAAATAAAATAAAATACAATGAATACTATAATATGAAAATAAGTTAATTTAAAAATATAAAGAGTGGAAAATTAAATAATATTTTCAATATTTTAAAAAATGAAAAATAATAATTCATTTTTATTATTAATTATTTTGAAATAAATAAAAATTATATCTGTCAATTATTTAAATTATTTTTTAGAAATTAAAAACTTAATTTTATATTACAACGAAATAAAATTCTACATTTTAGATAAAAAAAAACTTACACTCTTCCACCAAAAAAACAAAAAAATGTTTCACTCTTGAGAATTGCTTTTCTACTGCCTTACCCCTCTCTCTATTTATTCTCTGCTATCTATGTAATTTGTCACCACTCTCTCTCTCTATCGCGTTCTTTCTCTCTGCTATAATGGAACGGAAAGCCAGAAACGCCATTCTGTTCTCCGTCGCCGCCTTGCTCGTCTCTCTCTCCGCTGCCTCCTCCGCCGACCCATCTCCCTTTGAAACCCAAACTCTAGTTGTACACTCTCTCCTTCACCCACACACCCCTTCATGGCCCGAATCCGAAACCATGAAAACCTCCGGCCCAGAATCCGAATCCGCCATCTCTCTTGACCTACATCACCTCGACGCTCTCTCCTTCAACAAAACACCGGAACAGCTCTTCAACCTCAGATTGCAAAGAGACGCTGCCAGAGTCAAATCCTTCGCTACCATGGCCGCGAAAGTAGCGTCTCTGAACCAGTCCCTTGCTCGCGGTTCGGGCGGGTCGGGTTTTAGTAGCTCCGTGATCTCTGGTCTCTCGCAGGGCAGTGGAGAGTACTTCACGCGCATGGGCGTCGGCACTCCTCCGAGGTACGTCTACATGGTGCTCGACACCGGAAGCGACGTCCCTTGGCTCCAGTGTTCCCCTTGCCGGAAATGCTACTCTCAGGCTGACCCGGTATTCGACCCGAGAAAATCTCGGTCGTTCGCTGGGGTCCCATGTGGCTCCCCTATCTGCCGTCGATTGGACTCTCCTGGATGCAACAACAGAAAGGCGTGTGTCTATCAGGTTTCCTACGGTGATGGTTCGTTCACAACGGGTGAGTTTTCCACTGAAACGCTGACGTTTCGCCGCACGAAGCTCCCCGGCGTTGCCTTCGGCTGCGGCCACGACAACGAGGGGCTCTTCGTCGGCGCGGCGGGTCTGTTGGGCCTCGGCCGTGGAAAGTTGTCCTTTCCGGTTCAAGCCGGACGGCGATTCAGCCAGAAATTCTCGTATTGCTTGGTGGACCGGATGACTTCTGCCAAACCGTCGTCCTTTGTGTTTGGCGACTTGGCCGTTCCCCGAACCGCCCGGTTCACTCCCCTTCTCAAAAACCCTAAGCTCGACACATTTTACTATGTTGAACTCCTCGGGATCAGTGTGGGAGGCGCACCCGTTCGCGGCGTTTCACCCTCGCTTTTCCGGCTAGATCCAGCGGGAAACGGCGGCGTCATAGTCGACTCCGGCACCTCCGTTACCAGGCTCACACGACCCGCCTACATCGCCCTGAGGGACGCTTTCCGGGTCGGAGCATCGCATCTGAAGAAAGCACCGGAGTTTTCTCTCTTCGACACCTGCTACGATCTGTCGGGCCAGACGCAGGTGAAGGTGCCGACGGTGGTTCTGCATTTCCGAGGCGCTGACATGTCACTTCCGGCGACGAACTACTTGATTCCGGTGGATACCGGCGGGACCTTCTGCTTCGCGTTCGCGGGGACGATGGGAGGATTGTCGATAATCGGTAACATCCAGCAACAAGGGTTCCGGGTAGTTTTCGACCTGGCGACTTCTCGGGTCGGGTTCGCCCCGCGTGGATGCGCGTGAGACGGACCCTGAAGTGGAAGAAGGGGACAAATCGTTCCCGTGCTTTTTTTTTTTTAAACTTTTTTTTCTTATGATTATTGGGCTCTTTTTTAGAATTAAAACAAACACTAAGATTAGATTGGACACTGGAAGATCAGATCTTTCTCGGATTTCAAACGGAGCAAGAGGACCAAAGAACAAAATTGGGTTAGGGACAACGAAGGATGTTTCTGCAATTTACTTTTCTCGTGTTTGTCGTTGTTGTATTACTGGTTATTATTGTAATCTAATTTATTACTATATAATTACTCTAATTACCTTCATGGTAATTTGCCCATTTGATTCCACTCTGAAAAGCTCCCTTTCCCTCAAGATTGCCAAACTTTGCTATGCATTACTGTATATGTTTTTCTGGAGTTTGATTACTTAATTAATACTATAATTATATATATATATATATATATATTTATGCTCCCAAATATTGCATGATACACATGAAGACAATTAACCAACGTGTATCACGTACGGCATTCACTCCGTCAATTTCGTATTGATTTTGGCATGACGAACAGCAATGACATATCTTTTACAATGCATTTTTTTAATATATAATTTGGTTGATATATATAAACAAAAGTATTTTTTTAGTAATGTTACTAATAATAAATTAATAATGATAAGTAATGTTTTTATGAAATTAAGTAAAAGATAAATAAGTATGCACAACAAAACGCGGACAACCTCTAATCTTCAATACGAATAATTTTTTTCTTTTTTTTTTTTGGACAAGTGTGACGACATAAATTTATACTTTTGAATAAATATCACATTATGTCTTTTAAAAAAGAGCGAGAAAGAAAGACGAACCAGTGTGAAAAAGGCGCACGGATCTTCTGTTTGGAGAAAAATCAAACAGAGGCCTGTTAGGTTTTTAGCAACGATTTTTACCGTTGTTAAAAACCTTTAGCAACAGTTAAGTAACAATAAAATTGTTGCTAAAAGTTTTTAACAACGGTAAAAATCGTTGCTAAAAGCTGAGCAGGCAAAATTATAAACAGAGAATCCGAATCCGTAAAAAAGGATGATGCATCGGATACTTTTTATCATTGAGAAGCAGGTTTATAGGTAAAGGGGCAGGAGTTCTTTAATTACAAAAGTAGAAAAATAACAAAAAGGGAAGGAAAAACAGATAGTTAAGCCTTAAGAGGACATGCTTTTAACTTCAAGAATAAGTTTTCCTTCAATTTTTCTCCGTTAAGTAGATTATACGTGGATATTGTATTACCATTATCATCGTTCGATGGAGTCTGATATTGAGCAACTCAAGAAATATAAAGTAATATTTAGGTTGTGAGATAATCTCAATTATCATACTAATAGTATGTTGGAATGAGATCTCTCAAGTCCGACACTGTCAAACGGGCGGTATATAAACGGGCTGTGAATCTAGATGGGCAAACTGCAGGGACATTCTTTTATATTTAAATAATATAATATTAAAAAATTTAGTAAAAAATTAATAATTTTTTATTAAAATATAATTTATACATGTAAAATATTATTTTTTTAATATTTTTAAATAATTAATAACTTTAATTTTTTATATATATTTTTTTAATTAATTATATTATATTTTTTAAAATTTTATATTTATTTTTAAAAAATTACAAAAATTTTCATGTCCAAATTTATTATATTTATGGGGTGGTTAGTTGCAATTGTACGATGTAGGTGATGATATCGGTATTATAGTTCATTAAAGCGAGAAAAATTAGCACAAAGTTAATCTATATGGGGTGGAAAAAATGCGAAACATGGTGAAATGTTTAAGACAAAAATTCAAATGGCATCATTGTTTTTTTTAAAAAGTTATTAACTTCTTGTCCGTACATTATTATTTTCATTTTATGTTAATAATTATAGTTGTCAAAATAGAATCTAGTGAATAAGGTCTGTTTGATCCATTAAAACATCCATATTATATGGATATAACTCAATGTGCTTGTAAAGCAGAAGACAAAAGGAGGGTAGGCAAGGCACATGGAAGCAGGCAGCAGAGTTGCAAAGAGAACATGACAAAAGAAGCAAAGGTCAAAATTTGTGAGTACCAATTTTCCTATTTTTCTTGATATTCAATATTCAGCACTGTTTAGAAAATTGGATTGAAATAACTATTTGGATCGAAAATAAATCAATTCAGTTTAACTTAGTAAACTAGTAGTGAAAAAAATTAATAAAAAATTAGTTGAATAAGTCAAAAATATAAAACAAAAAAATATATTAAACATTTTAATGGTTGGACTAGTTTTAGTTTTGATTTTAATTTTTTTTTAACTTTTTCATACATTGTATGAGTACTAATATATTGTTCTACTTAGGTGCATTATTGTTATATTATTTTGTAAATAATTTTAATTTTTTTGCCACATTTATATTATTTAGACAATATATTATTAAATGTGTATAAAAATGCTTAATAACTTGTCTAGATACTTTTGTAAGTTTATAAATCTAAGCATGGAAATACTTATTAATTTATTACATTACATTAGTAATGTATAAAATTAAAAAAAATACATATTTAATCACAAACTGTTCACCTGTATTTGGACCAATGAACCTTAATTCAATATCTCTATTAGTTGAATAACCAATCTAATTTTCAAAAATTAGTATTCAATATTGAGTTTTTTTTTTCTTTTCTCCCTTTAAACTATTAGCATCTAACAATTTAGTATACTCTAACTAATTTAGTTTGAATCAAGTCATATTACAAATACATAAAACTCCCTCAACACTAATTTTTTTCATTTACAAAATTCAAACTCAAAATATTACATAAAAATTAAATATTAAACTACTTAAATTAACGAGCAGCATTGAGTGGTGGGTATAAATAATTTGTGAAAGTGGTTAACAGGAGGAAATAGCAATAGAAAATAGCCTTGGAAAGGCCAAAGCAAGGGCCTCCTTTTTACATGGTTATTGGATTCTAGCTGTTAAAGAGACAGAAAAATGATTATTGTGTGAAGTCAAGTGGAGCATGCACTACACCTTTTTTAAAACCACAACGATGGATAGAATTCCACTTGCCAATTCCCAAGATCTACTTTCAGGGTTAGATATTTTATGACCAAAAAAAATTGTGAGTTTTATATTTAATTTAGTCACATTATAGTTGATTTGTTTTAATTTTAAATATCATATTTAATTCTAATTTTATTTTTATATTTTAAAATTAACTTTTTTTTAAATTCATGTTTCTTTTAGAAATAAAATTATTTGATAGCCTTTATTGTTGTATTAAAAACAAAGGAATAAATTCTTAATTTAGTTTTTGAATATTATAATTGTTTCAATTTAGTCATTGAAATATCTTAATTTGATTTTTCTTGTTGCTAAACCGGAAAATCTACTATTAATAAATCTCAAATTTTTTGTATCCAAAAGTCAGTTTGACAAATAGATAGAATAAATTAAGATAAATATAATCTTTCAAATACTATAAAGTGAGATACTTGATCTTTTAAGAATTAAATTGAGATAATTGTAATCTTTAGAAAACCAGATCAATAATTTATTCAAAATAAAATTACAATATTATGTTATAGTCTAAAATCAATTTAACTATCTTTACTATCATGTTAAGAATAAAATTGCAGTCTCATGCTATGCAAAAAATTAATTTATTCTATAGAAAGTATATTAAAGAAAAAGTTGATGTAATATGTATCAAATTGTTTAGGGAGTTTTGTGTAATAATTAAATAAAAAGTATCAAATTCATTTAATCAAATTTTACGAGACTAATATAATTTAACCAAAAAATATTTGAATAATCTTCCTTAATGACCTTAATATGCTTTTGCCCCACGCGAATTCATGCTAGGAGAAAGTAAACATAGTATTATTATGGAAGATCTTGGAAAAATGTGAGGCAGTAATATAATATACCTAAGTTAATGAAAGATTAATATTTAGTAAGATTTAATTTTACTATATATCTATGAAAAAACAAAAAAAACTATATATTTATGTGTCTATTTGTTATTAAGTTAATACACATATATCGAGCCCTTCTTAAAATCT
The DNA here is from genome assembly GCA_037074585.1 of Biancaea sappan. Taxonomy (NCBI): domain Eukaryota; kingdom Viridiplantae; phylum Streptophyta; class Magnoliopsida; order Fabales; family Fabaceae; genus Biancaea; species Biancaea sappan. The sequence goes on from CM073499.1 coordinate 33,590,686, forward strand.
TTTTAAAGATAACTATTATTTCTCTAAAGTATTATTATTGTTATTATTATTAAATAATATTATGAACATTTTGTTATAAAATATAAGTATGCTGCTCATTTCTTTAGTATATTTTCCAAAGTTCTTGATTAAAGAAAAAAAATTCACATGGATTTCAAAGCGTAAGAATTAGAAAATCAACTAATCTATAGAATTATATTTGAAAGCATGCCAAAAGGATTCCGATAGTCCAATACCATAACTATTTATAGGCAAAAATGCATGCAATTCCACAATTTAAAAATAAAAATAACTAAATTGAAATATATGTAACCTTTTAAACACTAAATTAATTAAATACTAAACCTTTAAGAATGTATGACTATTATAATTATTTAAGACTGACTCAATAATTTATGTTAAAAAGGAAATCAACCTATCCCTAAAAGTCCAAAATTTTTAGTATTTCTGAGTGGACCAAAGAGGGTAAACGTGAATTAAACTTGAGTGAAAAATTTCCACATCAACTTTATCAATCATTTCCATCATGAGTTGACCACAGAAAAAAGAGGGCACATTTTCCAAGATCATTGTTCCCTTATGAAATGTTCTTCACTCCGTTCACACACATGCCTGTGAATGGATGAGTGATTATTCAATTATTGAAGGGACACGTAGACAAACCTCTCTGATTAATTGGTCAAAATCACATTTTGGTCCTATATTTATTGTAACTTTTATTTTAAATTTTTATGTTTCAAAAATTTTATATTAATTTCAAAGTTTTACTATTTAAATTTTTTTTTGTTAAAACTATAGTTTATATAAAGTGTGTTTAGCAAAATTAACTTATAAGTTAGCTGAAAGCTTATAAGATAATTTATTGAATTAGAATTGTTTGGTAAAAGTAATTGTTGAAGTAATTGAAAAATGTAAAATGAAATAAAATGACATATATTTTATAATCTTAAAATAATACAAATAAATTATTATTTTTATTTTTTAATTAAAATATTTTAAATTATTATATATATAATTAATTAATTATTTTTATGTATTTTACTATATTAATTTAAATTATTATATATATATAATTAATTAAATATATATATATACATAACATATTTTTATGTATAACATACATTATATATATATATATATATATATATATATATATATATATATATATATATATATATATATATATGTAATGTTTGTGAGATAAGGGTATAGTGGATATTTTAATAAAATGATGAGGGTAAAATAAGAAAAAAAGTACAAAAGCTATAAGCTACTCAAAATAAAATATCAAAATAAGTTATAAATTACTGAAATAAGCTTGTTTACCAAATACTTATAACAAACTTATAAACTAATCAAATACGTTATAAGCTCTTTTTTTGGTCTTGCCAAACACACACATAATGGAGTTGATAATCATTCTCCAATGAACTATCTATATGCTGTCAATTATATATTAGTATCTCATATATAATTTTTAAAATTATCAAAATATCCTTATGCTTTTATGTTATAATTGTTTTGGTCATTTTGATTTTTAAACGCAAGACATTAATATTTACCCAACAATCATATAAAGAGACTATATCAATATTTAAAGGGATGATATATATTAATTTTGTTATATAGACTAATAGTCTTGACAAAAAAAGACCACGATTATTAGATTTTAAAATATAAAAAATTAATATAAAATTTTTAAAATATAAAAGACAAAAATAAAACTTAAAATAAAGATAGTTCATTTTTTTCCTTATTATTCAATCGGAGAATAATAATGCGGCCAAAGTCTCTTTTACCCAAGTTTTGAATTTGATATGTCTTACATCTGAACAGAAGCCTACAAACTAGCTCAATAATTTTAGTCTCCGTTAATTAGGTTGGGTTTTGCTTTTTTTATGTTTTTTAATGTTGTAGTCTACGTTAAGTAGTTTGGGGTTTTTGGGTCATTGACCTTTAATATTATATATTAATAAATAATTATAATATAATATGAAAAAAATACATGTGAAAGAGTAAACAAATTAATAACTTTTTACTACTTGTTTCTTGGGTTCATGTGAAGCTAGCAAATATTTCTTTTTTATTAGAGTAAATTAATAATTTAGTTCTTAAAATATTATAATTGTCTCAATTTAATTATTTAATAATAAAATATATCATTTTATTTCTTAAAAATTTATGATTGTTTTAATTTGATTTCTCTTTTTGTTATAGTAGCTTTTAGCAACAAAAATTTTAAAATTTAACAACAATAAATTTTGTGATTTAGTAATAAAAATGACCAAAATAAAATAAATGTAATTTTTTAAAAATTAAATTAAAACATTTGATCTTTTAAGGACTAGTAAAAAAACTGTAAATTTTCAAGGATTAAAACAATAATTTACTCTTTTTATTATCATCTAGATCCCTGCAATCTTTTTTTTAATAATGGCCTAAAGGCCCAAGACAAATCATATTAAGAAAAAACTAATAGACTGCATTGGCCAAATGTAATAGAAGCCCCAAAAGAAAAAGATGAGACAGAAAACGAAAAAAGAAAAAAGCCCTTTAAGAAACTCTAAAACTTATTAAGGGATCTAGAAAAAAAAACATACATCTAAGGAAAAATGATATATCTGAGGATGAAAAAAGAGTTAAACAATAGAATAAATTACTTATTTTGCCTTTAAAAGATTTCAGTTGTCTCAAATGAGTCAATTTGAATGCTTTAATTTGTTTATAAGATACTATTTTTGTCTCAATTCAATTTTTTTTGTTATTAAAAGTGATTTTGACAAATAAAATGATCAAGTTGAGACAAATAATATTTTAGATTGACTACGTTGAGATGCTTGATTTTATAGGAATTAAATTAAAATAATTATAAATAAGTAATTTAATTTTAAAAAAATACACCAATATTTAGGCTTTTGTGTGTGGGGACGAGCATGGTTTTTTTTTTTTTTTTCTAAATTGTGTTGTTCTATTTCAGCCTTTGTTCTTTCGGGTCCTTAACAGCATGGGCCGGGCCTTTGTTCTTTCGGGTCCTAAAACAGCATGGGCCGGGCTGTCCTCTATTCCATCTTTAGCCTTCTTTAGCCTTTTTTTTGTCCCTTAGATCTTGTTGGCTACAAATCCAAAAAAAAAAATTTATTGGCTCACCTCAAAATCAACTTTCCTCAATTTCTGTTTTTATTGTTAATATGAAACCACTTTAAGGCGGTTTTGCTTCATTTCTAGTTTTATACAAACAAACAAAATAGGGTGTACTAGACGTGGTCCAATCTCGTGTTATATCTTTCATTAAAAATATAAAATATATATTTTTTAAAAAAATTCAATTATATAAGATTAAATTAGAAATAATATTAATTAATTCTTATTTGATAATAAAAATTTAAAAGTTACACCTGAATCTTCTCATTTATCTAACATGTTAAGTATGGAGAAGTTTCGTTTGTCAGCTTTCATTTCATGTGGAGGATCAAGATTAAACTAGTATGATGTCTTCGCCAACTCAAAACAACAGCCCGTTTTATTGATACAAATTCTTTGTTCTATCTATATTAGTTAATACTGTGAATTTTGCTTGTGGCCTGTGGGTCCGTTTATAAATAAACAGTTTTAAGTTAAAAAAATAGGTCAATTTTAAAAACGAACTTAAACAGGTTAAGTTTATCAACAGGCCTTTTTTTAATACAATTTTTTTTAAAAATATTATTTAATATAAATACTTTTATTTTATCATATTTTTATATTTTATAACTTTATATTTAATAAATATAATAAATTTAGATATAAAAATTTTTATAATTTTTTAAAAATAAATATAAAATTTTTAAATTTAAATATAATAAAATTAATTTTAAAAAAAATATGAAATATTAAAGTTATTAATAATTTAAAAATATGAAAGAAGTAATATTTTATATGTACAAATTTTTATTTAATAAAAAATTTAATAATTTTTTATAAAAAAGTTTACAATTATAATATTTTAATATAAATATTTAAAAAATATTTTAAAAAAGAGTACCCTGGTGATTGGCCCATTTAAGTCAGTGGGCCAAGATGGTCGTTCTTGGCAATCTTCAGAGAAAGAAGCCCGCAAGCGTTGACCCGGTTTAACTTCTGAATGGAAACCTTTTTTGACACACCGCACAAAATGCAATCGAAGCTAGAGAAATGGGGATTTGCTTGGTATAAATTTAGGGTTTTTGAAACTAAGCATCAAAGTCAAAGTTGAATGAATCTGTGAATCGATTGGATTTGATCGCTATGGAAGAAGAGGAAAGAAGTGTACGGGGGCCAAAGGTGCAGGCTTTGATAGAGAAGGCCACAAACTCAACTGCACCAGAGGTCGATCCCCGTCTCCTTCAGGCCATCAAGTCGGTGGTCCGGTACTCCGATTCGGAGCTCCGAATTGCTGCACAAACCCTAATGGACCTCATGAAGCGAGAGCACTCCCAGGTCCTTAATCTTAGTTTCGCAGTTTTGTGGATGAATTATTTTTCATCAGCTGAGTTTTTTTTTTTTCCGTTATCCGAATTGGGTGGAATTCGACTTTGGCATTTGAATTGACGAGAAAGCGGTCCATAAATTTAAAATACTTCTTGTGAATGCTTGTAGTCATTTGTATTTTGATTGATTGATATAGCTTCTTATAATTTCTTGGTGCTTTCAGCATAAATTGAATACTTTGCTTTGTTGGTTAATTTTCTTTTGTCTTCCATTTGGCCTTTTCAAATTTCTATTTGGATAAGTTTTTCGTTCTTAGTGCTATTGTAAGGCATAAGATATGAGTGTGTAAATTTCCTATTGTTGTTATTTTGCATATTGATGATATTGCTTTAGAATTGGCATGGCATGCTTAGAAGCTCACTTATTGTAGGCAATCTAAAGGTTCTGTATTTCTGGATGAATAAATAAGCTTAAACAGACATCTCTTTTGAATTTGGTACTGAGGAACTTGAGTTAGGTTGTCCTTAGACCTTAATGGGCTTATGAACTGAATACCCTATCTGGCCGTCACCAATTATCGGCAAAATTTCATCCTATGGGGTTGCTTATGAAAGACAAGTTCTTCTTGTCGTGTTGATTCTTTAATTTGCCTTAGTAATTATTAACAAGCCAATGGATCAAAATTACTGAGATTGGTAAAACTTAGCTGTCACTTTTGGGCTCCCTTCATAGTCCCCATTTTAGTAGTTGTCTATATTGAAGTTTTAGCTTTTTTATCATCTCAATTATGAAAATAAGGTTATGACCTTGATAGATATATGCTGCAGGTTAGGTACCTCACACTTCTAATAATTGATGAACTCTTCATGCGATCAAAGCTATTTAGAACCCTTCTTGTTGAGAATTTGGACCTGTTACTGAGTTTGAGTATTGGATTTAGACAAAATCTGCCACTGCCTGCTCCACCAGCTGTTGCATCTGTTTTACGTTCAAAGGGCATTGAATTCTTGGAAAAATGGAACAGATCATTTGGGGTTCATTACAGACAGCTCAGAATAGGTTATAATTACCTAAAGAATACCCTTAGGCTTCAATTTCCTAACATACAGGCTAATGTGGAGCGGATTCAGCAAGAGAGAAGGGAAAGGGAGAGAAGGTCTAAGGAGATCTTGTTCGACAAATATGAATATTTGAGACAGAATTCATCGTTGATAAAGGGTGGAATACTGTCAACAGTAGATGAGATTGGAGAGTGTCTGGACATTTTGAACTCAAAAGAGGAGTCTATGCAAGATGATATCTTATACGATGAAGAAGTGGAAGAGTACCGTCCTTCTGAGCTGCGGCAGATGCGTCTTGATGCAATAAAAGAAGGCAAAAAGGTTCATGAGAACAGTGATAACAAGGTGATTTTTGATGCATTGAGGGAGCTTTACAAGCTTTTAGTGACAAAACATATTCCTTCCATCCAAGAATGGATTTCTGTGCTAGTAAGGGTTGAAGTGGCAGATGATAGATTTAGAGATTCCACCTTGAAGGAGTTCATTGATATCCGAAATCGTCTAAAATCAGTTCAAAAAAAATGTGAAGAGGCAGGCTGTACTCTCCCAAATACATCAAAACATGGTGAGGAAGAAGATTTTTGGGAGGAGGGTAATGTTGAATCTGTTGAAATTGCATCTAGTGCTCCCAAAAACAAAACTGAACATCTTGACATGGCATCAACTTCCCAAAAAGGGAATGATGGTGCTCTCGGTTCAAGAAATAAAGAGTCTAATGGCTCTAACACCAAGACCCAAGCTCACAGAGGGAATGAAGTTGAATCAAACTCTCCGAGGGGTAAACTTCTAGCTGAGGCTCCTGTGATAAGATGGAGTTTACATTTGGATGATTGGGGTTCAAATAGGGTTTTTATGGCTAACCAGCGGGGTTTGGAACTTGATAATCACTGGGGGAGAGTGGACTCTGATGCAGTTATTCCAGCGGAAAAAGTTGCCGAATTGAATGTTCATGCAACTCTCTATGAAGAGAAGCAAGTTGAGATCCAACCATGTCGTGCACCTTTGAGGAAAGGGGGACTCTGTCAGAGAAAAGACTTGAGAGTTTGCCCATTTCACGGACCTATCATTCCTCGAGATGATGAAGGAAAGCCAATAAATCAGAGCCCTTCAGAAGACAAAGTAAATATTGATTTAGGGACTGATCTAGCGGAGCAGTTGGCAAAACAAGCAGTGAAGAATGTTCGTGAAAGAGATAAAGAGGTGTTAAAGAAGCGAGAAATTGATAAACAGTCATTGAAGCGAGCAAAACTTGCTAAAATTCGGGAACACAATCAAGCAGTCTTACGGGATGCTGCTATTGCTTCCACTTCCAGATCTTCCGCTCTTGGACATGACAGGGACGCAGCTAATGAAGGGAACTTATCTGCAAGAGACCAGAAGCGAGGTCTTGCATCCATGCTGCGAAAGAAAGTAACATCAAAAGATAGAATAGCTAAGAAACTTCTGACTACTCGAGCTAGGGATGCTACGGTTATGCAGCAGGACTCAAGTGAGGATGCAAAATACAGAGAAGCCTTCCCAAACCAATGGTAAACTGGTGTCCATCACTTTTGTTGAGCATGTAGATTACATGGAGGCAAACTATGCATTCTGGGTAAAAGCCTTACCTGTTGGCCTCATGACTGATTATTATCCGGTTTTTTATTTATCATATTTTTATTAGAGAACTTGATAGCAAAACCTAAAAATGCACCTCAGGAAATGAGTAAAAAGCTATTCATTTATTCCATCTATTCATCTGAATATTTGTTCCTTCTTAGGCAAACCTGGTTTGCGAAGGAATAAGAAACCATCTTTGGGCTAGTTGCTGTATTATCTTCTCAGTATATTCCCGCAATTTCTGTAAGAACCTTTTGTACATAATAGATGCCACTCTGAAGTTATTAATTTATTTTTGAGATCATATTTTGCTTTCAGAAACTCTGTACCTCATGACTTGAGGATTGTGCTAGTTCTAATTGGGCTGTCTATCTTTTTTTTGGTTATTACAGTTAGGTATTCTTAGGTTCTGTCCAGAATATTACTCTGGCGAGCAATCTTAGAGTCTCCCTTCTTTACATTAATTTGGTGTATTTAAAATTTTAGTCTTTTACAAGGAATTGAATTTAGATCTTTTAAATAAGTTCATTTGGTTAGTTTAGACAGAATAAATAAACTAGTTAAGTTTCGACTCAAGTTGAAATTAAGAATTGAATTTGATCATATACGTAAATTCAATTTTTACTACGGCTATTTTACAGCCTTTACAAATGGTAAATAAATTGAGTTTATCATAAATAAATATCTAAGTATATATAAATGAATTTTAGTTAAAAAATTAATATGATTACATATTTATTTATGATTGAGTCAATACATTTATTTTTTATAAATCATTTTTTTAAAAACAAATTGTAGAGATATGTTATTTTAAAATTCTCAGACAAGCTAACAAAAGCTGGCTTAATTGATAAAATAGAACTAATAGAACTTTCACAGTTACTTAGTTGTACAGATTTGAAATTTTTGACATCAAAAGCTTACATTGGTGGTCATCTAGGTTAAGATTGCCCGTACATTAATCGCTGTGTTAAGATTGCGAAATATAAATACCATGAAATCGCTGTGTTAAGATTGCGAAATATAAATACCATGAAATTAAAAAATATGGAATGTGAAAATGGAAAAAAAAAGAAAGAAAGAGTGCTTAAAAACTCAAGAGAGACATGGGAAAACACTCTAAGGGCAACTTTAGTATGTAAAAAAGGTTTTAAGGGAAAGCAAAAGAGAATGATAATGGTAATGGAAATGAGAATTGAAAAAAAAAATTGGTATGACATAAAAAGGAATAGAAAGAATGAAAAATTTTGTTTGGTATGGATTTTAAAATGAAGAAAATGAATGAATTTTAGTTAATTTTACCAAAATATTCCTTTTTTTTTTTTTGGTGAAAGGGGAAATTAATATTAAAACTGAAAGGGCTTACAATACATCAGTTCATACATCATCCTGATTCACAACCAGTAGCTCAAAGAAAGAAAAAAGCAGAGCGAGGAAAAGGAAACACAGCACAGACATTACATACACAGGAAATCCTTTTAACAACATATAAAATTTAGAGCTCTTGCAAGAAAGTTGATGGGCCATGATGTCTGCACACCGATTGCACCCTCTGGTATCCACACAAATTTATACTGCATTACAGAACAAAGAAGGTGCCTGCAATTGGAAGTTAATGTAGCCAGTGGATGAAGATCATGCCCTTCATTATTCATTAGTCATGGGGTTAAAAATAATCTGGCTATCAGTCTCTACTTCTAATTTTGTGATCTTAAGAGAGACCGCAATTTCAAAGCCTAAGTAAAGTGCCCAAGCTTCTGCCAAGTCTGCCGTACCGCAACCTGTAAATTTTGTGTAACCCATAATCCATTTACCTTCCTTTGATCTAATCACTCTTGCTGCTGCTATTTTCCCATTTTTTTCAGACCCATCAACATTAAGTTTACACCAACCAGAATTTTTGCCAAGAAGAACTTATAATTTGAGAATCCGTAGAGACATGATTTGGGAAGGAATTGACAGAAGTAACAGAAAAGAATTCAGTAGCTTTGCAAAGGATTTGTTTTATGAAGACTGTTTTGAGGGAGAGAGTAGGATCTAAATATTTTCTCACTTCTTCTGCTTCAAATATTTCTAATGAAATACAGAAAGATTGTATTCCAAGAGAGATTTAGATGGCTTTTTTCTTCAGATGTAGAGTTTGTATAAAGCCATTCTTTCAGATTTTTGTCAAAGAAGTGTTGTTGGGGAGGATTTAGGGAGAGCCAGATGGGCTTAGTGATAGGGCAGTCTCTAAGGGTGTGCAAGTGTGTTTTAGGTTCAGAGGTACATAAAGGACGCAAGTTATTATTAATACAAGCTGCTCTCTGTGGATGTTAATATTTGTTGGTAAACCCTCAACGTACGATTGCCAAAGAAACAATTGTTCACGAGGATGACCGTTTGATTTCCAAATCCATTTGTATTTATCATGTGTTAGACTGTTTTGCTCACTATGATTTTCTGACTCTTCTCTCAAAATGTGTTATATGCTGATTTTGAAGTAAAAGTGCCATCTTGACTCAATTTCCATGTAAGTTTGTTTTTTTTTTATTTTTGGGGTTAGTTGGATGTGGCAGGGATTGTGAGGCAATTTCAAGACAAATATTTTTTGGGAGGGAGAAAGGGAGGTCAGAAAGATTCCACCTATTTCCAAAGAAACCGTCTTTATTATGGACTCCACTTTCCTATGTTCCTCATCATAAGGAAGTGGTCCATGAATTTGCATTCGAAGGCTTTGCTTGAGCCAAGTGTCATACCATAAATTAATAGTCTTTCCATCTCCACGGAACATTTTGGTGCAAGAATTGAAAAGGGGAAGAGTTTTCTGAATACATTTAAATGTGTAGGAGGAATGTGCCCTCTTGCCTATGGGAGAAGAACCATATTTGTTCACTAAAACTTGTGCCCATAGCTGAGTTTGGCATTGTTTTAGTTTCCAGATTTGACTTGGGAAGAGAGTTTTGTTCTGATGTTCTATGTTCCTAATTCCAAGACCTCCCAAGTTTTTTGGTCTATATATTTTCCTCCCGCTAATAGGGTGGAATTTTCTAATCGCATCCTCATGACCCCAGAAGAAATTTCTCATTTTTTTATTTATGTTTTCCTGAATACTCTTAGGCATAATGAATGTTTTCATTACATAACTGGAGAGATTTGAAATGGTTGAAGTTAAGAGCTAAGTTCTTCCTATTCTTGACAGGAGCTTGGTTTTCCATCCTTGGAGTCTTTTGTTTAGCTTGTCAAGGATAAAATTAAAGTCAGTTTTTTTGTAGACAGGTTTCAGGGGGTAACCCAAATAGTTCTCTAGGTAAGAGGAGGGATTAATATTTGTTAAATTTTGAAAGGATTCTATTATTTGAGGGCAGACAGTTTTAGAGAATCAGACTTTTGATTTCTCATAGTTGATTTCCATGCCACTCTCTTTACAGAAGATTGAAAGGACTTCATTTATGGAGTGTATTGTGTTCAAGTTTGCTTTGCCAAAGAGAAGGACATCATCTTCGGAAAAAAGATGTGAAACGGAAAGGATTCCAAGTTTTATTTGAAATCTTCTCTGTAATTAAGCTATGTAGTAATTCCATGGCTGGTATAAAGAGGTATGGTGAGATGGGGTCCCTTTGCTTAATGCCTCTAGTAGGGTAGATAGAGCTAACCCTTTTTTTTTTTTTTTTCCATTTATGAGAGATATATATTTTACCTTTTGGAGATATGAGATTATCAAAGCATTCACACTAGCAGGAAATTTAAACAAACTTAGCATTTTTTCAATAAATGACCAGGAGATGGTATTAAAGGGCCTTCTAATATCAATTTTGACCACTAGCCACCCCTCTCTTGCTTTAGAGTAGTTCATAGAGTTCAGGGTTTCTTGAGCATTGAGAAAAAGATCTGATGTATGCCTTCCTAGGGTGTAAGCTCCTTGGAAGGGCAACATGAGGGAAGGAAGGAGAGGTTTGATTTTCTTTACTAAGATTTTTGTTAAGATTTTATAAAGAGTATTACATAAACCAATGTGCCTATAATGTCAAACGATCATTGGATTGTCAACTTTTGGGATAAGACATAAAAGGGTCTCACCCCAAGAGTCAGGAATAGAGTTTGTCCTAAAGCAGTTTTGAATAGGGGGGATAACCTTACTTTTCACAATATCCCAGTTAGCCTAGTAGAAGATGGCATGCAAACCATCGTCTACTAGTGACTCATAAGGGTGAAGGTCAAAATGGCGTCTTTTATTACTTTTCCATCTAGGATACTGAATAAAGGCAAGTGATGTCTATCCTGGATTGTGGGTAAATCTAAACCAGAGTATAAGTTGTGATCAATATGGTTATTTGGGTCTTGTGATTAGAAAATATCAATAAGCTTGTTAATAAACTCATTTTCAATTTTCTCAAGATCATTTATCCAGATTAGGTCATTTTTTTAATGCCAATTATTTTATTTCTCCTTCATTTAATGAGCGTCGAAAAGTGGAAGAAAGAAGTATTTCTATCTCCCAACCAATTTATCCGGGATTCCATTTTCCAAATGTTTTCCTCATTCTCTAGAAGTTGACAAAGGTGGTTTTGTAGTTCGGATTCTAACCTTAAAAGTTGAGAATCTGTGTTGTTTTCTAGTTTCTTTTGCACTCCCAAAAGTCTTGCTTTAGTTTGTTTTATCTCATGAAAAACATTTCCAAAGACTTTTTTATTCCATAGGGATAATTCCCTTTGGAAGGCCACAATAGTTAATTTGTATCTATTTCATCATTCTTCCATATGCTTTCCATTAATTGTTTGAAGTTTGGATGAAACATCTAGAAGGGTTCAAATTTAAAAGGCTTGCTGCCTAGCCTAAGTGATGTTTTGGTACTAAGATAGGATTATGGTCAAAGCACAACCTAGGTAGGTAAAATATTTTTGCTTCCAGAAAAAGATTTATCCATTCTGAATTTGCATGAGCTCTATCAATTTTGGTCATGATTAAAGAACCATCATATCATGCCTACGATTGGTCCAAGTATACGTAGGTCCTGAGAAGCCTAGGTCAATTGGATGTGCCTTGTGTAAGAAATTATTGAAAGTTTTCAGTTTAGTCTTATTCAGGGGTCTTCCTCCAAATTTCTCATTTGGTGTTGTAATTTCATTAAAGTCCCCTTTGATTAACCATGGTAAGTTAATGAACTCAGAGATCTGTTCTAATCTATTCCAAAGAAGTTTCCTAATTTCGAATTTTGGATTGGCACAGATGGCAGTGAGAATAAAGATTTTGGCATTTATTTGCACTCTGAAAAATATTTCATGGAAGGAATTAGATATAGGTTCCACAAGGATAGCAGACGGATGCCACAAGACCCAAATACCACCAGAAAATCCCATCGCATCTACTTTGAGATGACCTTCAAAGCCAAGTGTGGAGATAATGTTGTTTGCTCTAAAATATCCCAAATTAAAATGTGAAAGACGATCTTTTTGCTCAATTGGTTTTCCTTTGCTTCTTTGCATGTCATGTCTCTTCTAGACTTTGTCTATAATAGAACCCTTTACTCCAGTTGGCTCTCTCTTCTTCTTGAACACAACTCTATGTGGGATGCGTCTGCTAACCACGATATGATGGAAATCACAACTCTAAACAACTAAAATTTCACTAAGAAATTCATAAACATCAAAGTTATATAAAACGAGATGAACCCTTTGAATTGCAAATTGTCCAAAGATCTATACAAAGACTACAAATCAAGAATTCACCAAAGAAGAGAATTAAGTATGGGTTCTTTCAAAGGGTTGTAGCTATAGCCTCACCAAATCTCTTATAATGATGGGCAAAGTGAAAGTGACAGCTTCAATTTACTTCCACTCCTTTAGGGAATTATAATGCCATTAACCTAATTTCGAGTCTATTGCTATTGATTCATTAACAATAGTAATAAGGCCCCAATAGGATTTCTACATATTTTAGCCCAAACCACTTAAAACCATAATAAACTATTCATAGCCCAAAATTATTACATTATTAAGGCCATTTCCTTATGCTATATATAAATCATTTGATAGCTAGTCATGTATAATTATAATGATATGTGAGTCCACCTTAGAGGAAAAATACTAACAATATCCCACTTGGACCAAATATATTTTTTTGAAGATAGTACATGACAAAACTTGGATGCGTGTATATAATAGCTATTAAATAGTATACTAAAACGATATGGTCCATCAATATTACTAGTAGAGGATCAAGACGGTCTTTTGTTATAAAATCAAAACTAAGCCCATCCATGGTCACATAACTAGCAAAATCAACAACATAGATCAAGTCTGGATGTGTAACATGGTAACTACATGCATATGATCTTAATCATATTTGTTTCTAACTAGTTCCACATTATAACTCAAGGAGTCCTAAATGCTTTTTTAACCTTTATGCAAAATTGCAGTAGAAAGGCTAACCTTATTTCAGAGTGCACACAACTAAATGAAATACCTCATGAATATGTATTCATATAAATATCTCAGTATGTATTGAACAAATCACATGTCTATATAAGCATAAAGAAAATTATAAACAATATCATAAACTGAACTCTAATTACATTGTCTCATTACAAAATTCAACAACACCATTATGGGTAACATGCTTATGAAACACCTTGGGTGGCAAACCCTTGGTGAACAAATTCACTAACAAAGAGTTCGTACTAATATGCTCTATGGACATTGTGCGACTCTGAACTTTCCTTCACAATGAGGAAAGTTAGCATCGAAGTATCCTACCACCTCAAGGTAATTTGTCCTTCGATATGTAAGCATACAATTTTTTGTTTTCTATTAATATCTTATAACCCATTTTACAACTTTCCAATGAACCAAACCCGAGTTACTCAAATATCTTCCTAGCATCTCTGCAATGTACGCAATATCCGGACATATACATACTTATGCATACATGAGACTACCTATAGCTTATGTATATGGGATTTTGTTCATCTATTTCCTCTCTAAGTCAATCTTAGGACATTGAAGCAAATTGAACTTATCACCTTTTAACACAAAAGTGTTCCTCGTTGCACAATTTTGTATACCAAATCTAGCCATTACCTTTTCAATAGAGCAAATTTGTGATAATCCTAAAACATTTATGGAATTATCCCTATGGATCTTTATACCTACAGTGTAGGATGCCCTCCCAAGATCTTTCATATCAAATTTCCTAAAAAGGAAAGCCTTGGTTTCATGCGAGAGATCCATCTCACTACTAGCTAAGAGTATGTCATCCACACATAGAACAAGTATAATAAACTTGCTCCAACTAACTTTGAGATATACACATTGATCAACAATGTTTTCTTTAAAACCAAACAAGGATACTACTTCATCAACTTTTTGGTACCATTGATGGGATGCTTGTTTTAACCCCTAAATGGACTTCTTCAACTTACATACAAGATGCTTTGATTCAACATACTCAAAGTTTTCAAACTGCACCATATATATTGTTTCTTTAATGCAACTATTAAGCAACATTGTCTTTACGTCTATTTGATGTAGCTCTAAGTCATCATGAGCTACAAGTGTCATACTAATTTGAAAAGAGTCATTTGTTGAAATTGAAGAGAATTATTTAGAATCAATGCCTTTTTTTTGAGTGAAACGTTTAGCGACTGGATGCCCCTTATATCTTTCAATATTACCCATTGAATTCCGTTCAATTTTAAATATCTATTTACAACTAATTGGTTTTACACTTTCAGGTAAATCTACAAGATCCCAAACACCATTATCAGTCATGGATTGCATCATATCCTTCATGGTTTTAATCCATTTGTCAGAGTTCCAATTGCATTTTGCTTGACTAATGGTGACAAGGTTATCCTTAAATCCTATATCAAAGCCCTACTCTTGAAGATAGACAATATAATTATCTTAAAATTGCCTTTTTCCTTTCTTTAACGGATCGCCTTAAAGGCACTTGTTCTTGAGGTTGTTAAGGAGCATCATCTTGAGGACAATGTTTGTGTACCTCCATAAGAACCAACTCAGGATCTATTGTGTTTTATACATCATCTTGATTCACAAGCTAAATAACGCCAGGTAAATTAACTTGGTCATTATTAGTTGTGACTGTAGTGAGAATATTAACATATTTCTCTTCAAATACAACTTCTTCGGGTTTTTACTCCCACTCAAACCAATATTTTCAATAAACTCGGCATTCTGAGTTTTGAAAAAGGACCAGTTCAATACCCCCTTGTCCTCTCAGAGTATCCCACAAAATAATAAGTGATTGTTCTTGAATCTAGCTTCTTCTCATTAGGCTTATAAGGCCTAACTTTAGTTGGACAGCCTCAGACATGTAAGTGCCTTATACTAGACTTCTTAGCTATTGCTTTCGTAGGAACTCTATTCAAGATATAAACAACAATTTTTAGTGCTTCTCTCTAAAGGAAATCTAGTAAGGTAGAATGACTAATTATACATCTCATCATATCCTTTAGTGTACGATTTCACCTCTCAGCTACACCATTTTGACTTCGAGTCCTCGACGTAGTGTACTGAGAAACGATAACACACTCAATGAGAAAATGGGAAAAAGGTCATAGACACTAGTCACCTGACCCATCATACTTACCATAGTATTCTCCGCCATGGTCAAATCTGGTAGCTTTGATTTTCTTGCCTAGTTGATTTTCAACTTCAGTTTTGAAAATCTTAAACGCATCCAATACTTGTTCAAGTACATATATCTTAATTTGTCCAAAAAAAAAAAAACAGAAATTGAATTATGCCTAAAAGACAGTAAAAAAAAAAGGTTTCATCTAAATCCAAATGTAAGCCATTCTCTAAATGAATCCTAAAGACTCCTATGGCTTTCATTTTCATTGTCGTTCGGTTGCTATTTCTCACAACATAGGGAATTCTCATCAGTTAATTTTCTTTTAGTACTATAATAAGTTGTATACATGTTAAAATTCCTATCATTACTTTTGGTATATAATTTATACAATTTATCAACAAGAGTCTTGGTAGCTACAATATTTGAATTCAATTAAACATGAAATATTTCATTGCCAAATGAACAACAACATCTTGATTTGTCTAAACAAGAAATTAAAATTAAATTTTGCCTAAAAGACAATACAACAAAAGTTTCACCTAAATCCAAATATAAGCCATTCTCTAAATGAATCCTAAAGACTCTTATGGCTTCACTGTGCCCTTGTTGCCATTTTTCAGTAGATGTATCTTTCACCATCAGGTGGCACCTTAGGCAACCATTCATAGAGATACTAATGTGAGCAATGGAACCAGTATCTACCCATCAAGTATCTACAGGTGCTACAATCAAATTAACTTCAGAACAAACAAAGTTGAGAAGTATGTCTTTCTTTATTCACCAAGTGGCGAATTTAGGACAATCCTTCTTAACATGCCCAAATTTCTTACAAAAGAAGCATGCATGACCTTAATCCTATTTCTTTTGGACATTATGATGGAATATCCTACATTTTACAATTTCTTTATCATTCCTTTTCCTCTTATTGGGGGCTTTACTGTTTGAGGAAGATGCTAGGTGAACATTCTCCAACTTATCTTGCTTCAATCTCTCTTCCTTGTGCACACATTGTGTAATCAGTTCATTAAGATTTCATTTTTCTTTTTGGGTATTATATGAAATCTTGAATTGATTAAATTGTATAGGGAGAAAGATCAAAGCCAGTTACATTATAATGTCTTTAAACAATTCCAACTTAAGGCCCCTGAGTTTTATGACAAGATTGGATATCTCTATGATGTACTCTCTTATGTTTTATTTGCCCTTATATCTCATATAACCAAGCTTTGACAACTTAGTGCTTGTCTTAACCTTTTTGTTTGCTTTAGGAAACCCTTAGCATCCAAATCCTCAGTAATATCTCCCCTGATGAATTCCAGAATAGAGTGTTGTATAATCATAAGACATATCTGCTTAGATTGCTCCCACTTCTTGTATACAGTTTCTTGAACAATATTGTTGTTAGTGAATTTTGCATGGAGATCTAGTCTTAATGCATATTCTAGATAAAGACAATAAAACACAATCATAAAGTGCTCTTTCCAGCTCTTAAAATGCCATTTAGCGTGGGGATACGATGAATAGCAGCAACCAGACCAATAACTTAAACAATAGAAAACATGCTCACAATCAATCACTATATTCAACAAAAACATGTGCAAATAAATAATATTTGAATATTCACACATATACAATAAGTGGGCCCTTATAGAGTTGCCTAGCACATCATTACTATTAAGTCTTTGAACAACAAATAATAACACGTAAATGACACTCACATATATAAATCATGAATGTTGATTACTCGTAATCGATCTAGCAATATATTTTTCTTTGGTATAATATATTACTAACATAATATTTTTAATTAATCAATCAATTCATGATTATTCTTAGTCTGACCAAAATAAATTTCTTTAGGATAACTTATTTTATATAGACATCAATCGTGTTTCATCCACCAAATAGACAAATTTCAACTAAAAGAAGCTACTTTGGTAACATACTAGGTTAGTTTGTCAGTTTGGAACAAGAAACATAAGCAAATTGGAAGTTTTAGAGCCCTCGTTCGAATGTTCCAACCTTATCAATTGACTAAGTACTCTCTGTTTGAAAAACTGCAAAAATAGAGACTCAATAGTTGACCTCTAAGTACCCAGCGATCAATCTCTAGCTAGCAGTTGACCTCTAGGTAGTTAGCAGTCGACTTCTAACTCTTTGCTAGCACACACCAAAATTTAGCTTTTGATCAGTCAACTGGTAACACCCCAACGATCGATCGATTGCATCATAAACTTAGAAAATGAAGAAAAAGAACCTGAAAATGAAGAAAAAGAACCTTGAAATCGATATTTTTGATCCAAAACTCAGATATATGATATTATAAGCATCCAAAAACATGCAAAAAATAAGTTTTACACTACACTAAAGAAAAGATCAACCATGGCGCGCACACACACACACACACACATACTCAAGCAAGTGCAATTTTCAAAGAACGACACAAATCAACAAAAATTTAAGTGATTAAACCCCACTATAATCTTTGTAAACCTGGCTTTGATACTATTTGATGGAAAACTCTAAGCAACTAGAATTTCACTAAGAAATTCATAAACATCATAGTTATATAAAATGAGATAAACCCTTTGAGTTGCAATTTGCCCAATAATCTATACAAAGACTACAAATCAAGTTTAATAACAAAAGAAGAGAATTATGTACCTTGATCTATCACAATTTCTTGTTATATAATCAAAGAGTTAGAATTTCGAGAATGAGTTCTTCCAAAGGATTGTAGCCACTGTCTCACTATATCTCTTATAACAATAGGCAAAGTGAAAGTGACCGCCTCAATTCACTTCTACCCCTTTTGGGGAATCACAATCCCATTAATTTAGGCCCATTGCTATTGACCCATTAACAATAGTAATGGAGCCATGACAAGATTTCTAAAACTTTGGCCCAAACCACTTAAAACCATAATAAATCGTGTATAGTCCAAAATTATTACTTTATTAAGATAATTTCTTTAGGCTATATATAAATCATTTGATAGCTTATCATGTACAATTATAATAATATGTGAGTCTATGTTAGAGGAAAAATACTAATATGATATTCTCTTTATCAAATATTTATTAGTTGAGTGATAAATTTCAATATTTTTTTGGGGTGTTTTTGCCCTTTCAATATTGCATGCAAGATTACAAATTCTTCTCTAATTTATTCGATTTCTTTTTTAATTTTTATTCGGATTTTAGGCTAGAAGGGAGCCAGTTTTCTCTTGTAAAAAGGAAGCTACAAATAGCTTAACAATGGTGGGTTGAGATTGATTTTTTTTAGACGACAATTGCAATACACATAATTTTCGAGTATTATAGAGGAAATTTTTCGTTGCGTAGACATGAAAAATATGAGGTTTAGAAGTGGCAAGTTTGTGAAATATTTGAGTAGTAGAGAGCTGAGGAATGTACTGGTGGAACCGAGGGCATGGAGGAATTAGGAGACAAGTTGAATACAAAGAGGGATTAAAGTAAAATAAGGAAAATTATAGGGCACCTATGTAATATCCCAAGAATTTATATGAATATTTAAAATCTATTTGAAGTTATTGAAAAATTTAATTACATGAAAAATGTTCTTTTTGAATTAGTGAAGGAAATTTGGGAATAGAAATTTCAAAATTTTATTTTGAGAAATTTTTACAAATTCTCAAGGACTAATGTGAAAAGAAAAGAAAGTATAGAGGACTTTTGAGAAATGACCAAATAGGAACCCGAGAAGAAGAATGAGCTTATAGGAATGTGTTATGAGTCCGGTACCAAAAGGATGATGGATTTGGGGTTAAAGTGAAGTTTGAGATATTGAGAGGGATTAAAGTGAAATAAGGAAATCTGTGGGGCACCTAGGATTTAGAAATACCTGAGGTGAGATTTTATGAATTTACTTTTGCTAGTCTTGACTGAGGGTCAATTGGAGAGCAAGTGATAATTTTACCCCGGGCGAGTATATAGGTGGCCTCACCTCTTTTTCCTCATTTTCTCCTTTCCTCTCTCTCTCTTCACTTTCTCTCCTCTCTTTCTCTCTTCCTTCTCTCTACTTTCTCTCTCTACACTCCAACTCCACAACCAGACTTTGAAGGGCGAATCTCGAGCTACGGGGCGAGCCTCTAGGAGCCAAGCAACGTAGAGAAAGCAAGGAATCGAGGTAGAAATTTCTATTTCTTAAGCTTTTCCCTATTTTCTAGTTTTAAGAGTGTTTGAGGTAAAATCGAGATTCCGGCTTCGTTTCTCGATTAAAATTGGTGCTTTTGGTGTCTAAATGCTCCTTAAACATTAAGGGTGAGATCCCATGGAAGAAATCATGAAAAACAGTGGAGATTTGGCCAGATTTGGGCCAAATCCGAGAGAAATCGCGAAAAGTCACGATCGTGGCGCCTAGACGCCAAGGTTATGTGGGAAAGAAGAAAGGATTGGTGCCCAGGCGCCAGGCGCCCAGGTGCCAGGTGTACCGGGAAACCTTAGCTTATTTTCAATCGGCCATAACTTCTTCATCCGAACTTCGTTTTGGGCAAACTTTATATCGTTGGAAATCTCTTTAAGTCTAGTTTCCAATAGTATAAGTTTCATTTGGATATTCATTACCAATTAGGAGTTATGATTTGAGAAGTGGATGAAGGTCGGGAGTAGTGGTAAGGAATTTCTCTATTTCGTAACCCTGATGTTTTTTTTTTTATCTAGTTACAATAGGAATGGTCAAGGTGCAAGGTGGGAGTGCCGAGAGCGTGAAATCCAGGTGAGTGGGTTAATACTTGCTATGATTAAATATCTTTGTTACGGACTTTATGCGTCATAGTGAAAATATATTGTATATCTAAGTTTGAAAAGGATGATGACATAAATATATATATATATATATATATATATATATATATATATATATATATATATATATATATATATATATATATATATATATTTATATGTTTAAATTATATTGTGCTTGAAAGGGACGATGAGACATAAACAATTGTGAAACTTGCCTGGTGATTCTTATTTTCTCATGAATGGAGGTTATATGATGGATTGTGAATGACATGTAAACTGAGTTGAAATGTGTTATACTTTGATTATTGAGTTCATCTATATGCGGATAGTTGAAGTATATTATTGTTAAATAATTGATCTATATTATGGGTTATGTTGTATACATGCTATGTTGCTGGAACAATATTGATTATGTTGTGACTTGAATTGTAAATGACTGAGTTGTGTATGTGGCTCATAATTATGATTGAGGATACTCTTAGATGTGATTGTGATTGTATTTGACTAGAAAGGAAAGGCATGGTGGTGCACCCCATGGAGAAATCTATGTGAAGCTATAAGGGTGGAGAATATACATGGAGCGATAAGGGTGGATGCGGCGGGGGCTGCGGGCAACGATCCAGAGGTATCCTGGACGACCCGGTTGGTACGGGAAATGTGTGAAATTGATTTCACTGTTTGCTGTTGTGAATTATTTAAATTATGTTGAAATGTATTTGATTTACTTGGATATTGTTGTGAAGTATTATGAATTATATTATATTATATTATGATCGATTACGTATGATTGCTGCATGTTATCATTATGATGCATGATATTTTTTTTATCATAGTGTTGTGTTGTCTGCTCACTGGGCATGTGGTTTGCTCATACCCCTCTTATTAATATTTTTTTTCAGAGTTGACAGCTGAAGGTAAATATCTGTACAAGGAATTATGGATCCTTAGCCCATGATTACCTTTTCATTTGTTCAGAATAAAGGTATAATAGTTAAGTCTTATTCTAAGTTGTATAAATCTAGAAATCTCTGTAATCGGGTAGGTTCATTCAGTGATGTAATGTGAATGATTGTAGTTTGTATAGAGAACTCAGTTTGGTTGCATGAAAAAGATTGGTATGATGCTTAAGAGAAAGATAGGCTTACGGAGGTGAAATGAAATTCACTTTCCGTGCCGGTCGCGTGCTCAGATTTTGGGACGTGACAACCTAGGATTTAAAAACACCCAATGTGGGATATTATGTATTTGATTTTACTAGTCTTGACCAAGGGCCAACTGAAGGGCAAAGTAGTAATTGCACCTTGGGCGAGTATATATAGGTGGCCCCTGTAGTACCCACTATATTTTCAAGAATTACGATAAGTTTATTTTAGAGAAAATAATTTTCTCATCTGTTTAATTTTTGTATGCTTGTTGGTACATATTGTTGAAAATGCGGACTTTTATTTATAAAGTGCATAAATTATGAGATATGATGAATGTTATGATATGAAATTTATTCCTTGGATAAAATATGGCTTGAACATAAGTGGGATCTGAAAGAAACTGGGAGAAAAATAATGTTATATATGAGAAAATCCCTTTAAAGACTATTTTGAAAGGGACAAAAGTGAAAAGAAACTTAAAGGTTTATGAGAAAGAATAATTTTCCCTTTAGTTTTTAATAGTAACGACGCCTCGTGATCGCACAGTAAACTGAATTATTAGAAGTGTCATTTTCATGAATAGTAAATTGAATATTTTATTAACGCATAGTATCAAATAGTACCATTGACTTTTCTTATAAATAGACCCTTCCATTTCACTTCTAAACTCACACCTTCAGTTTCTCTTCTCTCCTCTCATCAAAACTTCTCTTGCTCCGACGTTAGGGCTCTGAAATTCTAGGTCTTTCTTCCTTAGCCTAGATCATAAACTCACATCTTCAGTTTCTCTTCTCTCCTCTCCTCAAAACTTCTCTTGCTCTGACGTTAGGGCTCTGAAATTCTAGGTCTTTCTTCTTTAGCCTAGATCCAAGGTAAGAATAATATGCTCCTTTTCTATGCCGTTCAGATTTTAAAAGTTATTTTCTTAAGTATGCTCTGTGGTTGCGGCTTTGGCTGATCTTCCACATCAGAAAAACTGTCATTAGCTACCTATATGTTGTTTTGATTCTCTGATTACCGAAATAGAATATAAACTGTGAAGAATACATGTCTAGAAAAGTTCTGGCTAAGGAAAGACATGGTTCTTAAGTGTGTCCATTGGGACTCTCCACTATTTCCTGGAAACTTACCTGGTGTACTCTTTTACAGATTGTATTCTCTATTTTTGGTATGAATAGTAACTGTATGTATGAATAGTATTTGTATGTATAAATAGTAACTGTATGTATGAATAGTATTCGTACATATGAATAATATTCGTATATATGAATAGTAACTGTACGTATGAATAGTAACCATATGTGTGAATAGTGATCGTACTCTTCTTTGTAGCAACTCGGAAAAGTGACCTAGATACGGAATCTATGTGAGTGGATGACCTTGCTAACCGACTTTATTTACTTTTATTCCAAGTACAATATAAATTCCATCTCATGTCGCAATTAGATTCTATATTTATTGATGATTGCTAGATAATGAAATTTATTGTTGATTTAAGATTATATTGATGAGAATTATGAATTGAGTATATAATACACATGGAATGGTTGAGGGCTTGACCCAAGATACTAATGCATAGAATTATACACATAGAATGGTTGAGGGCTTGACCCAAGATACCAATGCATGAAATTATACACATGGAATAGTTGAGGGCTTTATTTCCCAAGATACCAATGCATGTAATGATTGGGAATATAAGTGGAGACTAAATTCTTGAACATAAAATACAGAGGTATAGAAACCCTGAATATAAAAATAACTGTTCTTCTTGTGATTATGATTCTGGTATTTGTACTTGTGATATATTTATTATTGCATAGTCATTTAGTCACTGAGTTTTGATGAATTCACACTCTTTATGAACATTTTTTTTAGATACAGTGGATGAGAACAAAAGGAATCCGCAAGAGGAATAGTATTCTATGAGGATACTTTCCACGTTTTCTGGAGGGCTTATGAATCCAAAAGCTTAGGAATGCTCTGTAATCTCTATAGGTCACCTAGGCTTGGAAAATAATATCATATTGTAAGATATTTGGTTTGTGTTTACTGTTCACTATGTTGAACTTTTATATGTATAAATATCTTTCTTGAAAAATTGTGTTATGCATTAGTATTGATCAGAGATTTTATAAGATACCATAGGGGTATACCCTCTAGTTTAAAGAATTATTCACATACTCAAATTTGGGATGTGACAGCCCCGCCCCTTTTCCTCATTTCTTTCTTTCCTCTCTCTCTCTTCACACCTTCTTTCTCCTCTCTTTCTCTCTTTCTTCTCTCTACTCTCTCTCTCCACTCAAATCCTTCAACCAAGCTTCGGGGGATGGATCTCGGGCGATGAGGCGAGCCTCTAGGAGCCAAGCAACGTAGGAAAAGCAAAGAATCGATGTAGGAATTCCTATTTTTAAAATTTTCCCTATTTTCTAGTTTTAAGAATATTTAGGGTAAAA
The DNA here is from genome assembly GCA_037074585.1 of Biancaea sappan. Taxonomy (NCBI): domain Eukaryota; kingdom Viridiplantae; phylum Streptophyta; class Magnoliopsida; order Fabales; family Fabaceae; genus Biancaea; species Biancaea sappan. Next base: position 33,614,736 of record CM073499.1, read on the forward strand.
TCAAGATTTCGACTTTGTTTCTCTATTAAAATTGGGACTTTTGGCGTCTAAATGCTCCTTAGACATCAATGATGAGATTTCATAGAAGAAATCATGAAAAACAACGAAGAATCAGCCAGATCTGACCTAAAACCGAGGCCAGATTGAGGGATCGAAATAGCAGCGGCTAGCACCCCAGGTGCCACACTTCAGTGGGAAGGAGAGGGCATGGCACCCCAGGCGCCAAGCAAGGCGTGACGCCTCGAGTGCTAGCCGTGTTGAAGAACCTTGGCTGTTCTTCAAACCGCCATAATTCTTTCATCCAGACTCCGTTTTGCGCAAACTTTATATCATTGGAAAACTCTTTGAGTCTAGTTTCTAATGATATAAGTTTTATTCAAAGATTCATTACTAGTTAAGAGTTATGACTAAAGAAATGGGTAAAGTTCAGGATTAGTGGTAGAAAATTTTTCTATTTTGTAACTTTGATGATTTTGCATGGTCACAATAGGGATGGTCAAGGCATAAAGTGGCCATTAAGAGAGCGTGAAATCCAGTGAAGGATCTATCTAGCTCTCCTATATACGGATATGTACATATATGTATATGTATATATGCTTATATTTGAGGAATTATTCTCATAAATTGGTTTATATACATTTAATTATTAAATGTATTATTGTGTGGAATGTGTGGATTGGTTGTGGTATTTGTGTGGGTGCATTACATAATATCATGTGCATATTTAAATTATGAAAAGTGTGGAAATAGAGCGGGAAGCTACCTATTATGTAATACCGCTGAATAGTCTCAATGGATATGCATACACATTGAGGGTTGGTCTTCAATGTGGTGTGGAAAAGAGCGGGATATGCATTGCATCTCATTCATCTGCATATATATATTTTTGTGTGGTTGTGGTTATTTTGTTTTGTGGATAGGGCATATGTTCTGACTCAGGGCATAATCCAGAAATCATACGTATGTTATGGTTATGGATATGACCAAGGAAGCCGGATACATAATGAGATTTCTTGAGTAATAATCTATGGAGACGTAAACCCACATTGATTAAGCTCTTGAAATGTGATATGGGAGCATGGACCCTTGAGTAGGGTTACATGCATTTAATATGTGTGTTTGGGTGGGGAAAATATAACAGGAAGTGATAACATATGCGTGCCTACGGGCAGCTTGGTGTCATGCAGGATAATTTCTCGAGTGGATTATATATATATATATACTGTATATCCGTGTAGTGTAGGGCTAACATTGGTGAGTCCGTAGTTTAGATTCACCCCCTCACAGTTGCAGGTATGTAGAGTGGGTAGGTCAAGGGCTTGTGACTTGAGGATGCTTCCCCATTGTTCGGGGTAAGGAAATATATTTTTATTTTATTGCTCTAGTGTACTCTGTAATCAGATAGGCCACATACGATCCTTCGATAGAAATCTAGACTTGCAGTAGTGTTGTGAGTCGGTCACAAGCTGGACTCGAGTCGTGACAACAATTGTGTTTATTTTTACACCTGATGAAGAACGACAAACACAACAAATGCCGATATAGCTCGAGCATAAGATTATAGATGACAGAAATATATAAGACGACAACACAAATGAAGGAGAAGAAGGGCAACGCACCAAGGAAACCAAGGAAGAAAAGAGGAAGAAGCATGGACAATGCTTTTTGGAGGGTAAAATTGTTTTGGTCCAAGCATTATCAAGGGAAAGGAATCCTATTCCATTGATTTTGTGATGGAAAGCAATCATACTCCATCAGAATCTCATTCTATGATTAAAAAATAGATACCAAACAAGGGAGCATTGGATTGCCTCTCCCATTCTCATTCCTTTAATGATTACTAAACGTGTCCTAAAAAATTATCTCCTAAAGGAAATTACTTAACTAATTTTAGGCTTTAAAAATCTTCTCTCGAGAGTGAAAGTTAATTATGAAGTAGAAGGAGGAGGCTAGCCACTACCCCTCTTCTTCCTCCTCTAGTCCCCTTTGGAGTAGTTCTTTCTCGGGTGGTGGTTTCTTTTTGTCCCCTCCAAGTAGTTCCTCTCTCTAATGGTAATTTTCTTTCGTCTCTTCTGAGTAGTTTCTCTCTCGGATAGTGATTTCCTATCATTTCCATGTTTTTTTTCCTTTTTGGATGTGTTGTTTGACTTTCAATCTTTTAAGGGAGATTCAGGACTATGAGTGATCTTAGAGAAAACGGAACTCATTATTAGTCAAAACATGCAAACACTTGTTAATATGATCCGAGGAAGGATAGATGAAACGACTTCAAATACTTTGGTTTGTCTCTTTTGATTGGTAAGTTGATGTATATTTTTTTTTAGATCCCTTGTTAAGTTTCAGAGTTTCTTTGAGGGTTATTTTTTTTCTTTTTCTGTTTTAGTTTTTCTTTTGGGGCCTTTGTTGTATTTGACCAGTGTAGTTTATCGATTTTTTCTTAATATGATTTGTCTTGTGCCTTTTGGCCATTATTTAAAAAAAAAAAGAATGCAAAGTTTTTAACTCAAGCCCCTTCAATAAATTGAACCCACAGTGATAAATAAAATCCAATCATATTCTTAATTGAGAATTCCTCGATTGATTTTTTAAGCAACGTGAAAAACTAGTAAATATCATAAACAATAACATAAAAGGGCACCTCATTTTACCCCAAGAAAAAAAAAACATTTCATCCATGAGTGAAGTAATTGCCGATGATGGTGGACCTCATAAGAAAAGATATTGCTCCTCAAACATAATTACTCTAAAATTAGAAAATTTGAAGCTTACTCCATTCCCCACGATTACTTCATATGTTGGTTTCACTACTTAATAGGTTATCTTAAAAAGATTCCTCTAAATTTTGAAATGGGAAGAGATTTTTTTTTAAAAAAAAAAAAGCAAAATTCCTCATGCTCCCATTCTTTTGGCAACAAGCTGTACCTTTCGCCGCTAATTCTGTTTTTGATGTCACTTGTGGCTCACTCAGAGTGTTACTTTCGGTAGTGCATCGCCTCCTGGCCATGTATATGTGTGTATATATATATATATAAGGCTTTAGCAAAAAGCACTATTTTAGTCTTTAAATTTTGATTCAAATTTCAATTGCATCCCATAATTTTTTTTTGTGCGTCAATTTTGTCTCTTAACATATTGTTGTATAATTGTTAAATGCAAATGTTAGTGTGGTTTCTTTTATTGTACATGTTAGCACTAATTCATTTAATTAGATATGTTCACATTATATATATACTTGAAATGACAGTCATTTGTTATTTTGATTGCACTAATTCTAGCCTCTTTGTAGAAAGAAAGTAGTAAATAATTGTTATTTCAAGTATATATCTGACTTAGACATGTATAATTGAATGAGTTAGTGTTAATAAAAATGGTCACCTCAATAATTATTATTAATAACTTAAAAGACGATAAATTCAAGGACAAAAAACTAAACAAAAAGATATAAGATAAATAACATAAAAGAAGAAGAGACAAAATTAAAATTTAAGTGAAATCTTAAAAGATAAAAAATATATTTTTGTCAAAATTTTATTTTGATAGAATATTTGTGTTGGGCGTTCTGATTTTGGCTTTCAACTTTCAAGTAACGTTGATTCCAAGTCATATCTGATGCCAACGTTTTTTGTCGCAAGCACAATTCTTAGGTTGAGAGATGGTACATAAGCACATGAGGGACAACTCTCCTATAATTAATGTTATCTTAATGTCATACATAATAATGATTCCATTTTATTCATTTTAATATGTACCAAATGGAGGAAAAGTAAGGTTTCCACTACCTTCGGACATGACATGACACATTGTGTTACATGAGTCACATGTATGACATATCTGTTATTTTTAGATGGAACTTGTGACCAAATTTTTAGCAACGGAAAAATTTGTTATTCAGTCACAAACTTTACGGCAGAATTATTTATGACCGAGTATCTCAGATTCGAAATAAATTTTGTCTGTCTCTATTTTCATTTTTTTTATTGCATGAATTCAATTTTATTACATAATAGGCACCCAAAAAAAAAATACATGTACATTATTTAAATTGACCTTATGTGATGGTTAAAATAGAGTGTTCTCAGCAAAAGCACAGATATATATATGGGGGAAGGGGAGCGAAATAAATTTGATAAATAAGGTCAGCAGGGAATCTCCAAATCCATCTATGAAGAAGCTAAAAGTTTGTGTAATTCTTACTATCAAATTAAACCCATAAAAGAAGCTCTGAGTGAACATGTCTACATATAAAAAATTATTTTAAAAAATTTATATACAATTTCTTATATTTTAATTATCAAAATTTTCAATTAAAATCCAATAAGTATGTCATCTTTAAAAATAATTGTATATATTTATAACTCAACATTATACAATTATTTTTTTAAATAAATTTTTATTTATATTTTATTTTTTATAAAAAACCTAATAGTAAATTATCATGTTTGGTTTGGTAGTATGTAATGATGTAATGAATAAAGTAATAGAAAATATAGTGAGAATTTGTCTTAATACCTTCTTAGAAAACACTAAACATTCTTTTTTTTTTGGTAAAGTTGGGGTATTTTAATAAAACACTTTATTTTTATTTTTATTCTCTTTCTCTTTCTCATTCCCTTTCTTCATACCAAGCATACTCTAAATATATATATATATATATATATATATATATATTACTCTAACAGTGAAATTAACACTGTTTACAGAATCAGACTAGACTGACTGGGGAACTTGTCACTGGTACGGTTTGGCTAGCCTCAAAACATTGGTCAAAAACTGATTCACCGTTTTTTGTAAAAAAAAATTATTTATAAAATATAATTATTTTTTTGCACTATAGCAAGCTTTTATTTTATTTTTATCTTTTTTATTCTTTTCTATCATATTATATTTTCTTTTCTCTTCTCAATTATTCTTTATAATAATATTATTTTTGTCAAAAAATAAATAACAGAACAAGAAAAAAATAGAAGAGTAATTACACACATATATAAAATAATATAAGTTTACTGAAATTAAGTATAAAAATATTTATTAATTTATTATATTATACATTTTAATTTATAAAGTTATATATATATATATAATTATTATAGATTCGACCATAGTCATATCAATAAATCGTGAACTAAAATTTTTACCGATTAATAACTGGTTTGATTTTTAAAATATTAAAAATTAGCAAGACTAATAAAGAAACTAAATCAAAATGTAATTATATATTAACTATAGGCATTTGGCACACACAAAAGTCTAACTATTAATTACTTTTTCCTTTCCTTTTAATTTGATATGAATAAGTATAAATCAGCTCTATTTTCTTTATGTCTTCATTCTGCTTCCTATTTTATTTTCATTGTTATCACTGTATTTTAGGTTGTTACGACAAGAAACATTTTTATTTTGTTCAGACCAAATTATTTTCACACAATTTATTACATATATTATTTTTACATCAACGACAAAATTTTGAATCTTTATTTTTAAATGCTTTTTATAAGAATTAAATTTAAAGTATAAAAAAATCATTGTCTTTCCTTATGGTTTAATTATTCCTTTAAATTTTTTTTAATATTTTAAGTAGGGACAAATGTAATTCATTTAGTGATAAATTCGTCTGTTGCCAAATTAGTGCCTTTTAATGTTTTAACACACAAAATTATGAGAGATTTTTTTTTTAATGTCTTACAAGTATCATTTTTTAGAAATAATTTTGTTAGAGACATTGTTAGATATTAAATATAGATATGTATTCTAATAAGAATTTAAATTATGATTTACTATTTTGTGAAATACTACCCAGACATTTAATTTATGGATAAGTTGTGAGAAATTTTATTAATTAATATTCTGTTACTAAATTCAAAATTAATAACAAATTTTTGAACTTACGATAGATTTTTTTATTCTTTGGTGGTAAACCATATTTCACCTATCAAATGCCTTTTATATTACTAAGATAAATGATGGCGATGCATGATAAGCTCCAATGTGCATCAAAGAACCCTAGGTCAAGGACCATCAATTTCCTTTTGAGTGGTGGTGGAGGCCATTAGACCAAAAATCTCTCCCACATGCTACAATTGCATTGCATAGTACTAAATCCAGCTAATTGGCATCTTTGGTGTTAGGTAATTCAATTCTGTTTAATTAATTTCTATTCTTCCACTTCAATCACAGTGGTAGTAAAAGCATGAAACTTCATCATCCACCAGACCCACAGATAAATCACTCACCTTTTTGCTCCTTTGGGTGCTGATCCTAGTAATCATTGCTTTCCTTTCTTTCTTCGTTCTAATTTCTCCCTCAATCTCTCTTCTCCTACCTCACTCTCTGTGGTTTTAGTGAAATCTTCAGAATTCGGCAACACCTATTCTGTCGCTGTTTGTGTATAAGAACCAACGAGGGAAGAAAAGCATCTTATTTATTTATTTGTTTATTTTATTTGGGGTCGATTCGATTTTTCAAATCGATTTTAAATTAAATATCTTTCGTGTTTTTCTCTTTGTGACTTCGTTTCGTTGTCTTCTAGACTACACCTTCTAATTGCTAACCTCAAGTGAGCGAGAAGCCGAGAACTCTCGTACCCACATCAATCTTCTTCTTGATACGGTTTTTCCTTCTCTTCTGGTGTGTGATTCGAGGGAGTCATACTAATCATCGAAGGGTAGGTTAAATTGATTATATGGTTTTACTCTTGTTGATTTAGGTGATTTAGAAATGGAATCGAGTAGCGTCGATAGTTCTGTATCATCCTTGACTATGATGGATGACGATGAGCTTATTCCTCATCAGTTTTCTTCAATCACGAAGCTACATCACAATGGTCCTGGTACTACCAGCGTCCATGAGCTTCTTGAATGCCCTGTTTGCACCAGCTCAATGTACCCCCCAATCCATCAGGTCTGTTATTTAATCCATTCTGCTTCTTGGGTTCCTCCGATTCTGCTTTCAATCTTTGTTGAGTTGATAGTTTGTTTCTTCTTTATGTTCCGTTTATGTGATTTGCTTATGATTACATCTTATCTGCTCTTTTATTTCTTGTTAGATGATTTCTTTATTTTCATTTGTGGCGATGTATGAGCTTAGCATTTCTTATTTATGATAGCGTTGGAAATATTCGATTTTGGGATGGAGGGATGGACTATGCTGTATGGATCTTACGTTTTCTGGGTTTAGTATTAATGATTTCGATTATTTTGAATCCCTGAGGGTCTGGTTGCTATGGTTGGCTGTTTTGAGCTCTACTTAAGTATAAGGATACTGTGATTTCAATTTCGCTTCTTTCAACATTTTGACTTCTCACTTTCGAAGGTTGAAGGCCTTCTCATCTGTGATGTTGTTTGCTGTTTGCATAAGGTGCAGATAAATGTTTTGTGATGAACAAAGTTCAGGAAAAGTTTTCCCCCCAATTCATCCAACACTGAATTTTCTCTATGCATAGTGCCTTTGGTACTGCCACATGGATATCCATTTAATAAGCTTTATTTTTCTGGCAAAGGCTTATGTCTCTTCAACCCATTCATAATTGCTTTGCTTTGTAAAGTAGTGGAGAAAAGTGTTATACCATGGGGCTTCCATTGGTGTTTTGGGAGGCATAAAAAGAAATCATATATACTACAATTTCGCCACATAGGGTCTGGTGCTTTCACAACTATTCTGTTGGATAATTGAACTGGTCAATGTCCCCGTCATCCTCAGACTTGTGTACAGTATAGCAAGGGCTTTGTGAATTATAAGTGATGAATAATAAGTTCATTTTTGTAATTTAGGTTCTACAGAGTCATCAGTAAGCAGCTATAATGTGGGCTTTGGCTCTCTGGTCCATACTTTACACCTATATCAGACTTGATGCGATGCCATAATATTAGAGGTTATCATGTCCGAATATAAATGCTTACAGAAAGACATAAATTTTTGGGTGAAAATATTTACAAGTCAGGCTACCTTTGCAAGAAATGAGCTTGGATTCATCAGTTATGAGGCAATATAACTTGGATACATCATTTACTGGTCAATTGAGATAACTTAGGAACAGGTAACTTATCAAGGATATAGACATATCATATATGTTAGTTAGAGGAATCTATAGAATAGCATTCTAATAGGACTTTCTAGCAAAGGAGAGAAGAAAAGCTCGAAGCAATGACCAGCAAGTAACCTGCATTAGGTTTGTGGCTAACTCATAATTGCAAAAGGGAGCTGTTTTTCTTAGTGATCTGAATTTCTCATCTTCATGTTACAACATCCAGGGAATTCAATTTGGTTGTGATTCAGCATAGTTTGAAAAATCTTTCTTTCAATTAATTGATAGTCAAGTGTGCTGTGGTGACTGGTGACAATATTTCAGTCTAGCTTTGCTGAAAAATAAAAGGGCCAACTTCTTTTATTTATTTATTTCTTTATGAGTAGTAGTTATAAAAGGGTCATAATACCAAAGTTCAGAATCCAACATTTTGAAATCCCTTCTCTGTTGATTCTCATGTCAAACAGCTTGCTTATTTGCAAATATCTTATATCAACCAAATCTGGCTATTTCTTTACTTTCAGTGTGTGCTGAAGTTAGTTTGAGAAAGTGATGGTACATTCCTGTCGGGTTTTGGTTTTTTGTAAGTATGAGGTAATGTTAGCTTATGTATATTATAAAAGCTTATGTCCTCTCCACAATGAAAACCCTTTTTTAAAACCTTTTCTAGTAATTGTAAGAATACAGGTAACTAGATAAATGTTACTGAGGATGTCCATAATGCAGTACTGATTCTTACTTGAATTTTGCTCTGCAGTGCCACAACGGGCATACGCTTTGTTCAACTTGTAAGACAAGGGTACACAATCGATGTCCGACCTGTAGACAGGAACTTGGTGATATAAGGTGTCTGGCGCTGGAGAAAATAGCAGAATCGCTTGAACTGCCTTGCAGATACAGCTCACTTGGGTGTCCGGAGATATTTCCCTATTACAGCAAACTCAAACACGAGGCTATTTGTAACTTCAGACCATACAACTGCCCCTATGCTGGGTCAGACTGTCCCGTTGTTGGGGATATTCCATACCTTGTCACTCATTTAAGGGATGACCACAGAGTTGATATGCATTCTGGATGCACTTTTAACCATCGCTATGTCAAGTCAAATCCCGTGGAAGTAGAAAATGCTACATGGATGTTAACTGTAAGTATATGGTTGTATTGTTGTAGATAGCCAAAAAGGAAAAGAAAAAGAAAGAGAAACAAAAAAGAAAAAAGAATTTTAGGGTAAATTATAATTTATCCTTAATTGTTTAGATCAAAATTAGCTTGTAACCCTTGTGGTTTAGACTTTAAAGTGTGTCATTCAATCCCCTCTTGATTTAGGTTATCAATTTACAACCTTGTGATATTTTTGGTCCAAATTTTTACAAAAATTATTATTAATCTTAAATGATGACAATATGATTGTTAAAAGTGTGTTTCACTCACATATTAAACAATTTCATATTTTTTTAAGGCTACTACTGTGATTAAGCTAACAATTTCAATTTCCAAATATCCCAACAAGAGCCTTATAAGACTATGAAATCATTACAAATGAAACATAATATCAACAATGAAATTGTTGTTCGTTTTAACATTCATGTGATTATTTTTGTTATAATAAGGTCTGAAATTATTACAAGGTGGTTAAATTGTGACAAAACAGATTCGAAGAGGGTTGAATGACATACTTTAAACTATATAGGACCAAACCGATCTTGGGCCAAATCATAAGGGGATAAACTGTAATTTACCCAAATCAAAGTCAAATTTTAACAATCACAATCAATTTTGAAAAATAGAATAAATTCTGGCCTGAGGCTTCAAGCATGACCTGACCTGACCTTTATAGCAGCCACTTTTGGTCCTTTTCAAACTTGGATTGTTTGCAGTTGAGGCTTCAAGCATGACCTCACCTTAACGAAGTATTTTGCTTTTTTTTTTTTCCTCTCCTTTTAATCGTGGCTGTCTAATCTAAAATGGATGACCATAATGATGGAACTGGATCCAAACCTCCCCACCCCCTATTCCTGCAATTTCTTCTCATTCCAAGGGCCGCACCAACTTCTCTTCTTTTAGGTGGGGTGCTCTTTGTGTACAAAACTTAATTTGCAGGAACTCAACACCCCAATGTCTGTGTATATGAAATAATCTTGATACAGTATTCTTTGCTATGACTACTAGGTCATATTATCAACATCATCCGCGCAGAATAATCTTGATTTGTACATTTTGAAATCTCATCCAAATTAAAATGGTTGTCTCATTTGTTCTCTCTGGCAGGTCTTCCACTGTTTTGGTCAGTACTTTTGTCTCCATTTTGAAGCCTTCCAGCTCGGCATGGCTCCTGTTTACATGGCATTCCTCCGTTTCATGGGAGACGAAAGAGAAGCCCGGAGCTACAGCTACAGCCTGGAGATAGGAGGCAACGGACGTAAACAAATATGGGAAGGCAGCCCGCGAAGCATCAGAGATTGCCATAAGAAAGTCAGAGACAGCCATGATGGCCTCATTGTATACCGAAATATGGCACTTTTCTTCTCGGGCGGGGATCGGAAAGAGTTGAAGCTACGAGTCACGGGACGGATTTGGAAGGAACAGCAAAACCCTGAAGGTGGAGTGTGCATACCCAACCTCTGTAGTTAAGCACATTGCCTCTTTCCCTGAGTTAAGTAGACACTAATGGGAGTAATGTTATAGCTATCTGTAGATAGTTTTGGGAAGTGTTGATTTATGCCTGGTGATGGAGGTTTCTAACTCAAAATAATTCATCTATGGAATATTCCTCCTCTGTTCTGGATTTCTTTCCAAGATACTGTGTATCATATGCTAAATTCCTGAAGAAACTTTTTTACCCTGTTGAAATGTTTATATTTGGTGTTGTCATTTTCTTTTTGAGTAAGTTGTTGATTTAGTCTTTAGTCCTAAAAAGGTCAAATGTCTTAATTTGGTCTCTGAAAAATTACATTTGTCTCAATTTAATTTTTTTTATTGTTAAATTGCAAAATTAACCGATGTTAACTTTGAAATTTTTTATTGCTAAAAATTATTTTTACAAATAAAAGGGTTAAATTGAGACGTTTGATTTTTTAAAAATTAAATTGAGACAGTTACCTTTTTCTTTTGGGATTAAATCAAGAATTTACTCTTCTTTTTCTCTTAAAGGGGTAAATACTCATTGGATTTCTTTAGCTGAACTTTGAGCAAACTTGAGAAAGTGCATGCATAGACAAGGCTTGTCATTCTCATCAACCATTCAGAAGTTATTTGACATCATAGTTAGATTCTCTCTGGCTACTTCATATTCTGAGGTTCATCAAATCCAGTTACCATAGAAGTTTTGATCTTTTAATGTGTATTACAGACTATACTCTCAAATAAATATAAATGAACAGCAAAATATATGATTTTAACATGGTACAGTCCTTTCTAACAAAACTCTCTTGGTACATTTCCTACCCAAAAATGCCTTTTAAGTTTTGGAATCACTCCAATTGTTGCGATTAAATTGCCTAGACAAAAAATTCAATATTAGTTGGTCGAAGCGGTAACGAACCCCAAAAGGAACAATTTAAGGAGAGCTCAACTCTCAGTGCTCAATAAATTTGAGGAGAATTAGTCTTCCATTCTATAAAGTTGGACAACATCGGGACAAAAGCAATGATTCTAAAGGGATTGGGTTCATTCTCAACAAATTCAGAAGCAGAAGCCACCTACACTCACTGTATGATAATCTGAAAAAAAAAAAAAAGACTGTTGATACAAACATGGAATATGATACTAATATTATGTGTAATTTGAAGTAATGTATTTTTTTTTTTTAAGTATGAATATCAGACATGCTGAAATTTTGTTTATAATAAAGGGAAATGGCCAAAAAGACTTTCTTCTTTCTGTTCTTCAATGTCAGTCAGAATATGGAGCCCTGAAATTTCCTTCATCATGGTCAACCTTTCATTACAACATTCACATTTAATTGTACTAATACAATAAGTCTCTCTCTCTCTCTCTCTCTCTCTTTTTTTTTTTTTAACATCTTAACTCTAGAAAAAGAGGTAACTTATTTTTGGTAGAATAAAAATAAAATTGGAATTTTCACCAAATGAAGAGCGGGTAAAATGGTAGTTTGCACTTTGCAGTGGTAGCTGGCAACAAACCACGACGTTTTTGGTGTTTGGGCAAAAAAAGATATTCTGATCATCTATATTTCTTTTATATTTTAAAAGTTTTATATTTTAAAATCTCATTATTTTTATTTTTATTCATTAAAATCTATAGTCTATACAATATTAGCATAATATTTCACGTATAATTTTTAAAATATTAACATAACAGTATTTTAAAAATCACGGGTCACTGTTTAGTTAACTATTGTGAACTATGTTAGTATTTAAAAAAAGTAGTGTCAATTTTGTGTTAATTTTATTTCATAGACTAATTATTTTAATAAAAAAACTACAAATTAAAATTTTCAAATATAGAAGAAAAATATGAAAATTAAAGTACTGAAGTGAAACCTTTTGCAACTCTACTCTCAGTGGGGTTTCTGCAAAACCTCTTCCATCTAACACTTCAATTCACGCTTGAACTTATCGCTTAACAATTTACTCTTATTTATCTTCTCTATGTTCATCGATGGAGATTCTCAATGTTTCAACCCGAAACAACTTTCCAATTCTATCTGGAATCCCAACTTTCCACCACATCAAAACTTTGAACCAAAATTTTTCATCTAAGCACAAAAAACCTAGCTCCAGATTTCATAGAAACGCATTTCCAGTGTATGTAACTGTTTCCAACACCAGAAGATTTCGAACTTGGGCGCATTTCGGACGGCCCACCAGCCGCCGCAACTCGCTCAGGAAGAAGCTCCTTCATGACCCGCAGGTGCGTCTAAATCAGAATCTTATTGATAGAACTTCTGAAATTCAGAACCCATCTTCTAGATTTAGTGATACAGGCAGTTTAGAAGAGCAGTCGGATAATAATGGATTAGAAGATAAGGAAGCTGCTAAGAGTATATCTGATCAGAATGGGGTTGAAAAAGTTAGGATAGAAAAAGCAAAATCGAATCCCCTGGGTGAATCTGTCTTGATGAATGAATTGGAGAATTGGGTAGACCAGTACAAGAAGGATGTTGAGTATTGGGGCATAGGGTCTGGTCCAATATTTACTGTTTATCAGGATTCATCAGGAAATGCCAAAGAGGTGTCAATTGATGAAGGAGAAATACTACGGAGAAGCCGAGTTCAGCAAGAAGAAATCAAGGATTTTCCTGAAGTAAATTACAAAATATTGTCTGCCAGAAGCTTAGCTAGGGAGATGGAGAATGGAAATAATGTGATACCAAAGAATAGTTCTGTGACTAAGTTTGTTCTTCAAGGTAATCAGACTGGTTTCGTTAAGGCTATTAGCAGTTTTACCGTACAACCAGAATTGCTCCCCAAGCTTTCAGGAGTTGGTAGCAGAATTTTATGTGCTTTTGTTTTCCTGTGGGCAGTGAAGACGCTATTTAGTTTCGGAGACAAGGAAACCCAATACACAGAAATGGAGAAAGCAATGATGAGGAGAAAAATAAAGTCAAGAAAGGACAAAGAGATGTTGGAGGGAACTGTGGATATTATTCCACAACCTTCGGAACCTCCGACGATTTACATGGAAAAGCCCAAGTTAGATAAGGAACAACTCAAGAACAATATTATGAAAGTTAAAGCTTCTGCTGAAAGACTTGTAGCACAAAATTCATCTACTAAAGTGACAGCCAGATCTATGGATACAGCCTCTGAAGTTCAAGAAATCAGAGATATGGCTAGGAAGGCCAGAGAAATTGAAGGAAAAAAACATTCCTTAGGTAACAGGGATAGGGAAATGGATGACTTTGTCATTGAGGAATCACCCAATAAGGTGGAAGTTGTCAACAGAGATATCAAAGAGGATACCGCTAGTTTAAGTAAACGTCAAAATGATGTTGTAAGGGCAACAAGGGAAAGTAATGGAACTCTACAGACATCATCTGTAGATGTTGCAGAAAATATTGATAATCCATTTCTGCATGAGTCAGTTCCTTCAGATAGATGCAATCCGCATGCTTCAAATGCCACAGGTTCAGATGATAAGAAAATCAATATACAGGAAATAGAACTTACTGAAAATACTGAGAACCCAAAGGACAAGGAAGTCGGCCCCATTGATGACTCATCTATGACAAAAGAAAGTTTTACAAACAAGAAACCACGGGTCATAAGGTCAGTGAAGGAAGCTAAGGATTACCTTTCAAAGAAACATGAGAAACAAGAGGCTGGAATCGAACCTAGAATTCAACACAGGAAAGATCATTTTACTGATTTGAGAGTTCCAACTGATATTGATGCTGGGAGTCAAAAGAGCGGATTGTTAGAGATAAGCAACACAATTTCCACAAATAATGCTTTAGTTGGAATTTCAGATTCTAAGCATTCCTTGAATGCTGGCAAAGATTCTAATCAACAGGATAAGGAGTTCAATCTAACAATGAATGACTATATCAAAGGTTCTGGGGTTGAACATGAAGCGGGAGATCCTGAGAATTCTGATACCTCTTTGAACCATGAAGTTAACGGTCTCAGTATTGAGCATGAAGTGGGAGATCCTCAGAATTCTGATACCTTTTTGAACAATGAAGTTAATGGTGTCAGTATTGAACATGAAGTGGGAGATCCTCAGAATTCTGAGACCTCTTTGAACAATGAAGTTAATGGTGTCAGTATTGAACATGAAGTGGGAGATCATCAGAATTCTGAGACCTCTTTGAACCAAGAAGTTAATGGTGTCAGTATTGAACAGAAAGTGGGAGATCCTCAGAATTCTGTGACCTCTTTGAACCAAGAAGTTAATGGCGTCAGTACATCAACAAATCAATCTGCAAAGACAGAAAGTTGGCTAGAGAAAAACTTCAATGAAGTTGAGCCCATAATTAAGAAAATTAGAGCTGGATTTAGAGATAGCTATATGACTGCAAAAGAGAGGGTTGATCAGACTACAGATATAACCACTGAGATAGAACCACTTGAAGATGGTGGAGAATTAGACTGGATGCAAAATGAGCATCTTAGAGATATTGTCTTCAAAGTCCGTGATAATGAATTGGCTGGGCATAATCCATTTTATTTGATGGATGATGAAGCTAAAGAAGCATTTTTCAGAGGCCTTGAGAAAAAAGTGGAGAAAGAAAATAAAAAACTTTCTTACCTCCATGAGTGGCTTCATTCAAATATTGAAAATCTTGATTATGGAGCAGGTAGTTTCTTGTTTTCAACTACACACACACAGACACAGACACAGACATGCACACGCACATGCACATGCGCACTCGCACTCATGAACACAAAAATAGCATTGACATGCTCCTCGATTTCTTACAGGCTTTATTGTAGGATTAAATTCTTAAAATGTGTCAGCTAGTGTCTTTCTTTTATTTATTTGAAGCACTGTGCTAATGGTTTTCTTTTCATCCTTTAGATGGCATTAGTATATATGATCCTCCAGAGAAAATCATACCACGCTGGAAAGGGCCTCCAGTGGAGAAAATTCCTGACTTTCTCAATGATTTCCTAGAACAAAGAAAGACAACTTCCATGAGAAAGATGGAGCCTGTGAAGAATGATGAAAATGGCTTTGCTAAAAAATCAGCAGCTTTATCTTCTACAGCAACAAGTGATTCAATGAAAATTGACAACAAGAATCAGAAAAGTCCAAAGACTGTTGTTGAAGGAAGTGATGGTTCCATTAAGCCTGGCAAAAAATCAGGGAAGGAATATTGGCAGCACACAAAAAAATGGTCCCGTGGGTTTTTGGAATCTTACAATGCTGAGACAGATCCAGAAGTTAAATCCACAATGAAAGACATTGGGAAGGACTTGGGTCGCTGGATCACTGAAAAAGAAATACAGGAAGCTGCTGATCTGATGAACAGGATACCTGAGAGGAATAGGAGTATCTTGGAGAAGAAGCTCAACAAAGTTAAAAGAGAGATGGAATTGTTTGGACCACAAGCTGTGGTGAGCAAATATCGTGAATATGCAGACCAGAAAGAAGAAGATTACTTATGGTGGTTAGATCTTCCATATATACTGGTATGTATATTGTACTGCCAGTTTCAGATAGTTGCTTTACAAATAACAAAATAAGGACGAAGTTTCCATATTTTGTTCTTTACCTTGAGAGATAGTTCTGCTTGATCAAAGCTGCTTGCTTATCCTGTGTCCTGTTCAAATTTTCATCTCCCATTTGATTAATTTGTTTATTTTATTTAGTGCATCGAAATGTATACAATTGAAGATGGAGAACAGAGAGTAGGATTTTATTCATTGGAGATGGCCAAGGATCTTGAAGTGGAACCTAAGCCATATCATGTGATTGCTTTCCAAGATGCTGGTGACTGCAAAAGTTTCTGTTACATCATTCAGGCTCATCTGGAAATGCTTGGACATGGTCAAGCCTTTGTTGTTGCACAGCCTCCTAAGGTATTAAAATCAAGTGTGCTTATGCTAATGTCAAGGTGTATCAATAATTTTGGAATTGTATTTGCTGGCAATTATTGTAGGGATTGGACAGAGAATGCTGTAGTCTCATTATGATTTTAGTTTATTGTCCAATTTCTAAGTTTTGCTGATCTTTGAAATTCCATTTTTCATTTCTTTGATCTATGAAGAAATCGCACATGTTTAACTAATTTTTCTTGGTCTTCTTTTAGGAGATTTTTCTTTTTAGATGCTCCCTGAACTGTTATTATGTGTCACAGGATGCTTTCCGAGAAGCCAAAGCAAATGGCTTTGGTGTTACTGTCATCAGTAAAGGGGAACTTAAGCTCAATATAGATCAACCACTAGAGGAAGTGGAGGAACAAATTACTGAGATAGGCAGCAAAATGTACCATGATATGATCATGAAGGAGCAGTCTGTGGATATAAACGCACTAATGAAAGGTGTATTTGGTTTCAGTGACCGCTCCATCAAGAGGTATATATTTGTGGTTTAGTTCCACAATTCTGCATGATAGGCAATATAATTTCAAATAATATCTTATGATAGACAGAGCAACATAGACACTCCACTTCATAAAGCCTTAAATATTTTCCATGTGAATACTGTATTTTTTAATGCCTTTTCCCTCCATGAAAAGGTTGAAGCGAAGAATGAAGAAACCCGGGAAGCAATGATGGCTCTCAGACTTGGCTGAGATTGATATTGTGCCCAGATGAAGATAACTGCATTTCCTCCACCCAAAGAGTTTTACAGAGGACATGAATGACATTTGATAGGTATGAGAAAGGACAAAACTTCGGTAGTTTCCAACCATATTGATCCTTCAGTATGGCTATTTTTGTATGTCTAAATTCTTTTCTCTTGAGAATTGTCCCTAGCTATTTAAGTCATAGATATTACACTAGTTCCATATAGGAAATTGCTGTATGCTAGCAACATATAGGAAATTGCTGTATGCTAGCAAAGCGTTGGCAATTTTGTCCATATAAAGTAATAAAGAGAAGAAGTGGGGATTTTGTTTTTGAATATAGGATCTTTCTTGTTGGTTTTTCGGTGCACTGAAGATACCTCTTTCGATGTATAGAACAGCGATAGCCAACTTTACAACGAGCATCTCTCGTGATATAAATATTTTAGCAAGTTGCTTCTTTGGAACATAAATTTTCTTTATCTTGATTAAGGATGACCAAATATCCATAAAATTTACCTGTTGAGATCATTTGGGTATGAGGATTAAAAAAATGGTTTTGGGTTTATTTTTGGAGATTTTGAATCGGTAGATTTTATTGCAGTAGTTTACTCTTTTAATATTATGTATAAATTTTCAGGTATTTTAAGAATTTCGCTCTGAATTCAGGCAGTATGATTACTCACCCTACTTTATAAAGTTAATATGTGTGTGTGTGTGTGAGAGAGATATTTTGAATTTTGAATTATATTAGTAATTGTTTGGCTAAACGGTAAGGTTGCTGCCATGTGACTTGGAAGTCACAGGTTCGAGCCGTGGAATCAGCCTCTTGCAAAAATTGCAAGGTAAGGCTGCCTACATTAGATCCACAAAGTGGATCCGGCCCCTCCCTGGACCCCGCGCATAGCGGGAGCTTTGTAGCACCATGTTTTGCCCTTTGCCCTTTATTAGTAATTGTTTGAAACATATAGTTTTATTTTTTGTTACGATTTCATATGAAACTTTTATATGCATGAGCTAGCCTCAACTAAAAAATTTAAAAAAAAAAAAAGAAAAAAGATTCATTTTAAAGTTTTGGTTAAATTATAATTTTAGTCCACCAAAATTGTAAATGAGTTATTATATTTTATTTTGTATAAATTAGTCCTCATAATTTCTCAGTCACTTGAAGTTAATCACTGCAGTTACAACATATGCTAATGTGGCAGCTGATGTATGCTTCTTGAGGACATATTAATTTGCCAATTCATTATTTTTGTCCAAGTAAATATGTCCAGTTGAGTAAAATTCCCAATTTGCCCAAATATCTCTCCATCCTTAGCCCTAACTATACTTTTCTACAACTTGTTCTTAGTGTGTGCTGCAAGCTGCGAGCTTCTCTTAGGAGAAGAAATTTTGAGGAGTCTGCTCTCCAAGTCTCCAAAGCTCTTAATAAAAAATTATTAAAATTCTTTTATTTAAAAAATTTAACATTTGATTAATTGAATATGCAATTTAAAAAAACGAAAAATGAAAGTGACCCGCGGTGGCTCGTTTAAGCCCTTGGGCTGGCTTAGGCATCCTTATATTGACCCATTTGACAGTACCTACCGGAAGATATAACTAGTGAAATCAAAGAAAACGTCATCATTTTAGGAAACACATTTTCGTTTACTTCCTCCGAGACCTCAAATCAAGGTAGCTTTTCTTTTCCTTAGACGATTTCGTTTCAACTTTAAGCGCTCAGACATTTTCCTCTTCCTGTAGATAGGAACATCTAATGAATTTTGTAATTTTATCTTCCTGTATTATTTTTTTTTGTTTTTGTTTTTCTGTTTTTAACTTCTGGGCCTTGTTAGCCTCTCACACTTCAGAACTTGAATTTGGTTGTTATCTCTTTTTGTCTTGTTCTGTAGTTTCATCAAAACCTCCTAGGACCAACACCAGAATGATAGGACCAACTCACAAAATTAAAGGGAAAAAAGACAGAATAGATGGTATTCCAATAAACTGTTATGCTAAAGACCACAGAACAAGAAAACACTCACATTAACGATCACACCTACTGTAATGCTTCAATAATTTGTATGAATATTTAAAATTTATTATGAAGTTTAGTGAAAAATTTAATTGTGTGAAATATATTTTCTTTCTTTGAATTAGTAAAGAAAATTTGGGAATAGAAATTTCAATTTTTAATTTAGGAAATTTTTTATAAATTTTTAAGGACCTAAGTGAACAAATCTTAAAAGCTAAGATGGTTATGCGCAATTTTATCGAAAAAGAAATTAGTGGGGCCCACACGTACAATTATTAGTTTCTCTTCTCCTTCTTCCTCCCGAGGCTTCATTCACCATTTCTTCGTTTCATTTTCATCTTCCTCTCTAATCCTTTCTTTAAGTTCTTCCGGTGATCTGATATTTTCTAACCATACTTCCGATTCTTAGGAGTTCTAGAGGCAAAGAGGTAAGTTTTATCTGCTCTATTTCTCTTTTTCTCCATTTTCGGACCTATGGAAGAAAATTAAGATTTTGAGTTTTAATGGATGAATTTAAGTGTGGATGTTAATGTAAAACATTCTTAGGTGGTTTAGGATGTTATTAGAACAAGAAATTTCGTAGAATTTGGATATTTGAAAAAGTTAGTGTTCTTGATGAAAATTTGAGATTTGAGCTTGTATTGTTGGTAAAAATTAGGGGTTTTGGTGTTAAAATACTCATTAGACATTGAGAAACAAAACCCATGGAAGAAATCAAAAGAAATGTTATTTTAGATATGATTTTAGGATTTTTGGATGAAGAACACGAAGAGCATTCGAAAATTTTCCCCAGAAAATACTGTTCACCGAAAATTTTTTTTCAGATTTTCTCGGTCAACTTTACTGTAGCATTGACTCGGTCAACTTTATTGTAGCATTGACTCGGTCAACTTACTGTAGCATTGACTCGGTCAACTTTACTGTAGTATTGACTCGGTCAACTTATTGTAGCATTGACTTAGTCAACGTTACTGTAGCATTGACTCGGTCAACGTTACTGTAGCTGCGTTCCGGACTAAGATACTGTTAGAAAGCTCTTTGAGTCTAGTTTCTAATAGTACAAGTTTCACTTGAAAATTCTAATGTATTCTTTATTTTTCATCTTATTTGCATTTTAGGAAATCTTTGAGAGTTATTTCCTAACACCTCTCATAATTTAGCTGCAAAAGAAAAGGTAGTTAGGGCCACATTCGAGGTGAGTGTGATAACCTTATCTCATCTATATTTCTTCAAAAGTATTGTCATCAAGTATCATAAAGAAAATTGAGAAGGTAGACTTAAACAGTATGTTGTGTATTCATTATCAAGGACTTGTATTCCTTGTATTTAAAGGTATTATAGATTTCAAACCTTTTGTTTGATTAAATGTTAATTCTTTTAAAAAAAATGTAAAGTTAATGTTGATATTGCCGTTATGATGTTGAGGTTGTGTAAATACTTGCGTTATGGTATGACATTGTTATAATATTTTCGTGGTGGTGCACCCCACAGGAGAAGTTACAGGAGTTATAAGGATGGAGATATATCTTTCATGGAGAGATAAGGGTGGATGCGGCCAGGGGATTTGTGTTGGCACTGAATAATTTATACTGTGTATATCATTGGTAACTGATGTGAGTTTAATTCAATGATATCTTTATGATACTAATTGCTAAATTACTTTTGATTGATAATGTTATCCATTCACTGAGTATTTCATTACTCATCCTATTATTTTACAACATTTCAGAATCTGTGGCTGACGCTGGGGATTTTCCAGGGGAATAGCGAGTTTATCTTAAACTAACCCTCTTGTATTTTATGTTGGTTCCTTTGTATTCTATATCTTGTAAGCTCTAGAAGTAGCTCTGTGGTCACATAAGCCTCCTAGGATTTTCTTTTTTGGACGGACTATGTGTAAATATGAATATTATGTATGGTTTCATTGTACGGAAGTTAAGACTTTGATGATGTTTTTAACTTAGAGATAATGTGAATCGGACTCACTGTTGAGGATATGACACCTACATGGCACACTCCTCACAAAAATGAGGATGATACAGAAACAATACACAAAAAGAAAAACACAAAAAACATCAGGGTTGCTAAGCATTCGAGAAGCTAGCACTATACCAAAACCATTCCATATTTTCCAGCCCAAAAGATACCCTCCCCGTTACACAAGGCTTCGTATAAAAACCCCTAAATCCTGCTAGCTCAGCCTGCTCTCCTGTAGGTTAGTTATTCCCATTTCTTCTGCTCCACTATCCTCTACCACTTCTGGGATCCGGATCCTCTGCCTTGTGGTTGAGGTGCATTACTTTTTAACAACAGTAAAAGCAACCATTGTTAAAAAGTAATGCACCTCTGCCCCACTGTTGTACCTTTCTTTTTCTTTCTGGAATAAAACTTAAGTTTGCCATCCTCTTTTTCCTAATTTCCATCCATGCCCTTCCCCTTCCTAATATATTGATTTAAGGGTCTAATATTACCCCGCCCTTGAAGCTTCACCTTGCCCTCAAAATGAGAAGTAGAAGTTGATACTGGGACTTCTTTCCTGTGAAATTCTGTTTGCTTCCAAACACCTACTTCCTCAAATTATAATTGTTGCAGTGCTAGAAGTTCTTCAAATCCATAGTCAATGTAAAAATGTTCAGTGAATTCCAACGAGAGGACAAAAACCCGTATCTTGTAGCAAAATTTCTTAACAGTTGACTTGCCCACATTGATAACCATAACACCTTCAAAATCAGCCTTCTTGAAATTTTGATCTTGATTAAAAACATTTTGTGTCTTAGTATAATCATTTCCAACATCAAAAATGGCCTCTTCAGGGTAGAAGCCCTCTATATTTCCACTTGCAAAAGTTTGTGTTTCTTTAACTTTATTGGTAAATGCATCAAAATGAATCTCTTCATTCTCCTCAATTATAATCTACATCTTTGGTGCTTCTCCCCCTGTGTCTTCTTCGTCTCTTTCTATCCAAATCAATTATCAATGTTGTCTATCCTTAATTTCTTGAGTTACAGTGGAACCTTCCTTTGTAAAATCGCAATTGTCTAAGTCATACTAGATGAACATCGGAAATTCCCCTCTCCACTCATCTCTTCTCTGAAACACCCCCTGATGGCGTCGTTCATGATCAAGGCCTTCTCAAAAATTTTCCCACGTAGGACAACCAACAAGTCATCATCTCCCTTTTCATCGCCCTCCTCTACCATCAATAATAGCTGTAGATTGATGTTCATGCCCCAATGATTTGTCTGAAATAACTTTGCATACCAAAAACCCCCCAATGATTTGTCTGAAATAACTTTGCATACCAAAAACCAAGTCTTTTTTCCTTTTTCTTCTCTTTCTCGATCTCAGCTTGTGGAAATATGCCGTTGGCCTATTCGAATCCATAACTCCAATGAGAAGGAGACTTTGACTCCTGTTCAACCGCTAGAGATTTTTCTAATGAGTCAAAAATTTAGGTTTTAGTAAACCCTAAATTTTTTGGGCCCAACCTATTGTCTTTGGCCCATTTTAAAGTTAGACTTTTATTCTCTTTGTGGGCCAACTTTAAATAATGTTTTTGGGCTATTAAAATAAGAGTGGTTAAATGAAGGCTTTGGGCCACCTGAGCATATGAATTAAAAGGCCCAATGAAATAATCATCCCAATTCATTTTTGGGCTTCTTGCTCACTTAGCAACTCTAACTCGCTTCAATATCCAATTGCTTACCTTCTTACTATCATCCTCTTCTGCCATAATTGGATGTCGTTCTCTCTATTCTCACGATTACATTCTTTTGGGCAGCCGTTGCGCCTCCAATAGCTCCCTTCTTTTGATTCAGTGCCAAAAAAGTAAAAATTATTGCTGGTTGGTCTGAATTTATCTCCTGCACATCCCCGGCAATAATCTTCTCTTTGCTATTGTCGCTAGGACTCCATTCTTGGTGGTGCCTAGTTTATGTTCTCATGGCTTTTGGAGCGTCAGTCATGAAATCGAAACTTTCCTCTTCTTTATTTTCTTCTCTAAATTCTTTCTTGAAGACGACCACCACATCTTTCATGATTTCTTCGACTGAGCCCGGTTTCTACTCTTTGAATAGGTTTTAGTTTTTTTCCCACTGTTTGCCTCTCTTTTCTAAATTTGCCATTCCTCTCTCTAATTTCTTCCAAGAATGCCTTCAAGTCAATGTTTGTTTTCTTCTCATCTTATGATGCAATCTTGACTGCAACCTTATTCTTCTAAGCCAGCTGAGTTCCACCCTTTCTTTCCAGTCGCATCACGACATCTCTTAATTCCCACCCCTGCTCTTTAAGGTCCTTGAAAGATTCCTTCAGCTTCGTCATCTCTCCTACCACACTTCCTATTCTACCTTCCATCTTCATGTTCATCATTACGCTATCGTCACCACTCTGATACCAATTGATAGGGATCAACACCAGAATGATAGGACCAACTCAGAAAATTAAAGGGAAAAAAGACAGAACAGAAGGTATTCCAATTAACTGTTATACTAAAGAACATAGAAAACAAGAAAACACTCATATTAATGATCACACCTACACAGCATACTCCTCATAGAAATGAGGATGATACCGAAACAATACACAAAAGGAAAAACACAGAAAACAGCAAGGTTGCTAAGCAATCGAGAGGCTAGCACTCTCCCAAAACCATTCCATATTTTTCAGCCCAAAAGATACCCTCCCCATCACACAAGGCTTCATATAAAAACCCCTAAACCCTGCCAGTTCAGCCTACTCTCCTGTAGGTTAGTTATTCCCATTTCCTCTGCTCCACTATCCTCTGCCACTTATGTACCTTTCTTTTTCTTTCTGGAATAAAACTTGAGTTTGCCATCCTCTTTTTCCTGATTTCCATCGATGCCCTTCCCCTTCCTAGCATATTGCTTTAAGGGTCTAACAGCTTCCTCCTCAGCAAATAAATTTCCTGTGCAATGATCTTTTCTGATTCCTTAGTTTACGAGTATTCCAATCCACACCCTCTTATGCTTAGTGGCATTACTCTATTTTAAAGTGGCTATTTTGGCAGTCAAACATTGTTTGGAAGATTTGTGAACATGCAGAATATTGAGCCAGCAATGGTTTCGAATAATAGAGCATTGATAAAGGCTTCGCATTGATAAAGGCTTCTAAAGTTCTGGTCCTAATGCCTCAAGCTCTTAGTTGATTGGAATGAAAATAATCAGTTGGCATGCTCACATGGATTAAAATAATGAGTTGGCATGCTGACATATCCGCAAGAAGCACACGACCGTTGCCACCTTAGTATATTTTAACAGGAAAGGAAACTAGCCTCTTGTAATAGAAGAGACTAATTTTAAGTGATTGACAAACTATGAAGACCAATTTACATCAAAATAAAATATAGGGACTGATTTACAATTTTGGTAAAATTATAGGGACTGAAATTATAATTTCACCTAAAATTTTTCTATGTAAATAAATTTATTTCTTGGGATTCAAAGATCCAATAGAAAAACAAACATATGAAGTTTGAATTTTTCACCAGCTATATTTGAAAGACTATAGTATCATCCCTAACTTCAATGTGACTACATTTATCTCCCACCATTATATATATTTAAAAAAAGCATATTTGCATGCATACCGTAATTTCGTAGTTGCTTCCCAAATCTGTAGACAAAGGAGTTGAACCAATCACAAGCTTTGACTTGACAATATGTGCTTTAATTTAATAATATTGAACTCCTAATTTTGAAAAATTCTAGGCTCAAAGTCAATGGGCTGAGATGCCCGCAAGTGCAAGGTTTCTGGAAGGCACAAGTCAAATTGGAAAGGAGCAAGTTTCTTCCTTCTAACTTCATCATTCACATATATCACAAGCAATATTGGCTTAAGGAAGGGTCTGCAAATCCTTTCTTCCCACTTTAAATTATATTATTTGAAATGGACATCAATTGATTCACACACACACACACACACACACACACACACATATATATATATATATATATATAACTTCACAAGACGTAATTTTTGAAACCATCTAAATCAGCATCTCCTTAGAAGGAAAAAGGTTTAAAGAATTACTTTGGCAACGAATTATTATTTTAAAAAAGTTTCAAAAGTTATCAACTTTTTAAAAGTTTGTTGCAGAATTTATAAAATCCCATCAGAGCAAATAGCATTATTATAGACCATTTAAATAACTCTAATTAGACCCATATAGATTGGTTATTCAAAAATTGTTTCCAAAAACGTAATTTCAAATTTTGAGAATAAATAAAATTAGTACCGAAAGAACTTTTACATTTATATGGATCAGACTAACTTAAGTAATATTAGTTGGAACTCAATATATTTTCTAAAAATAAATAAATAAATAACCCCAATAAAATTAAGTAATTTTGGAACTACTTTTTGTGTGTGTGTGTGTGTGTGTGAGAAATATATTTTTAATTCTTATAAATCTTTTGCAAAAATGTTCAGAAAGAGACCTCACATTTCATGCGGTTTGTGCAAGTGCCTAAGCAAACTAGGAACTTCTAAAGTTGAAACACTAACAGCCACATACAGGAATCTTTACAACATAACTACTATATTTAATAAGTCTACAATTTAAAAACGTAAAAGATTTTTCAACCATCTGTAGAATTCAAAGTTAGGAAAGGTAAAAATACGAACTTGAAAGAATTTATGATATGTATGAAACATGTAAAAACTTACAGACCTAGAGAGTCATTGCTATGAAAGAATGGTTGTGTCATGAACTAAACATATGAGTGATAGATATGTACTAAACACATGTACAGATAGACAATTGTGTAGCAACTTTTGCATGATTCATGATTCAACTCCAATCAAGAAGGGGGACTGGAAATCTCATCAAGGTGATGGTCCATGATCTGGGAAACAGCATCAAGCAGCGTGGCTTCACTCATTCCGGGAAGAACAGAATCGAGTGCTGCTTGTACGATTTCCTCAATCACAGATTCCTTGTTCAAGGATTCTCTGCACATCAGGCTTCCAATTTCAAAGGGGGTCAATCCTCTCTCTACCCCTTTCTTCAGAAGCATGGTGGAGATTCGAAGGATCCGGGCACATTCGATGGGGAGATCCCATCCATGAAACTTCAGAAGGGCAATGTCTTTCTCGGCATCCATTGACTTTATATAATCAACGGTCTCCGGGGAGTATTGCTGCTGAGCTTGTGGCCAATAAAGCCATTCAAAGGTGCAATCTTCAAACTGTTGAAACAGCAAAATGTCAAATGTTTGGTTCAAAGTACAGAAAAGGTTAAGGAAAAGCAGACGGATCATATCAGTTAAACCCCATCAAGAAAAAAAACTGTTATTGATTGCCAAGCAGGAAATCTTTCCATTGAGAAATTGATGTTTA
Organism: Biancaea sappan; assembly: GCA_037074585.1. Lineage (NCBI taxonomy): Eukaryota > Viridiplantae > Streptophyta > Magnoliopsida > Fabales > Fabaceae > Biancaea > Biancaea sappan. Next base: position 33,641,325 of record CM073499.1, read on the forward strand.
CTGCTATTAGAGATGATAATAAAAGCTATTCATAAACCTTCACTTAAACTTAAGCTTTTAAGTTGAACTAGTCCTGAACAATATGGGAGCCTCTATAATAATTACATGGAGTTTCAGCACAAAGGGTCTATTCAAAGTACAAACTTTTGTCTCAAGAACATGATAGTGATTTGATGAGGTAGCATTCGCAAATGGAAGTCTGGCTGTCATAAAGATAGTTGTTTTAGGGAAATAAAGACATGAAAGCAAACTTCAGAATCCCCTATTTGAGAAGAAAAAGAAAAATATGATAGCGGTCCTTTCCCAGCCAGGTCACCTCTTAATTTATAAATGGAATTTTGAATTAGTATATCATATGGGATAGGAACTGCAGGATTCAGCTTTCTGGAAAGAAACACTAGAAGCCATAACCCAGCATGAGAAAATGAAAAAGGGTAAATTACTGAATTACCCTCTGAATGATAATAGATTTCTCAATTTGATCTTTGAAAAAATAAGTGTCTTAACTTAGACCTTGAAAGATTATATTCGTCTTGATTTAGTCTTTTTTATTATTAAATCACAAAATCTACTTTCGCTAAATTTTAAATTTTTTGTTGTCAAAAGTCACTTTCAAAAACAGAGAGACTAAATTGAGAAAAACACAACCTTTTAAGGACTAAACCATAATCTTTTGGAGACCAATTCAATAATTTACTCAAAAAGTTTACCCTTTACATTGGAAAAACAATACTCATTCAGATGGAAAAACCACAGGCATCAAACACAAAAACTAAGCGAAAAAATAAGGCACTTACACTTGTGGGCAAGCAGTATCCATGATCTATTGGAATCAACACAGCCTGGTCATTTTCCTTCTCTTTTCCGATCAAAATATTCCCAACGTGCCTATCTGCGTTTGCCAGTCTTATATCCAGTACAGTGATTTTATGTACTTCCTTAACGGCGAAAGCCCCAGGGCCGATATCCTCACAACTTCCATTATTCTCCATGAACATCTGCAAGGAGCCAATCTTAGCAGTCAAGTCCCCTGAATGGTTAAATCCATCATGGAAGCACTTGACTAGCACTGTAGGGGGAACCCCAGCAAAGCCCTTCTCGTCACCAAATAAGGAGCGACGCCCACTGATTGGATGGTCCAAAATGTAAGCTGCAACTTCCCTGAATGCTCCTTGACCAACTCTTGTACCCTTTTTTAAGCCTTCACCATCCAACGACACAGGCAAACCTCGAGGGTTATTCACAGCCATTGGCTCTTCATCAATAGGCTTAAAAACAGACAAATACTTTTGCCCTGTTGAGTCCAGCATAAAGTAAGCTCCTCCTGTACCCTCTGCAGACCGGATTGGATAGTTTCCGCTGTCCATTCCATCATACGTTGAGTTTATCATATCCCAAACAACTGAAGCTAATTCGATTTTAGGGTTAAGAATAACTGGCTCCAAAATAAATTTTCTACCAGGAAGCTTTCTTGGCAAAATATGTCCAAAAGCTTCTTCTTTACCAACATCATGTCTACTAGTACTGTTTCTATTAACGTCATAAGTTTTCCTATCATTCAATTCTGTTGCCACAATAGACAACTCAAGAGTCTTCTTCTTAACTGGTCTCGCCCGAAATTTGGCCGATTTTTTAACAAACAGATGTATCACTGCATCATTATTTTTGCTACAGATATCATCAATAAGCCTCTGGTCCTCAAGCTGTTCCCCATTACACACAACTTCCTGCTCTTCAGGATCAGAAAACTGTTTCTCCCTTTTGGCAATCTGTTGCTTGATATACCCAACATCCCTACCTCGTTCCACATGAAATGTAATTTCCTTCCCACAAGAAGTTTTCACACTGATGACCTGAAGATCTGACAATTTGAGCACCAAATGCAGAACATTTCCATCTGTTACCCCATAGTCCCGGAGTAAAGATTTGCTCCGGGCAAGTTCCCGGCCGCCGCAGACCAACTTTTGCTTCTTTCTAAGAAACCCATTACAGTTTTGGATTTTGAGTTTTACAGACTCAATGGTATCACACTCCAGAACACGCATGGGAGTCGTACACCCAGAGAAAGAGAGAAATATGAAAATGGAATCATCCAGAGATAAGTGTGATGGGCTATGACATGCATTTGAGGACAACAATGGTTCACTGCGAACCGGACTAAGAGCAGCGACACCAGTGGACGACATTTTCACTAGTGATGAAGAATGATACAAATCAAATAATTTTGAGGCTATGCATCAAGCCAGAACCTTAAACCCTCCTACGAAATGTTATAAGAACATACCCATGTTTATAAAATTAGAAATTCTGGGTGATAATCGCGACAACACCCAGGAGGAATTTCCAACGATATATGCAATTTTTGAACGAAAAAGAACGAAATATCCAGACTCCAAAACCTAATTCCCCATTTCTTCACCCCCAAAATCACAGACACAAACAAATCCCCGATAATGAATAAAGGGGATCTGAGCAGTTAGGTAAGGAAGCGAACAACGCAAAGAGGAAGGGAGAGCAGACTCTTACCCACCAAAGGCGAAACAAAAGGACCGATTCAGCAGACGAAACCGATGCCAGAGGTTGCAGGCTTTAAGCTGAGGACCGAATTTAGGCAAAAATAAGCGGAATGATTTTTGTGTATTTGGGAGCAAATAGGAACGAAGGCTAAGCTTTTGATTTTGAGGGAAGAAGAATTCTCAACTTCTCATTCAATGCTCGTGAGAGACGGAAGGGTAGGATTGCTTTTTGACTCTGACTGAACAACACACCGAGACAGACGCGTGGAGCCGCTGGAGGCGTTATATACGTAGCACAGCCAATAAAATCTTTTGGACACTAGTCTTTTCAGAAATTTGGTTAAATTATTTTAATATTTTTAATTTTAATTAATAAATTAAATTACTGTTTCTTTATTGTAAGTTTTCAAAATTCTAAATTTCTCTCCCTTATTATCAAAATATATTGCACTTTAATCCTTTTTTTTTCTGTATAGAGAGATCTGTTATGGTGTAACTTTTGATGATTGGTAACGTAATATTACATATCTTTTGACCAAAATATATTTTTTAAAATTTAATAATATCAATTTTATATATTGTAATAACTTTCTTTTGCTATTAATCAAGAATAAGATATCATAAATATTCTATTTTCTTGTAAAATAAAACTCTTGATATGTAGTTAAATTAATTGATAATATTTTTGTAAACAAAAAAATTATGCCTTGGTTAGCAAACATTAAAAAATAGACTATAATTGACTTTTTTGAACATAAAATATAAAATAGATTAAAGTAGAGTGTATATTTTAGAATAAATTACTTATTTAATTTTGAAAAATTACAGTTGTATTAATTTGATCCCAAAAATATAATTGTCTTAAATTAGTTTTTAAAAAATTTTGATTATCTTAATTACTCTACTATGTTTGTAAAATTGACTTCTAGTATTAAAAATTTTGAGATTCAATAATAATATATTTTAATATTAAGCAACAAAAACATTAAATTGTAATTTTTTTCAGGATTAAATTTAGAAATTTAATTTTAAGGGTCAAATTGAAATAATTATAACCTTTTAATAAAATTAGTAATTTATTTTATAATTCAAAAAGTATGGGGAGAAATGTGTAATTTTAAAAAATTACAAGGATGAGGATATAATTTTCTTTTAATTTTTTATTGCGGCTATCTTAACCGATGTTTGCGGTGGTGGCAATGACGCAGCAGATATATAGAGAGAGAGAGAGAGAGAGAGAGAGATACATTACTTGTGCTTGTGACTGACAGGCGCGTCTTACATTTGATTGGTTAAATATTGTGCCTGTGACGTAAGCAGTGAGTACACATTTAGATTGGTTTTCGTTTGGTACGGTTTTAAGTTTAAGGTTTTTTCTGTTATTTTTGAAATTTTAATTTGGAAAAAATGAAGGTTCTCCGAAGTTGGTGTACAAAGATGCCGTTGGGAGGTGGAGTGGTCCCCAAGCATTATACCACAAACGTACGAAAATATCAGAGCTGCTGTCCAATCAGCTTGTGACACGCACAGGGGGCGTCATATCCTGCCAATTGTCAATTATAGCGGACCAGATTCGTTTTTAGTGCTAAAATATTTTGGACAAATCTTGATTCTCTATCAAAACTTATCATGTGATTTAAAAGACATGTATTTTTTGGATTGCAAGCTGAGGATAGTATATATCTACCAATGAAACATCAACGACTAGAGTAGATCTACCTGCTAAACATCAACAACTAGTGCGACCTTTGAAATTTAGAAAATACATTCAATTATATTATTTTATAGCTATATTCAACAAAACTCTCTTTTAATAAGAAATACAATTCACTCCAACGTGTCACATGGTGCACCGGCATTTGATACAATAGATCTCACACTTTAGTGGGACTCATTTTTTTTATTTAGCCATTTATTTATTTATTTTTAACAGTTATGTAATTTTTGGATTTAAGTTTAAAGTTTACAATTTAGGGTTTAAGATTTAGGATTTAAGGTTTATAGTTTACAATAATTTTTAATTTAATTTATTTAATTAAATATTAAAATTTAGAATTTAAGATTTAGAGTTTAGGAATTAGGGTTTAAGTTTTAAGGTTTAGTGTTTAGGGGTTAGGGTTTAGGTTTTAGGGTTATGGTCTAGGATTTAGGGTTTATAATTTAATTTAATTTTATTTATTTAATAAAACATTAGAGTTTATGATTTAGGTTTTAGGAATTCGGGTTTAGAGTTTAAGATTTAAGATTTAAAATTTATAATAATATTTATTCAGCAAAAATAATAGGAAAGTGACAGTGATTTATTTTGTAAAAAAAATTTTAAAAAAAGGCCAAATGTAGAAGTGGGTCCCACACTTCAGTGGGACCTATTACAATGTGCCCTTTACAATGCATGCACGCTATGTGGCGCACAGGACACTGCAGCGCCTTATAGGCATTGGAGTGAATCGAAATCTCTTTTAATATAATGACATATTTGGTAGAATGCAAGAGAAAAGGAGAGAGAGTGACAAAAAACCAAAAAAAAAAGTAAAATTGTTCAAATTATCTTCCTAAAAAATACTAAGTATTTTTTTAAGTTAAAATACTTCAAAAAATACTAAGTATTTTTTTAAGTTAAAATACTTCATTCCCTTTTTTTTCTTTTCATTTCCCTTTCTTACATACCAAACATATTGTAAGAGTTGTGCAATTTTCTTTCTTCAATTTTGAAAGTCGATAATGAACCATTGATTAAAAAATTGGATCGAACTGGCCAATTCGACAGATTCAACCGGTCAGATCGAGAACCGATCCTAGATCTAGTCTAGTTTAACTTTTGAACTGGAAATAGTTGAACCAAAAAAACCAGTTGATTAACTGGATTCACTGGTTGAAAATTAAAAAAAATAGTGAGAGAGCTCTAAAATTAGAATCGACGACCGCAGCAACAAAGAAGAAGAAGAAGAAGGAAAATGAGAAAAAGCTAGCAACAGAAAACCAGTAGTAGAATGGTTACTGCGACGATGATGGCGACCAAGAAGAAGAAAGCAGTATGTTGGAGATATTGAAAGGAAAACCTACATTATAGTTGTCATTCACATTGGGAAGGAAAAAAAAAAAAGCAATTGGCTAGACAGTTGGAGAGTGAAAGTATAATTTAAAATATTATAAAAAAAGTACTATTTACTTAAAAAAAATATAAAATGATGAGTGGTAGTGATCATTATTGTGATTCGTGTTTTGTAGAACTTTTTAACAAATGGCTTTAAAAAAATAGGGAGATAAGCTTAATAAGAAGAAATAAGGAGTACTTTTTTCTTATAAATTTTTTAATTATGTAAAATATTTTAATATTTTTATTATAATTTTTATTTTTTAAGTATCACCGATTTGACTTCAATTTAATCATAGTCCAACCATTAAACTTTGAACCGATGTCTTTACCAGTTCAGTGACCAGTCCGATTTTTAAAACATTGTAATGAACTCTTTCTAAATTTTTAATTTTGTATTTGTTGACTTTTTTAATTCAAAATTCCTACACTATTATGAAAACGGATTGTCTCTTAAAACTGTGCCATTTTTTTTTTACAATACTTTTAGTCACAGTTATAACGATGACTAAATGCAACTATGGCTTTTTAGCTAAATATCTTAAAACTGTGACTAATATAGCGCAAGACTCTCCTATAAGAGACAATCCGGATGCCACTATTATTATAGTGAATGTTAAATTAACAAAAAATATATCTAATTATCATTTTAAGAGATCATTTCATTTTGCAAATATATAAAAAAAATGACAAAAAAATTTATTCACTTAGGATGATAGGTTATATATATTCAATTTAACATTTTTTTTAAGTTTTCATGAACAAATAGTGTTAGGTTTTTTGATAGAAAAGTCAACCAAATAATTATGCTGAACAAATTTGACAGTTTAGTAAGATTTGTTGTCAACTTTTAAAGTTGAAAGAATAAATTGTACAACCTCCTCAGTCAAAGAAATTTTTTTTTGGGACTTTGTTAAATTATATTTCATACTCTCTTCCTTATAATATTATATATGGCTTTAAGAAGTTTTGGTCCAAAATTAGATAACTTTCCTTTTGTTTCTTCGGCTTTTCCCCGTATGTGAGCCCTGTTTGAATATTAATAATATGTATATTAGAAGTAATTCTAATTAAATATTTAATAACATTTTACATCATATTTATGGTTCGGCTTTTAGATGCTAATATTGACTCAAAGGATTAGTTTAGCAATCTTTAGTCCACGTAAAGCTTGCCTGTAAATGACTAGGCTTTCTTTTTTTTTTTTTTTTGGTTAGAAGTGAAGATTATATAATGATAAAGTCAGTACATAAAGCATGAAAGTAGAGTTTGCATAAGACAATACAAGCATCACAAAGGAAAAACACTTATCCTAATTCTTGCATGAAGATAAGATTAACAATAAAGGAGCTTCCAAAAAGATTTTTTAAGGCTCTTGGTGACGCCTTGCTCTTTTTGCCACAATACCCTTACATCTATTGCAGCTTATGTGGATTTTACTGAGCTTATATCATTCTAGTGAAGATAGTAGGAATCTGCAATTTGAAATTAGAACAGATAAATGGTGAACATTGTTTACATTATGAAGTAAATTAAGAAGGATCTGACTATTCATTTCGATTTCCAATTGTTTTAACTTAAATGTGATTGCCAAGGATAATCCATAGTATAAGGCCTATGTTTCTGCCAAAAGAACTGAACCCCTCCATATGAATTTTGAGGTCCTTATTGTCCAAGCACCTTTGTCATCTCTAATAACTCTTGCAGTTGCTATTAAACCATTTTTTGCTGAACCATCAATGTTAAGCTTGTGCCAATCAGTATATGGATTTATCCAAGAAGTTAAAGTATTATGAGAATCTGTGTTTAGTGATCTAGGATTTTGATGGAAAACTGAGGCTTGTGACTAGAATTCCACTGCTTTAAACATGGTTGCTTAATGAAAAGGGGCAAAGGAAGTATTTGAGATTTGAAAACTGAATCATTTCTCCTGTGCCAAATTCCCCTAAGGAAATAGAGGAAAATAGTATTCCAGGGGAAGAGATAACATGCCAATAGGTCAAATCTGAACATCAAAGACCACCTGAGTTAATGTAGAGGCTTGAGATTCCTAAGTGAAAATGAAAACATATTACTATAGACTTCGTGGGTTTGCCCTGATCTTCGAAGAGGTATGACTCTATATGGGTTATTGTAGATAGCTTGCTAAGTCTGCACATTTCCTTCCTGTTCATACCACCTACAGTGTAGCGAAACTTAGTCAACTATACGTGAAGGAGATAGTAAAGCTCCATGGCATACCAATGTCCATCATATCAGATCAGGGACCCCAGTTCACTTCTCGATTCTAGAGAACTTTTCAGAAAGCTTTGGGCACTAAAATGGACTTGAGCACAACTTTTCACCCTCAGATTGATGGTTAGTCTGAGATGACTATTCAAACCTTAAAGGATATGCTGAGGGTATGTTTGATGGATTTCGATGGAAGCTAGGAAGACCACTTGTCACTTATTGAATTTGCTTATAATAATAGATATCAAGCTAGCATTAAAATGACTCCTTCTGAGGCTTTATATGGGAGGCGATGTCGATCTCTATTGGTTGGTTTGAACTAAGTGAACTCAAAATGGTGGGACCTAAATTGATCAAGGAGAGGTTATTGTCCGCTCAGAGTATGTAAAAGTCATATACGGAAAACCGATGACGTGACCTGGAGTTTTCTGTAGATGACATGATTTTCTTATGAATCTTACTAATAAAGGGAGTAATGAGATTTGGAAGAAAAGGGAAGCTTAGTTCGAGATATATTGGTCCTTTTGAAATTGTGGAGAGAGTGGGTAACATATGTCATGCTCCAGAAAAAAAAAAAAAACCCATGCAATAAGCGTGAATATTACAAATCATATCAAACAATCCTAGTTATCCACAACTAGCAGTACATAAGCCAGTTATTTTTATATAAGTAGAATAATATACATACATATATGTATAGAAAATCCTACAATATCAGAACACAGCAACATCAGTACAACAGTAAATTATAGCCGAATTTATAATGTACAGTTTCCGACCCAAGCCTAGGTGGCCTAACTGATTACAGAGCGACATCTTACGCTTAGCAAAAATTGGTTCTAAGAACCCACCGACACCAAGAAAAGTATAACTCTAAAGAGCCGCTAACTCTCCAGCGGGTACCCCTTTTCCCCAGCTTCTGCCTTTGAAAAGAATAACCATAGAGGGTGTGGGTTCATCAAAACTCAGTGAGTAATAAACTGTATAGAAAAACAGTTATAATGCACAAGTATAATTACCGTAACTCACCACCACCAATGAAAGCTATTCAACATAAAGAAATATTAAATAATAGTGATAGATTTCAAATATGCAATCAACCATATGAATGCTTGCCATATTTTACCTCGTTACCTATTGAAGACCAACCCTTAATGAGTGTATTCCAAAGGCACACACCTTTGAATATCCACATCCTGCAGAAGATCAACCTTCTGCTTCCCACATTTATGCATTTTGTGTCATGAGTGAATGCAATGATTCTAGAACACAACACTGTACAATGCAATATTAATAAATACACCACTTATTTTAAAGTAAACATTCCATCTACCGTTCCGTTCTAATTACTATGACCAAATAAAAATAAGACTAATTTATCTTTCATAAATGAGGGAGGAGGGATTTACATTGTACTTGAAATAAAATGAATTTGGAAAGGCCCACCACTCACCTTTGCTTCACAAGTTTTACGGTTCACAAAGCCTCGAAACAGAGTCAATTAATCCTACCAATGCACCTAAAAGAAATGCCAAAGCATAGGCCTCAAGAATCTGACGAAAACCCATAATGAAATACTTAAAAATCTATTTTCAACTCCAAGGGCGCCTAAGGCGCCAGCACCTAAACTCTCTACCAGAGTTTATGGACTTAATGCCTGGGCCCCACACATGGCGCCTAGGGCGCCATGCCATAAACTCTCTGCCCAAAAATAATGCACTTGGCGTATAAGGTGCCACGTGGCTCCAGAACCCGGAACTTCAGTTCTTTGCAGTTCATCACAGATTTTGGGAAGAAAACTCCCAAAAATCCAGATTTTCACCCCTTTCTCTTCTTCTTGTGAGTTCTAAGTCCAAATAAGGTTCATGGAACAATTTAGAACATTTAAAACGTTAAACAAACGAATTTCACTAATTTCCTCAAATTCTCTTGAAATTTCTCAAGAATGTGTTCTTGAGTTTTAATCCGTGAAACTTGTTTGTTCTACCTCTATGAACTAGATTAAAAACATAATGAATTGAACAGACTGAAGAAAGGAGACAAAGAGGTAAAGTTTTCATGAAAAACTTCCAAAACTCAAATTAACCCAGGGCAAAGGAAAATTCAAGAATCTAAGAGAGATTAACAAAATGTAATCTTATCTAAGAGAGATTAACAAAATGTAATCTTACTTGTAGTCCTAGAATAGTCCCAAGATGAAGAAAACAACAAGAAATCGAAGATTGATTGGTGAAAAGATCAGGTTAAGTGAAGAGAAAGAAGAGAGAGAATGGAAGGTTCAACTTGGCCAAAATATTTAAGTGTGAAAATGAAGAAGAAAAAGTGAAAGGAAGCTATATATAGGTGGTGGGTCATGGTCACACCCAGCCCACTTCTACAGAATCATAATTAAATCACATAAATTCCAATAAATTCCTTGTTTGTAATTTCCCGTATATAACGTAAAATTACTACAACACCACACATCACCCAATCCAATCACATAATATTGAATCCATAAATAAATTACCAAAAGTATTCCACCAATTTATGGAAATTAAATGATTGGAAATAGAAAAATAAAGGCAACACCACAAAACACTGTAATAAAATAATGTCAATTTCACAAAAGCAAATAATTACCGTAATACCGTTAATTATTATAAAAATAATTGGCCGGTATGACTCCTAGCCTTACCTTCGGACTTAGAGGGAATATACCAGGTATCTCACGTATCGATGCTGTGAAAGTATCTTCCTAACCCCTCTCATGTCATCCTACCATAGGAAGTGTAATTTGATGAAACTCTTGCCTATGAAGAGGTGCCAGTGGCATCCTCGATAGGCAAGTCAAGAGACTTCGCACCAAGGAGATTTCTATTATCAAAGTTATGTGGAGAAATCATTATCATGAGGAGGCCACATGAGAAACAGAGGATCAGATGTTGATGAAATATCTATAACTGTTTGAATCATAAGGTAAGTTTTCGAATTCGAGGGACCAAATTCTTTTAAGGGGGTAAAATGTAATATCTGCTATATTTAAAGTTATGAGTGTTCATGAACTACGATCAATTTACTTTGGAGAAAATAATTCCCTAATCTATTTAATTTTGTATGCTTGTTTGTGTATATTATTGAAAATATAGATTCTCACTTATAAATTGCATAAATTGTGGGGTATAATAGATATTATGATATAAAATTTATCCCATGGGTAAAATATGGTTTGGGCATTAGAGGAATCTAGAAAGAAACTAGAAGAAAAATAATGTTTTATGTGAGAAAATCCTCTTAGGGACTAAAAATGAAAAGGACTACAGTGAAAAAAACTTAAAAGTTTAAGAGAAAGGATAACTTTCCTTTTAAGTTCCCATTAGTAATCAATAATTCGTTGCCCTCGTGAAAAATATGAATGGATAATGAACTAAATTATTAAAATGTATAGTAAATTGAATTATTAAAGCGCGTAGTAAATTGAATATTTTATTAACGTTAGTACCATGACTTCTCCTATAAATAGGCCATTTTATTTCACTTCTAAACTTACACCTTTAGTTTCTCTTCCTTTTTCTCCTCAAATTTCTTTTGCTTCGACGTTAGGGCTTTGAAATTCTAAGCCTTTCTTTCTTAGCCTAGATCTAAGGTGAGGATACTATGCTCCTTTAAATTCTTGTAATTGTTTAGAGGTTAAATTCTTAGTATACTCCATGGTTGCAACTTCAACTGATCTTCTACATCAAAAAAGAATTATATTCGATTGCTTGAGAATTATTTTCTAATTATCGGAATAGAGTATAAAACTGTGAATAATACATATCTAGGAAAGATCTGGTTAAGGAAAGACTTGGTACTAGAGAGTGTCCATTGTGACCCACCTCCCTCTTCTGGAAACTTTCCTGGTGTATTCTTTTACTACTTATGTTTGTTATTCCCGGTATGAATAATATCTATACGTATGAATAATATTTTTAGACATAAATAGTATTTATACGTATTAATAGTGACTGTAAGTATGAATAATATTTTGTACAGAAGCAACATTGACTTTCGCTATCTGACCTTTATAAAAATCTTCGTAGCAGAACATGAAATCTAGCTACATGTTCTTCTCTGTAACAATTTGGAAATATGACTCAGATACAAAATCTATGTGAGTGGATGATTTTACTTACCAAGTTTATTTATTTTTATTCCAAGTACAATATAAACCTCACCTCATATCGCAATTAGAAATTTTAATTAAATTCCTTATTTAGTGATGATAACTAGATAATGAAATTTATTGTGTGATTTAATATTACGTTGATCAGAGTTATAATTGAGAATGTAATTATACATATGGAATGGTTAAAGGCTTGATCCAAGATATTCAATATATATAATTATACACATGTAATGGTTGAGGACTTAACCCAAGATACTCAATGCATGTAATTATACACATGGAATAGTTGAAGGCTTGATTTCCCAAGATACCAATGCATGTAATGGTTGTAGAAATAAATATAATGGGAATTGAATCCTGAACATTAATCGAATACATAAGGTATAGAATCCCTGGACATGAATATAATTGTTCTTATTGTGATAATGATTATTGTATTTATACTTGTGATATATTTATTATTACACAGTCATTTACTCCCTGAGTTTTGATGAATTCACACTTTATATAATTATCTTTTTCAAATACAATGGGTGAGGAAGAAGAAAATCTACAAGAGGATTAGTAATCCTTAAAAATACTTTTCATGTTTGTCTGGAGGGCTTATGAATTTAAAAGATTAGGAAACGCACTGTAATCTTTATAGGTCACCTAAACTTGGAAAGTTTTATCATACTGTATAATATTTAGTTTGTATTTACTGTTTTACTATGTTGAACTTTTTATATGTATATATGTAAAATCTCTTTATTGAAAAATTTATGATTTACATTAGTACTGATCAAAGATTTTATGAAATACCATAGAGGTACACCCTTGAGTTTATAAAATTAGTCACTTGTCTGAAATTGGGATGTGACAACACGTTTACACTTAAGGGTACCAGTTTGGCTCAGTAAGACCCTGCTTTTACGCCTAAACCCGCTAGGACTTCACACATCCTTAGCACACATTTCACTAGGAAACTTTTCCTCCAAAAAGGCTCAGCCTACGACTTTTACTCCTCACAACAATAAGTTCCATACCAAGGCCCTAAAACTTCTCCACACAAAGACATAATACAAGAATAGGTAAGAGAGGTTGGTTCACAAAAACCTTTTACACAGAGAGACAACTCACTCAAAGTATATGATCGATACAAAGCTCTCTCTAAAAAGACAAAGAGAATAAGCGTACTTCTCAAGCTCTATAGAATGTATTTCTCTTTTAGCCATGATAGTCTCAACAGGATGAGGCATTCTCCTTTTATAGCTTTCAGATAAGTTACCATTGGAGATGGACACTCGTCTTAAAAGCCTTTAATTGCCTTCAATCAACTCGAGCATCTTTGTTATTTTATTTCCAAAACTGGTACCTTAAGCTAAATATGGAAAGAATTCCTTGTAGATATGATCTTCTCATTGATTTCAATCATAGACACAATCTTCTTGATCGTTCTTTCCTTTTGAGGTGTGTAACAACTCCATTCTTTAATACACGATCTTTCCATTCTTGTTGTGCAACATCTTCTTTCCTTTTTGCTTCTCATTTGATATCGTGGTATTACTTGCAAAGTAACTCATCTTGATTACATGTGTTGACTAAATTTGTCATGAACAATTCTTTCCATTTGTGTTGCGATTATGTATTTAATTCTCCCATAATTTTGATTACTTTAATTGAGTCAAATGCATAGTTTTAAAAATCAGAAGGGTCCAGTCCGGTCTAGCTAAAAAACTGGCCTTGGCTCGAACGGTTAAACTAGTTTCAAACAGCCTAAACCAGTAGAATCGATCGGGTGACTGGTTCAACTGCTTCCATCATTGAAAAAAAATTTGAAGTTGTAGCTGTTGCCGTCAAAGAAGAAGAACAAGGAGGAGGAGAAGCTGCCACTGTCGTTGGAGGAGGAGTAGGAGCCTTCGCCAAAGAAGGAAGAAGGAGAAGGAACCGTCACTCTAAAGAAGGAAGAAGAAGAAGAAGATAACTTCAGAGAGAGAGAAAGAGATGAAAATGAAGGAAACTAGGGAAGTGAGGCAAGGAGGGGAGGGCAGGGGTCGGCGCAGTAAGTGACTTTTGGCCAGGAAATAACGCTGCTTCCCAATGCCACAATTTGATTCAGTCATTGATTCAGATAATAACTGCTTTTGATAAGGGTGTTATGATATACATGTGGCAGTGGAGTGTGGTAGTGGAGAATCAAAAGGCATGAATTGTGATTTTGAATTTTTTTATATTTAAAAATGTGTGTTTTAAATTTTTAATATATATATATATATATATATATATATATAAAATATTAGAGATAAAGATTAATTCTTATTATCTTAATATATATATTTATAATATTTAATTGTGTATATATATATATATATATATATTTTTTTTTAATATTTTAATGTAAACCAGTTAAACTATAGTTCAACTATTGACCTTTAAACTAGTGCCTCCATCTGTTCAATGACTTGTTCAATTTTTAACACATTGGTCAAATGTGATCTTTCCTTTCTTACCAAGGACATTGCCATTTAATGTTTTGTTTCCTTTTTGTGCGTAAGTCAATGTTCTGATTCTTTCCTTTCTTATGCAGATTTATTATTGATTATTAGGAGCTTGATTGCTTTCCTTTTCAATTTTGTTGACTTTGTGCACTTTAATTCTAATTGTTTCCTTTCCAGTTGCTTCTTCATAATCTACTACAATCTTTCCTTTCTTGTTTTGATGCTGCATTTATTTCCTGATTCTGATTTCATTAATTTGCTTGATTCTGATTGCATCAAACCCTCGATTTTGATTGCATTAATCAAAAAACTTTAATCTTGAAGTCTTGTCTCAACATTCTTCCCCTTTTTGATTAATGACAATCCAAGTCCTAAAGCTCTCCCATAATAGTTGCTAGATAGCTTTGTCTTTGCTCCCCCTTATTGGATGCCGGATTTCAAAGCTCTAGGTTCTTGATAGTTGCACTAATCAAAAACTTCATGTTGAATTCTTGCATTAGCAGATTCCCAAGACATCCTTGTTTCTTCCTTCTTCATATCTCAGCCACCAAAGTGATGCAGGCTCCAGAATGCTAGTGGATGCTTCTTTGTACTGGAAAACAGGGCACTGTTAAACATAATTATCTCTTGAAGCTCTACATGCGATTTTCTTGTGTCTGCTTTCATCACAAAATTGGGAAATGCAAGAGTCATGTCCCTAAAATTAAGAAGATAATTAGAACAGTAATAAATCAACACAAAACTGAAAGGACATGCTTGTGTTGAAATGTTGCTCATCATATACAAGCTGTCAATTAACATTAGGACAATGCTTATATACAAGAACATGTGGAAAAAGTTCTTTAAACGACCAATGTTGTAAAAATTATGTAGTTATTTTTTTAAGACTATATACTTATATTCTAATTAGAGAACTATACATTTGTCATGTTCTAATTGAAAAACCTGATAGCAAAGGTATACAAAACTTTACTCAAGTTTGTTCCTTAACATTACAAATAACAATAAGGAGCTACAGTACTCAACATAATTCTATAGCTATATCTGCAGATGGAAATTCATAATGCTGAACACACACATTAAGCTTCTTAAAGAATTTGGCTGTGAATAATGACAGAAATTTTTATCCCAGCAGTTCAAAGGATATAAAGTTTTCCGTTATATAATACAATGTCAAAGAAAATGTAAGAACGAATCCAAGTCAACAACAAGTAATTTGCCAATGAAGTTTTCATGTTCTCTTCACCATTATGGACAATGATATATGAATATATTCGTCTTGCAGCATAACAACAGTTAATTGTATCATATCTATGTTAATTATGCCAAACACTCTTATCAAAATTGAAGAAGCCCGGAAACACTTTCACTTAAAGCTAGGAATCAATGCAAGCATGTCTCATGGCATAGAATCTAGAGCATACATCAGGTAAGGTAGAGCCATGTTCTTCAATAATGATGGGTTCTTTCCTACGTATTGTTCCCATTCTTCTAGACCGATTCTCCCATCACCTTGTGCGTCTGCTTCCATAAATGTCTGTCAACAATCCAGTACATGTGATGAGAGTACCTTCTGCAGAAGAATTTGTAGTCTGATAATTTGAGTCTAAAGGTTAAAACAAACCTTGTCCACAATTGTTTCAACCACATCGTCTGAGAGTTCCAGATTGGATTCAATCAAAAGCGCCAGCACCATTTCCTTCAACTGTAAGTGTTCATATGTATATGTTTCCAAAGTTAATTGAAGATGATCAAATTGTTACTTACCCATAAAAGTTCATTAAAAAAAAGTGAAATATAAAGTTCAGGGTAAAATTAAATACAGGTTCTACCCTTATCTAACAGAGGTATCATAGCAACCTAGGGAGGTGCTGAACAATGGACAAGGAAAGTAACATCACTGAATTTGCAATAAACAAAGTCTAGAAAGGCCCGTTAGATATTGCAACTTGTTTTGTGACAAAATAAATAAATAAATAAATAAGATATTGCAACTTGCAAGAGTCCAAGTACTATTTACTAATACCAACTCCATACACGCTTTAAACATATTTCGGCTGTATTTTAGTTAATTTTCTTGTTTTGGAAAACAAGGGGGGAAAAAAAACTTTCTTGGGGACAAGGATTTGATCATTTTCATGGAGTAGGCCGGTAATAATTATTAATACATTTTTTACTTTATATAGGCTAAAATGCACAAAAATCCTTTGAACTTGAGGAGTTGCCTAATTTATCCTCTTTAATTTTTAAACTCAACAAATAACAGATTTTAACTTTTGAAAGTATGCATAGAACCTATTCTATTGACATTTTCATTAGTTGACGGTTAATCAAATGGATACATTAGCAAAAAAAAGTCCAATTAGATAAAATTTGTTTGCATGCATTCTGATGTGGCTAGGGACATTTTAGGTATTAAAAAAATTAAAATTTATTCAAATGAATGAAAACCAAAAATAGTTTTAAAAAAGAAGGAACCTTGAATGTAAAATCCAATGGTCTAAATAAGGACAAACACTAAATCCATTTTCATTTAGTACTAAGTAAGTCTCTTCTTGCTTCCTATGATTACTTAGATTGCGAATCTACCTTTGCTCACTACCCTATTGTTTCCTTGATTTCTCTCCCCTCTTATCTTCTTTCTAAAATCCGCAATTGATTGATTTGAAAGTAAATATACTATTGTCCATGCAAGCTTGGGGTGGAAATTAACAAGGGGAACCAGGGTCGTCCAACGGAGAGAAGTCTAGACTAGAACATTGCTCCAACACAATCATGGGTTCCTTATTTTTTTTTAAAAAAATACTTTTGGTTTGTATTCATTTCACTAAATTTTAATTTTTTTTATTATAATACCCAAAATGTCCTTGTCCCTGATCATAATACAATATATGTACATAAATTTTATGTGATTTGCTGTTGTGTCCATTTGACTAACAGTTAACTAATAAAAATATTAATAGAAGGAGTTTTATATGCAATTTCAAAATTTGAAGGAGATTCTGTTGAATTTAAAAGTTTAGGGTGGTGAATTGCACAATTCCTAAATTTAGGGGATTTTTTGCATTTTAACATTTTATATATAGTCATACGTGTTACTCCACTTGAATTTTAAATATACTTTTTTTTTGTTGCTCTATGAAGCCAACCTCACACTATAACATCGTCTTGTCTAGGAGCTACAGGCCCCAGGTCTCTTGACCCAAGCCCAACCAAGAGAAACCATAATTGTGTTCCCTCAACTAAGTTCATGTCTGAATTATATTTGTATTATTTTAAAATTTTGTATTATGTACTCAAGCTTAATGCCTTTAATGTTTTTAATGAAAAACATTTACATTTGACCCAAAAAAAAAAATCATTGCCCACATAACATCGTCTTGTCTAAGAGCTACAAGCCCAGGTCTCTTGACCCAAGCCCAACCAAGAGAAACCATAATTGTATTCCCTCAACTAAGTTCATGTCCGAATTATATTTGTTTTATTTTAAGGTTCTGTATTATCTTATGTATTCAAGCTTAATGCCTTTAATGTTTTTAATGGAAAACATTTACATTTGACCAAAAAAACAAAATAATCATTGCCCCCACTAGGTTTACAAGCTAGAGTTACCCAACCCAGCAAGTATACTTCTTATCTTGATCGAAACCCATGCTTCATTTTGTAACTTCATATGTACAAAATTCCCTTATGGATCCTATTCCAAGGATGATAGAGATTGTCACTGGAAAAAAAAAACTATGCTCAGACTTAAAAAGTAGACCCTAATACAAATTATCACTATGCTATATTTCTTTCAATATTAATAAAAACAAATTAAAATGCAACATATAAGGATAATTTTGAGTGATTAGTTTTAGTTACTTAACACCAAGGAAGATAATAGAAGATGTGTGTACATATTTAGATTTTCTCCTTTTTAGGCATTAAATAAAGAATGTAGTTCATAAATACTAAAGTTTAGATATGGAATGAACCACATAAATTGAAGAGAAGAAATTTGACAAGATGCAGGAGGGGCTTAATTTAATAATGTGATTAATTAATCCAAACTCTGTATGAGTTCATAGGAAATTAGTGAAATTGAAGACCATAGGGGTACTTTAGGTGTCTAAATCAAGCAAGGTCATGAACACATTGTCACTTTTGCCATCAAGCAATTTATTGCCCAGGCCATCCAAATTACAAGATTCATCAAAGAATCTGAGTTTCATAATTAATTCCACAGTGAACAGAATACAAAGATTATGCAGAAAATTTTAGACAGTCAATTTGCAAAAGATTAACAAAGCTTAATAAAAAAGATACAAATAAACATGTCCCAAGTAGGTATCATTAAAAAGTGCAGCCGCCATATTTACACAATCTTCATCATTGATTTGCTCTCTTGTAAATTATTGATTTAGTCTCTAAAATATTACAATTTTTTCCTTTTATTCTTTAAAAGATCAAGTGTCTCAATTTGATTCTTTTTATTATTAAATCACAAAAATTACCGTTGCTAAAGCTCAAAATTTTCGTTATTAAAATCACTTTGACAAAAAAGACAAATTAAATTGAAACAAACACACTAAGTTGAGACAAATTACTGTGTCTTTAAATTGATCAATTTTGCCTAAGATCTTCCAGTAATATACCGGGCGGCATGGGTATAAACAGCAAGCTATGAGTACAATTTGACCAAAAATGGCAAGAATTTAGCTAAGTGGCCACAATGCAAGATTGGCAACAGATGCAGGCTACAAGGATACCAAGCAAAGCACCACCAACAACTTGAGATGGGGTGTGGCCTAACAGTTCCTTGAGCTTCCTTTCACTAATAGGATGCCCTTGGAACAAGTCTGCAACAATCAAATTAAGCACCTGTGTCAAGGCCGATCAAAAAAGTTGTCAGTGAAAGGTTTTCTTAAGAATAAATGAGATTATTTTTTAATTAAGTCATTTGGCAAGAATCTTAAGTTGACCCAAACGACAAAAAATTGATATACCATACCAATCATGGAAAGACATGTAAACATATCAAAAGTCAATAAGACTGAGAGACATGTAGTCCCAGAAAAATTAGTTTTCTTAATTTGGTCCTTAAATGCAGGGACGAATTTAGAAACTTTAGTTAGTGGGGATAAGAAATAGTCTTTAAATATTTTTATTAAAAAAATATTATAAATATGCATAAGCGATAAAAAATGATATAAAATATATAAGATATAATGTAATTTGATTTCAATGTAGAACTTACATCCACAGGTGAAAAATAAGAAGCAATTCACTAAGTAAAAAAATGGGAGATTACAAAAGTAATTTTTGCTCTCACCAAATCCCCAGTTACATCCAATATCTCACACATAAAATAGATAATCTTATGACAAAAAATACAAGATACCTAAGCTTTTACAAATTACAATTGCTTTCTACACATTTTTATATTTTGAAAATGTTGTATATTTTTTCATTTTCAATAAAATGAGTGGTCATGATTTATCATGTGAGGACAACATCTAATTTTTTGTGGGGGTAAAAAAATAATTACCACATATACTAATTACAAAAAAAAATCCTTGTGAGGGCAATTGCCCCTACCACCCTTAATGTGGATCCGTATCAAGTAACAATTTAATCTTTTTTTTATTAAATAACAAAATTTACTATTGTTAAATATCAAAATTTTCATTGCTAAAAGTCACTTCGACAAAAAAAATGACCAAATTGAAACAAATAGTCTTTTAGCAACTAAATTTAGACACTTGATATTTCATAAACTAAATTAAGACAATTGTAATCTTTTGAAAACTAAGTTAGTAGTTTACTCTATATATCTGGACGACCAATTTTTTGAATACCAGGTCCATCTAAGATTAATAAATCTTATGCACCCAAACATAGTAACAATTCACAACATAACTAAGTGTGACAAAACATTGAAGTATGCCAATTCAAAAGAGTGCAAGCGATAGTTGCAGGACATCTATTAAATCTGGGCAAAAGACACCCTCACTTACTTAAAAGTTGTCAGGGAACAATATGGAAATGTAAAAAAGATGAAAGATGCGTGCATAAATTACCATTTAAACTAACAAGATATCAAGATTTTCACAGAGATGTCAGAGCAGCAATATCACCAAATAAAGTAGAACTTCTTGCTAACTTGATTTGGTTAAAGTTCAAGTAGAGATTTATATACTTGTTACATATATATATATATATATATATAGTTTCCAATGGAAGCAATCCTACTCAAGCCACTATTAAGTATTAAATGTAAACAACACTCCCAATAGGGATTTGAATTAGGGGCCAGATCCAATCCCTGTTGATAGTGCAAATATTATGTTCGATAAAAATCAAAATGAGCCAGAAAAAGTAAACCAGGAGTGCAACCGAAAGAGTGGGCAAACATAGTTGAGGACTAAAACATTGCAGAAAACTTAAAATTAACAACCACCTGGAAGACCCAAAATCAAAGTCAAATATTTCAAAGTGGGGTGTGAAGAACTCCACTCCTTAATGTCCGAGATTCATTCAGCAATCAAACTAGAGTTAAGGTATATATTAAGTATTCACTATTTGCTAACAAAGCTAACAATTATATATGCATAAACTTTAGCTAATATAGTGAGTCATTTTATAGATTCTGTTTTAATACTCAAAATGAATTTTATATCTTAAATTCTTAATAGTACTATTAAAGCAGCTACCACTGCTGACACCATATGCCTGATGGCCTGACAGTAGCTTTTCGTTTCTCAATTTCATGCCTAAACCAGCATATGGCAGTTCACACTCAATTTGAAGTACATGTCTTTTTTTTAAAAAAAATAAATAAATTTCTCCTTCCCTTTCAGGGTCAATTTTCTTTCTTCTAATTCAAAACTTTTTCTTTTATGGTCTCTTCAGTTATCACAGGACCAAAAGGAAAGTTCCTAATGTAATTAAGGATAACCCCATTGCAGCCCAATAAAGGGAGAACACTTCAATTGGGCCTCTAACTCGTTCAAGGGTTAAAGAACTTGGACTAATTGCAGCCCAAAAAAGAAAAAACACTTCAATTGGGCCTCTAACTCGTTCAATGGTTAAAGGGCTTGGATTGGGCTTAACCACATTGTTGAAAGTGGAAGAAGTGTGAATAAGATTGCATGTGGGATGGTTGCATTTGTTGAATATAGTTGTAGTCTATTACCTATGCATTTATTGTCTTTGACATTTAGCTACCTATGCATTTATTGTCTTTGACATTTAGCCTACACTAATTGACTTTTAGTTGATGCATTTAATGCATTAGTTGGAGTCTTTTGTCTTTTGTTTTGGAGACCCTCTATAAAAAGGGTACTTGCCATATGTTGTAAACCATCCTTGAATCATATATGAGATATTGGCATTTTGTTTTCAAGAGGATTCTTGAGTTCTTTCTCTTATCTAACTTAGGTTAGTGGCGAGAGCAACTAGATTTCTTATCACTCACGTTCTTCTTTCTTGAGTGTGGCGAGATCAACCCATTTCTCTTAATTGTGGCGCCCTTTGGCTTATCAATTGAATGATTTGATTTTCTTTGTTTGTTTCTTTCAACCTATCCAGAAAATTGATTAAGTGTTTTCCCTCCGGAAATCACATCAGTTCCATACTCTAATCTATTTCATAATATTTCCTTTTATTTCATTTACTTCCGTAGAATATTTCCTGTTGTTTCTCCTCTTTCAAGGATCTTCATCTCTGGTTGATCTTTTACAATGTAATAATTTGGTTTGTTCTACTACACAAAAAGTGTAAAAGATAGCAACGCTGCGTTATCTTAGTTCAAAAGAAAAAGCCTATTCCATTTCAATCCCATGCCATCATAAACATTTACAATCGTAAGAATAGCTACCACCCCAAATGACTTAGGGTGTGTTTAGTTTTGCGTTTAGATTCCTTAAAAGCTAGTTTGAACTCTCAAACATGATTTTAAGTACAAAGTAATTGTTTGGTTTGGCGTTCTTCACTTTTCAAACCGATTTTTCTTTCTCAAACCCCTAGTTACTAAAAGCAACTTTGACTTGCTTTTAATCAAAATTAAGTTTGAAAATCAAGTTGATCCAAAAAGTTTGTCCAACTCCTATCTTAGTAAGAAAAAACTAACCTAGCATGATTGCACACTTATAACATAAACTAAAATCATAAAAATAGCAAATAAAAGGAAGCTTAATTATTAACATTAATTCATGAGTAATCTCCTCAACAATTACACCAATACAAACTATAGCCACATTCTATTAAAAAAAAAAAAACTATAGCTACATTTGATCATTATTTAAGCTGCACCAATAGTTTTCTGCAGTTATCTCCCAAATAATCTCATAGTACAAGAAGAAATAGTTGGTATTATGCATTTTCAACACTTCTGTGCATTTTTTGGTTCATTCCAAAAAGTTTGAAGGTAGCATAACCTTTGACTTCTCTGAAGCATCCTTTTAGAAATTTTAGAAGCTTGATATATTGCCCTAAGTAACTGAAGATAGCTAGTAATTTATCAAGCAAGTTAGTCATTTTGACATCCATAGCTATTTTAGGCAGTAGCTTTCACATATTACTTTTGATTTTTTGTTAAAAGAAACTCTAAAGATTCATATGCAACTTGATCAACCAAAAACACCATTTTACCTAATGGAACTTCAATTGGTTAGACATTTTCCTATCTAGGTTGCATGATAATTAGATGGACATAATAAACACCTTCAACGGATTTAGGCCTTGCAACAAATATAGAAACACATTCTAAACCAATCAGGATGGTTGATGTTCATGACTTTACCGTCGCAATAATTATTAAACTAATCAATGCACTGCAGAGTAAAGGCCTTCATATTGTGTGACAACATATTCTTTACTAAAAAGGAGATTGCCTTATGCATACAGAGTAAGTCTTATAACGTAGCCACTGCCTTGAAAACCAGCAGGCAATAAAAAACACAATTCACTTCCGTTATGGATTCATTGGACCAAGTAAAATACACCAAGCTAGACAAACAGAAGACAGACTTAAGCAGCTTCAATGAAATCCCAGTAGATTGACCATGCAATCAAAATCCCACGCATAACACATTCTACATAACCACATTATGCCTCCTAGTAGTACGTGTGTCAACGATTAAGTGTGTGCTTGGATTAGAGATGTATGAACTTTATTTTGGATTAATTTGATTTTGGTTTAAAGTAGGTCAAAGTTACTTCCGACAACTGGAGGTTTGAGAAAGAAAATGTGGTTTGAGCAGTGAGATAAACACCAAACCATACAACTATTTTTGTGTCCAAAATCACAGCTTTTAAGGAGAAACACTAAACCAAACACACCCTAAGTGATGCAGCCCATGAAGCACAAATACAAGTTAAGGTGTGTCAACCTGACACTTCAGATTGTAACCACTACACATTCCAGCATATGTGCTACTTAGGATACAAGAAAAGGACAGATTCTTTAACACACCACAACTATTGATCCTTATACATGCATCGTGGTTTATTGTCACCTATCAGAAATTTTAAGAAATAACAAGCAGCAAGCGAGACAGAGAATTTCATATAAACAAGCAAGAAACGAACTATTTACCTCAGCTTGCATCCCAGCATGTCGCCTAACACCAATTGCATCATACATAACAATAAGACTAAACCCCAAACACACAGGAAACAATGAATCCGCCACGCCATGGCAAAGAGCTACTGAAGTAGTCAAAGCAGTGCACAAGGCCGAATGCGACGATGGCATACCCCCAGAAGCATACAATAGTCTGAAATCCCATTTCCGTTCAATGAAGAAGTTCAGAAACACCTTTAAAGACTGTGCAATAATCCACGCAAACAAGCCAGAAACAAATGTTGGGTTTGCCGCTAATGTAGCCACAAATGGACTAAACCGATGCTTCGCGTTCGAAGTAATGCTCAATAGAGCTACTCCAAGCCCTCCGTTCTGTAAATAACACCCACTACACTCGTCTGCGACCTTCTGGGTATCGCTGAAAGCTCTTAAACTCGAAACCCAGTTCTGGGTTTGTGAAGCAGCCAACTTTTTTATGGTTTTCAAAGGGGAGAACGAAACCCATGTCGGGTTTACTTCTGGAAGGTTGTAATTATCACCTATACGATTTGGGTTTTTCTGGGGTTCTGAAGGAGTTCTATAAGAAGATACTGAGGATGCTCTGTGTTTTCTGAAGTGCGAGAGCTGAAAGAAGGATAGGTTAGTCGCAAAAAGAGGCCTGTTAAAATGGCAGTAGATTCTAAATTTAGGTGTTACAGAAGAAACACAGTCCATGGGAGGGCTTTCTTGTTTCTCGAATCGACCAGCATTTCAAAGAGGGCGAGAGGGGAAGTTCTGTGTTTCAGAGCTGAGGTCTAAAGAGAACCATTTGCGATTAGTTTGATCGATGACGCTAATTTTATATTCGGGGATAAGACTGCAGGGCAGGGAGAGAATCAGAGAAGCCCACACGCTTTGTCTCATATTGACAAAATATGCCAAGTATGGCCCGTTCTGGGAAAAGAATATGCTCAATTTACTAATTGTTCAAAAAAAAATTTGGATTATGAATTTAAAATTAAAATTATATAGCGTATTTAGTGAGAAGAAAAAATTTAATATTAGAGTAAGAAAAGAAAATAATTATTTTTAAATTACAGATTAATTATTTAGATTAATATGAAATTCATAAACACAAATTAATAGTGTTTTTATGTAGATAAATTTTATATCAATCTAAATTACTGATTTTTTTATTTAATAAAAATTATTTTATCTTCTTATTTTTTTATATTAAATCATCTTTTCACCTTTCATATATATATATATATCCATTGAAAAAAATTTGAAAAAAACTTAAAGTGTAATTTTTTATCTTTATTATCATATTCTCCAATTAAAATATAATTATTGTATAAATTTTACAGTAATTTTATATTTTTTTACTACTTAATATAATAAAATTATTTTTTAAAAATATTTTTACACAAGTTTTATTTGTAATATAATGTCTCATAGTAAATATATAAAGAAATACCTATAATCTAATTCAAACATGTTTGGTTCTATTAATCCATTTGTTTTTTCCTAAAAAATAGGTTTATAACGAATTTTAAACATTCTTAAAACAAAAGAGTAAAAAAATTCTTGTTGGTGATAGCTTCCACATATAAACGTGCACTCCTTTGTCTTGATTATTTTACGTGCATATCTTTTGACGTGAGGGTGTAATTATTATTTTTTACTTATTTCAACGCTAATTTTGAAACTAAAATATATTTATTTTTAATTCTGACTATTTAGAATTTGATCAAACGACTCTCCTTTGACTGCATTCTAATATTATATCAAAGGATATGCACTCGAGTATTTTTGCTTCATACTACACATCAAAAATGTTATTTAGCCAAATATTGCACTTGCAAAAATATTTAGCTAAATACTATAGTTTTCTATTTTCTTCAAGTGGAAAATTTTTCTTTGAACCCATTTTTAGAATCTCATTCTATCCCTGTTGATATTTTTAATTATTTTTTTCTCTTTCCTATTCTATACTTTTCTTTCATCCAATTTTGGGTCTTTTTTAATTTTCATTTTTGCCTAGTTCTGAAAAAGTTGTCGCATTTTGAGTTGCAAGTAAGTCCAGAACTCTTACAAGATATATTGCCCATAAGGTGTAATATTTTGTTTTTTAATCATAAAAAGAATAAGAAGAATGGAAACATGCATGCTCAAGATATGCATTTCCAACTTTGAAAATCATGTTTACGTTTTCAAATATAATTTTACAACTCAAAACATCCATTTGGATGAGATCAGATTGTAAATTGTGCGGCATCAAGCAAGGCGAACGATAGTTGTTCAATTGACTGGATCATGCCACAAAGTCGTGCCACATGTCCATATACTACTTATGCAGACATCTGGAGCAAAAATTATTTGGATTGAACGGCTATCGTGTGCTCTGCACGGTATCGCAGTAGAAACTATGTACACCTTGTTAGTCAAATAATATACCTAGGAAATGGAGTTGAATTTGGTATAAAAGATTTTCAAACACTTTTTACCCTTTGTCAAGACCTTTTTCTTTGAAAAACAATATCTTGAAAGATAGGTTGATAAATTTGGAAAACTATTGACTAACTCCTTGTAAGGTAAAAGATTGAAGGATTATTTGAAGATTATTTTTATCCTTTGCCAAGATAGAATGCAATAAGACAATTTCTATTTACTAAGAACCAATTTAGGTTACAACAAACTCAGTAAAATTGTGATTTTAAAGATAAGCATGTTTATGAAATAAATTGAAAAACAGAAGCAAGAAAAAATAATACTACGATATATAGTGATTTAAGTACTTCTAGAAAAAAAAAACCCTACATACACTCTTAAAGCACACATCAAGAGAATTTTATAAAAAGGAAACTCATCACTATTACAAACAATAACTTCAACCCCTGAGAATTAGCACATTGCTTTTACAGTAAAAATCGCTAAATTTGTATAAAATCTTAGCAAACTTAACCTGGTAGACCTACACTGGTCTTGTACAATCCCTTCTACCCAAGAGAATCAACCTAATTGGCTTTCTCACCAAAACCCTAGGAGTTGTACAAGATACCTAGAAACTTAGACAATTAGTCCTCTCACTAAGACCCTCAAATTGTAGATTTAGTAGGATGTGTAGTAGCTCACTAAGAGCAAGATACAAGAGTGAAAGAATTTTACAAAGAGAAATGTAACAATAAATGCTATATCTTTTCTCATAGAAATATGATGAGAGAAATTTCACAAAGAGCAAAATATCACTGTCACACCTGAAATGTGACCGGCTGGCGTTCCTTTTAAAAAAAGTGGTATATAAAATCGACTTTCAAAATGGAAAACCAATTTTATTAGGAGCCGCCACCAAAGTTTATTTTTTTGGGAAAGACTTGGAAAAACCTTTGAATTTGATGGTCTGCATTTTGAGGCAAATGAGTTCGGAAATTGAACCGTATAGGGAAGGTGTTAGGTACCCTATACGTCTGATTTAGAAAGTGAGTAATCATTTCGTATTTGCCTTAAATTTTCCTCTTTGGTCACATAAGAACATAATAAAGAAATGCATCAAAACAAATGGATATGTACAAGGACGGACTTGGCTAGGCCGAGCCTAGGTCCTATGTACCCATTGATCGGAATCAAAGTCCACGTAGTTCGTCATCTGAAATGCCGCAAGGGCCAGGGGAAAGACTAAGATTTTTTTGCGAGAAGAACTAAAGAGGTTCAAAATTAATTATTTTCATAAATCAAACAAGATTGAAGAGTTGTGATTGTGTTTATGATAACAAATTATCTTGATCTTTGGTTCTTCCCATTTTAAAAGACTTTTGATTCTTCGGATTTTTCCTTTTGAGGATATTTAAAAAGAAAACGAAATGAATATTTTTTGGATTTTGAGTTTTAAATATTTTTTTTGGGAGTTTGAAAGAATAATTCAATGAAAGCATATTTTTGGATTTTTGAAATTGTCTTGAGAATGAAAACAAAGGAAATACTTTTCTTGGATTTTTGAAATTATTATGAAATCATTTGAAAGAAAATGTTTTTGATCTTGTGAAATTGTTTTATGAAATTATTTAAAAAAATATTTTGGTGTTTTTTAGAAAATATCTCGTGAATAAAATTTAAAGGAAAAATATTTTTTGAGTTTTGGAATTTATCTTGTAAATGGAACAAAGAAACATTTCTTTTTTAAGACTTTTTGAATGGAAATGAAAACAAAGGAAACATGTTTTTTTGGAAATTTTGAATTTATCTTGAGGATGAAAACAAGGGAAATAATAATTTTAGTAATAACATATTTCAAATTTTTTTTTATATATTTGAAAACGAAGTTAAAGGAAAATATTTTTGGATTTCTGATTTTGAGGAAAGATAAAATCTACACAAATACAATTACATATATATATATATATATATAACGCACACCAATATATATATTTATGTAAAGTGCAAAAAAATAAATAAATAAATAAATAAAAGGAAAGAAATATGCAGGCTAGTATATGCATATTTTTCTGTCTTTTCATTTGGGTCCCTATGCGAAATTTTTCCTTTATTCTTTTGCTTGATCTGATATCATAGTTATCTTCATATAGGTCCCTCGGTCCAGAAAATGTTTTAATTTTGAATTAAATCAACCCTGTAAACTTCTAAATTTTTCAGTTTGGTCCCTGTTTTGCATGAATCATGTCCAAGTCTCAATTTTTCTTTCCAAATCTATCCAGAACTTCTTCTAGGATGTTTTTGGGTCATTTTAGGTCCATTCCAGTCCATAGCACGGGAAAAAATGAATTAAAACCAAGTTCTTGGGAATTTCCACGTTTTCACAGTTCATCGTGTCACTCTGCTTCTTTCCATGATTTTTCTGATTTTTTTTTGTTCTATTTTGATCTTCTTTTAAGTTCCAAAGTTTAAATTATGGCATGCAAAACTAACTTTACCAAAAACAAAAACAAAAAAAAAACAAAAACACAAAAAAAATAAATAAATAAATACGTGAGAGAAATCAACTTACCTTCACGGTTGCCTTTTTTTGGATTTACTGCACTCCTCTCGGTTTTGATCTTGTTTGCAGCTAAACTTCACTCTTTCAATCACCACATTTGCTCCTCCAATGCCCAGAGTGTTTGTGAATAATTTATAACTGATCTTCTTCTTCCACAATACTCCAAAAGAAGGCAAATCTTTCTCAATTTCTACATAGAAAATAGAGCATGTATTTTTTGCTCTTTCTTTTCTCCCCTCTCTTCTCTCTTCTTCTTCCTCTTCTCCTCCCTCTTCTTCTCCCTCCGAATGGGAAGAAAAAGTCCTTTACTTATAGTGGGAGATGGGGGTGCAAAATGATTATGTTAGTGGAAAAAACTTCCAAATCATGTAACTCTTATCTTGTCCTCATGTTCTTTTCTTAACTAATAATGTGATTGCCATTTGAAAAAAAGGAAAGGAGGGACATAGTTGAAGTACCTTGGCTAGAGATTCCTGACCATGCATGTGGAGGAAGGGCACCACCATATGTGTGTGATAAAAAAAACATGTAACATTTTGGACTTTTATTATTTTATCATTTTTTTAATATTTTCTTTTTTGTTATTTTTATTATTATTTTTTTGCCTTTTTGTTTTAAGTATTTTTATTTTTTATTTTTTACAAAAAAGAAAAAGAAATTATAATATCATGGACAAAATTAGGTGTTACAATCACAATAAAACTCTTACTCTTCTCAATAATGAATTTAAGAATATTTAATCATGTTGAGATGGGTTGGAGTAATCTTTAAATAGCCCAACTTCAAGCAAATAGTCATTGGAGAGAGGAGGCTCCTTCATTTGAATCCAATGGTTTCATTAATGCACCTCTTATGGTTTTAACTTCCATTAAATGATGCCGCTTTATTTTCCCTCTAAAGCCTCATAGGTTATATTAGGATAGAGGAGATACATAGCTTCTAAATTGGGGAGATGTGAGTTGAGTTGTTTTATTCACTAGGTTACTACCTTGACCCTCTTTGCCTACTGGCCTTTCTGAAACATTATACTGCCAACACATTTTTCTTTTTCTACATCTTATGTAATATATTCCAGAATATTGTAAGTTGTATATGCACTTGTCTCGTAGGTTTGCAAGAATGGAGGAGATATATATATATATATATATTGACTTAGGAGCTGTGAGGTATACACTATTAACCATTGGGTTGTTACTGAGAGTTTTGTTTGTTAGTCTTTCTGCAAAAGTATACTGACAACAACTCCTTTCTTCTGCACTCATTTTACTTTATTCCATGATTGTGCTACTTTCTTTTATGCACATGTACTATCATGTCAGAGCAAAAGGATTTCCATCTTTTTTTAGATATCACATGAGCACCAACTATATCAAGACAAAATGGATAAGTAGTTTAGGAAATGTTTCAACATGTAAAAACAAGACCCAATATTTTTTTTTTGGTCAAATGGAGATCAATTCCATTAAAATAGCACCAAGCTGGGGATACATAAAATAGATCATGTCCTAAAAATAGTCAAATACATTCCAAGCCTGAACTTATGGGAGAACGATACATGATTTAAGATAGCATATCCTAAAAATCAGTACCAAACATATACAGTAGAACTATGAGACTAAAAAGAGGCAACATACCCCTAACCCTAGTTTAGAGCTAGTCTTCTAACAACTCAAATAAAATACAAACTAATAGATGCCCAACAAGCTAGCCCTATGGGCTGGTAAGGCCCAAAAACCAACAAAATCCAGACAGAAAAGAAAGGAAAAAACCCTCCTCAAACATAGTGGGCCCTCGATGCTCCTGGGTTCTTCCACGACACCAATCTAGATTTTCGTACTTCATTCTTGGTTTTCCAGAGTTGAAACTAGTAACGGCAATATGACACCGCTCTCTTGGTAGATTTATCATCGTTGATCATAGGAAAGATAATGCCCTGTGCGCTGATGTCGATGGCCTTCTTGACCCAAATAGGGGAAATCTCAGGGACACGAAGGATGGCGGGAGTTTGGGTGGCAGCGATGGCATGATCGTAGGGGATGGCTTCTAAAATTTCACCGGAACTGTGTTCCAAGTAGATGGCAAATGCCACGTCGGCCTTATTGGCAGTGACTTTTTCTATTCAACAGACCTCAGGCGTGACTAATGGCAGAGAGAGAGGGATCCAGAGTTTTAGAGGGAAAAAAATCTTCTAAAGAAGAGAGGAAAACTTCTATAAAGAAGAAAAGGAAAATACTCTCACAAAGGAGAGAGGAGAAGAAGAAGAAAGTAAAGGAAAGGGCAGAGGCAGCCCTCACCTGCGACGGTGATGGCTGTATAAAGAACCCTAGCATAGAGCGTTTTGGGAAAGATGGCGCTACAAGACCCAATATTTTCAATAGCTCATTTTAGGACCAACTTTCACAAAATATTTTTAGATAAAGCCCAATGTTGGATAGGTATGTTCCAGCAGCTAGATTTCAAAATAATGATCCAAAAGACATATTTTAGCAGCCTAAAACATGCTGGACCCAATTTTAGAAGAAGCCAATATTTCAGAAAAACATCACTTTCAGGAATTTGTAACTTGGGGTCCAAAATGATGAGATCTAAATTTTTGAAATTTAGGTTACCTATAAAAAAAATGATTGCATTAAACAAAAAGTTCATAAAAAATCCTTGCATTAATAACTTTTCTCAATAGCTGAATGTAGTTGTTGGAGAAGCAGGGGAAATTTAATTAAAAAAAAAAGGTGTCCTTATTTGATGAATATGGACCTAAAAGAAAAAATAGAAGAATGAAAGACCTGAAGCTTAGCGACTAGCAAGTGCAAGTATGTGATTGAAAATTTTGGAACAAATTACATTTGCACCTTGAGGAAAATTGCATTTTAACCCTTCTTTTTGCTAAATTTGAACTTTAATCCCATATCTAGATCTTTTTTTTCTCATTTTAGTCCTTATTGCATTTTTATCTTTTCCCTCTTTGTCATTTTGTTTGTTTAGTTCAGTCTACATTTTTGTTTTAGCCTTCATTGTGGTTTGATCTATGATTTATTTAATTTTAGAATTTTCATTTAGACCTTTAAGTTGCTTAAACATATGTTTTTCAAAAAACCAAATCAAAAGCAAGAGTGTCAATCCACGTAAAATTTATACTTTTTTATAATTACACATAAAATGATTTTAATAAATAATATTTAAACAATGTCAATGCGCTCGAGATTACTTTTTTAAATAAGAGTTTCTAAACATGAATCACGATCATGTAAACTTACTTTTATCCCAGATGATCTAAAATTAAGTTTTTCCAACTCTAATTGAAGCACACACTTTTTCTTATTTTTATTTTTTAAACTCTTTTATCTTTTTATAAAAATAAATAAATAATATATAAATTAATATTAAATATTTTATACATGGAAAACTCTAAATTTTTATAAAAATAAGTTTGGTCAAAATGATCTAAAATTAAGTTTTTCCATCTCTAATTGAAACACACACTTTTTCTTATTTTTATTTTTTAAACTCTTTTATCTTTTTATAAAAATAAATAAATAATATATAAATTAATATTAAATATTTTATACATGAAAAACTCTAAATTTTTATAAAAATAAATAAATATTTTTATTTATAAATATAAAATATCAACATGCCAAACATCAACTCTCTGTTTTCTTTGTAGTCTACCCCACTGGTGGGTAGGCATAGTGGTTCAGTACTAGAATAGTGCTGCTACTGTCACAAAACAAGTCAATCCAAAATGTTATGTATATTACCTGCAATCATTTAAAGTTAATTTTTCTTACTATATTTAATTGCAATATCATAATCATAACTGTTAGAACAAGATATATCCAAAAAGGGGGGTTGAATTGGGTACTGATAAGTTTATCAAATCTTTTTTTTTTTGTATCAGGGTCCTGAAAGTGAAAACTTTTTGTTTAAAGAGATATATAGAAAGAATGTAATCAGTAAGCTAATTTTAAAAGATTCTTTTTTAAGATTTCTCTTACAAATGTTGTGAAACAGCCTTTTCTATCTTAAAGATAAAAAAGATATAAACACAAGAGGCACAAGATATATATGTTGCTTAAATATAGCCCTTTTATGAAACCAATATCCTGATTATGTAGTTTTCACTTAAAAATGTGTTTTCTCAAAGATCCAGTATTTTCTTATTAATCACAATGATAAATAATAAAGATAGTGGGAAAACACAAGCGATATATAGTGGTTCGGAGATATCTCAAAAGATAATTCCTACATTCATTCTTCAAACATATAGTAAGAGAGTTTTATAATCGAAAACAGTAACCAGTACAATCAGCAACTTTAAGCACTGAGGGTTAGTACCATGCTTTTACTCAACCAACCTGGTAGGTCACTCTTGATCTTTTACAACCTCTTATCTTTAAGAGGATCAGCCTAAGGCTTTTACACCAATAACAAATCAAATTATAAAAATCTCAAAAAAGATGGACTCCTCTCACCAGAACCCTATCACAAGAAATGAGTAGAAAAAGAGATGTTCACTCAGAACCAATATGAGAGATAAACAACCTCACTAAGAGGAATGCAAGCAAATATGAATATCTCTTTGAACAAACAATGGATATATGCCTCAGCTCATTGTATGTGATTCTTTCTTTTCTTCAACAACCCAAGTTCTCAAATTTCCAGCACAGCAAGAGTGTTCTTCAAGATAGAGCTTGCACTCCTTTTATAGCCCTTCAACTAGCCGTTGGACACTTTCAAAAGCTTACAACGGTCAACTCTTTATTCCAGGTTGTTGGTCGAGTAAGAAGGAGATAGCTGTCATCGAGATGTATGGATGTATTGTTTGACTTTTGTCTAATCATCAAAAAGATATTCTGACATGCACACTTTTTTTGAGCCATTGCTTTGAATCCCCAAATTTATGCAATCTTCTTTCATTTTTTTTATTATATGCAAAGCTGTCAAAGGTGTAAAGTAGAAAGCTATTTTGACTCATGCTACTTTTGGGGTCCTACAACAACGTCTATCAATGCCTTGATTCTGCTAGACAATCTGTCAGTACCCAATTTCTACTACACCACTTTTCTTGACTGTCAGCACTCTTCATTGTTTTTCGTGCTTTTTAATTATGCTTTTTTTGTTGTGTCAGCACCTCATTTCTACTGCACCAACTTTTTGCTTTTTGCTTTTTGTTTTCTTTCCTTTCTTTTACTTTCTTTTTGGGCCATGGAAGATGAAAACAAATGGGCTGATGATATTTGGACTTTTGCATCATGTTTTCTTTACATCCACTTTCAGTCTTGGGCTGTTATTTTAACCTTATTGGGCCAATGCTTTTTGTGTTTTGATTTTTTTCTTTCCATTTGGCCTAGATTGATTCATTAGTCAAAAACCGCAGGGCCCTATACCTAAATTAGCAGGGTCCTGATTCTCGTACTGATAATCTCCTCCTTTTTGATTAATGACAATCAGTCTGTTAGAAGCACCCCCATAGTCGATGCCCAACAAAGTTCTTGGCTCCCCCACAAGTGATGCCAGGTTACTTACTTAGCCATGCTCTTCTTTGTAGCATCCTACAACTGCAACTCTGTAATAACCCTGAAACTTTCTCTTAGCACAATAATATTCTCTCTCCCCCATAGACATAAGAAAAAAGGGGGCCCATCAAACTAATGTAGTAAAGATCCTAGAGAACATTTCAAAGCAGGGTCCTAAAATAGGTAAGCCATAAATGCCATACAACATCATTAAGTAGCATTCATATTTGGTTTACCGAGGGCCAACATTCATCAAATCCTATACAAACTTTGTCAGCACAATAGATATAATTGTATAATGCAATATAGACAATAAGCACAACAGAAGCTCCTTCTCAAAATATGCATAAGTATTTGGTTCATAAAATTCTCTCTTGAGCTTTCTATTTTCACAATGTGCTATGTCATGAGACAATTTAATTAATATTTTATTAGCAATCATTTAATGAATACATCAATCTATTCAATGAATGTTCTCATATATATCATTAATGAGTAGAAGATGGAGAACATATATGGCCAAGTGGGAAACTATCAATTAAGCATGATAAGATTAACTTAATGACCCACAATATGTAGTTAGATTGATGATCAAAGATGATAGCAATAGAATATCAATCAATAAGTGAAGCAGGAAGTTGAAAGATTCTTATGACTTTATGATGAGACAATAAGAATATAAATAAGATTAAGCAAAAGTATTGAGCTAGAGTTTCACTCCCCTTAATTCGAACTTGACTTTTGCTCATACTTCACTTTAATTAATGCATTTTGCCTCTTGCTTCCTTATTGTGCTTCCTTGTTGGTTCATGCCACTACGATGCCGAATCGCCCAGAATTAAATTTGTGGCAATCTTGCGGTATAGTGGTCTCCAAGTCGTATTCACTCAAGGAGCCTCACTTCTAATTACTAATTAGTTATTTTGAACACCCAAACACTAATTAAAAGCACATAAACGTGGGGGGGTTTTGTTGACAGTAATAACAGAAGTGGTAACAAAACAGCAACAATGAACAACAGCAGCAAAATATCAGCAGAACAAGTTTGACAATAACAGAAAACCATGCAACCAGCCACTAGGATTTATGGGAGTGTAACCATCATCACTTAGCTCATTGATTCAGTTTTGTTCTCATTTCACCACTTGGTTCTTTATAAAAAAGAATGATTCCAGAGTAACATCCAGAATTTAATACTACTAACTATAGCCAAGAATATCTTCATTAACTATAACTAGACGCATTTCAAAGGAAAGCCTCAACCAAATCAAGTTAAATATCATCTAACTAACTATTTCGTTTCACTCACTTTTCTAATTAGTCAAGCAAGGTTATATCTCATATATAAATCTATTTATGCTCTTTCAAATTCAAACCAAAATTTGACAGCAACATAAACATATAAGCAGAACAAAAACGAAATGAGATGAAATGAAGAATAAAACACTTATCTTGCACTTTCAGTTCAAGCTAAAACATCCCAAGGTCCTAGTGACTGATTACAACGGAGATTTAGCCCTCCATGAGAGCAAGACAGCAAAACAGAAGAAGGAAAACAGAGAGGAAGAGAGAGTTACGAAAATTGCTGAGTTCAGAAAATAAAAGTGTCCTCTGATTTTTAAAAACTGATGCCTTCAATGCCTTAGAGAATATTCTACCCTAGATGCCTCTTGGATGCCTCCTTGGTGCTTCTTCCATGATGTGGGCAGCAAGACAACAGCAGAAAAGTGGCAACAGTAGCAGACAAATTACTCTACTGCTTTGTTGTTTCTGTCTGCTATTGATTGCTGCAAGAGGTCCATGCTGTCAAAACAGAAATTACATTCCCTTTTGCTGTAAAGTGTAGAACAGTGGGGACCAAAAATCCAGTCAGCCCTAGTCAACCATTCAATACCCAGTCAGCATATCTAGGTAGCCTCCAAGTAAGCAAAACGTCCATGTCAGCATTTTTCTCTCCAATAATTAGATCTGAAATTAAGCACATGAATTAATTGGGATAAAATTATGAATTTGAATCATATTAATTCTATAATTAATTTACATCCAATAAATTCAAAATATAATAAAATAGGAGAGTTGGCAACATTGAAATAGCAATAGGACTAAGATAGGGACTAAAAAGTATATAAAAATGCCCGATATCACTTGTATATTAACCAGCTTCCTGTTTCAATCAAAGCATATGTTGGCTTTTGATTCTTCACTCATGTTTTGAGTATTTTTAGTTAGTTTAAGTTTTCTTTGAGCTTTTAATAAATTGAGTGATTTCATGACTCTGTTATGCTATTAATGGTTGTTTTGTTGTTGTAGGTTGAGTTGGTGTGGAGTGTATGCATGATGATGCATCCGGCTGGAGCTGTATCTCTGAAGCTACTGCAGAAGTCCCTTTTTTTTTGCCAGTCACCACTATAGCAATGGTTCTTCACAACTATAGTGGTGGCTCCTGGAGCAAACCACTCTAAAGCCAGACTCTCTGCCAACCACTGCTATAATGGTGGATCTTGCACCAGAATTCTGCTGGACCAATTTTTCTGTCTTCCACCACTATAGCGATGGGTAGTCACTGCTACTGTGATGGTTCGCGTTCTGCACTTGTTTAAATAGCATCAAAACATAATTTTTAGGTCATTCTAAGTTAGGGGGAAAGCTAGAAGACGCCGATTTTGTAGATGGAAGAGGAGGAATCCCATTACAAAGCTCTTCAGGCTTGATTTTCGTCAACCTAACGTCAGATTCATGGAGTTTGATTAATCTTTTACTATTTTTTTTTTGTAGTTTTAGGGCTATGAGTAGCTTATTTTCTTATTCGAGGGTTGTTATGAACCTAATCTCTGATTAACAGTTGTTTTCTCTCTGACTTTGTGATTTCAATTCAATAAATATTTTCCTTTTATTCATATTAACTGTACTTGTCGTAAAATTGGCCACTTTATGATTTGTTTATTGCTTTCATCGAACTTTGGCGAGGGAGATGTTGGTAGAACACTGAGTGATTAGGGCGAGTGGTAGAACTTATGGGCTTTGTTTGTTAATTAATAAGGATATTAATTAACCTCGCTTAATCAATTTAGGTTATCATTTATTCAGCTTAAACTCACATAAGGGATTATGTTAGAGTTGAGTAGCTTAACTTAGATTCAAGAGAATCACTTTAAGCCAATAAAAAACCTAAGATTAAAGTATATAATTGAATTAAATCACAAATGTTAGGAAAAGTTCGAACTCTTAAGACGGGAGAAGACAATTAGTAGCCCTGGGTCTTTTAATTAAGATAATTTTATCCGAATTTGTGTTTGCATTCTGTTTAATTGTGAAAAATACAAAAATATGTTATTTGTCACCTTTTTTATTTAAAAGTTAGAGCTACCTTTATTCCAAATTGAGTTGTCTGATTATTGCATTTAAATTTTTGGAGTATTTAGCACGTTAGTTCTCGTGGGACGATATCTCTTACTCATTTTATCACTATATTACTTGTACGACTGGTGCGCTTGTCAATTCGCCTAACAACTTTTTGGCGTTGTTGCCGGGGACTAGTGGTTTTAGCTAATATTCTAAGGAATTTAAAGGTGCTAGTTTAGGCATTTGTTTTGTTTTGTTTTGTTTTACTTTGTTTGAGTCTTTTGTTTTGTTTGTTTTAGTTTAAATAGTCATTTTTCCTTTTAAAGTTGTTTGTCTGATTTCTTTTTGTCACTTCTGATTTGTTATTTCTGCTATGTATGCGAGGTATTCTTGATCCTTCTGAACTCCTATATGAACCTGAGATCGAGAAACTTGCAAGGAGAGCAAGAAAAATCCAAAAAAAGATCAGTTTCTCCAGAAGAAGAAGAAATGGCAGATAATAACGGAACAATAGGGGCAATGATGCAAGAAACAACCATAATGTGTTGACCCTAAGGCTATATGCCATAAGTTTTGATGATGACAAATGTATTTGAATAGTAGCATTGATATATATAAAGATTAATTATCATATATATGCTACAAGTACTTAAGCATGATTATGTTATTTAATATGTATGTTGCATATATTGAATCATGCTATTAAACTAACCATTGGGTTTGCAAGTAAGATATATTTTATAGGTTGGTTCAAAACAAGAAGAGTGAGCATTGTATTGAAGAACAAGGAAAAGCAATATCATGCTTCACTCAAGGAAAACAACATGCAAGGATGAAGCTCCAAGAAATGAAGAATTAGAAGATTTGAAGTCTTGGAAGCTTGGATGCATCAAGATAGCCTATGTGTTTACATTAGGTATATTTTATATAGGCTAGTATACTTGTGCAACTCAATGATTTAGATTTGCATACATTGGCTCAATTATTTTGAACAAAAAGATAGTGAGATATGAAATTTTACAAAAGTTAGTTTTTGACCTTTGGTCACTCTTTATATCATATCTCATAAACGAAAAATCATTTTTTTCAAGTATCTTAACCTCATTTGATAGTAGACTCAAAGATCTTTCCAAAGGTATATTATTTATTGAAAACGGAGTCCAAATGAGAAATATATGACTATTTAAAATATAGTTTGAAAAACTGAAAGTTGATTATTCTGTTCTGACCTATAGTCAGTATTTTGATTATATCTTTTAAAAGAAAAATAATTCTTGAGTAAAACTTGGCTCATTTGAAACTAGACTCCAATAGCTTTCCAACGGTATATTATTTGTTTAAAACGGAGTTCAAATGAGGGAGTTATGAATTTTTAAAGAAAGCTCAAAATTTGGACTGCACTATAAGTGCTGTAACGGCTATATAACGGCTAGTTTTGTAAAATCTTATATATATGACCTTAGATACACGATTTTGAGTAAGAGAACAAAGTCCTACAATGTGATATTAACTTCTTCTATCATCTTTGAGAGAAAGGAAAGCATTCTTGAGCCAAATCTTGCATATTCTCTATCATTAGAGTTATTAGAGCTTCATTTGTTTTCATCTACTCTTTAGAGAGAGTTTCTTTATATTGTTGATTTTGATCAACACATATATTATTCTGAGTTGAGGTTCGCAAGTACCGGTGTTGGAAGAACTTGCTTTGGGTTGAGGAGGAGCCCGGATTCATAAATTCTTCATTGTGGTTTCGAAAATACCCGGATCGAATTTGCGTGGTTGTAGTGGTTTGCAAGTACCCGGATTAAACTTGCAATTATAGTGGAAATACTCAAGTGGTCTCTTGAGGACTGGATGTAGGCTTGGATTAGCCGAACCAGTATAAATCTCCGAGTTTGCTTTCTCTATCCCTTACTCTTTAATTTGTGCATATTGATATCTATTCTTTAATTCCTTGATCTTTATAATTATTTATCTTGACAGCATATTGATTTTCTGTATTGTATTTATTATCCTATGCATTGTACTTTTACAGAAAATCATTTTAACTTCCAATTAATTCTTGTGAAAAATTTATAAAACCCAATTCACCCCCCCTCTTGGGTTCCAACCATTACTTTCATAATGATGATAATAAAGTTGTATGGGACTATGCTTTACCCACTGAAGCTGGACATGCAATCACTATACTGGGCGCCAGTAATTTTGAAATAAGGGCGGTCTTGATGAATTTGGTCCAACAAAACCAATTTAGAGGGAGCCGATAGAAGACCCAAATAACCACATCACAAACTTCTTAGATATCTGTGACATGGTTAAGATGAATGGGGTGAGTGACGATGCTCTTCATCTTTGACTATTCACCTTCTCATTGATAGACGCTGCAAAGAGTTAGTTGACTTCTCAACCAAAAAGGAGTATGACTATATAGGATCAATTCCAGAGGAAGTTCTTGGATAAATTTTTTCCTTCTTCAAGGTTGGTCAAGTTGAGGAATGAGATCACTACATTTTATCAACATGAAGGAGAGAGCTTATTTGAAGCTTGGGAGCATTTTAGAGAATTATTGAATAAGTGTCCCAATCATGGAATCTAAGAGTGGCAACAGCTCATTATCTTTTACAGTGGGCTAACTTATGAGACAAGGGATAAATTAGACATAGTAGCTGGCAGTGCTTTGATGGCTAAACTAATCAGACAAGCCTAAGAAATTATAAAAACTATGGGGGCAAGCCAAATAGCCTATAGTATATCCAAAAATGTCTTAAGGAGGGGAGTTATGGAACTAGATACCCTCAATGCCCTGTTGGCACAGAATGAAGCTTTGACCAGGAAAGTCGACATGTTGTGCTCCAAGCAACAAGGAACTGGGACAGTAAATGCAATAGTCACTCTAGAGGCTAGCTGTGATTTTTGTGGTGGTGCTCATATGAATGGGTGTTGTGATGAATCAACTGTAATTGAGTAACTAAATTACATGGGTAATGCTCAAAGGAATCATCCAAATTTTTCATGGAGTAATAATCACTGTCTGAACCTCACGACTTCTTCATCTTCTAGTAGGCCTTCTCAACCTTCTAGAGTCAGTAATTAGAGTAATTACCCTTTTCACAATAGAGCTCCACTACTCAAGTAGAGAAGAAACCTTCAATAGAGGAGATGTTTATGAAATTCATGGAAAGAAGTGAGTCTATGTTTTAGACTCAGAATGTGGCAATTAAGAACTTAGAAACTCAGATGAGTCAGATGGCACTTGCTCTAAATAATAGGCCACAAGGTAATCTCCCCAGTGACACTGAAAATAACCCAAAAAGGGAGGGGAAATAATACTGTAATGCCATTGCCTTAAGGAGTGCCAAGGAGCTCCCTGATGTGGTCAAGAAGAAAGGGGTGATCAGTGTAGAAAAGAATGAAGAAATTACCAAGCCTCAAGAGAAGGCAACTGAAAAGATAGAGGCTTCGGATGCTAAGGCTAAAGGTGAGAATACAATAAGAAACATGAGAGTTGAAAATCTTATTCCACCACTACCTTATCCTTAAAGGCAAAAAAAGCTCAAGCTGGACCGACAGCATAGAAAATTCTCGGAGATCTTGAAACAACTTTATATCAACATCCCATTCATGGAGGCATTGGAATAAATGCCTAATTATGCAAAGTTTCTGAGGGATGCTTTATTAAGAAAGAGGCGCTTGTATAAGTTTGAGACTGTTACTATGACTCAAGAGTGAAGCGCCATCCTTCAAAAGAAATTGCTTAGCAAAATAAAAGATTCAGGTAGCTTTGTGATACCATGCAACATTGGGAAAAGTTTTGTCGAAAAAGCATTGTGTGATCTGGGAGCAAGTGTAAATCTGATGCTACTCTTCATCTTCAAGAAACTGGGTTTGGGAAATGCTCAGCCTACCCCAGTGACACTTCAGCTAGCTGACCATTCGATGTGCTATCCGAACAAAATTATTGAGGACGTACTTGTCAAGGTAGACAAATTGATTTTTCCAACGGATTTTATTATCATGGATTATGAGGAAGACAAAGAGATCCCAATCATTTTGGAAAGGCCTTTTCTAGCTACCGGAAGAACTTTGATTGATGTTTATAAAGGTGAGTTAACGATGAGAATCAAAGATTAAGAGGTTACCTTTAACATGACTAAGGCAATGAAAGCTCCAGATGACCTAGAGGAATGCTACTTCTTAAGGATGATTGATAAGGAATCTCATGGGTGTTTTCATAATGAGACGCGTAAAGGTTGTTTGGAGGACGTTGAAGACGTGGGAAAAAGAACAAGGGGAATTTGTGAAATTTCAAAGGTTTGTGCCAAGTTTCATGATGATCCCCATAAATTCAAACTTCCTGACATTGCAAACAATGTTTTAACTCAACTTAAGGAATTCAAGAAGCAACAAAAATTGGAAGCTCCACCTTAAGTATAGGCGCTCTAGTAAAGTCTGGCTAAAGACTATAAACTTAGCAGTCTTGGGAGGCAACCCAAGTTTTATTGCTTTCTTAGTTTTTATTGTTTTGTTTTTGCTTTAATTATTTTTTTATCTATGGTATTTCTTGTTCTTGTTGTTGTGTTGTTGGTATGCTTCTTTTCCTCTATTGTACTGATATGGGACAGTGAAGATACTATCAACTTTAAGTTTAGGGGAGAGAAGTTTGGTATTTGTTTGTGATTGTGTTGCTTTTATGATTGTGTTGCTTGTTATCTTATGTTTGTCTATTTTTATTTGTTAGTGTGTTTTGCGTGTAAAGCAATTTTCAGATATGGCAAATTTTCAAAATTTTCAAATTTTTTGTTTAAGAGCTTTGTAAGGGAAATGGATGCATATTTTTGTGGAAAATTTTGAAATATTTGTTAAAATTATGATTTTGGGATTGATTTTAATAAAGAATTAGCCTTACTTTTAAGAATAATAGGAGATTCATTCAAAATTCATTTTAAGCTTTTTGAAGTTTTGAAACTCTTAGAACAATTACTTTAGCTTGAGTTAAGCTTTCATAAAATCAGAAGTAAGCTCAATAAAGGGTGTACATTCCAAATTCCAAAAATAAATTATAAAAAAAAAAGAGAGAAAGATTGGTGTTCCATTTTTACAAATAAGAATAATTAGTTAGCTTGAAAGTATGGTTTATGTTGAGGCAGTGTTGTGTGGATTAGGCGCATGAACACTTTTTCATCCAATGATCTTTATTTTCAGCTAGTTTGCGAGAATGAAAGGGTAAGGAAGTACTGTGTGGATTAGGCACACGACATTTC
The DNA here is from genome assembly GCA_037074585.1 of Biancaea sappan. Lineage (NCBI taxonomy): Eukaryota > Viridiplantae > Streptophyta > Magnoliopsida > Fabales > Fabaceae > Biancaea > Biancaea sappan. Next base: position 33,684,450 of record CM073499.1, read on the forward strand.
TCTCACTCCATAGTTTTTGCTTTTGGTGTGAATGGGGAGGAAGAAATGTGTGGATTGAGTACACAGACTCTGCCTCTTCTTGGTTACACCTCCTGTTATGTGGTTTGCTTATTGAATCATTGGAATTTGGATTAAAAACCCTTGAGAGTGTAAAAATATAAAAAAAAAAAAGAAAGATTAATTCAAGTGATGGTATTTTGCTTTAAAAGGTCTCTAAAGTTTCAAAAAGTTTATTTTGAGTTTTATTTAAATCTCCAGATTATTGTTGCAAGTATAGCTATTCTCTAGTAAAAGCACTTTCGGGATCTAATTTTAATGGATGGTTCTATTTTTCTCTATATATTTCACTATTTTCCCTTGCTTAGTTTGATCATTTTCTGAGCCTGATTTTAAACCTAGGTATTTGATTTTTGCTTTACGTCATTGTCTACGTGAGGGTTGATTTGCTTAAGGACAAGCAAAGGTTCAAGTTTGAGGGAGTGTTGAGTTCTCAATTTAGTACCATTTTGGTATTAAATATCATCTCTTTTGATCTCTTTCTTGTTGGCTTTTGATTATTCACTCATGTTTTGAGTATTTTTAGATTATTTTAAGTTTTCTTTGAGCTTTTAATAAATTGAGTGATTTCATTACTCTATTCTGCTATTAATGGTTGTTTTGTTGTTATAGGTTGAGTTGGTGTGGAGTGTACGTATGATGATGAATTCGGCTAGAGCTGCATCTTTGAAGCTGCTGCAGAAGTTCCCATTTTCTGCTAGTCACCACTATAGCAGTAGGTCTTCACAGCCATAGTGGTGGCTCCTAGAGAAAACCACTCTAAAGCCAGACTCTCTGCCAACAACTGTTATAGTGGTGTATCCTGCACCAGAATTCTGCTAGACCAATTTTTCTATCTTCCACCACTATAGTGGTGGTTTGTGTTCTACACTTGTTTAAATAGAGTCATAACAGAATTTTTAGGTTATTCTAAGTTGGGGGGAAGGCTAGAGGATGCCAATTTTGCAGAGGGAAGAGGAGGAATCCCATTTCGAAGCTCTATTGACTTTATTTCCATCAACCCAACCTCGGATTTATAGAGTTTGATCAATCTTTTACTATTTTATGTAGTTTTAGGGCTATGAGTAGCTAATTTTCTCATTATAAGATTGCTATGAAACTAATCTCTGATTAGGAGTTGTTTTCTCTCTGACTTTGTGATTTCAATTCAATAAATATATTCTTTTCATTCATATTTATTGTACTCGTTGTAAAATTAGCCATTTTATGATTTGTTTGTTACTTTTATCAAACTTTGGCGAGAGAGATGTTGGTAGAACACTGAGTGATTAGGGAGAATGGTAGAACTTAGAGGTTTTTCTTGTCAATTAATAGGGATATTAATAAATCTCGCTTAATCAATTTAGGTTATCGTTTATCTGGCTTAAACTCACATAAGGGATTATGTTAGAGTTGAGTAGCTTAACTTAGATTCGGGAGAATCACTTTAAGCCAATAGAAAACCTAAGATTAAAGTATATAATTGAATTAAATCATAGATGTTAGGGAGAGTTCACAACTCTTAGAATGAGAGAAGGGGATTAGTAGCCCTAGGTCTTTTAATTAAGATAATTTTATCCGAATTTGTGTTTACATTCTGTTTAATTGTGAAAAAAACAAAAATATGTTATTTTCCACCTTTTTTATTTAAAAGTTCGAGCTACCTTTAATCTAAATTGAGTTGTCTTACTATTACATTTAAATTTTTGGAGTACTTAGCACGTTAGTCCTCGTGGGATGATATCTTTCACTCATTTTATCATTGTATTACTTGTGCGACTAGTGCGCTTGCCAATTCGCCTAACAGCACATTTGTCTTCTTTTGGCTTTAGCAAGCAAAGTGTTTTCAAAGATACACCTTATTGCTTCTTGCCAAACATACCATCATAAATTTCTTATTTTGCCATAATCATCAAAAGTATTTTCATATCCAAGAATATTGGCAAAAATAATAATGAGGATTATTGTTTCACCATGATGGTCTTATAATGCTTATCATCAAAATGCTCTTTTAAGATAAACAAAGATGCACATATAATTATTGAGGCCAAAAACCTTGAGAGTTTATGGAGAATTCATTTCTCAATTACATGAAAATTATATTTCTCAATTCATTTCTCAGCATCTTTCTATTCCATCATATGCCATCTTTCTTTCTTATGAAACATATATCTAATCGTAGGTTGAGGAAAGATAGAGTATAAATTTAGTTAATGAGAATATGCATGCCAATATAAGAGCATAATAGACAAGATGAATATATTATTTCTTTTCTTTGGCATCATTAATGCATAATTATGCATAGGAGAATATGATGACATGTTTTAGGCATGTTTGTCCAAATCATCACAGTATAACGTACAATAAAGATTTAGAGTTAAGACAAAACTCATCCTTGATCTCCTTGATTTTGCTGCCCTCCTTTTAATATTCACCTTGCAATTTTAGTGATTTCTCTTCCTTTCTTAGTTGCAGGGTCCTGCCTCTTATAGAAATACAAGTATTTGCTCTCATACTTGCTTCACATTAGTTTCAGCATGAGAAAAAGATGAATGTATCATATGCAATTTGGTTTTATAATCCATGATTAAAAGTAAGATATCATTCTATATCACAAAGATAAATATCAAGATATAGCATTTAGGATGCTATACCAAGATTCCAATAATTATGATATAGTCTCAAAAGATTGGAAGAATTAGGCCTAACAGTAAAAATATGAGTATTATCAATTGAAATATTGGAATCAAGAAGCTAATATGATAAGAAGTCAATAGGAGCAAGCAAACACATGTTCTAACCATGCAATATATAAAAGGTGATTGTTGATGTGTTTTTCTTGTTACTTGCTCAAGATTTACCCTTTTAATATGACAATTTTTCTAGCTTCCAAAAGAATTTACTTGTCTCCATATAGTTTATTATCTTTTGACCAGAAGCAACAATAGGCACAAGTATCTCATTTAATGCAATGCTTTATTCACAATAATTCTAATCATATAAGCACATATCAGCACCCTTCTGACACAAGTAATATAAACATGCAATTATAAGCAATATTTTCATGAATCTAACTCAAGCATATTGATTTTACTTGAAATTCTACATCATTAATTTTCAAAAAGACTCTTTTTGAAATTATCAACACGATGTTTTGAAATATCCAAAGTAAAAATTTAAACCAGCATCCTTCAACCATTATAATCAATCCAACAATAATATTCATCAAGAGATTTTCCAAAATGTAATATATAGTGCATATAAGTGCAATTTTCATATCAATGATCAAGCACAACTTCCTCATATAGTTATTTGATGAGTTAATGTACATATATTACATTTATGGCACATATAATATAAACCATTAAGCACAAAGTGTGGAGAATATTTTTTTTTGAAATCAATCACCCAAGCATAGAATATAATGTCCATTTTGATTCATTTGAAGTGAGTAAGGAAAAATTATACCTTGAGGCTTTCTTGAGGCTTAGGGTCCTGAAATGCATATATATCCTCAACAGTCTGTGCCTTAATGTTTCTCAATGAAAATTGGTCAGATTCATTTAAAAAAAATAACATGCATGTTTTCTTTATCAAATAATCTCTTTGATGAATACATTATTACTGTTTCAGTACCCTAAAAATATATCTTCTAAAATATTCACTTAACCAAAAATAAATATGATAGCACATAATTGAATTATATTGATAACCCATGCTTTAGATCATCAACCAAAAACACATTATAAAAAATAAGAAGGGAGATGATACTTACTCTTCTTATACCAACAATTTTACCCTTGTTCTTGTGACAAAATGTTATTTTGGCAAGAATTTATGAGAACCTTGTAAAGCTTGATTTGTTCCCCATCATATATCTTGAGTAGTTTGAGTTTGAAGAACCATTCTTTATCTTCTTTTGTCCTCAGACATACCTATCAGCATGATGATTAAATCTAGGTCCCCAAAACTTTTTGGGTCTTGAATGAGTTAGTTAATTACACTATTGTGCCTTTTGGTACCCAAATTTTCTTGACAGTAATCTTTCTAATTTTGCTTAAACACTAATAGGATATGTGTCCTTTCATCCCACATTCATAACAAGTTTTTTATCCTCTAGAAGACTTGGATTTTTCAAAATCATTTTTGAAATATTTTCCTTCATAATTATCACATCCCAAACATGCCTTCTCAAGACTTTTCTTTTGACTTTCTAACACAGGATCCAAGTTTTGTTGTCCTTTGACAAATTTACTTTGGTCATATGTTAGACAATCAATTTTATCTTTTAGAGCCCTATTTTCTATGATGAGGGAGGGAAGACATTTCTCTTCCTTCATTTGATGAATTTTTTCTTCAAGAAAAATTTTCTCACTAATCACTGTTTCAAAATTCTTTAAGAGCTTTAAATGGGCTTGTCTAAGCTCATGATATCTTTGAAGTACTTTCTTAGAGTCTTTAACTAAAGCATCAAAAGCCTGATATAATTCATCGTAAGACATGGGAGAATCATTTACTTTATCAGGATCCTCTTCAGAATTAGTGTTGCTATAAGACATAAATTGGAGACCTCAAGTTCGTATTCTCGCAAGGCATCATCCTGATATGTCAAAGCAGAGACTTGGTTTGTTCTGGCCTCTCCAACTGCTCTCTTATCTTCATGAGAGATCAATAGCTTTTCTCACATTTCTTTTGCACTTTGGCATGTTGATAATTTCTCAAACTCTTCAATGTTAATTGCACAAAGCATGTAGTTGATGGCCTTATAGTTGGTTTCTATCTTTACATCATCTTCAGCATTCCATTCCATTAAAGATTTAGACATCTCTACTTCATCTACAATCTTCATTGGGATATGGGGTCCATTTTCAATGACTCTCCAAACTTGCATATTTTGGGACTTTAAGAAGGTTTTCATCCTTGTCTTCCAGTAATGGCAGTTTGTCCCATCAAAGAGAAGTGGCCTATCTGCACATTGTCCTTGAGTATCAGATTGCTGATTCATCTTTTGGATCTTTTCTCCGGGATGTTAATCCTACACAACTAGAGACCAAACCTCTAATACCAGATGTTAGAACAAGATGTACCTAAGAAGGAGAGTTGTATTGGGTACTAATAAGTTTATCAAATCTTTTTGTTTTTTTGTATCAGGGTCCTGAAAGTGAAAACCTTTTGTTTAAAGAGATATACAGAACGAAAGTAATCAGTAAACTAATTTCAAAAGATTCCTTTTTAAGATTTCTCTTACAAATGTTGTGAAACTGCCTTTTCTATCTTAAAGATAAAAACAATATAAACACAAGAGGCAAAAGATATATATGTTGCTTAAATACAGCCCTTTTATGAAACCAATATCCTGATTATGTAGTTTTCACTTAAAAATGTGTTTTCTCTAGTATCAAGTATTTTCTTATTAATCACAATGATAAATAATAAAGATAGTGGGAAAACACAAGCGATATATAGTGGTTCGAAGATATCTCAAAAGATATTCCTACATCCACTCTTCAAACATACAGTAAGAGAATCTTATAATCGAAAACGGTAACCAGTACAACTAGCAACTTCAAGCACTGAGGATCAACACCCTGCTTTTACACAATCAACCTGGTAAGTCACTCTTGACCTTTTACGACCTCTTATATCCAAGAGGATCAGCCTAAGGCTTTTACACCAACAACAAATCAGATTATAAAAATCTCAGAAAAGATGGACTCTTCTCACTAGGACCTTATCACAAGAAATGAGTAGAAAAATAGATGTTCACTTAGAACGAGTATGAGAGATAAACAACCTCACTAAGAGGAATGCAAGCAAATATGAATATCTCTTTGAACAAATAATAGGTATGCGCCTTAGCTCATTGTATGTGTTTCTCTCTTTTCTTCAGCAACCCAAGTTCTCAAATTTTCAGCACAGCAAGAGTGTTCTTCAAGATGGAGCTTGCACTCCTTTTATAGCCCTTTAACTAGCTGTTGGACACTTTCAAAAGCTTACAATGGTTAACTCTTTATTCCAGGTTGCTGGTCGAGTAGGAAGGAGATAGCTGTCATTGAGATGTATGGATGTATTGTTTGACTTTTGTCTAATCATCAAAAAGATGTTCTGACATGCACACTTTTTCTGAGCCGCTGCTTTGTATCCCCAAATTTATGCACTCTTCTTTCATTTTTTTTAATTATATGCAAAGGTATCAAGGGTGTAAAGTAGAAAGCTATTCTGACTCATTCTACTTTTGGGGTCTTGCAACAATGTCTATCAATGCCTTGATTCTGCTGGATAGTCTGTCAATACCCAATTTCTACTACACCACTTTTTCTTGACTGACAGTGCCCTTCATTGGTTTTCGTGCTTTTTAATTATGCTTTTGTTGCTGCGTCAGAGCCTCGTTTCTGCTACACCAACTTTCTGCTTTGTACTTTTTGTTTTCTTTCCTTTCTTTCTTTTACTAACTTGCTTTTTGGGCCATGGCAAATGAAAACAAATGGGCTTATGATATTTGGGCTTTTACATCATGTTTTCTATACATCCACTTTCAGTCTTAGGCTGTTATTTTAACCTTATTGGGCTAACGCTTTTTGTGTTTTGTTTTTTTTTCTTTCCATTTGGCGAAAACTAATTCATTAATCATAAACCGCATGGTCCTAATACCTGAATTAGCAGGGTCCTAATTCTCGTACTAACAATAACCATAATATGATTATAACTAAACATATACAAATAAGATTGGAAATTTTCAATTATTGAGTTTGACTGAGAGTTTTGATAGCTATCAGTTAAACCATGACTAAGCAAGCAAAACTAGGTCCAATTTTGGACATAAAACTTGTACAAGGGATACACTAAAAAGTCTACCTATTCCTTATGAGACAAACTAGTTCTTCTTTTGAAGCTTTAAAATTACTTGGTTGCTTGATATATTCAAGTCAAGATCTTCTCTTGTTTGTAGATATCAATTGTCAGATCAAAATCTGCCAACTGCACAAATCAATGCTAGCTACACAATCCCGATTCAACGATTGAGATCCGTACAAAAGCCTCATTTGCACAAAAGAAGAAATTTGCGCACAAAATTAAAAAAGACATTATTTACATCAATTTAATGGATAGGTTTTCTTGTGAAGTATGCCATTTCAAACAAGACAGATGTTCAACACTGTTCACCCTATTCCTACACTGTTCACCCTAATCAAACTAAAAAAATTTATTTTGGTACTTGCAATTCATACATGACTTTGAATTGAAGAAAGACATCAAGAACCTATACTTATTTTTGATAAGGTATATCTATACCTTGAAGCATTTGTGAATAGGACAAAATAGCCAAAACCATTTTCAGATTTTGTAGGTGAAGGCCCCAAATATGATTGTGTATAAGTTCTAAAGGATTATTATGTACAGTACTAAATTTGTCAAGATGCTTAATAGAAAAGTTTTATGTGGTTTATTGTTTAACTTTGATAATCTCCTAAAATTTTAAAAAAAAAAATTTTGGTGGTGTTGAAGGTTAAAAAAATATATTTGATTGATTTTTGTAAATTATAAAATCAAATTAAAACAAAATAAAATGAAGAGTTAGAGGAATATTTAACGTAAACTTATGGGACTACCATGGAATAGAATAAAATTAAAGGACTAAATTGAAACTTAAGGTAAAGTTAATGAACTAAAGTGAAATTTAAGATAAAGTTACAGGTTCAAATCAGAACAAAGTAAAATTAAGGAACTAAAGTGAAACTTAGAAAAAAAAATTAAATGATCAAATTGAGAGAAAAATAAATTAAGAGATGAAAATTAAACCTAAGAATTAAGGAACTAAAGTGAAACTTAGAAAAAAATTAAATGATCAAATTGAGAGAAAAATAAATTAAGAGATGAAAATTAAACCTAAGATAAAGTTAAGGCACTAAAGTAATAGGTAAAAGTACTTTTTTCACTTCTAACATTTATCTCAAGTTTTAATTTTGTTTATAAGGTTTGATTTTTGTATCAATTTTGTCTTATATATTTCTTTTTTACTTTGATTTTGTCCTTAAGAATAACACCGTTAACATAATTGACCAAAAAAATGCTAACGTAGACTTATTCATGTGACACGTCCATTACAAATGTGTCATACTAATTGATTTTAATTTTAATTTTGTCTCAAACATTTGATTAAGTTTCAATTTTGTCCCAACTGATATTTTTTCATTTTTCTCTTTTACTCTAAATTAACGTTTAAATTTTAATGTATAATATAAAAGAGTTCACATATCATTTGAAAAAAAACCTTATGTCAATTGGAGGAGTTCACGTTAACATTTTTTTGTCAATTTTTTTAACAGCATTAACCCTATGAACTAATTAAAACAAAAAAGAAATATGTGTGATAAAATTGACACAAAAAAACATTAGAAACGAAATTGAAACTTAGTATAAATATTATAAACACAAAAAATATTTTTGCCAAAATATTATTCTAACCCATCCTTCAATCCTCCACTTTCTCCTTCCTTTTTAATCTAATGTCTCATCCTATTCTCCTCCACCATAACCACCATAATTATAACCACACCTCTGCTTCATGGATGAAAGCAATAAGATGATACTAAAACCTCATCACTCTTAGATATTAAAACCCCAATAATCACAACACGAGATAGAAACCAATTTATTTGAGTAGTGAATTTCACTTTAATGGTGAACTCCACAAAATATATGAATCTTACGCACTTATTATTTATTTCTCGTGTCACAAGATATTATCATATTAACTTCTCATAGAAAAGAAGTAATGAGTTATGTCAAGCTTGGTATAAGGCTAAAGTGACGCTCTTAGCCAAAATAAGCTTAAAGTGGATATTATCATACTTGAAATTAACATATGGACTTAGTTTAAAATTGTCATAACGGTACACCGACCTACTTAATAAAAAATAAAATTCTGTGGGTTAATTAAAAATTCAAAAGAAAACAATTTTCGTGTCCTTCTGCGCTAATACGAAGCAAGGGTGATCTTGTCAATTGACATGTAACGGAAGAAGGGACCACCAATTCTCAAACTAACATTTGGAAAGTTTCGTGCGAGTGATCGCCTTGCTTTTCCTCTTCTTCTTCTTCTTCTTCAATCACCTATTCTCTTCTCTATCGCTCAACAATGGAGAATTTGATAGAGCTGGTGAACAACATACAGAGGGCGTGTACCGCCCTAGGCGATCACGGCGAAGAGAGCGCGATGCCCACGCTCTGGGACGCGCTGCCGTCAATCGCCGTCGTCGGAGGACAGGTTTGATTTCCATTCTTTTTTTTTTTTCATCGTTCTTTCTTATTTTTATGTTTTTAATGAAATTTTAATCCATTGATAAAGTATATTAGGATCTAGCTTAATGTCAATAACGCTGTGTATCTAATCTATAAGTTTCTTTCCTTTCTTTTTTGTTTTTTTGGTTTTTTTTTTTAATTTACGTTTTGTTCTGCTAAATTATATTACAATGATAATAATCGTTTTATTTTACCGTGAAATAAAAATTGAAAATCTCTTCTGTTTTGTTTAACTCTGCATGTTTCCCAATAATCACGTGTTTCTTGTCTTCTGAATATGTGTCTGGGTAGTGTTGTTGCCACCCACCTTCACCAATAGTCATTTTGCAATTTCAAATAAAAGGATGATATGTGAAAAGTTTTTATACTTGTAGTAATTTCTTGAGTTATATTTAGCTTTCTCTGGTGGTTTAGTTTATGTGTTAGTGAATTATAGTGCAAGTAAAGGCTTAAACAGCGATGCTTCTCTTCTAGTCAAGGCTCGACATGCCTGTATTTGACCAGTGACTGGTTTCCTCTATATTTGATCTTGAGGAATAACAGAATGGTTAGGCAGTGGCTTGAATGGTTTTCTTTGATGTTGTCACTGGAGGACTCAAAAAGCATATTTTGCTCTGACTTCCTTTTTCTGGTGAAGCAAATATGTTGGAAAAACATCTCACATCGATGTACTTCCTTTGATTAAATAGTCGTAAATAAATGCTTCAATTATTAATTCTTTGCTCAAGCTGTTATGTCTCTTGCTAATGTTTAATTCAATCATTGCTGAAGAATGTCCTTAGCCAGGGATTTTTTAGAACAACCACTTGATTAACATATGAGAATTTGATAGATTTATTTGAAGACAATGGCACATAATTAATTCTATATATGTTCTATGTTTCCGTATAGTCACTCTTGTCCTCATATGTATGTAATTGTTCATTATTTTGTAGAGCTCTGGAAAGTCTTCAGTGTTGGAGAGTATTGTGGGAAAAGACTTTTTACCACGTGGATCTGGTAATTCAGGCTATCAATAGCATATGTTTTCAGTCATGTGCTTCTTCATGGTTACTTTTCTTCTTCTTCTTCTCTTCTTTCTCTTCTTGACATGACTTTCTGGATAACTGAACCAATTCTTATATGCAGGGATTGTTACTCGGCGTCCTCTTGTTTTGCAACTTCATAAGATCAATGAAGGGAGAGAATATGCTGAATTTATGCACCTTCCAAGGAAAAGATTCACTGATTTTGGTATTCTTCTACAGAAAGATTATTCTTTTTTGCACATCTCTTGTGTATCCCTTATATCATAATTAAGACCAGTCTAGTAACAAGCAAATTTCATTTAGTTTCTTTCTTATTTTTTCTGTGCATCAACTGTTGGTCTGTTACTTATTGTGTTTTTTAGAATTGTGGGTTAATTAGTCTTCAGTTATGATCTTTTTATTTTATTTATTTTTTGTTGAAAGTTAATTATGCTTCTTCATGGATACTAAGTTTGCCTGTTCTGCAGCTGCTATTAGACAGGAGATCTCAGATGAGACTGATCGAGAGACGGGTCGGTCCAAGTCTATCTCTTCTGTTCCAATCCATCTAAGTATCTACTCCCCTCATGGTAAGATAGAAAGATGGTGACTAGTATTTCTTATAATCAAACTTGTATATAGAGGATCATATATAATTAAAAAGAGGAACTATTCTCTTTTGATATGTCATTCTCTCCTAGGGTAAATCATTCTTCCTATACTTATTTTGTGTTGAAAAGATATACAGACTCCCCTGTAACTATTTTTTTTTAATTTGTATTCCAATATTATTTATTTTGTGTTGAAAACCATAAATTTAATGTATTCTAGACCTTTCTTTTTTAAATTTATGGCAATGCTTATGTTTATTAATATAATTTAATACAATTTTATTGTTGAAATTAATTATTATTTTTAAATTGGTTAATTTTAAATTATGGGAAAGAGTGATTGAACGTAGGTTAAGAATGTAAACGAGTATTTCTGAAAATCAATTTGGATTCATGCCAGAACGGTCTACTATGGAAGCTATTTATCTTCTAAGGGGGTTGATGGAAAGGTATCGGAGTAAACAAAAAGACCTGCATATAGCATTTATTGACTTGGAAAAAGCCTATGATCGAGTACTAAGAGAGGTGCTGTGGAAAGCCTTAGAACAGAAAGGTGTACGGGTTGCGTATATTAGAGCTATAAAAGATATGTACGAGGGGGGTACGACTAGTGTGAGAACGTCTGGAGGGGAGACTAGAGACTTTCCTATTAAGATTGGCCTACATCAGGGATCATCCTTAAGCCCTTATTTGTTTGACCTGGTTTTAGATGTTCTGACGAAACACATCCAAGAAGAAATCCCTAAGTGCATGCTTTTTGCAGATGACGTTGTTCTCATAGCAGAGACAAGGGAAGAAATTAATTTTAAACTTGAATTATGGAGAGCTACTTTGGAATCGGAGGGTTTTCGTCTGAGCAGGAGTAAGACCGAATATATGTATTATAAGTTTAACAAGCGACAAGCTAGGAACGAGATGGAGGTTAAACTTGGTGATCAGGTCGTATCACAAGTGTCAAAGTTTAGGTATCTGGGATCAGTTATACAAGATGACTGCGAAATTATTAGAGATGTGGAACATAGGATACAAGATGGGTGGTTGAAGTGGAGAATAGCATCAGGGGTTATTTGTGATCGGAAAGTACCTGATAAGCTCAAAGGAAAGTTTTATCGTACTGTTATAAGACCAGCAATTTTATATGGGAGTGAATGTTGGGCAATGAAAGGACAACAAGAACATAAAATTGGAGTGGCGGAAATGAGGATGTTACGTTGGATGTGTGGTCATACAAGAAGAGATAGGATCCGTAATGATCATATACGAGGTAGAGTTAGAGTGGCACCTATTGAGGAAAAAATGGTTGAAAACCGTTTAAGGTGGTTTGGGCTTGTGCAAAGAAGACCGTTGGAAGCGCCAGTTATGAGAGTTGAGCAGATGGTTTGGAGCCATGTGAAAAAAGGTCGAGTAAGACCAAAAAGGACACTTAGAGAAATTATTGAACGAGACCTTCTAGTAAATGAGATATCTAAAGAGTTAGTCATTGATAGAGCTCAATGGCGTCGTGCGATCCATGTAGCCGACCCCACTTAGTGGGATAAGGCTATGTTGTTGTTATAATCTTAAAAAAAAATTCTATGAATATGTTCTTTATTTTTTAATAAATATTTTTTTATTCAATGATTTTACAATTTGCTGAATTTAGAAAATGAATATTTTATATTGGTCAAATATATACCTAATACTTGTTATACTATATTATATTATGTATAAGAGTATTTTGTTCAAAACAAGTTTACTTGTAACTTACCTTTTGTTAAGGAAGTGTAGCATATCTTTTTGCTTTGGGAGAAGAGAGTGTAATTTTTCAAATTAAAGGGAAGGGCCGAATAATTTGGACAAATCTCGTTGAAGAGTAGTGTAATTTACCCTTCCTATTATGATTTCATTAACCAGTGATCCCTGTTATTCTTATTAATCATCATTACCTAATGAATAAAAGATAAGTTGACAATCTTTTAGCTCTCTAAGCATCCATAGTGCATAAGTTTAATCTTTGAGCTGTTGATTCCAAAATGTTGAACAATTAATAATATAAATATTAATGAGTACATTCTTTAAATATACAGTTGAATAGAAAGTCACTTTTTTCTTCTTTCATTGTCTCATATTGTTATGTTCCTATCTCAGTTATATTGCATGTGTGTGTGTTAGTTCTTTTATTTTATTATCAAAAAAAAATCAATTTATTTATTTACGCATCCATTTCATCTATTGAACTAGTTGACATTTGCAGTTGTCAATTTAACACTAGTTGACCTTCCAGGACTTACCAAAGTTGCTGTTGGTGAGTTTCTAAGATTGACTACTTGCATACCAGTTAAAGATGATTTGAATTTCTGAAATTTTAGATACACAAAGTAATGGCAATTTGTTACCTGGGTATTGCAGAGGGTCAGCCAGAATCCACTGTGCAGGACATTGAAAACATGGTTCACTCTTTTGTTGAGAAGGTAGCTATTCTTATACTTTTGAAGCTCATACATACATTAAAATGATTTCGATACATATGAAAACATTAATATCTTATGAGGCAAAATATTTTGATACAATGCAACCACTTTATCAAGATAAATAGTTTGGATAAAAGCCTCAACTGGAAACTCATGAAACCCTCCGTTTTAATATAAGCTGTTCATCTGTAGTGGCTGTAGTGAACTCTTCACACTTCAAAGAGATAAATAATCTCACAGTTGATGGTCCCCATACATATAGATGTATGTGAAAGGTGGGTCCCTCCATAAGTGGGACCCTAGGGGCCAAATTACAATTTAACTAAAGTTGCAACCAAATTTTGTAATTTACTCCAAAGTCAATTTTTTATCAAAAGTTAGGCACCTCCTTTGAAATTGAAGGGGCTGCGCAGAAGAAAACTTGGAAGGAAGTTAGGTGCAGGCAACGTGCAGGCAAATTTAGAGAGGGTTGGTGGGAAATGACTCTATAAATAGAGTCATTCACCTCATTCAAAAACCATCCTCAAAATCATCCTTCATCAACCCAAAGAGAAGCCTCACCTTTGAGAGAAAAGAGTGAGAAGAAAAATAGAGAGAGTGCCTCAGAAAGTTTCTGAGAGAAAAAATAGTGAGTCCAATTTGTGAGGGTTATTGTCCACAAATTGAAGAAATATTGTTGTAGTATTTTTTGTGAGTAAGAGGTCCACCTAAGGGTGAAGATTGTATTCCCATTATTACTATAGTGGAAGATTTAAGCAGCCTACGGGTCCCGTGGTTTTTACCTAATTTGGGTTTTCCACGCTAAAATTTTTGGTGCTATTTTTGTCTATTGTATTTTAGGAATTATCCTGGGTCTGTGAAATTATTTTGATTCTGCGCACACCGTCGTTTTTCCCAACAAGTGGTATCAGAGCTTCTTGTTGGAGTACTATTAAAGATTACCGTACGAGTATTATTCACAAATACTGTACGAAGACGTACGAGTACTATTCACGTATACAGATACTGTTCATACATACTAGTATTTTTATACGTATTAGTACTATTCATATATATTGATACTGTTCATATGTACGAAATACTATTCATATATATGGAAGTACTGTTCATATGTACGAGATACTGTTCATACGTACGTAGGTACTGTTCATACATACGGAAGTACTGTTTATACATACGGAAGTACTATTCATTACCAGAAAAGTTTTGGGATCAGTTAAAACTTTGACTACTGATCTCAATGGAGACAACAAACATCAAAATGATCAGCCTAAATGGCACAAATTATCACATGTGGAGAAGCAAGATGAAGGATCTCCTATTTGTGATGAAAATGCATCTACCAGTGTTTACATCAGATAAACCTGAAGGCAAGACGGATGAGGAATGGGGGTTTGAGCATGAGCAGGTGTGCGGTTTCATCCGACAATATGTCGAAGACAACGTATACAACCACATCTGCAATGAGACTCATGCCCGAACGCTATGGAATAAGCTTGAACAGCTTTATGCGTCAAAAACTGGTAACAATAAATTATTTTATTTGACCAAATTGACGCAGTTGAAATACAGGGAAGGGACTTCTGTAGCAGATCATCTAAATGAGATGCAAGGGGTCGTAGATCAACTATCCAGAATGGGCATAAATCTGGACGATGAAATATTTGCTCTGCTGGTATTGGGCTCTCTACCAGAGTCGTGGGAGACTCTGAAGATCTCCATCACCAACACTGCACCTGATGGTGTAGTTAATATGGAGTCTGTTAAAAGCAGTATCTTAAATGAAGAAATGAGAAGAAGATCTCAAAACTCATCTTCTTCATCACAACCAGATGTTCTGGTTTCAGAATTCAGGGGGAGGAACCAGTCTAGGGATCAAAAACCTAGAGGAAGAAGCAGAGGCAAATCCAACAGATATGCCAATGTTGAATGCCATTACTGTAAAAAGAAAGGTCACATCAAAATACACTGCCGCAAGTTCAAAAAGGATCAAGAAAAGAACAAAGGCAGAGGACAGAAGAAAAACAACAGTAGTGATGATGAGCAAGCAGATGTTGCTGAGGAGTTCAACATTGTCTATGATGATGATGTAGTCAATCTTACAACCCATGAGACAAGCTGGGTGATTGACAATGGCGCCACCATTCATGCTACATCTCGGAAGGAATTTTTCTCATCTTACACACCAGGCAATTTTGGTGCTGTAAGAATGGGAAATAATAATCTTTCAATAATTGCAGGTAAGGGAGATGTTTGTTTAAAGACGAAGAATGGTACGCGATTAGTCCTGAAGGATGTGAGGCATATTCCAGATATGCGCCTGAATCTGATTTCAACAAGCAAGCTAGATGATGAAGGTTTCTGCAATACCTTCTTTAATGGCCAATGGAAGCTCACCAAAGGATCGTTGGTGGTGGCCAGAGGGAACAAAGACTCCAAACTGTACATTATGCAAGCAAAGCTCTCCAAGGATGTTGTGAATACAACGGAGAATGATAGTACAGTTGAGCTATGGCACAAACGTCTCGGTCATATGAGCGAGAAGAGCATGATCCATTTAACTAGGAAGAATGCTCTACCTGATTTGGATCAAGTTCACTTGAAGAAATGTGATGATTGTCTAGCAGGAAAGCAAAATAGAGCTACGTTTAAAAGCCACCCTCCTTCTAGAATGGCAAATGTATTGGATTTGGTACACTCAAATTTATGTGGACCAATGTTAAAGTCACTTGGTGGTGCTCAGTACTTTGTGACTTTCATTGATGACCATTCAAGGAATATATGGGCATACACTTTAAAGACAAAGGATCAAGTGCTGAGTGTCTTTAAAGAGTTTCATGCCTCAGTTGAAAGAGAAACTGGGAAGAAGCTAAAATGCATCCGGACAGACAACGGTGGAGAATACATTGGGCCTTTTGATGCCTACTGTAAAGAGCATGGTATTCGGCATCAGACAACGCCTCCAAAAACACCGCAGCTAAATGGCCTGACTGAGAGGATGAACAGAACTTTGATGGAGAGAGTCAGATGTTTACTCTCTCATGCAAAGTTACCAAAGAAATTTTGGGGTGAGGCTTTACTAGCAGCAGTACATGTGCTGAATCGCTCACCTTGTGTCCCTTTAAAGCTAGATGTTTCAGAAAAAGTATGGTCAGGAAAAGATGTTTCCTACAACCATCTGCGAGTGTTTGGATGCAAAGCCTTTGTACATATTCCAAAGGATGAAAGGTCCAAACTTGAAAGTAAGACACGACAATGCGTGTTCATTGGATATGGTCAAGATAAGCTTGGCTACAGATTTTATGATCCAGTAGAGAAGAAACCAGTCAGGAGTCGTGATGCTGTGTTCATTGAAGATCAGACCATTGAAGACATTTCTAAAGCCAACGGTGATTCAACTGGTTCAGAAGTTATTCCTCCAACACTGGTGCCAAGACAAGTTGGAGATGAAATACAGAATGATCAGCCTGAAAAAGGTGATCCAGATGCTCCCGTCGAGATTCCATCAGAAGATTCCGATGATGATGATGGTGTTCATGATCAACCACCAGTTCCAATGGGTTCTCCAGAATTGAGAAGATCTACTAGAGTTCAACAACCCTCTACTAGATACCCTGCAAATCAGTATGTGTTATTAACTGACGGGGGAGAACCAGAAAGCTTCGAAGAAGTAATAGATGATGAACACAAGAAGAAGTGGATTGAGGCCATGCAAGATGAGATGAAATCATTGCATGAGAATAAAACTTTTGAACTGGTGAAGCTGCCAAAAGGCAAGAAGGCTTTGAAGAACAAATGGGTGTTCAAAATTAAGCATGA
This sequence comes from Biancaea sappan, assembly GCA_037074585.1. Lineage (NCBI taxonomy): Eukaryota > Viridiplantae > Streptophyta > Magnoliopsida > Fabales > Fabaceae > Biancaea > Biancaea sappan. The sequence goes on from CM073499.1 coordinate 33,701,676, forward strand.
AGAGAACAGCTCCCATCCAAGATTCAAAGCCAGATTGGTCGTCAAGGAATTCAGCCAAAACTTTGATGAGATATTTTCACCAGTAGTGAAAATGACATCCATTGGAACAGTGCTAGGGTTAGCAGCAAGTCTTGACCTTGAGGTTGAGCAAATGGATGTTAAAACTGCATTCCTTCATGGTGATTTAGAGGAAGAAATATACATGGAGCAACCAGAGGGTTTCAAGAAAAACGAAAAAGAAGACTATGTTTGCAAGCTGAAGAAAAGCTTGTATGGCTTGAAGCAAGCACCAAGACAGTGGTATAAGAAGTTTGAGTCTGTTATGGGGGAGCATGGTTACAAGAAGACTACTTCAGATCACTGTGTGTTCGTGCAGAAATTCTTTGATGATGATTTCATTATTTTATTGCTCTATGTGGATGACATGTTGATTGTTGGCCAAAATATTTCTAGAATTGATGACTTGAAGAAGCAGTTGAGCAAGTCTTTTGCTATGAAAGACTTAGGGCCAGCAAAACACATTCTTGGCATGAAGATAACTAGAGACAGAAGCACCAAGAAATTATGGTTGTCACAAGTGAAATATATTGAGAAAGTACTTCAAAGGTTCAACATGGACAAAGCTAAAGCGGTTAGTTGTCCTCTTGCTAATCACTTTAAGCTAAGTTCTAAGCAGTGCCCTTCCACAGATGAAGAAAAGGAAGAGATGGACAAGGTTCCATATGCTTCAGCAGTTGGAAGTTTAATGTATGCCATGGTGTGCACACGGCCGGATATTGCTCATGCAGTTGGAGTAGTGAGTAGATTCCTTTCAAAACCTGGAAAGGAACATTGGGCTGCAGTAAAGTGGATATTCAGGTATCTTCGGGGTACTTCCAAAATATGTTTATGTTTTGGAGATACCAAACCTGTGTTAGTTGGATACACAGATGCAGATATGGCCGGCGACATAGATTCGAGAAAATCTACTTCGGGCTACCTGATCACTTTTGCAGGGGGAGCTGTGGCATGGCAGTCAAAATTACAGAAGTGTGTTGCACTGTCCACCACTGAAGCAGAGTTCATCGCAGCAACTGAAGCCAGTAAGGAGTTGCTATGGATGAAAAGGTTCTTAAATGAACTTACTTTCCACCAAGAAAAAGGTTCTTAAATGAACTTACTTTCCACCAAGAAAAGTATGAGCTATTTTGTGACAATCAAAGTGCAATTTACCTTGGAAAGAATGCCTCCTTTCACTCAAGATCGAAGCACATTGATATGAGATATCACTGGATAAGAGGTGCATTGGAGAAGAAGCTACTACAGCTTGAAAAGATCCATACATATGAAAATGGATCTGATATGTTAACTAAGACTCTTCCAAGAAGCAAGTTTGAATATTGTCGATCAGCTGCAGGATTGGTGGAACCTCCCACTTAGGTCGGGAGGGGGAGAATTGAAAGGTGGGTCCCTTCATAAGTGGGACCCTAGGGGCCAAATTACAATTTAACTAAAGTTGCAACCAAATTTTGTAATTTACTCCAAAGTCAATTTTTTATCAAAAGTTAGGCACCTCCTTTGAAATTGAAGGGGCTGCGCAGAAGAAAACTTGGAAGGAAGTTAGGTGCAGGCAACGTGCAGGCAAATTTAGAGAGGGTTGGTGGGGAATGACTCTATAAATAGAGTCATTCACCTCATTCAAAAACCATCCTCAAAATCATCCTTCATCAACCCAAAGAGAAGCCTCACCTTTGAGAGAAAAGAGTGAGAAGAAAAATAGAGAGTGTGCCTCAGAAAGTTTCTGAGAGAAAAAATAGTGAGTCCAATTTGTGAGGGTTATTGTCCACAAATTGAAAAAATACTGTTGTAGTATTTTTTGTGAGTAAGAGGTCCACCTAAGGGTGAAGATTGTATTCCCATTATTACTATAGTGGAAGATTTAAGCAGCATACGGGTCCCGTGGTTTTTAACTAATTTGGGTTTTCCACGCTAAAATTTTTTGTGCTATTTTTGTCTATTGTATTTTGGAAATTATCCTGGGTCTGTGGAATTATTTTGATTCTGCGCACACCGCCGTTTTTCCCAACAGTATGTACATCTGTGATGCAAGCCAAATATCCTGAGCATGTCATTTTAAGAATGCTGAATTCTCTCTTCTGTCAATTGTTATGATAGCCTGAAATAACTGGCAGTAGGTGGAATTATATGACATAATTTAAAGAAACAATGCATTCTGTCTGTTGTTGCAGCCCAACTGTATCATTTTAGCAATATCTCCTGCCAATCAAGATCTTGCTACCTCAGATGCAATTAAGATTTCTCGTGAAGTAGATCCCAAAGGTAAGATGCTGAATATTTTTTTTATATTGCCCTGGTACAGGGGGAAAGTGTAACATGAAGTTAGCTGATAATATTGTATTATTAGAGTTAGCAGTGTTAATGATTTTAAAAACAATCTGACTCTGAAATTTTAGAAAATGTGGAAAGTGGAGGAAAAAAAAAAAAAAAGGGCTTAGTTTGTCTGACTGCTTCAAGGCAGGGTCTGATTTTATGTGACTAGGGTTGTACGCAATTACCGTTCAGATATTTGTCAAGTTGAAAAGTAACGCTTGCAAGTTAAATGGCTATGGATTTAAGTGATAACTCAAACAAAGAGGTTTACACAGGTTGATGATATTTTAAGAGATGCAGTTTTTAATTTCTTCAAGTTTTTTTTCTTGTTAAGTACTGCATATCAGTATCTGAGTTTTATTTTCTGACTTTTGTGCTTCTTTATTTGTCAATGCTATGTCACTTGTCTTTAGCCTTCATATGAGCAGATGACTCAAAATAATTTATATGAGCAGTTGACCAGATAATTGGGCCACTTAATGTAGCTGAAAATCCCTTGTTTCTGGATGGCCTTCTTCCTGTTAAGTCTTTATAGCTTTATTTCAGGGGAAAGGACATTTGGAGTTTTGACGAAGATTGATCTTATGGACAAAGGTACTGATGCAGTTGATGTAAGTTTTCAGTGCCCCCTTTCATTGCAGTTGATGTTAAATTGTTTGACAAATTTTGTTAGCATGGAACAATTTAATTTGTAATTAAAGCCTGACGAGTATACTTCAAGTAAGGGTAATTGAGTGTGTTTACCGTTATATGATAGTTAAGAGTCAAATGTTTAATCATCATTTGTTGATTTGAAAAGCCTTTTTCTTTCTTTACATTGGATATCTACTCATAGAGGATTGGAGGTTGGATAGAATAATATCTGACAACCATTAAGTAACATATGTTTTGGATTATATGTATCAACATTAACTATACAAAGCTTAGGGTCACATAATTAACCATTTCCTATCAATTAAGTTGTCTTTTGATTCCTTTCTAAATGGCATAAAGATTTCCTTTGTCTTTATTTTTTTTATAGTATAATCATTTCTTAAAAAGTTGGTGGTCAAGTTCTTGAAGTGTCCCTCTTTCGGTTTCTTTTCCCGTCCTCTTTCTTAGATCCTTGAAGGAAGAGCATATAAGCTAAACTTCCCTTGGATCGGTGTTGTTAATCGTTCCCAAGCTGATATCAACAAAAATGTCGATATGATAGCTGCACGGCGTAAAGAGAATGAGTATTTTGCTAGCACTCCAGAATATAGACATCTTGCTAGCAGAATGGGTTCTGTGCATCTAGGAAAGGTGCTATCTAAGGTATCCTGAATAAATATTCTATTTTTTATTTTGCACATAATAATGCATTTATAATCTATTTTGGAGGCATAAGTTTTTCTTTCTTTTTTTCCCCATAATTTCTGAGTTATGTCACAATCAAATTTTCAGCATTTGGAAACTGTCATCAAGTCTCGAATCCCAGGCCTTCAGTCTCTCATTAGCAAAACTATTAGTGATCTAGAATCAGAATTGAGCCGTCTTGGGAAGCCTGTGGCCACTGATACTGGAGTAAGCCACATCTCCCCCCCCCCCCCCCAGGGCGGGGGTTCTCCCATTGTGATTATTTTAATTAGATACTTTGTTAGGAAGATAGTTGATATAAGCCTCTGGCTTCCTTTGGTTATTTATTTTCTCTTCTATGCACGTTTAAGAATTGCATGAAGAATATTACTTTCTTTCTCCTTTTGCAGGGAAAGTTGTACATGGCAATGGAAATCTGTCGAACTTTTGATCAGATATATAAAGATCATCTTGATGGCGTGTATGTTCTTTTGCACTATAATAAATTAATATATAATTCTCTGTCTCAGATTGATTCAACCTGATCTTGGATCTAATGATTCAATGTCTATAGGCGGCCTGGTGGTGAGAAAATTTACCAAGTATTTGAAACTCAGTTTCCGGCAGCAATGAAAAGGCTGCAATTTGACAAACATCTTTCAATGGAAAATGTGAGAAAGCTAATAACTGAAGCAGATGGATATCAACCTCATCTCATTGCTCCTGAACAAGGATATCGCCGTCTTATTGAATCTTGCATAGTAACAATTCGTGGTCCTGCTGAAGCAGCTGTTGAAGCGGTAGATATCTGCAAATTCTTTCCTTTAACTTCCCTCTAACAAACAACCCCATGATGTTTTCAATTTTCGCAGCTAATCTGATCAAAAGTTTTAACATATAGAAGATAGCCCTTTCATCCAAAATACCACAAATTAATGAAACTTAAAAATGCAATATCCCTAGAGAAACTTCACTTGGGAGCATACTTGGCCAATTAAATTTCACCAAACCCCCAACTTTGTCAATTCTCTTGCCTTACTTCCTTTACTTCTTAGTGATGGAAAGGTTTCCGTATTTTGAAAGTTTAAGCTGTTAATTGTGAAAATTGAAACTAAATGGGGTTCTTTGTCAAAAATTCAATATTGAAGGGAGTTTTTTCATACCTTTTACGTTTTTTACATGCATAACTGAATTAAAATTAGCACTCTAGAAATACTAAGGATTAAGAGAAATTTGCATTTCTTTTCCTGGAAAAAGTGACATGGCTCTAAACTTTATATGGTTTCCTATCTGAATGACTATATAATATATATATATATATATATATATATATATATATAAATGATCTAGGCATAGAGAGTCATTTTTTCAAGATTTCAATAGGTTTAACCACATTTAATTCGCTACTACTTGTCTTACTTGGAATAGTATGGCATATGCTGTCCAGGGAATGAGGACGGATTAATCTTTCTTCTTTCTTACACATCCAATTCATCTCGTATGTTGTCGGGGTTTGTATTTATCATGCAAAACATTTGCCTCTGTAGCTGCCATTTCTTCCTTCCTTATTATTACATGTTTTCTTTTCCTTTGTTATAAGATATTCACTTGATGCCTTTTATGATATTTCAGGTTCATGGAATTCTGAAGGATCTGATTCAAAAGTCTATCAGTGAGACAACGGCAAGTAGCAAGCTACATAGTTCTCGACATCTTGAGCTTTCAGACGATTTAGTAAATTAGCATGGTGTCAAAACAAATTGTCCCGATTAACACCAAGTCGTATCCAAATAAAAGTCAACTAGCATAATTCTACTTTCTTCTTTTGAAATAATGCTTTGTTAGAATAGTGAGTTTGTAATGGTCAGCTTAGAATAAGTGTGTTGATCACTAGTGCACTGCACTCGTACTATTTGTACTTTAACATAATTTATAATTGAAAGTAGACACATTTTTTCCTGGCTAAAAAAGGCAGTAATCCCATTTAGAGTACTATTTTTCTACAGTTGTAAAATCTTATTCTTAACAGATGAATTTTCTATTAATTGCAGGAATTAAAACAATATCCCAGCTTGAGAGTAGAACTCGGAAGTGCAGCTGTTGAATCATTGGAGAGGATGAGAGAAGAAAGTAGGAAAGCCACTCTGCTGTTGGTTGACATGGAGTGTGGCTACTTGACTGTTGACTTTTTTCGCAAACTTCCCCAGGATGCTGAGAAGGGTGGAAATCCAACTCTTTCACTATTTGACAGATATAATGATGCTTATCTTCGTCGAATTGGTAAGTTACTGGAATTTAACTAACACAATGCTTATATTTTTGTTATAAGGTTCTCCACTAAAAATAAAACATATATTAAAAGAATATTGAAAGACCAATAATGTAATGCTAAGTTGTAAAAAATATACAATTATCTTTAAAAATCATACACTTGATGTGTTCTGATTGAAAAAATCATATACTTGTCACATTCTCATTAGAGAACTTAGTAGTAAAAAATATAAAGAATTGCACTTAAGTTTTTCCCTTTACTTTATCTTTTGTTGTCAAATTAGGCAGAGATTTTCTTTGCCAGAGTTTTCCTTACTAAGATTCCTTGAACTTCAGCTACCACTGTCTTGTCCTATGTAAACATGGTATGCGCGACCCTCAGGAACTCCATTCCCAAGTCTGTAGTTTACTGCCAAGTGCGTGAGGCTAAGCGCAGCTTACTGGACCATTTCTTTACAGAGTTGGGGAAGAAAGAGGTGAGCTCTCTATTTTGTTGAAGAATGCAAATAAGATGGGAAATAAGTTCAAGTTTTGCTTGCATGTTCTAATTGTAAAAACCATAGATGTGGAATAACTAAAGTCAGATTAATGAATAGCCTAGATTAATATGAATGTCAAATTAGTTGTCGCATTGGTTTAGCCAATATAGGAACGTGTGAATATCTTATTTGGGATCGATTGGTTAACATAAAAGCAGGTCCATACTCTCATATTGTATGCAAGGAAACGAGTAAAAGCTTTAAATTATTTATTTTTAGTCCCTAAAAGATGACAATTTTTCAATTTGGTCCTTAAAAAATTAAATGTCTCAATTTAATCTCAAAAAGATTGCATTTGTCTCCATTTAGTCTTTTTTTTTGGCTAAATCACAAAATTTACTATTGTTAAATTTTAAAATTTCCATTAATAAAGGTCAATTCAATAATAAGAGGAATCAAATTGAAACAAGCACATTTTTTTTAAAAACTAAATTGAAACTCTTATAATAATGAAATTGAGATAAATGCCTTCTGGGGACCAAATCAATAGTTTACTCACAAACTCTATTATTCAAACGTGTATTTTTCCATCACAGATCCTATCTGTGATTCCAAGTATTTATAATTGTTATTTCCTTCACTAGTTACTTAATGCTTTTGCAGGGCAAACAACTAGGCAAATTGCTGGACGAGGATCCAGCAGTTATGCAGCGTCGAACCTCCCTTGCAAAGAGGCTAGAGCTTTACAGAAGTGCTCAATTAGAAATTGAAACAGTTGCATGGGCTAAATAGAAAAAGAACAGTGCTAGTTCTCCTCAGAGTTAGACTATGGCCTTTTTCGCCGGATTTTTTTTCTTTTTCAAATTCATTCATTAAGCGACCTAGGAAAAGTATTGTTTTTGCTATGGGTTAGTGAATCTTTTTCGGGTTTTGTTCTCAGGGTAGGCTCTTGTGGTTATTATTCAGTTTTTACTAGTAGTTAATAATTTATTACATCATTTTTTTATGCTCATTTATTTTATATGGAGTAACGGATGATGATATACAGTGCATAGTTCATTTGAGTCATTGGATACATATAATAGTGGTAAATTTTACTTATTTTTTATTAAGGACTTGTTCGCATTATAGTTTTTCTTTCTCTAACTTCGATGTAATACACTCTCTTTTTTATGATCAAAAGAATAAATTATTGCTTTAGTCTCTAAAAAGTTTTAGTCCCCAAAAAATAACTTGTATCAATTTAGTCCTTAAAAGATTTATTTCAATCAATTTAGTCCCTTGATCCATATAGTCAACAGCCCACTAATAGTTTTGTTGAGATGGACTTTAACAGTGTAAAAGTGGCCATCAAAAATGACATGGCACACCACGTAGACTGCTAACATGGCGCATAATCAACCTTCCTTTATTCTTCTAAAAGGAATTGAGGGTATATTTGTCATTTTGCGGTACATATGATAAAAATTGAAAGATCAGAGGCATAATGGGCAAAAAAATCTCACGAGCATAAATGAAAATCGAGATAATCGTCAGAGGCATATAATATCATTTTACCTATTTTTAACAGTCACGTAAGTCGTTAAAGTCTACTGTAGCAAAACTATTTGTAGGCTTTTTTTTTGTGTAACATTAGTAGGCTGCTAACTACATAAATAGAGGAACCAAATTTTGGAGGTAAATTTTTCATAGATCAAATTTATACAAGTTATCTTTCAGGGATTAAATTGATAAAGAACTAATTTTTTAGGGATCAAAATAGTAATTAACTCTAAAAATTCATAATTACATTTATTTTGACCAAAATATTTTTATATCTACTATTTATATAACTAGTGTTGTGACCCTTGCGTTGCACGGTTAAATTATAACTTTAAAAATTTTTATAATTTATAAAAAAATAATAATTACAATTGATTTATATGAAACTTATGAGTTATGACATATACTTTTTAAACATAAATAACTAAATCTTTTTAATTGATTTATCCGTTCTATAATCAAATTTATTTTACCTATTCCAACTTTGATTGGAATTGATTTATTTATTTAATAGAATAAATTTAAATGAATAAAACAGGTAAATTAATTAATCTATTAATTTGTGGATTATTTGTTATTTGTTATAAATTATTTATTGCATAGAGTAATGATTGATTGAATATTGATTTCATCTTTACTTTTGAATGTATCTTTTTTTGTTTCAATCAGATCCATAGAAAAAAAAATTGAAAGTTGTTGCTGCATTTGTACTGGATCTCTAGGCTTCAGATTTCGTCTTTCAATAATTTGATTTTTATCTCTTTCTTCAATCAAGGAATAATAATTTAAAGATTCATATCTCAAACTTTGATTTCTATTAAATTAAGAACTATTTTGGAAAGAAATCAAAATAAAGTCAAATAAAATAAAATTTTTAATTCACATATCAATTCCATAATCAAATTTATTTTACCTACTAAAAAATCCTCTAAGACACTACAATTTTCAAATAATAAAAGTAATTTTTTTAATTTCAATTCAAATAATTTAAATAAATTCAAATCAAATAATTAATATTATGTGATGTCATTAATTTATCAAATTTATTAATTTACCTAATTTATTTATTTATTCAAATCAATTCAAATTAAATAAAATGACAACATTTACTAATTATTAATTTCACTTATTAATAATTATGATAATATATTCTAATAAAAATATATTCTGCTATTCACTTTAACAATAATCTACATAATATATTAAATATATTGGGATCCACATAATATATTCTAATAATAATATTATAATTTATAAATTTGTAAAACTTATGAGACTTATGAGTTATGAAATATATTTTTTATATGTAAATATTTAATATAAATTTTAATTATTTATAAAAATATAAATTATAAATTTTAATAAAAATTTATGATAATAAATGACCACATTATATTATGATGTAGAATAAGTCATCAAATGGAATAAAATAATAAAATGTATGTGTAATCAATAAAAAGTTTTTAATTTAAATTATTTTACAAAAAAATAATAATTAAATTAAAAATGTTCATATGGAATGTAAGATAATCAACTGTAAAGAAATTTTATACATATGATCAATAATTAATTCCAATATATCTTGATCCTCGTATATGTATATTTCAACAATTTATTATCTATATATTTCAATTCAAATTAATTCAAATCAAAAAATAGAGGTGATTGTTTTTTAATTTCAATTCAAATCAATTAAAATCAAATAATTCATTTAATGTGATGTTATTAATTATCTTACAATGGTCAAATAATAAAGGTAATTGTTTTTTAATTTCAATTCAAATCTTTTCAATCAATTCAAATCAAATAATTAATCTTCTGTGATATCATTAATTTACCAAATTTACCAAATTTATTAATTTACCTAATTTATTCATTCAAATCAATTCAAATCAAATAAAATAATGAAATTCACTAATTATTAATTTCACTAATTACACTAATTAATAATTATGATAATATATTCTGATAAAAATATATTTTTCTATTTACTTTAACAATAACTCACATAATATATTAAATACATTGGAATCTATATAATATATTCTGATAATAATATTATAATTTATAAATTTATGAAACTTATAAAACTTATGAAACTTATGAGTCATGACATATATTTTTTAAAACGTAAATATTCTAATATAAATTTTGATTATTTATACAAATAAAATTTAAGATAATAAACGGCCACGTTATATTATGAAGAAAGACCATACCTTTGACATGAGATGAATATTTTTTGCATACTATCCCAGCACTTTCTGAACTTCCACCAAGTCTAAACCTTTTTAAGCAAAAAAAAAAAAAGAACAATTATGTCAATTTTGTTGAGAATTTCCCATCCTTGTCTTTCTCTATCAATGTAGGGAGATTCACTATCACTCCAAGAAGATTAATATTTTTTCTCTCATCAAGAACTGTAAAGTTCTCATAGCGACATCAAACCAAACCTAATTTTTTGTCATATGATAAGACCGTAAATGAGATAATTCTATCTGAGCACAATATTATACTACTAGGCTTTACATCCTCAGCCAACTTTTTGTAGGTATTCTCATCTCCCTTTATGCTATAGTAAGTTGATATGGTTATTTCTTGACCTTGTTTCAATTTAATAGGATTACCATCATTCAGAAATCTAGTTCGAATCTTGGGGCCATACAACATTAGAGACAAAATAAAAAATAAAGAATACCATAAAATTGATTGAGTTCTCATAGCGACATCAAACCAAACATAATTTTTTGTCATATGATAAGACCGTAAATGAGATAATTCTATCTGAGCACAATATTATACTACTAGGCTTTACATCCTCAGCCAACTTTTTGTAGGTATTCTCATCTCCCTTTATGCTATAGTAAGTTGATATGGTTATTTCTTGACCTTGTTTCAATTTAATAGGATTACCATCATTCAGAAATCTAGTTCGAATCTTGGGGCCATACAACATTAGAGACAAAATAAAAAATAAAGAATACCATAAAATTGATTGACTCTAAGATGTGAAGTGGATTCAAACAAAAGAACTATATTAAATCAAAGAACAAACAAATTAAAAAGGGGGAAAAAAACATTGGATCCAAAGAGTTTACCTTTCCCCTGTAATCGCCATCTTCTGGGACTCTTGCTTATCAGTTGGGTTCCTTTTTCAGCATACTCGTAGGCAATATATTGCGTGATTGCTATTGATTATGTGTATTGAAATGATTTTGATAAGTAATTTTACAAATGCTAATTTAACAATCTTTGAGAATGTTTGTTGGAGATGTATACTTAATACTTACCAAATAGCTTTAGATCTCTGTAGTCAGTGACAAGAAATTCACTATGAAGTTAATACATGAGCCATCTGATTGTTTCTCCAATGCTGCTTCTCAGTTTAACGCATGACACTCAACATTTGGTCATTATTGAAATTTGAAACGAATTGTATTAGCTTGAGATCGAACTTCAGATTGGCACAGAGGCAACTGATATAAACTCTCCAAACATAAAATTCGTCCAGCTTCAGATCGAGCTCAAAACATTCAAATTTTACGATGATTTATAATTTTAAAATGGATGATTTGAATTCATTTGAATGCAAATTTTTCAAATTCATTTGAATGCAATTATAGAATCAATCACACCAATTTGTATTTAATATATTGTAATTATTTAATTATTAATTAAATTTATGACATTTCATAGTTTTAAAAGGGATAATTTGAATTTGTTTGAATGCAAATTTTTTAAATTCATTTGAATGCATTATAGAATCAATCATACCAATTTACATTTAATATATTGTAATATTCACAGAATTTAAAGGAGAGCCCTACAGTACATCTTAAAAAGGTTGCTTAGAATGAATTTAATGTAGTATCATTAATAAGAATGAATTTATTCATTTAATTTTTATTTTAATTTATTAATTTTATTATATGTTATTTAATGACATCCATACAATTAATGTCTTAGAGTGGAATTGTTTTAGTCTATTATATAGATAAGCATTAAAACAAATTAAAATAATTGTTTTTATATTTCAGAAATTTTAAAATCAGTTGAAAATAATATTTTGGGGGGGGGGAATTTAATATCAATCAATTTTTAATTAGGTCCTATTAAAAAAATTATAGTTAGATTGATTTTAAAATTATTATTTTTTCGCTCTTGCTGTTAAGTTTTCACCAGTATTATGAAAGTAAATATAGCTAACCACGTCTATTTTAGAAATTAAATATACATAATTCAAGTTAACTTATCAAAGTATTTAATATAATTTGCATGACATGTCATATTTTTACTCCTTTTTATTTTATAAGGATCAAATTAAAAAATTGAATAATTTAAGAAAATTAAAAAATAATAATTTAACCTTATAAAATCATAAACGTTTCTTAAAACAAAAGGGAGTAATCTACTGCTTTTAGGTTAATGCATGTACATTTGTCAAGGTTGTACGATTCGTAGGGTGTGCGGATTTGCTGCTTGAAAAGCAGTTGTTGATCAGTTGCTGAAAGTTTTGACAACAATAAAAATTGATACCTTAACTTTTAACAACGATAAAAATCGTTGCTAAAAATGATTAGCAGCAAAAATTTACTATTGTCGAACAGTAAATTTGGACTCATTCATAGGAGAGGCTAGCAATCTAGCATTTGCTGACATTTTTTGTTTCCTTAAATCTGTTCTATGACGGAAGTGGGCCCTGCTTTCTATACCTCGAAGATTCCTAGGAAGATTCTTTTGTTCCATTCCATGTTTTCAATTTTATAGGATCTATGGTTCAACTTCATATTATTTATGATTTTAATTGTTAGATATGAGATTTAGTAGTTTAAATTTTAATTTTTTTTAAAAAAATTATTACTAAAATTTTAAACTGTTGAATCTCACGGACTACAAAAAAACAAATATATTACTTATCTGCAAAACAAATATATTACTTATCTTTGCAGATAAATAGTATATATGTTCTCATATCTATGGCATAATACAAATTCCAACACAGAAAAAATACAAATTGGAGGAAAAATAGAGGTGCGGGGAATGCCCCAAATCTCCAGCTTTATCAATATTGTGTTTGGCCAAAGTAAAGCCGTCTAATTAAATGGAGCTCATCAATTAGCCGTTTTAATTGGTCAAAAAAATCAAATAAAAAAAAATTGAGGGTATGTTTGATTTAGTCATTTCTTGTTTTTATTTTCATTAAAATAGAAAATGAGTTTAAAAATATATTTGGTTGAGTTTAATAAAAATTTTCTTAAAATCAGACTCAAATTTGAAAATACTAAAAAACATATTTTCAGTATTTTAAGAAATATTTTAAAAAAATAAAAATTAAAAATAAAAATAGAAAATATTTGTAAAAACCAAATAGACCTATGGTATAATCAAAACCGTACCTTGCGATGTGAAGAGAGCGCTCAACCACATGAGTTACACGCTTGATAATTTTGTTTCTCTTTTAAGACTTCTTAATTTCTTATCAGATTGAAAATAACAAGATCCTACTTGCTTTAAGAGCTGCAATTTCAGTTTCTTTATAATTATAATTTATTCAATTAGTTGCTCATATTAATTGAAATTATTGCGATTTATATATCTATTATTTTTTTAATTATTTTAATAATGCAAATTATTGCAGTTCATCCAAATATTTAAAAATTATCTAAAAATAAATGTGAAGAATTAACATCTACTTTAATGCATATCAAACCACTAAAAAAAGTGCTTACAACATCTTGCACGTTATTCAAACTCATTGGTCACAATTAGATGGGCCTAGTAGCTTTTAGATCTTGCTCTATTTTAAGAAGAAAATTTCTATATTTTGTTCCATGGAAGCAACTTCATGTTACTCGGTTCAAATAGTTTAATATATATTTTTTAAAGTAAAATATCAAATTTGAGCTTTGTGAATAGAAAAAATAAGAGTTTTATAAATTTGAACCTAACTCAATTCAAACCAAATTAATCAGACTCCAATAATATTTTTGAAAATTGATAATTAAAAAAAGAAAAAAGAAAAAAAAAAGAAAGAAACAGCAACAACATGGTAGATTTTTCCGTTTCATCTAATAATTGATGAAGCACCTTTCTTCTTTCCCATGAAAAAGACATCTAGTATCACGTCCAAGCAAATTTCTACTCTAACACCCACAACATGCCCACAAGCTTTTCAAACAATTCCAGTGTTTCAATAATTTTGACAACACATGAAAATTCCTACTGGAAAACCTAGTAGGTTGAAGTGGTAATTCAATATTTATTCCTCTTAGCTATGATCTCGAGTTTGAATTTTGTGAATAAAAAAAATTGATACTGAGAGAGTTTGACACATCTATCATTCAATTTAACTTTAACCAAATTAGATGAAACTCAACGAATTTTTATATACTAGTGTTAAAACTTTAAAAATAATAATAATAATAACACAAAAGTACTATTTTTACTCTTAAACTTTGACCTAAGTTTTAATTTTGTCTCCTAATTTTATTGTGTTAATTTTGTTTCACATATTTCTAACTAATTTCAATTTTGTCCTTGAGCCCGACGTCAAAGCTGATGTGATCACCTTTATTGTACACACAATGCCAATTTATCTAATTAGACAAGTTTTACGTCAAATATTATCTTAAAATGACAAAAATACTCCTTATTATTCACTTTGCCTTTTCAATTCTTTTGAATAATGAAAGGCAATTTTTTTACTTTAAGAGAATATCTAACGTGAAATATACCTAGTCAGATGAGTTGGTCCTAACTTGCATAATAGAGATAGTTACATCAACAACTAGCCAACTACAGTTAACAATTTATATAACGTTGTATTTAAGGACAACAAATTAAAACCAACTAAAAAGATATGAAACAAAATTGACACGCAATGAAGTTCTTGGATGAAATTGAAGCTTGAATCAAAGTTTAGAGACAAAAATCACACTCTTTCCAAAAAAGAAAAAAGAAAAAGAATAGGTAGGAGGAATATGAGGAAAAAGTAGTGAAAGAAAGAAATGGTGGAGGATGTTGAGTTTTGAAGAAGAGAAGGAGATGATGATTAGTTCTCCCTACCAAACACTATCCCCACCCCACCAAATTCCAAACCTTCAAATGCAAGAGATTAATACCTCTTAACTGCTTCTTTTAAGTTCTAACCTCTTCCACTTCACATTCCTCTCTTTTTCTTCACTCTAAAGAGTTCTCAAGCAAGCCCACTTAGATCTCACAATATTTTGGTCTATGAATGGCAAGTCTGAGATCTTGGACTAAGATATGGCCATCTTTTGTGAAGCTGTGTGTTCTGAGTCTTTTCTTTCATTTCAACATCACAGCCTTTGCAGATGTATCAGAAAGCACTTGCAAGTACACAAATTATCAGAGTTTTCTCCCTCCACCATACCAGAATATTTCCCATATGATATGCAGACCTGTGTGGCACACTTATGAATTGAGGGTAAGTTCAGATTCCATTGTTGTTCTAATGCTTGAATTTCAATATTCTAATCTACCCCTATATTTATTTTTGACTTATGATCCTCAAAAGATTATAATTTTCTTTGATTTAGCCTCTAAAGATCGTGTTTTTTTTTTAATTTAGCTCTTTAAAGATTATGTTTATTTTAATTTAATCTTTCTATTTGTTAAAATGACTTTTGAGAACCAACAAAATTTTAAAATTTAGTAACGGTGAATTTTGTGATTTAGTAATGAAAAGGACTAAATTGAGATATATATAATTTTTTAGAGATTAAATTAAGATATTTAAGTTTTAATGACAAAATTGAAAAAGTTTTCTCCTACCACCATATCAGAATATTTCCCACATGATATGCAGACCTGTGTGGCATACTTATGATTGAGGGTAAATTCAGGTTCCATTATTGTCCTAACGGTTGAATTTGAATATTCTAATCTACTCCTTCATTTGTTTTTGAGTAAATTACTGATTTGGTTCTCAGATTATAATTTTCTCATATTTAGTTCCTAAAAATTTAAAATTTTCAATTTAGTCTCTAAAATGTTGTATCTATTTTAATTTAAACCCTTTATTTGTTAAAATAATATTTTTAAAACAAAAACAATTTTAAAGTTTAACAATGGCCAATTTTACAATTTAATAATAAAAATAACTATATATATATATATATAACTAAATTAAGACACTTAATTTTTAATACTGAAATTAAAAAAGTTTTCTTTTACTAACGTATCAAAGTATATCACATAGGATATGCAGACTTATATGGCGTAATTATGAATGTCAGTTCGATTAGTGCTCTAATGGTTGAATTTTTTAAAGGAGAAAATTTATATAAAATTTTTTATATATTTATTATTAAGCTTTTCAATAGAAATATAGTATATACAAAATTTTTTAAAAAAACTAATAATGTAATATTAAATTATAAAAATATAAAGTTATTTTTTAAAGATTATATAATTGTCATATTCTGATTAGAGAATCATATATTTGTCACATTCTTAAATAACTTGATAGTAAATATATAAAAAATTATACCTAAGTTTTTTTTTCCTTTTCTAATATATTTTTCTACTTTTTTTTTACAAGATGACACGGTTGTTGAAACTTGCTCATTTTGATATCTTAAACAATTATGATTAGTGTTATTTTTTTCATTTTTATTAATATTTCTAAATTCTCAGATTTTATTAGAGTAATTATTGATTTACTTTTAAGAAAATTATAATTTTCTCAATTTAGTTCCTTAAATATTTAGAGTATCAATTTAGTCCCTAAAAAATTATTTTTGTCTTAATTTCATCCCTCCATTTGTCAAAGTGACTTTTAACAACAAAAATTTGATATTTGACAATGGTAAATTGTTTGATTCATCAATAAAAAGGAGCAAATAAAACCAACGTAATTTTTTAGAGACTAAATTGGGATACTTGATATTTGAAGAATCAAATTGATACAATTGTAATCTTTCAAGAACTAAATCAATTATTTACTCTAAATTTTTTATGATCTATGCATTCTTCACGCATAAGCAAGGTTTTTTTTTAATTTGAGGATTAGTGTTTATAATTAATATTTTTATTATGGGGTTCTTTTTTCTTTTTCACATTTTTTAAATTTTATTATGGGGTTTTTTTTTTCTGTGAACTCATGAATATGATGGATATCCCGTGGTATCCATCTAAGAAAGAATATTTGATATCCATCAAATTATTTAGATATAAGAATAGGATATAGTATGAGTAGTAAAAATAAAATAAATATCCATTAGATATTGGGTAGATATACTATCTTATATTTGTCCAATATAAATGGGTAGATAGAGTATCCAGTATATGTCAATAATTATTTGTTATATATATATATATATACACACATTATAAAACATAAAATTTTATTTTGTCAGATGGATATCGGTTTCAGGTAAGTTGTATTCAATAACCAATTTAAGGTATCCAATATTCATTATACAACACTTTCTAGATATATTGGGCATTAGTTATCTCGAGTGAAAAATCAAAATTTTTTTAGATTAAAATAAGGTTCGGACATTTCAAATTGATACAAATACAATTAATAAAAAAATGAGTGGGTACCCGCCCATTTCCATTCCTACCTGGATCTAATTGATTGAGTGACTTAATATTGTTGCAGTATATTCAGAATGATGACACTACAACCATCATCCTATCTGGTCCCTACACCATTGGGTGGGTAGGGCTAGGGTTCTCAAGGGATGGGATGATGGTGGGGTCAAGTGCCATGGTGGGATGGATAAGCAGACATGGGCATGCAAGGGTGAAGCAGTTCTATCTGCAGGGGAAGAAGGCATCAGAAGTGATAGTAGACAAAGGTGAACTTCCTCTCAACAACATGCCTGCAGCTGTGGCCACTAATGGGGCTGAGATTTACTTGGCATTTCAGTTGCAGACAACTACCCCATTTGGAAGACAACCTCTTTTGTTGGCTTTTGGTGGTAGAACTCCACAGAACCACCACCTCTCAAAGCATGTTGACAAAACAGCAATCCTGTTTGATTTCACTTCAGGTGCATGCAAGATGCAACTTTATTTTTTTTAAGACAAAAGTATTTTTTACGTTTTTAATGTTTACACTAAATTTTAATTTCGTGTCTAACTTTTTTTTTTCGTCAATTATGTCTTATATATTTTATTTTTTTAATCTAATCTATCCTTTTTATTAACATCATCTATTTCACTGATAAAAAATATTGATTGGACCATTTACGTGACAAATCTTAAACAACATCATGTGGTGGCCATGTCAAATATATGAAAAAAGGCAAAATTATCCATAAAATTTGAATCTCTCTCTCTCCCCCCAAAAAACCACTCTCTCTCAACTTTTCGCCCACCATACACACTTTTGCATCCCTCGCACACAAACCACATCCACTTCTCTCAACACTATACCATCACTCTAATCATCTGACTTCTCTCTTGACCAGCACTCACAACACGTTGCACCTACACTTCACCAGAATCTTCTAACATTAACATTAGTGACATTATATTTCGACCGTTGAATCGCACAGGATGGACGGCATTTCGCACGTCCACATCACCCTCTAGAATATATTGCACAGGATGCCGTCTATCCTACGTGATTCAATGACCGAAATGGAATGTCACCAATATTAGAGAAATCTAATGTTAAAGGATCTAATTTCCACTCCATCACCCATGTTTTTGGGTCTTCAAATAGAGTACCCACCGTATCCATTCATACACAGAAATGTCAAAGATAGAGAGAGAGAGAGTTTGAGCATGAGAAAAATAGAGGGCGAGCATAAGCTCGACTGAGACTGTGAAGTTGAGAGTGTGTTGAACGAGAAAGAACAAAGATGACAAAATCGTGAGGAGAGGGAGAGAGAGAGATGAACAGAGAAAGACAACAAGAATGAAATAGAGACAGAGGAGAGAGAGGCCAAGAGCGAAACAAAGACAGGGGAGAGAGAGGCTGAGAGCAAAACAGAGGGAAGGGAGAGTTGGAGAGAGAGTGAAAAAGAAGAGCAAACCGAAAGAGAGAGAGAGAGCAAACAGAGAAGAGACAGTGAACACTAAAAACAAAGCACCTCTTGAAACCATTCTCTCGGTCACCCACTAATCATATTTTTATTCAGAAAACCTTGTATCAAACACTTGAGAACTATACTTCAGTTTTGTCCGAAAAAGAAATGGACGTAAACCATTATTCTCCAGTATTTTAATATAATATTGTATAATGTGATTTAATGAAACTTGTAGAATCTTCTGTGTAATTTCCTGAGAATCAAAAGTCAAAACTTGATCAACTTCTGTCTCACAGGTTCTAAGGATTCTGGATCCAATGAGCTGCTTCAGATGAGGAAGAACCATGGAATAGTGGGTATATTCGGGTGGGGTCTAATCCTGCCCATTGGAGCAATTGTTGCAAGATACTTCAGGCATAAGGATCCCCTATGGTTCTATCTCCATTCAGTTATTCAATTTGTGGGATTTGTATTTGGGCTTGCCACAGTCCTTCTTGGATTACAGCTTTACAGCAAAATGCAAGTTCACATACCAGCACACAGAGGCATTGGAATCTTTGTCTTAGTACTCAGCATTCTTCAGGTTTGCCACTCACCCATTTCTAATACTCTTTGTTTAGAACTGACTGGAGTTGTACGAGTAACACTGTCAAAACAAGCTAAAACATCTAGGCATCCCATTTAGCCCGCCATATTGGTGGGCTTCGGTACAAAAAAAATTAGCTAACCTACGATGGTTGCAGGTCGCAGGTCGCCCACTTTTTTTTTTTTAACAAAAATTAATTTATTTTTTATATATATAACTTTATTATATTTTATATTCTATAACATTATATTCGATAAATATTATAAATTTAAGCATGAAAAGATTAGTTATTTTTTAAAATAAATATAGATATTTTAAATTTACATATATTATAGTTGATTTAAAAAGATATTATGAAAAATTAAGGTTAATGATAATTTTTAAAACAATAGAGAAAAAATATTTTACAAGTATAAATTGCTTTTTAATCAAATTTGTTAATTTTTTCTCAACAAGTTTTAATATTTAATTATATAAATATAAAAAAATTAAATAAATAAATAAATAACAGTGGCCCGCAGGCCAAGCTGAGCAGGTTTGGGCTGGCTAACCCATTTTAAGAGAACTTTTTGACAGTAACATATGTGGGGGTGGGTAGCTCATTATTGGGGACAGATTTGATGTTAAAAAACAAGTCCAACCTCGAATTGAATATAACTAAGCCCGGCCTATGATTAGGTCTATCTCCTACATATCACTACCTTAAGTACAATTTGAAATGACTCTAAGGCATGATAAATTCAGGTACTGGCATTTTTCTTAAGGCCAAACAAGGAATCCAAGATTCGCAAGATTTGGAATTTGTATCATAATTGGGTTGGAAGATTGGCACTTTTCTTTGCATCTGTGAACATACTGTTGGGGATGGAAGCTGCAGAGGCAGGGAGTGATTGGAGAATAGGGTATGGATTTCTGGTCAGTATAGTAATTGTTGCAATTATCATTTTGGAAGTTCTGGCATATTTGAAAAGGTCAGAGATGCGTTCTCTGCCTCCAAGCTTTCCAATGGACCCTGTTGCTGTTGGAGAAGCTAACTTTCCAAGTAATAATCGAAGTAAAGGTATGATCTTTCCTCCAATCCCTATTTCAAGAAATTTATAGGTACACCCAGTTTATAAAAAAGAGTAATTACTGATTTAGTCCCTCAAAAATTATACTTTCTTCAATTTGGTCCTTGAAAGACCATGTACATTAATTTAGTCTATGAAAGATTACATTTGTTTCATTTTAGTCCTTTTCATTGCTAAATCAAAAAAATTCATTGTTAGATTTTTTTTTTTGGATCAGACAGAGAGGTTAAATTAAGACAAACATAATTTTCAATGGTTAAATTAAGGCATTGATTTTTAAGGAATAAATTAAAATAATTGTAATATTTTGCAGACCAAACTAAAAATTTACTCTGTAAGAAATTAGTAATCTAACATCGTCATTTTCAGTCCTTGTTCTATTTAACTTTATCAATTTGCTCAGATTATAAAAAAGAGTTCAACTTATTTATTCCTGAAAGATTATATATTCTCAATTTGGTCCTTGACATATCAAATATCTCAATTTAGTCATTTAAAAATTACATTTGTCTTTAATTGATCATTTTTATTGCTAAATCTCAATTTTTTTATTGTCAAAAGTTAATTTAATAGAGGGACTAAATTAAAACAAACATAATCTTTAAGGGACTAAATTGAAACATTTGATCTTTCAACGACTAAATTGAAACAATCATAATCTTTTGAGGACTAAACCAATAATTCCTCTGTTAAAAATTAGTAATCTAGCATATCTTTTTCAGCCCTTGCTCTATTTAACTTCACCTGTTGACCCAGTTCATAAAAAAGAGTAAATAACTGACATAGCCCTGAAAAATTAGATTTTTTTAAATTTGGTCCTTAAAAAATCAAATGTCTCAGTTTAGTTTCTAAAAGAATACACTTGTCTCAAATTAATCATTTTCGTTACTAAATAACAAAATCTACCATTGTTAAATCTCAATTTTTGTTGCTAAAAGTTGCTTTAACAAAAAGAGATCAAATTGAAACAAACACAATCTTTTAAGAACTAAATTGAGACAACTACAATATTTTGGGACCAAATCAATAATTTACTCTAAAAAATTAGTAATGTAACATTATCCTTTTCAGTCCTTGCCTTGAGAAAAAGGTGCTAGTTTTATTTACTATCTTATACCATCTTGATGAAGCAGGGTGAATGTATTGCTACCAGTTTTGCACTTCTGTAAGCAGTGTTTGATTACCCCATAAGGTTTGTTTATGGCATATGATCTGAATACAGCTTCAACATACCTAGAAGCTACTGCATGGGCAAGCTCTTTTGGGGCAGATATGCAGAAAATGCATATGAAGCCACCTTGAAGTTTGCCAAGTTGGCAAATGTAAACATTGAGTTTTAACTAAACTGAACTCTTTTCTGCTTTCCTTCCTTTGGGTATTTTACGCTTGGTCAGAAATGTAAATTAAGGTTTCTTAAAATTTTTTTTCCCTGGAGAGATGTATTTTGAAATTTAAGATTAAGATTGGTGAGCAAGCATATTTTGTTTGTACTGAGTTTTTTTTTTAATATCATCCAGATATTCAAAATACCAAATTAAGTATACTTTAGGAGGTTGCCTTAATGTGGGAAGCACATCAACTTAATTCAAGAATTGGATTCAAACTTCTGGTTTATTTTAATTATAAGAAAAAGAAAAAAACGAATTTTATTGATATGTTTCTTCACATGATTTCAGTTCTAACGACAAAATACAGGTCAGCAAACAGATAAAAAGGGCAATATATAAAGAAAGTATGTACAAATTAAACCAAATTAATTAACAAAGCCACTGATGATGAAGTAACCAAAAAAATAGAAATTACTCCTTTAATAATGTATTTTAGTATATCAAAATTGCCTAACTACATAATGAATCAAAATTTTCACCTTGAAGGTCACTCTAAAACCTAGAACTGAACTGTGATGGTAGCACATGGGGCAAAGTACAGAGGATCAACATGCAGGGTAGAAGCACCTAGGTCCCATATATGAACTGATATAACTGCACTACTCTTATATTTCCTGCGTGAGTCAAATGCAAATATTATGAAGCTGGCTAGCATGAACACTATCCTACAAAGCAACTTCATTCCAATTTTAAATCTATGCGAAAATTTTCCACATACCAACTAAGCAACAAATCAGGGGTCCAAGTGCATTCTAGACACAGAACTGTGAGTTGTTTAAACAAAGGAGACACTAAGAAATTAGCTCTGGTTGTAGGTGAGACAGTACCTCGTGTTGAAGAAAAGCCTCCAATCCTCCATCTCAAGAAATGCGTCCGAAAGTTTTTGTGAATTAGAATGATTCAGACAAAGTCAAATCGAAATTGCATCATGGAAAAGCTTTATTGATTTAGACATTAGGTTCTTCAAACTACAACGACTTAATTCTGTTATGTGCTAAATTTGTAACAAGGGTATTTCAGTATTATTTTGTTAGGAGTTTGTTAGTTTGTTATATCTGTCATATTGTAGGCTCGTTGGCTAATTCTTATAAAAAAGTCAAGACTAAAATGTATAGAATGACTCGTGAAATGGATTGAACTTCTCCTTTCTCTTCTTTCTTTCTTCTTTCTCTTCTCTTCTCTGTTCTTTCTTCTTCTATCTTCTCTTCTATTCTCTTCCTCTCCATTCTTTCTCTTCAAATCTCTTTTCTGACCTTAATTCAGTTTTAGTTCCTATCAAACTTCATTTTCTCAGAAGGGGTGGGATTGGTTAGGGGAATTCACAATACCTAGAGGGACGACCTAGCTGAAACTACAGGAACTAAATATCTTTGAGTAAACTAGCGGGACTAAAAGTGCAACCAAGCAAATAATTAAACAAAAAGAAAGATTTGAAAGTAAAAGACCTACCAGAAGCTTCCCAAAGTCTGCAGCTAGAGAGTTGATTAGGCAGAGCAATTCGTGATTCCAAATGCTTATAATGATTGAAACGTCACTTCAACTTTGAATGCAAAATTCTGAGGTCAGCTTTCTTCTGTGTCTGCAATAATTCTGCTAAATTTACTCATAAACACTGAAGAACTGTGGATTATGCAGTTGCTGTACAATCTTTACTAGAAGAGATGTTGATGGACTTGGGACAATCACTTCCTCTAACTACACGGTTATAAATAACTTTAAATGATTGTGAGCCATAGGGTCGATTAAGCAAACTTATTGGCATTCTCAGAGTCTGCTTTCGGTTTCTTCTCCCTCTAATCAAAATGCTGAAGGTTTTCTCACCATCCGTGTTCTTATCAGTACTGCTAGTGTTATCATTTGAACCAATGTTATGACTAAGCTTGCTCCCAGCATTTTCAGTCCCATTGAAACTTGGATTGCCATTTTCCTGCGTACTTTCTGAACCTACTCTGACCACTTCATCTTGGCTAGGCTCTGGTGCTAGATCTGTCACATCTTTCTTAGATTCCCTAACATGATCATTATCTTCTGGCAAAACTGAAGCTGAACTTGGACTTTCAGAACCATGACATTGCACTTGTGATTCCAAAATGGGATCAGGGTTTGGTTGAATGACAGGTGCTGAAAGAGGAAATTCCACAGGATGACAACCAGGCCAAACAGCATTGGGACCAAACTTAGATACAGCAGGGTTCACATTACATTGCCACGTGAAATGATTGGCATGAAAAGCACTGCTAGTGACTGGAAAGGTGCTAGTTGGCGGAGGATATATAAAAGGCAATGGCTGTATCATATTTGGTGTTGGCGGAGGTGATGGGTATGCATGATGAGGAGAGGAACACATTGGGTTAACAGGGGGTAACACAGTCGCAGGTCCAGGATGAACATTCATGTTTACTGGCCAGTGGCCAATAGTTGGAACAACACCAGGACCAGAAGGAAGTGTTATGTTCATGCCAACTGGCGCAGCACGTGCATTGGCTGGTGATGGATTAAAAGGAGGTGCGGATGCAGACAATTTTTTGCATGGGATGCCCCGGGCATCAGTTGGATTTGATGGTGGTATATTGACCCTCAAATCCTCACCTCCTTGTGAGGAGGCATTTGTACTATCATGGAATTCAAAGCTTCCAGATGAATCATTTGCATCAAGTTCTTGTTTGTCAGAATCCACAATATCATCAACTACATCAATCTCTATGGTATCATCAACTGCTTCATGAACCTCAACATCTTCAGTTTCACATCTCTCA
Source organism: Biancaea sappan (assembly GCA_037074585.1). Lineage (NCBI taxonomy): Eukaryota > Viridiplantae > Streptophyta > Magnoliopsida > Fabales > Fabaceae > Biancaea > Biancaea sappan. The sequence continues at coordinate 33,726,461 of CM073499.1, forward strand.
TCACTCTTACACTTGTCTTCCACAGCATCAATTGGCTGAGATCCTTCTTTCTCCTCAATGACCTCAATATCCTCTTGTGAATTATCCACTGAATCTGTTAAAGAATTTTCGTTCTGTTCAAGTTTATCATCTACTTCATCTGTTGGGATTGGATCAGCATTTGAGTTTACTTCAATATCTTCTTCCTCATCATGTTTGTCAATATCAAGCCCATGGCTAACAGAAATATCACTCTGAGGATTATAGACCTGCATCTTGGAGATCGTACCTGGTGGAGCCAATGCTACTTCCTTGTATGAAGGAGATTTTCCAAGGCTAACTATTGAAGTCTTTACTGGATTAACATCATTTGCTGTTGAATTTGAATCAGGATCTGAATGAGAACTGAATAGTTTGTCACCAACTCCTAGCGTGTCATTTGCATCCGTTTTGCTTGATGAAGGCATGGACTTCACCCTGTACGTAACAGCTTTCACTGCTTTCCTTCCAAATTTAGTGCCTTGTGTGATATTCGCTGTATGATTATCTGTATAACCCCCATGGGATATAGTTCGCTTCTTTAAAAAGTAATACCTGCTATTCTGATTAGTACTCTTATTCAAAGGATAGCCCACATCAGCCTCCACATTCTTCTTCTGATAACTATAAATCTTGGTAATTGTTGCCCGTCTTTGCTTCAGTCGCCGGCCATATGATCCAGCTGACCTCAGCCTTTGAACTGGTTGCCATCCATCCTCACCATCAGCATGTGCTTCAGACAAGATCTCACCAGAAACTTTTGGCTTCTCATCTGTGGTCTTTTCTGACTCGGGCTGCTGTTCTGACTCAGGTGCAGAGTCGATCTCCTGCTCAGCATCTGCACTACCTCCTGCTTCAGGTATAGGTGTCTCTTCATCTGAGGCCTCTTTCGGAGTTTCCTTTGAAGACTCATCAGAACTTGCGAAGCCAGTGTTCCGGTAGGGTTTTACCCTCAACTGCCAAATAATAGAAAATTCATGTAGAGTTGCATTACAGAAGATGCAAGTGCAAGAGACTTTGCAAGTAACAGGTTATCTAAATATTGCAAAATGGGGTGAATTTTTCATCCAGTAACAATTCCTTCAACACCAAAAAGGTGTGGCATTACTTGGTATATCAGCCCTCTATCACTTAATAGTTGTTCGCTCTAATTGCAAACTTACTTAGTCCTAAATCTCATTCCATGTTGATTGGATTGTTTTACATCTTATAACGGGAAAACACAAATAAGTAACCACCAAAAAAAGAAACATAAATAAGCAGAGATGGTTCAGTCATAGCAGCCATATCTTATACTTTTATCGTCAGTCTAAGTCTCCACAATACCAGAAATATCAGACAATGAATATATGTAGGCAGTAGGAAAAGTAATCAGACAATTCTTCTATATGTGCTAGGGCAGGACCCCAAACTGATGAACCAAAATTATTATGAGCAGTTAATCTGCAGTATACCTTTGCTGTATGGCTTCTTCTCTTCACTGATATATCTCTCCCTTTGGCATCATGATTAGGATTGATGTAGTCAAGCAGGTCTGACACACTGACATATTCCATGGGAATATAAGATATCAGTACAAAAATTATGCATGAATTTATGACATGCGCGCACAGAGCATTTATCAATATTAACTAGCCAGGACAACATTATGACGCCATATCCATTCAAATGGATCACTGTATATTTGCATGCATCGTAAAGCAGACAGTACATTATCAGTCAAAAGAGTGTTGTCTTCCCAACAAACCATAAGATCACCAGAAGAACAATAAAATGGTTTATTGACAGTCAATGACATGTGGCATCAAAGAATGTAACCATCATAACATTTCCTAACAAAATTACAGATTAAAATTTTTAGTACAATGATTTAACAGAAATTGCTGTTATGAGACCCAAAAGCAAATAAAACTGGCAACCGTATTTCCAAATACTAGATCAAGATTACTAAGAATAATTCAACTATACCTTAGGTGGCCTTTGCTAGCTATTGATGCATCAGGTTTTCTAGTACCATTTCTTGCAGCTTCTTGCTGCTCAAAAGCCTTCGACTCAAAATATTCAAGCCAAGCAGCAGCATCCTGTAGCATTTATCATAAAGATCAGTTTAGTACAGACAAGAAGGAAAATGAGAATCTTAATGGGGGCTTGTATTCCAAAACTTTACTGTCGCATCATTTTAAGACTTCAATCTGCCAACTATATAAATTACAGATTGATTTCAAAGTTGCATTTTATTATGTTGTCATTGACTTATTTTCTTCACCAATCACAATGAGCTATTACAGCACAGTTGGACAAAGTCAAATGTGAGTATATACCTGTGTACGCAAGTCATCTGGGCCAAGTTTTGCCCGCAGAATTTGCAAAGTTGTTTGCTCATGCTGCACGCTCAGTGGGTATGCTTCCATCAATGAGAGTGCAATTGCTATTGCATGATAACTTGCAGCTGTCTGCAAAGAACCAACATCCAAGAAATATGTAGAGTTACTATTTTTCATCTGAGGCGTGATATTTTCATACGTGCTTCGCTATCAAGGGGCGAATTATTTTGGCCTTGGTTGAATTTAAATTATAATCTTGTTACATTTTGACTATGAAACAACAATTATTTTGTCCTTCCCTTGGTGTTTTCTACAGCTTAACCAAGACTATACAATTATAAACCTAGTGATGGAGAATGAAAGAAGAGTAATTAAGGTGATGTTGTCAAATGATGAAAAACCATTGAAGAACAAAATGACAGAAAACCACCACTAAAAACCTATGCTAGGCATAATAAAGTCCTAGGGACTAGACCTTGAATATTGCTATTCTATTTGACATTTAGCCACCTATGCACCTTAGCATACAATTTGACATATTGTTATTTAGCTGCATGTACATTTATTGTCTTAGCCTACAATATTTGAAATTTAGTTTATGCATTTAATGAATTTAGTTAGTTCCTTTTACTTTTGTTTTAAAGACCCTCTATAAAAGGGTACTTGCCATATATTGTAAACAGACCTTGAATATTGAATGAATTGAATCAAAATATTTCTCTATCTCCCTCCTTCTTTGCTTCTCCCTCATTTCTTTCTATATCTCCCTCATTTCTTCTCTATTTCTCCCTCCTACCTTGCTGTCCTCCCTCCTCTCTCTCTCTCTCTCTTCTACATCAGTTTGGTATCAGAGCAAGGTTTTCTCATCCACCCACACTCCCTGCTGCCAACCTACTAATACAAACACCTCAGAATCACCAGGAAACAACTCTATTTCCTTCACTGTCTCACAAACACCTCAAGAGTTGTCATAGCAACTCTGTTTTCATCACTGTTCAGCCATATCCGCCCACTTCCAGTCACCAAACCAAAGAACTACCACAACCATCACCTCCGTCAGCTTTTGATCGGCATTTCCCCGAAGTCCAGTCACGGGAGAAAGCGCCATGCGCTTCCACGGGCAGGCAGACTTCTCTGCGCGTGGGCCTCATGTTCACACACGCGCTTCCAGTTTTTGGCCACTTTCAAGCCAGATTTTGCTTCCTCTCAATTCTGACTGCGTTCGCAACCATCAACGAACAACTGAGGGTAATATTTACACTTATTTTGGCTTACAATTGTTGAGGTAAGGAATTTAAAATGCTCTTTGAAAACTTGGAATGACAAAATAGCCATGGAACCATGCATTCAAAATTTTTGTACTAGATTAGACAAATTTTTTGATAAACTAGACCGACGTTTTGATGAAGCCTTGAATGCTATTCACTCAATATCAAGGCAAATTAAAAGTGAAAATGTGGAAGATTTTCCTCATTACTCTTGCACAAAATTCCAAAAAGAAGCTCAAGGCCCTTCCTATGTTGAGCAAAAAAAATATTGTCAAAATGATGTAGCAATAGAAGTTGACAAAGAAGAGCCAGATGATATCATTGTGGAACCCCTAGACTGCCCATCTGATATTGATGATGATGGTAACATCATAGACTTTGAAGATAATTTGGGAAAATGTGAAGAACATGAAGACTCCAAAGAACAATTGGAGATTTTTCTTGAAGATGATAAGAATGGGTAAAACAAATTCCAAGTGACCAAAACTCAATTTCAGCCAATTAATGAGTTATGCCACATTGAATTTGTTATTCAAGAAAGGGATGTGTCCCCAAAATTACTTTCGTCATCCTTTCTTCCACCACTTCTTTTTGTCTATCCTACAACTTCAAGTTGGAGTTTTCTATTACTTTTGCATTTCAAAACTCGAGGACGAACTTTCTCCAACCAGGGGAGAATGATGGAGAATGAAAAAAGAGTAATTAAGGTAATGTTGTCAAATGATGAAAAACCATTGAAGAACAAGGAAAACCACCATTAAAAACCTATGCTAGGCATAATAAAGTCTTAGGGACTAGGCCTTGAATATTGCTATTCTATTTGACATTTAGCCACCTATGCACCTTAGCCTACAATTTGACATTTGTTATTTAGCTGCATAAGCATTTATTGTCTTAGCTTACAATATTTGACATTTAGTAATACATTTAATGAATTTAGTTAGTTCCTTTTTCTTTTGTTTTGGAGACCCTCTATGAAAGGGTACTTGCCATATGTTGTAAGCAGACCTTGAATATTGAATGAATCGAATTAGAATATTTCTCTATCTCCCTCCTTCTCTACTTCTCCCTCATTTCTTTCTATATCTCCCTCATTTCTTCTCTCTCTCTCTCTCTCTCTCTCTCTCTCTCTCTCTCTCTCTCTCTCTCTCTCTCTCTCTCTCTCTCTCTCTCTCTCTCTCTCTCTCTCTCTCTCTCTCTCTCTCTCTCTCTCTCTCTCTCTCTCTCTCTCTCTCTCTCTCTCTCTCTCTCTCTCTCTCTCTCTCTCTCTCTCTCTCTCTCTCTCTCTCTCTCTCTCTCTCTCTCTCTCTCTCTCTCTCTCTCTCTCTCTCTCTCTCTCTCTCTCTCAACAGAATATACCCTATTTACAAAAACGAAATAAAACATGCTCTTTAATAATTAGTTACTATGAAACCCATGCACACAGGATCCGTAGTTCGCACTTAAGTGGCATTATTTAGCAAAGATTTTATGTAAAACTTTGCACATGAAGCAACACTCAAAAATAAGCAAACTTCAAAGTTTGGCAAATTTAAGCAACAAAAAAATAAACATATAAAACCTGAATATGATCTGGACCGAGCAATCTTTGGTTGCACTTTAGAGCTTTGTGCAGATATCTAAGGGCAACATGCACGTTTCCTAGACCTTCCTCCATCATGGCCACATTGATGTATGTTGCAGCAGTGTTTGGATGAGATGGGCCACATGTCAGATGCAGAAGATATAAAGCACGCTTTACATACCTAAATAATAAAGGTTGGAGAGCCAAGTTGAAAAGAACAATCAGAACAAAACTGAAAGCAATTAATTTTACAAGCACATATATATACACACACATCTAAATTCTCAAGAAAACCATGAAATCTAGGTATTATTCTGTAAGTGAAAACAAGATTATCTTGTCAGGCAGACCACTAGTAGTAACAATATCTAACTGAACTCTAATTGAAGATGTAACATAATACATCATCACTGCTTTGCATAAAAATAAAACATACTTCAGAGCCAGCTCCGTATGTTGAAGTCTGTAATAGAAAACTGCAAGATCCCCATAACTCTTCATCGTATCTGGGTGATCCAGGCCCAATTCTCTCTCATTGATATCCAGGGCTTTTTGTTGATAAATTGTGGCCTGCAGTTGTAGTGAACTGCTTAAATATAACTTCCATGGATATAAGCAAATATTCTTACCAATCTATAGAAGTTGTTAAATTAACCCTTCCTCTCCCCCACCCCCCAGGCAGAATACTCTAGCTAACAATTATACTCATTCATATAACTCTAATATAAATCCTACAAAGACAACAAAAGTAACCAAGATTGTCAAGATTGAGATTTGACATAAGACAAAGACTCAAAGGATAGGAAGTAGGATCTTAAGATCCTACCTCTAATAAAAATAATATTTAAAATATATACACATATATTAAAGCCACGATTAAACATAAGACTGGCATGATTACAAAGTTTCAAAAAAATTATGTCGCAAGTAAATAAGATCCAAGAGAATAATAATGTCAATAATACATATTGTCATATCATAAATTTCTTACATTAACCCAAGTCACTACTTCTTGAAGCCTCAATTCATCTAGTTATGGTCTTCCAAATCCTCCACATCTTGATTAAAAGAAACCCGTTGGCCCATTTCCATGTCTTTCTATATCATTTTTTATCTGCATTCTATTCCTTCTGCATCATGTCTATTGTCCAGGTTTCTCTTGAGCACTATTTTTTTCCAGTTGTAGTATAATTGCTATGGCATAAGAAATTAAGGAGGCTCTAAATACTTGGTTTTCAAAGGATCTTGGGCAAGTTTTATCGTCTTCTTTTCAATACAGATGACCCAAGGTTGCCTAATAGTTTTTTTTTTAAAGAAAAAGAAAGAAAGAAAGAAATAATCAAATTGACAGCAAAACTAGTAGGATCTATAGATCCTATAACCTTACTATCTTAATCACAATCCTGTCATCATCCCAGAAGCTTTAGATCTTTTAGAGGATTGGGATTGCCAGTTTTATTTTGGATGATATGATCATGCATTTTACAATCTGGATGAAAATCTTGACAACAGTGAAAGTAACTTTGGTTTTGATGCATCAATGTTCTTCCAATACCAAAACAGGAATGATGATTAGTAGACCTGATTGAAGTCTCCAGTATGATATAACACTACAGCAAGAAGGCTATATGCTCCTGCTGTCATCCGATGATAGGGACCACATACCGCTACCAGCTTGGCAAGAGCCTGTCATGAACAAATTATAGCAGTTATCATACAACACTAACAATATGAAAGGTAACAACTATTGCAGCACCTTGTCAATAGTTCACAGATGTCCCAACAAAGAATTCTAGATATAGTCATATAGATACCTTTGTCCCATAGGTAACTGCATCTTCAAGCTTTCCCTTGTCTAGAGCTGTTTTGGATGACTCAAGGAGTTGCCTTCCATCTGCAGATGAGCAAGCTGCTTGCTGCGAAGGATCAAAATGTGCACGACATAACTAAGTATGGATCAATTCAACTAATTACAAGACATACAAGAGAATATATATATAAATATATATTTAATTTGTCCTGTCTTTTTTATTACCTTGTGAACTGGGACCAAGCTGACAATATCAGATTTATGGAATGGAGTTGGAGAATCCATATCAAAATCCCTTGGTACAAGCTCAATGCCCACCTAACATAAGATGGTAAGAAACAACTTGTCAATTATAGACTCCTTAATGTCAATTGATAAATAAAAACTACAATTTATTAACATATTTAATTATGTTTATGTGTAAATACACATGCATATATATGGCATTATTTAATATAAGAACATTGATTTTCTAGTAAGTACAAAAGGAAATAACATATAACAAATCTCCAAAAGCCTAAGAATAAAAATGTCTATATGAGAATTATTGCAGTCAAAGGAAAAGAGAAGGAAAATGGGTCTATTAAATTCATGACAAGATTCTCATTATATCTGCAGATTCAATTGGCATGTCCATATAAGAGGTTACTTCAACTTCAATTGGTATGTATTCAAATGGCAAAGGCAAACTCAAATGACATCTACAAGCCTTTATCTGTTTTCAGTCATTGTCATGTATTGAATCAATAATCAATCTATAATTCCAGATAGAAATAAAAAAATTTGGACATCTGTATTCCCAGAAATGGCCACAAATGAAGAAAGATACAGATTTGAGACTCCATGGTAATGCAATCTATGCAAGCCACAGCGGAAACTATGTACTCAATGGTCTATTTTTCAGTACCTTGTGACATAAGCCACGTAGAATTGCAAACTTCCGCACATCTTTGTAGTTTGAGCTGCTAAGGTGCCAATCATATCGCTTCTTCAGAAACACCTCCAGCCACTTCCACACAAGAGGGTGGACATTGCATGATTTATGTAATTCTTCATTTTCAGGAACACCAAGCAACACATTCAGTGCACCGGCAATTGATATAGCCAATTTTTCCTTATCAACAACAGCAGCAATCACTGCCTGCAAGATGTGCTTAAAAGCTCGAACTATCATCTCATGAATACAAAGTGACTGCACATGTGAGAGTTTTTCTGAAAGCTTCACCTGTTGGGGGGAAAAAACAATAGACAAATATTATATGATATGAAAAACCATGTGTGTACATGATTTAAATCCCAAGACACAAATTCTTTATGCCTTTTAACTCTTGGTTTTATAACCCTCTAAAACCAAAGGTGACATGCAATATGAAAGTAAGAGCAGAAAAAGTGATACAAATAAAAATGAGAATGCCTGAGGAAATAAATTGCTAAGTACTCTGATTGGCTACTAAAGATTGTCTTCGACCACTAAGAGAATTGTAGCAGATGAAAATAAAATACAACCTCCATTTCACGAACAGGGACTGTAGAAGTTTGAAGCAACACTACATGCTCAACTTAAGACAAGAAGAGCTTGCTTTCATAGATATTTAAAGTGCAGTTACATAGAAAGTAAAGAAGACAAATTTAGGGCACTCACAACATGTCCAAGAGAACGCATCCGTAGACCCCTAGTATGCATAAAATCAGTTAGGGTGCGACCATCAACTGGAGAAAGTTCCAATGAGCCAAAATCTGCTACCTGTTTTGCATAATTAATATTCGAACAGGAATCACCAAAAAGTCAGTACCTGGAAGGAATATCAGTAGATGAACCAAATAAAATTCAGTCATTACCAGTTTTGGGAGAGCAACATCTGTGTAATATTTCTGAGACAAGTCAATCAGATCTTGCATAGACTGTCAATAACATGAAGTAGTTTAGTTCAGATGATCGATGAAATAGTCCAGTTCAAATATTAGAAAAACAAGGGGATACTTTGTTACACCTAGGTGACATTACCTTGCAGTGAAGTCCAGTTCCTGATTCTTTTAAACGAGAAAAAGCTGGTTCAGGTAACATCCCCTTCAGCACAAGCTCATTTTCTGCAGCTATAGTTTCATTCTGTGATTCTATTGAGGGCAACAGAGTACTTTCAGCCTCTCCGTTAACACACGCATGAGATCTTGTATTCTCAGGTTCCAATTTAGGATTGTTCAATTCAGATTTCTTTTTGTTATTCTTGAGGGCTTTAAGGGGTTTCCCAAGACCTTCAACCTTCATTTCCTTCTTAGCCTTCTCAATAGATGGTTTCTTATCTTTATCTGTATTGTTTTGGTCCTGCAAATGTTGTATCCAGCAAGCTCCAAGTTCCCATCTCACAAAATTGTCCAATTTAGACTCCTCTTCCTCAAGCTTAGAAAGGCTCTCTTTTATCAGACTCTCCACAAATGCTTGGGAAGCACTACACTCTTCACTTACACACGATCTATTGTTCTCTGACTGTGTTATGTTGTGAAGAAGCAATCTCAAACTGCAAGGAACAATAGAATGATTATAGGCATCATGATTCAGTGATGAAGGAGAATTGGACCAACCACCCTCTCGGAGAGAGAGAGAGAGAGAGAGAGAGAGAGAGAGAGTTGGATCAGGGAAAGCTGCAAGAGCAGCTATATAGTAAAAGGAGACCACCTAGAAGTAAAATTAAGACCTAAAAACATACTCGGAAAACTAGGGGATAAAAATGCTAGTATAAGATAAGTCCTCCAGATCATGCAAGTCCACAGCTCACTCCAACAAAGAACAACAACTAGATGCACCTATTATGCATAACATGTTAACATTGCAGGGTTAAGGCCAACCTGTTAATGTTGAGTGCATTGGCACCACCTTCTGGCTGATCAAGCAATTCAATGTTTTGAGATGGAGAATTGACTAATACATTCTCTCCACCCTCAACTTTCACAACAACTACATAACCGCAATATCTTACATTGATGACACTTAATGTTGTAATATCCTGCAGTCAAGATATAAAATATTAGTCAGTTATGAAGGGAAAAGAAGCAGGCCTAATAAACCAAGTTAATCATTTTCTGTATCAACTTAAATGTCATACATGGGCAGCAGTATTCTCATCAGCAGTAATCCCTTTCAGAAGATTTCGTTCTACTAGATCCTTCTGAGTCGCTCCAGTGGCTACAACTCCATCAATTTTAGTATCAATCTTACAGCTTGCAATAGAAGCATCTTTTTGGACTCTAATACTCAAGTCACCTACTCTCTCAGTGTAAAGAATATCGTTGTTTGCATCACAACAGATCAAATTTGACTGTCGCATTACATGCTGAACAGCTTTTATAGCTCTGAAAATGGCAACGTCAACAAATAAACTGTGAAGAAGGAATGCCTTTCTATCTCGGATCTGCCTTTCTTCTGCTGTCTTGCAAGGCATAGATGCAATATATGAAAATTCATTTGCCCAGGGAATCAATTCACATTCTCCATCTCTTCCTAGACCACCACCATTTCCTCCCCAATTTTCATCCTCCATAGGAAGAGGAGGGAAAATTGTTGGTGATTGCGCTGCTACAGGAGGAACAAGCCATGTGTTCGCTCTGAAGCCATATGGGAGATTCCCAAACTGAAGAGAGACAAAAGAAGAAGCAGAAAAAAAAAAAAAAGGGAACAAATCAAATATTGGTCACAGTAAGCAAAATTTATAAGGGTTAACAAAAGTAAATATGCATTCACAAGTTATAGCAAGATGAAAATTGAACATAAAATAGGGAGAGAAACCAAAACTGGCTTTACCTTGTTACGTTCTGAGAATGCTTTCATGAGTTCATCATAGGCCTGATATTTGAAAAATGGGAATTATAAATTTTACCATTTTATAAGCCGGACCAAAGAAACATGATAAATATATGTGATAGAACCCAAGAAATAACATTAAAATGATACTGTAATATTTATAAAAATATGAAGGATTAAAAAAGAACCCTCCTCCCAAAGCTACTGAAATACAACAAAATATTAAATAACCAAATGAAGGATTACAAGAACCCTCCCCCAGAGCTCACAGCTCCTACAGCAGAGCAAGCTCCACTACTCTGACAAATATTTTCCTTCTTGCCGCCCACTCACATTCCCTCTCCATTACTTATAATAAACTCACCTCTACAAATTACTTACTTACCCTTTAACTTAATAATAGAGATATACTATAGGTTCCTATCAATATGCAATTCAAATGTTGAGGCCATGTCAACTGGAATTTCATCTTATTAAAGCACTTGATAATAGTAGAAGCAACTCAAGATGAGTCCAAGGAAAACTAACATTGTCAAAAGCTCTACTTAATAATAGAAATATACTATAGGTTCCTATCAATATGCAATTCAAATGTTGAGGCCATGTCAACTGGAATTTCATCTTATTAAAGCACTTGATAATAGTAGAAGCAACTCAAGATGAGTCCAAGGAAAACTAACATTGTCAAAAGCTCTACTTAATAATAGAAATATACTATAGGTTCCTATCAATATGCAATTCAAATGTTGAGGCCATGTCAACTGGAATTTCATCTTATTAAAGCACTTGATAATAGTAGAAGCAACTCAAGATGAGTCCAAGGAAAACTAACATTGTCAAAAGCTCTACTTAGCTGTCGTAACAAATCAACAAGATTATGGCTCAAAATCCGTTGCTTTCCAACACTGTAAAATCCTTTTCTGCAAGCTTCAACGTGGACCACTTTCCCATTACACAGCTTGACCTGAGCGCAGATTAATTTCATCATTATAATTTCCTTTATAATCTTCGCACCAAAACGAAACACCAAAGAGTGATAATGAGTTTAAAAACGAAGTCATACATCAAGTGAGAAGAGATAATCAGCCTCTGATATTTCTTCAACTTGCCGTCTCGCTGCTCTCTTTATATCTGTATTAACACATAAATTCAGTGTCTTACTCTTTTAACGCCAAAAAATAAATCTATATGAGAGAGAGAGAGAGGAGAGTACATTGGAGAGGTGGAGTGAGATGGGAAAGAGAGAAAAACTCGTAGAAGCTTCCAAGCTTAGGGAAGGAGTGGCTTATCTCGCCTTCTACGTCCACGGACACCGAATCTTTGAGTGATTGCTTGGTCGTATCGGCGGTGATGTCCGCCATTGGCGGGGCTTGAGACTTGGTGGACTTGGGGGTGGTAGCGTTTGCGTTCTTGGAGGCATCGGGTTTCGGGCTATCCTTGCTCGGCGGCGAGGAGGGGCCGAAGCTCGTCGTGCAGGCCACGATGTCAAGCAGTCGTCTGACGTGGGCCACTGCACGCTCTTTATCGTAATCCTCTGAGTCAGAAATTCCAAAATCAGAGGAAGAAGACGACCCAGACGACGTCGTATTATACTTTTAAAACTCGTGTCATAAAAATTATCATCATAAACTTACAAACATTTTAACATCCAGTATATTATGGAAATTCTTGAGACCTCTAATTTTAATGAGAAATTTTCTATCTCAATTAATTATAATAATTTCTATTAGAAATAAATTTGCCAGATTCACTTTATTATTATTAAAAATTTTGATAAAGAGTCACATTAAAATTTTAATAATATTTATATAATAATAGATCATAAATCATAATTATGAAAGCTGAATTGCAAATTACCTTCGAATAAAGATAAAATGCATGGCTTTAGTGCAGACACGTCCACCGTGTCCTTTAATCGTGGCCCTCTCACCTGTGTTATAATAAAGAACATGATTAATTAAATAACAAACAATAATTCATGCTCTAAAATACTCTAATCTTAATCTTAATTATTTAGCATAATACAAAATGGTTTCTAAGATATAAGCAAACACTCAATGGCCATGTTAGAAAAATAAAATAATAGTGATAATTGATAGGTGCGATGGTCATGAACACATGATGAAATAATAAATTAATTTCATATTGTTGCTTATATAATTTTTTCATTAAAAATAGAAATATTTATAAAAAAATATTTAAAAGAATCAATTTTAGAATAATTAATTATAAAAAATTTATAATTATTTTTAAAATTATAGACTCGTCATATTTTAATTAAAAATATGATTACAAACATAAAAAAATGCACCTAAATTTTCTTCAGATATTGTATATATAATTGTATTTATAAGAAAAATTCTATAGCTCAATTTTACAAAAAGAAAAATCACTGCTATTTTATCTCTTTTTTCTTTCTTTTTTTTAGATCTTATTTCTATGTCATTTGAAGGTGAAAATTTTCACATATATAATTTATTTATTTCTAATTTTAGATATTTAAAACAATAAAAGTTAAATACCAACTTATAATTCACTAGATTTAATCTGAAAATAAAATACCTCTATGTTGTGATAAAAATTATGAATTTAATTATAATTTTTAATTTTCTATGTTTTTGTAGAACAAGCAATTGCCATTGGCCAGAGATTTTGTCAAAATAGAAGTCAAAAAAATTGGCCAATATACGGCAGCTTGTCTTGTATAATGTCCCTAATTGAGTTGGCTTTAGCATTCAATTTTCAAACAATAAAAAGGAAAAATTACAAAAAAAAACTTTAATTTATATTCAAAAATAAATAATACAATTAATAAAAAATAAAAATACAATTTTAATTTTTACCTCATGCGAGAGGGAAAAATTCGTGATATAACAAGTCTCTGTGTTCACTGACAAAAGCCGACGTACATCTATTATCCTGTCCGTGGATATTCCCTGCATTCAAAATTCTCAAACATTTTATCAATTTTGTTTCTCCAATTTTCGTCATTCTCTAAATAATTAATAATCCAATAGTAAACATCAAAACATTAAAAATATTAGAGTCAAATTTACTTATTTGATTCTTAAAAAATTAACTGTTTTAATTTAATTTTTTAAAAATTATATTTGTATTAATTTAGTCCTTACTGTTGTTAAAAATTACTTCAACAACTAAAAAGATTAAATTCAGTTATTAATTTTTTAAAAATTAAATAATGATAATTTTTTGAGAATGAAATTAATAATATAATTTATTCAGGTATGTTAAAAATATATATTTACTTACAAGTAGAGCAATGAAACTATGTTGTTTGGTTTCATTGAAGTTAAGCATTTCATGATTATTTTACTACAAATTAAATTTATCTTAATTAAAACTACTTTGCTGAAGTAAGTAACATGTGCACCACAAAACTCACTTTGGGAGCTTTAGCACGTGCATGGCTTAAAAAGTGAGGTACAATTAATAAACCAAAAAGAGTAGGTTGTAAAGTGAAAACATTGCTTTAGATATTTTTATATTAACTAATGGTAATGAAAATGTCAATATCACACATTCCTTAATATTTTTAATTTTCTCCATATATATATATATATATGGAATTCAAATAATCTTCTTGATGCCGAATGTTCATGATATTAAATTTTTCAACACTATTCAATTAAACTAATACAAATAAAATTCATATAGGCATGACAATAGACGCAAATAGAGAACATAAAAGTGATGGTAGACTCAATGGGTAAAGTTACTGAACTAAATATTGAGGCTTCACACACACACACTTTACACTTACCTTTGAACTTATTATCATAATAACAATAATAATAATAATAATTTACAAAGCCAATGAGCTTTAACTTTTAAGCATTAGAAGAGCACAATCTAGCAAAAGATACCTAGATGCATCGTAGCAAAAGAGACAAAAAGCAACTGCCAATAAATAAATAAATACATACATATATATATATATATAACCAATGCACTGATTAATGGACAAACAATCATGTCAAACTAATAATATTAAAACATTCTCTTTCTCAATAAAGAGTAAATGATTAATATAATCTCTAAAAAATTATAATTTTTTATTTAATCATTAAAAGATAAATTTTTTTAATTTAATCCTTAAATAATTATATTTATATTAATTTAATTTTTTTTGTTAAGTTATAAAATTTATCGTTATTAAATTTTAAATTTTTTATTGTCAAAAGTCATTTCGACAAATAAAAAAATTAAATTAAAATAATTATAATTTTTTAAAAATTAAATTAAGATAATTATAATCTTTTGAGAACTAAATTAGTAATTTATTCTAAAATAAAATAACATAAATAAAAATTATATTTTGAATTTGGTGGCAACTAACCTTGAGAACAACATGAGTTTCATCGGGGAGGTTTACGGTGATATCCAACACAACAGGAAGAACTGCAAAATCAATTAAATTAATGCAAACACACTTTTGGAGAAAAAAAAAGCACTTATTGGAGAAGCTATTATTGAAATAAGTGCTTTTGTTGTTAAATAAATAATAAATTAATAATTTTTCGGAGTAAGAATTTGCCATAACATACCTTTTTCTTCCTTCTTCTTCTTCTCTCCCTTGGCCTTCCCACGACTGTTTCTTGGTGCCATTTTTTTCACTTTTGAGTTTGAAAAAAGAAAAGGCTGAAACTCTTAAGCTTTCTGGCGCTGTAGAAGAAGCAAAAAGAAAATTGAGACTTGATAGAGCTTTCTGGCCTTACAGCAAAAACCCAGTATTTCAATCTCAAAGTTTCAAGACCCATAAGAAAATTTGTGGTTAATTCTCCTTAGTTAATCCAATTCAGGTTAAGACGAAA
Organism: Biancaea sappan; assembly: GCA_037074585.1. Lineage (NCBI taxonomy): Eukaryota > Viridiplantae > Streptophyta > Magnoliopsida > Fabales > Fabaceae > Biancaea > Biancaea sappan. Next base: position 33,742,073 of record CM073499.1, read on the forward strand.
GAATAGGCACATGGAAGCTCAAGTATTTGAAGCAGAAAATTCATGCTTAATTATCATAAAATCCAGTTCAGGATAAGATGAGATTTAACCTCAAAAGACAAAGAAGATAAGAAATGCAAAAGAACACATGTACAGACCAACCCATCAATTATTTCTTATCTGAATAAATACTCCATTAAAAAGTTCAAGACCCATCACAAAATTTAAGCTCAATGTTCATTAATTAACCCAATTCAGAACAAGAGAAGCAAAGAGCAAAAGCATATATGAAAGCTCAAGTATTTCAGGTATAAAATCTCAAAACCCCTCAGAAAATTTTTATGTGTTTTAGTGTCTCAGACTGAATTCACAAAATTTATGCTTAATCCTCATTAACCCAATTCAGAACCAGAGAAGCTCAAGAGACAGAAGAAAAGAAATGCAAGAGAATAAGCAAAGAGCAAAAACATTGAAGCTCAAGTATTTCAAGTGTAAAATTTCAAACTCCAATAAAAGAATCATGATTGTAATTCTGAAAAGCCCAGTTCAGGATAAGATAATAATTGAGCTTCAACCTCAAAAGACAGCACTGAACATACAGACCAACCCACCAATGATTTCTTGTGTGAATAAGCATCTCAGATTCAATTCACAAAACTTGAGCTTAATCCTCATTACAAGAGAAGCTCAGAAGACAGAGAAGAAAAGGAATGCAAGAGAATAAGCAAAGAGCAGAGACATGGAAGCTCAAGTATTTCAAGTATAAAATTTCAAACTCAATCAGAAAACTCATACAGACCAACCCATCAATCATTTCCTATCTGAATTAGCTTCTCAGACTCAGACCCAATTCACAAAACTTGAGCTTAATCCTCAGCACAAGAGACGAATTCGAAAAATGCAGAGAAAGAAGCAAAGGGCATGAAAATAACCGAACAAAGAGGGACTTTACAGAGAGGAACACAGAGAAGCTACAGATATAGAGAGAGAGAGAGAGAGAGAGAGAGAGAAACTCCATTACCAGAGTGGTGTGTGTAGAAGGAGGAATGAATGAGAGATTGAGCAGAGAGAAGAGGTGAGTTCAGAAGGTGGATAATGGGGTTCGGAGAATAATGACCATTGAAGGGGGAGAAAACGAAGCTCTCATCCACTGGAAGATTGAAAATCGATAGAGGAGGAAAATGGAAGACGCAGGTAGAAATAGAGGGAATAATGGTGCGATAAGGAAGGAAGGGCTGAGATTGAACGTTCAGAATGATAATTTGGCATTTTATGACAACTTCTGACCTTATTATCCTAAATTTAATTATCAATTTTCTCCCTTCTTCTTCTTTTTTTTAATTTTAAATTTTTCTCATTGGGTAGATTTTATTTCAAAATTTCATGCCTCAAGTCAAATTATCTTGCTTCCTTCATTTTATCCTCCTCTTGGAAACTAAATGCAAATTTTTTGGAATTTTGCTTAATTATAAAATTTACATCTAAATATATATTATAACATTTTATCTCTTAAAATATCACAAAAAATAAAATATTTTCTTCTCTTCAAAAATTAATAGAAAATAAATAATATTATATTGCATTTGATGCAGAGGAAAAAATTAAAAAAGATAGGACATATTACAGTGAACTCTACTAACAATTGATTAAATTACAATTAATTTCCTTCTTGATGTATTGCATTATATTTCCTTAACATTTTGATATATATTATAAAAATCCTCCCTTCAATTTACTTTTTTTCCAATTAATTATTTTTTAATAACATGAAGCAATAATTTTATTTTTTTTACAATACAACAGTTAATCTAATATTGTTGCTTTATTTTTAATACCACAGTAAATATTATTAAATAATTTATTATTGGAAGAAAAATATGTCATACAGGAATTTAATTTCAACGACAAACGAGATATTAGAAGAAAATTTAGTTTAATATTTGAAACTAGACAAATAATGACTATAATTTGGTCAAGTTTCGTAAAAGTTAATATAATTTACCTAAAATAATAAAAATATAAAATATTATGTGATAATTAGTTAACTTTTAGGTATTATTTTTTATTGATATATATTATCTTGTTTATTTTGAAATAATTTAAAAAATAAAATATTGCGTTTTATAATTTGAATAGTAAACGTGTTATTTAAAAAACTTTCACTTTTTTTTTCTTTTTTTCTTTTTCTCTTTGAATGTAATTTACCTAAAAAATAACAAAAAAAAAAGATGCTATATCATAATTAATTTTAAGTAGCAATTTTAATTAATGTATAATATTTTTATCTTTTGTAATAATTTTAAAAGATAAAATAATACATTTTAAAATCAGAATACTAAAGTTTTTATTTAAAAAGTTTCACAAGGTGAATAACCATCTATTATATGAACACTATACGATTAATACGAATTTGAATCGCGTAATATCACAATGTGCTGCAAAGTTATTTTTACTAAATTTTAATGCAAGTATATTCCTAAAGAATCAAATTTGAGATCTTTAGTTATGTTAAAGTAATCATTTACCAATTAATCCGTAAAAAAATAGTAGTATTTTATTTTGACCAAAAAAGTTTAACCTAATTTTCTTTTTCCTTTTTTTTTTTGGCCTTTTTCTCCATGAATGGTGCTGGATGGTTTTAACACTTCGCGGTATGGGGCTTGGAGGAGCGTAGGGGGCCAAGAATGAATAGGGTCCACATATCACACATGTCTCAAATTCATTATTTTGTTTAGCAAATAGACGAATCATTTGTTTTTTCACAATTTTATTCTTAAAAAATTATATTTATCTTAATTTTATCTTTTTATTTAGTAAAAAAAATAATTAAATTAAAATAAACATAATTTTTTAATGACTAAATTAAAATAATTTTAATCTTTTAAAAATTAAACTAGTAATTTATTCAAAAATTAAAACACAATAAATATTTAAGAGTAATTATTGATTTGGTCCCCAAAAAAATTACAATTGGCTCAATTTAATCTGTAAAAAATAAGTATCTCAATGAAGATCGTATTTATTTCAATTTTATCCCTTTATTTTTTAAAATGACTTTTAATAATAAAAAAATTGAGCTCTAATAACGATAGCTTTAAAGATTTAACAATAACAAATGATCAAATTGAGATTAAAAAAATTTAAAAATTAAATTGAGACATTTTTAATTACAAAATTGAGATAAATGTAAAAGAAATAAATGAGTAATTTACTCTAAATTTAATCTGCTTGTATACTATCTTTTTAAAAAAAAAAAAAGGCATATCAATTTTAAGAAATTACCTCATGACACGAAACAAATCAAATGGTTCCATTAATTTAAAGAAGTATGTTGAATTAATGTGTGCGTCTATATAACCATAAGCGCACCTATGAGAGTTGAAAATTGCAGAAAACATAGGAATTAAAGAAATAAATTTGTCTCTAATTCAACAACGTGTCTCACCACATGATTTTGATACGAAATTTATGAGAAAATAGATAATTTTTTTGCTACAATTCTTTCTGTTGTAGAAGATTTTATTACAAATTTTGTTTTAAAAAGACAATTTTTTTATAGTAATTTTTATTCGCAATTAGGAAGGGCAACTAACGCTAGTTAGCTCAAGTAGCAAGTTCAACTCTAACTTTTATATATATAAAAAAAAAGACCTCAATTTTGAATAAAAAAAGTCGGGAGAAGTTCTACAACTTTGTAATCCGACTCGGATCAAATAAAATTAATTGAAACCTCAATAGATTTTCATATAATTGTGGTTTAAAAATAAAAAATATATTAAATTATTAATTTAATCTCAAAAATTATAATTGTCTTAATTTAGTCATTAAATTATCAAGTATTTCAATTTAATTTTTAAAAAATTATATTTCTTATACATTGGTCCCTCTTTTCATCAAATTATCAACAAAAATTTTAAAATTTAGTAACAGTAATTTTATGATTTAACAATAAAAATGAGTAAATTAAAAAAATATAATATTTTAATGACTGAATTGATACAATTAATTTTTTAATAATTAAATTAAAAAATTATAAATTTTTAAAGACTAAATTAATAATTTATTAAAAAATTAGGAAGGGAAACAACCGTACGGAGTCACGTTCAAAAAGTGGAACAGTCTTTGGGGGCAATAAATTAGGCAGAAATTAATGAAATGTGACTCTCATGAGATGTCATATTAAGTTTTGGGCTAGGCAAGATTCATGTTTGCATCACTTTCATCAATTTAGGTATGGTATAATTTGTCAGTATATATCTTTAATTGTAGCTTTTCAGTTTTGGTTGTTGATGCTTGAATCTGTGGATTGTTATTTTTTCCACCTAGTCATTGGAGTAGTTGTTTGAAGTCAAAAGTAAAATATTGTAGTTTGTAGAGATAAAATCATATAGTAGGAGTGTTAGATAGTTCAGACTGGATTATTTTTAACAATTGGTCAAACTGAATTATTGAGATCGATTTTGCGAGAAAAAAAAATTATTTAGAGTGATTTTAGTGCATAAAATTAAATTAAACTAAATAAAAATATAATCGATTTGAACAATTTGATTAAGATATTTTGAGCTTATTATGGTCTTTTTTTTTCTTTCGGCTCAATTTTTTTATATTTTTTCTTATAATTTAAAATGAAAAATGTACTACATTTATTTGTAGACACAAATTTAAGAAAAATAACATTTTTTATACCTCAAACTGATTAAATACAAAAAAGTTTGCATACTTCCATAACATATGTGTGTATACATATACATATATATATATAGGGGTGTATTTAATTAGAAGTGATTTAATATGATATATGAGAGGAAAAAATAGTCACCAATAAAGTACAAATTAATAAATGGATGCATAAAGAAATTAATATGAAAATCAAGAAAAATATTATTGATTTATATTAATGAATTATACATCAATATGAATCATAAATTTTGTAATTTAAGAGGTGTTATTTTTCCTTTCATTTTTAATATTAAATACTCTTCTCACTAGATATAATATTATATATATATATATATATATATATATATATATATATATATATATATATATATATATATATATGCTGAATATCATTGTTAGATACCAGTGATTACTCTAATGGTACTAGGATTATTTTAAAGATTGAATAATTTGAATTTGAATTTCAAACGGAATCAATTTTACCGAAATTAAAATATATATATATATATATATATATATATATATATATATTATTCACATTAGTTTGATGGATGCCATGAATATTAAAATAAAATATATTAATCACATTGGTTTGATGCATGCCATGAATATTGATTATTGAATCTAGACAGTTTATGCGGCTTCATTTCATTTTAAAAAAAAATAGGGTGTATTATTTGACACCAGCTACATTCTAAATATAATTATTATTATTTTATTGGTTATCGAATAATAATGTATTATTATTTTCATTTTATAAGAACCTATTTATAATTTTAAATTAGAAATTATTAATGTTTCCATAGCTATCTTAATTTCCTAAAAATTATAGTGTAACCTCTCATTAGCTCTATAATATCTCTAGTTAGTTTTCAAGGTTGTTTTTATCCTTTAAATAGATTAACTCACTTGTTCTTATATAGATACACACATATACATTTTGGCAAAAGAATGAGAGAGTTTAGAGAGATATTATTATAATTTTTTGGATTACTTGTTTAAGTTTAGTTTTTGTTATTTTAGTACTTGAGTTTCATCACAAAAGAATATATTTAATTCTAAAAAAATTATGCTTTGAAAATTTATTTAGTGTCGTAAAATATTCTTTAAGAACAACATTCTTTAATATGACTCAGGCTAAATTATTTATCACAATAACTTCAATTTAAACAAAATCAACGCAAGAGTCTGAACATAAATCAAACAAGTAAAGATAAAGACTACAATTCTTTAGCTACTATGCTAACAACTTCTCAAGGTTTATTAAGGATTAAATTATTGGTTTAGTACTTAAAATGTTATAAATAAATAAATATATATATATATATATATATATTTAATTTGATTATTAAAAAATTAAATTTTTTAATTTAATTTTTAAAATATTGTATTTATTTTGATTTAATTATTTTTGTTATTAAAAATACAAAATTTGTCATTATTAAATTTCAATTTTTTATTATTAAATGTCACTTTTTAAAAAAAATAAATTAAGATAACACAATTTTTTTAAAATTAAATTAAAACAGCTGTAATTTTTTTCAAAATTAAATTAATAATTTACTCGTTTCCAACACTTACATTTAAACGTTGCAGTAGCATATAAAATAAATTATTTTTTTACTATATAAAAGAAAAGTGTCAAATAAATTCACAAATAAAAAGTAAAAACCACGTTATACAAAATAAGTCAGCCATCTTGAAGCTAACAAAATGAACCAAAAAAAAAAATTGGAGTAAAAGAAATATGTAACATTTGAATTAAAAATTGTGGAATTGAATTCAAAATTAAAAAAAAAGAAATTAGATAAATAATTTGACTGACGATCAATTATTTATTCCTCGAGTTTTATTCATAAATACTGAAATTAATATTTAATATCTGATTTTTATAATTATTTAAAATGCTTAAAAGGTCAAAGAGATAAATATCAAATAGTTGGTGAGAGTGAGAAGATTTGAAAACCTATTTTTCTTTTTCATTTTTTAAAATATATTGAAATGTGTGTGTGTGTGTGTGTGTGTGTGTGTGTGTATATATATATATAGTGTGGTGGCGTCCAAGTGGATAACCCACCGATCCCTTGAGAACGATGTACGAAAATTAAGTTAGGCCACTATAATATTTTAAGGCTCCGTAAAAAATCGGATTTAGATAGTTTTTTTAACGTAAGTAATATTGAATCTGTGTCGTTTGATTAAAAAATATAGATGATTTAGATCAGTAATTATTTATTAAAAAAATCTTTATCAATTTAAACTGTTTATATCTTTTAATTTGACGGCTTAGATTTAATATTATCATGACATTAAAAAAATCTACAGTAGAATATTCAAATCTTCGTAATATATTATTATTTATTTTTATCTATGTTTTTCTTTTTTTTTTCCTTTTTTAGATGATGTAGAAAAATATATAATTAGTTTTATTTTGTCGGATAAATGTGAATGAATAAGAATTTAAGATTGAGTACAAGGCTTTTAAATAATTATTAAGTTATAGTTGCTCTGAAAAAAATTAGATAAGATTAAAAAAATGATATTTGATAAACATTTCATAAAATTAATTTAAAAATAAAATTAATATAGTTTTTAGTGCTAAATTTTAAATATTATTGTGAATGTGTAAAATAATAATAATAATAATAATAATAATAATAGATATGTGCTATTTATTTTGTTTTGTAATATTTATTCTAAAAGTGCTAAGAACTTTTTAACTACTGATTAAAATAATCTTAAGTAACAATATGTTAAATTTAAATAAGTAATATAAGAAATAAAAATTAAGGACTTATAAAATTTGCAGCCATAAAATTACAAACAAAATTTAAATTGAAAAAATGTAATTTATGTGAAATTGTCTTTCTAGTACTTGTGAAAAAAACAACAATCTATATTTTGTTGAGAAACTAATGAAACTATAAAAATGAGAAAATATTATAAATAATATTAATAAAATTTAAAATTTAGTTAAAAACATGAGTTTCATTTTAGATATTTTTAACTTGTATAGTCACAAATGTTCTTTTTTAAAAAAAAAATAAAGTGCTTTTCAAAAACTGTTGCAGCTTAACAAAATATAGTAGAAGTATTATTTTAAAAAAATCAAGTAAGATAAATTTGTGATTCATATGCCAAAAAAAACGAAAAACAAAACGTCACAATTAAAAAGAGATCTAAGTAAGCAAGATTAATTGTTATTTTCTTGTACGTATGTATGAAAGTTCAAAAAGTCAGATTGATCATTGAATCGATTGATACACTAGTTTAAAGTGAAACTGTGATCGAATTAATGATACTTAAAATATATATAAAATCATGTATAATTATATATCACATAATATATATAAATCTAAAAATTCAATTTAAGAAAAATTTAATATCATATGACATAAAACAACATCTATAATCAAAAGTTTACAGTAAAAATTAACAAACTAACAAGAAATATCATTAATTATCATAACAATAATTGATATAAATCAAATCTAAGATTTGATATGCAATAATATAAAACAACATCCATAACTAAAAGTTTAAAACAAAAATTAACAAACTAACAAAGAAATATCTTAAGAAAATTTTTCAAAAAAAAAATTTCAAGACCTATTCAACTGATCTTTCTTAAATCAAACACTCACCGATTTTCAATGACTAACTTGAATTGAAAATATGGCCAATTCACCAAATTTCTATTATATAATAAAAGATAATTGAAAGTCTAAATTCATTTTATTCTTTTAATTTTTGGAACAAAAGACACTTGAGTAAGTATCAAAATTGCGTGATGAGCTCTCTTTACCTTTTTCCTATTTTTTGGAAATAATTTTCTTCATCAATTTACTTGGCTCATAATTTTCCAGCAATATTTGAAATCGCAGAAGAAAAAATAGATAAATTGCAGGTCACTTCATTTCTATTTTCTTCAATGTGATATTCTTTGTTTGCATTTGAAACTTGTTAAACAGTTGATAAGTTCTATGACTTTTGTGCCTATCTTTGTCCAACATTTCATATGGCACGCATTTAATAATCACAAAATTTTAACTTATTTTCTCAACTAATTCCATTTTAAATTTTTGTGTAAGATAAAGCTTTATGATAAAACAACGCTAAATAATATTATATTAACCTTTATAAAATCATGCGTTCGTCGTGTATCATATTTCAAAATTTAACAAATAATCATATATGAAATATAAAATTGAATGGATAATATTGACAATATTATTGAATTTCATTTGTCAATGGGGATTAATTTTTCTTAAGAATCATTTTAAAACTAATATCTAAATACATTTTGGGAAGTATAACAATATGAAAAAATGTAGATTACAAAATAATTTTCATATACGTGTCAATTAATGTAATTAAGCCTTTCAATATTTTAAAAAAAATATAAACTATTATAAAAATTGATAATATAACAATATCAATGGTAGCTCTAAAATTGGTCTTAATTAGTTCTTCAAGATCCAAGACGACTATAATCCATTGTGATAACAACGTTGCCTGACAAATTGTTGCTAATTTGGTCTTTCATGAACGCCCTAAACATATTGAAGTAAATTGTCACTTCATTCGTGATAAAAGTCAAAATGAAACTCTGTAACTCTTGAGAATAAGTATGAAATTTGAATATGAGCTAGCAAATGTTATGACAAAAGCTTTGGGAATTAGTCAACATGAGAATTTGATTTCTTGTTTGGGGATGGTTAATTTTTATGATGCCAACTTGAAGGGAAAGTGTTATAAACATTAAGTTGGATAATTATTGTTTTATTAGTTATAATTGTTAAGGTGATTATCAGTTTGACCAGTCGTTATTATTATTTTTTTTTGTATTTAAAACCCCTATGTCCCTTTTTTTATTATCAATGAAATACTCTTTTTCCCTTCCGTAATCAATCACACTATTCTCAGAAGAGGTGGTTGAGTGGTTCCAAATGATGCCATGGCTTCAACGGACTCCATTCAATGATGAGGAGAAGCAAGATACAAAGAGCAATATGGCTCTGATACCATATTAACCAAAACAGTCTTGCAAAGGATCGATTATGGAAGGGAAAGAGAGAAAAAGAATATTTCATTGATGATGAAAAAAAGAAACAAAAGGGTTTTAAAAAACAAAGAAAAAAAACTAGAAACTAGTTAAACCAGTAACCGTTTTAACAACCATAACTAATAAAATAATATTTATCCAACTTGATGTTTATAACAGGCTTCACTTTCGTAAGAAGAAAAATATAAATTCAAATTCTGAGAAGCACACTTTTTTAAAAAATTTTAATCTTAAACGCCTATGGCCTAATAGGAATCTGTTTCAAAGTCAATATAACTTAGAATTAAGATATAAGAGGACGTTTGGTTTGCGTTCGGCTAGGGAGAGGCACACAGAATTCCGCTTGATACTGTCTTCTCCCACGTTTGCTTCACCTTCCAGTCTGGAATCTCTCATTTCCTCTTGATATTATTTTCCTTCATTAATTGTACGACTTCTTCCTCCCCAAACCCACTGGATTCCTGGCTTTCCGAATGGAAAAGGAGGTGGAGTTACAAGATTACCCTTCACCTTGGAGTGTATTTCCTTAACTTCTCGAACTTAATCTCTGGCTTGCCCAATGATCTCGGACCTGAGTGCTTAGCTCGTTTGCCTCACTCCCTTTACCCCCTCGCTTCTCGAGTCTGTCGTCAATGGCGTCTCCTCCTCCAGAGCGATTACTTCTACTACCATAGGAAGAAATTCGGCCATACCTATAACCTTGCTTGTCTAATTCGGGCTTTCCTTCAAGATCAAGTTGAAGTGGAGAAGATGTTGGACCATGATCAAGTAAAGTTTCAGAGGCGATAGAAAATTTTCAGGGGCAAAGCTTCAGTGAGAAATTTTTCACCCAAATTAATTTAGGAGAGGGAGATACAGAGGCAACATAAATCTGTTGGAATAATAGGATTTTTTAAGTTTAACAATTTTTTAATAAAATAAAAAAGATATGAGGATATTATAGTCAAATTATCAATTAAAAAATATATTAAAATATTTATTTTCTATTCCTTATTTATTTTTTTATATCCAACCAAAATAATTTTTTTTCTCTTCTTTTCATTCCTCTTTTCTTTTTTATTATTAATCTGTAATACAAACTAAACGAAGTCTAAAATTTTCACTTGTTTGGTGCCTAGCCCTTCTTTGTTCTATTATGTATATTCACATGTCTTAATTTTTTTTTTTTAAGTATTTTCTGTACTTTGAGACAGTCTGTCTTAATTTCTTTCTTTCTTTTTTAAAGTATTTCCTGTACTTTGAGACAGTCCTTTTTCTGTCTTTTGCTGGAGAAAATATTGTGCACGTTTTTTTAGTTTACATTTTCTGCACTATGGATCAGTCCTGTATGGATAAATTTTAATCTCTGCATTATTTGTCGAAAACTTGAAGCGATGTATTGTAAAAAATTAGACTAAATTAATTATGTAACCTTTGAAAAGTAATTTTAAAATAACATTCTCCTTAAGTGTAAGTTTTTAAAATTATACATTTTTCTCTACTTTTAAAATATGTATATTTCATCTTCTGTAATTATAAAATTACTACACTTTAACTCAATTTTATATTTTCTATTTAGAAAAGTTTGTTGTAGTATTTTTTTAAAACAAATGTTTAGTAACTTAATATCACTTTTTTAAAACCAAAATACTATTCATTAACCTATATTAAGAGCACCATCTTTTACAAAAAGAAGTAGTTGTGATATTTCATTATAGATTACAAAAAAAAAAAGATTATCACGGTTAAAAAAAAATATGTACAATTTTTTATATACTTGATATTAAACTCTCAATCAGAATATGATAAGTGTGTGGTTCTTCAATCAAAATACGATAAGTGTATGATCTTTAAAAAATAACTTTATATTTTTCACAACTTATAAATCATGATTGGTTTTTTAAGAAAATGTTTACATATACTATATTTATATTGAAAAATTTGATAACAAATATAAAAAGAATTTTATATAAGTTTTTTTTTCTAGCACAACAATATGTACAAATTCATATCCTGAGATAAAATTAATAAAATTTTGAGACAAATTTAAAAGTTGAGTCAAAGTTTAGAGATAAAAATAATATTTTTGTATTTTTTTTAAAGTAAGAAAAAAAACATTGTAAGTAATTAAAATGTAATTTTTACAATGATACTATATAAACACTTTTTTTAGAAGAAATTTAAACTTAAATTTATTATCTCATGAGAAATTAGTTTTCCCTATTAAATCCAACCGTCGTTAGTGACAACTAGTACACTATCAAATAGGTCATCTCATCATGGGCCGCCTATAAACAGGCCTACCTTAGCCTGACCCATTTATTAAACGGGTCACTTTTCAAAGTCTAAACCGGTTCACATGTCATTTTTTTTAATATTTAGATAATATAATATTACAATTTTTTTAGTAAAAAATTCAATAATTTGTTATTAAAATACAATTTATATGCAAAACATTACTTCTTATATATTTTTAAATAATAGATAACTTTAATTTCACATATTTTCTTTTTAAATTGACTATATTATATTTAAAATTAAAATTTTTATGTTTTTTTTAAATTACAAAATTTTTTCATATTCAAATTTATTATATTTATTGAATATAATGTTATAAAATATAAAAATATGATAAAATAAAGTTATTTATATTAAATAATATAATTTTATAAAATTTAAAAAATATAAATATAAACGGGCCAACCCTGAACTAAATAAACTGACCTATTTAAATTAATTTTGAAACCAACCTAATTTTCTTAATCCAAATTTATTTATTTATGGGCAGAGTGCAGACCATTTTGATAAACCACTATTTATCGCCTTTTTTTTTTTTGTTAAACCACTATTTATCACCTTTATCACTACCAACCTAGCCAATATAATAATGTTTTTGCGTATGCATTTTTTTTTAATTATTCATCAACTTAATTTTTTTTATCTTATTTAATCTTATCGGTTATTCAATAAACAACTCATCAATGACACTAACAACATCAGGGATCATTGCATACGTCGTGCATCATACAAAATAAATTAATATATTTGAATTCATGATAAAACTTTTGACGGATAATGTGCTACCATTAAGAAATTAATATGGATATAAATAATATATCCATATTCCTATTTTTTTCTTCACTCCTTTTCTCAGCCGTGAAATTTTCTTAGTAACAAAAATTATTTTCTTTTTCAAAAGATGTAATCGTACCATTGCATTCATGACGTACACACTCACAATAAATGAATAAAACTATGATTTTGATACAAATAATGCCTAACAAACGTTAACTAATAAATTTATATATAAATTGTCAATGTTAGTTAATTCAAATAATTTAATACTTGTTTTTTTTTAAATAATGTGATTTCAAATTTTGTGAACAAAAGAAATTAACAATAAAAATTTTTTAACTTGTATGTTTAATTTGATTCAAATTAAATTAATTAGAATCTAGTAAACGTCTAAATACTAATAATGTTTATTGAAAATTAATATAGATTAATCTATTAAAAAATACTTTAGAAACAAAAAGAGAGTAAGATCACAAGAGCTCGATGAGGCTGAGCTCTCCAATCCTTGAATATTCATTGAAAGGTTTAAAGTTTATGCAAGAAGTGTGACACATAAATCTTTAATTTTGGATCAACTTCATTTTTAAATTTAATTTTGGTTATATATGAATTTATACGATCAAAGTTCATTATAAAAACTCTTATAAAAAAAGTTATTTTAAAAAATATCAACATAAAAGTAAGTAAGAAAAGCCCAAATAAAAGTTTAAGAATAAACATAATTTAAGATTTAAATATAAACACTAAACCAAACAAGTTAAAAGTACTGCCAACTCACAGTTTGGCAATTCAAAGTGATTCTAAACATTTAAACATGTTGGAAATTTATTTACTTGTATCTTCCTCACCCACTCTTCATTTTTCACACTTTAGCCACGTATTTTTTTATCCCTAATAATTATTTTGAATTATATTTTCATTTGTAACATTTTTTTTGTACCGATTTCATCTCATGTTTCTTTGTTTGTTTCAATTTTGTTCATAAGTCTAATGTCATTAGCATAATTGATAAAAAATATTGATGTAAATTTTTTTATGTGACCCGTTCATTACCAATGTGTCATACTAATTTATTTTAATTTTAATTTTGTTCCAAATATTTGACTAAATTTTAATTTCACTCCAAATGATTTTTTTTAATTTCTTTCATTTATTTTAAATTAATAGTTAAATGTTTGACGTGCCATATGGAATAATCTACATGTTATTTGGAAGAGTCTATGTTAACATTTTTATCAACTTTGTTGATGACGTTAACTCTAAGAACAATATTGAAACCAAGAAAAAATTATTTAGGGTGAAATTAACATAAAAAAAATTATGAACGAAATTAATACTCAACAATACCGTTGGAGTCGAAAAAATTACTATTATTATTTTTTGAAATCCACCAACCCAAGACCTGTTTTCAACGAAACATAATCCAAATATAGACTCTAAACTAAATCTTTATATAAGAAACAAAAGTCAGACTTATTTTAAAAAGTGGAATTTAATAATATACCAACGTAAACACGGCATTATTGTTGGGATAAATAACACTTTCTATTTCTAGAATGTAAGAGAAGCAAGTAGGGACCACTTTGTAAGTGCATTTTGGCAAGTCTCCACCTTAAACGCCATTATGGCAGCAGATAGCATACAAAGGTTCGTTAATACCAACACACACTAACATTCCTACGCCTCTAAACCCCACTTAGTCCTTTTGAGTGGGGCGGTTTGCACTTTTCTCTTATATTATTATTTTGCACTCTAATTCACTCACTGATTTTAAGTCCAATTTAATAGTAAAAAGGTGCATAACGTATCATGCATAATTGTCATTGAGATTTATTTTTAACATGTTTGGGAATTTTATCATCTGATTTGATATGCTTAGAGGCTCTGTATTATTGATTTAAATTTTATAACATCTTTAATATCACAATGCAACAATATAAGTAATATCTTAAGAATTATATGATAGATGTAAGATATCTAAAATTTTTAGTTAATATGTGATTCTATTAAAAAAAGAAATTATAATAGATACTACTACAACTTGCTCAATTCAACTAGAACTTGACATTTGACTCATTTAACCTCATCAAGACTATGAATTGAACAACCATGATTTAAAAAAAATGCATTTGATTTTTTTAATTGTTTTCCTTCAATTATGACTGTTAAATCCAAAATATACAGTAAAGATCTTACGCTTTATTACTAAGAATATTTCTTAGACAACAACGTGTTACCGTCTGCGTAAAAAAAAAAAAAAACTACCACAACGCCCTGCATCACCTAATTCTATAAGCCCTTCACTACCTTTCAAATACATTCAGTCTCTCATTTTTCTTTGCTTTGAATTATTGCCAACTCAGGCATTGAATTGCTTGAAGTAGATCACCTTCCCCTCTCAGGAGCACCAGTAAGGACTTTCGTGGACCACCAAGCTCGCCATGAAGGACTCAACCAATCTACGAAAACATTCATTCGCATTCTGACACCGTTGATATAGTGACATATGTTATATAAAATTGTCCGTATATTAAATGCATCTTAATATATCTTAGATATTAAATACCACCTAATATAACAACGTATATAATGGCCAAAAAGACCAACAATGATATGAACGCTTTCTTATTTTTCTGCAGAAAGTAATTAAAACATCTCTCTCTCTTTAGGGTGTAATACACGTGCCACAGATCAATTAACTAGTGGCTTAAAAGATCGTCTTATAACTAGTGGAAATGCGGTCAAACGCGGCCAATCAAATCAATGTTCTTACTGGAAAGTGACAAAGCTGCAAGTGTCCTAAACGCTTAGCCAACTCATGCCTTGATAAATACAGAGTAATGGAAGTAGTCTTCAATGACATTAACAAAGTCCACACATGCATGCATGCTCTTTTTAAGACGCCTCTCCCTTGTCTTCAATAGTCACTATTCCTAATTTCCAAAAGATATCTTTTTCCAAAACACTGGAGAGAAAACAACTGCCTTGTTAGGAAAGAAACTGAATGTTCAGCTCACACTATCTTTATTTGAAGAAATTATTAGTTAAATTAATTTATATAAATAGTAAACTAATTATGAATAAATATCTGAACATGCTATGTTCACTTACCAATATAAGCCACCTCTAAATATTCTCTCGTGAAGTTAAGAATGTCTGGTTTACTTATTTAAATGATATATTGATACTATGATAGGTACTTATATAAGGATCTGTACTTTTTGGAAGGTTGAATATCACACCTTAATCATCTTCTAGCCATCTCTGATTGCCATTTCACTAAAATGCCTCCAAATTTTTTCACAAGGCCAACACTGCCACTGTCCATCTTGCAAAACAGCTATATTTGCAGCACTGGGAGGATTCTGACATATTTTTCTTAATGAAAAAACAATAAACATTCAAAATTCTTATTCACCAGTTAACTAAAATACCAAAGGGCAGGGAGTGGACATGACAATCATTAGAACAAAGATGAATCCTCGCTAAGGACAAGGTTATGGCTGCAGAATTCAATGAATTAACAAGGTGGAAAAAAAACAATGTCCCCGGTTTCTACAAGCAACCTTCAATGTGCACCAACTCCCATCTGACCCGATGAGTTTTAACCAATATCAAGAATTCTTTGTGGTAGACAAAAATGCTGATGCACCAAATGAAACGTCTGAATCCTTAGTGCTAACCTCACTCCTCAATATTTGTGGCTCAGATAAAGCAGCACCGCCACCCACCATGGGGAAAAAAATAGACAACAGAAATTAGGAATAAAGAGTTCGCTATTTAACATTGGATGAGGGGAAAATCATTTGGGAGGGAGATTCAGTTTCAGATAGACCTGCAAACACCCATGACCATAACATCAAGGTCCTCTATTGGATAAATCTTATCTTATCCACGTTAATCTAAGTTCTTCAAGTTTAATCTAAACACTTCCCTGCTAGGCTCAGGTGACAGGTTACAACTTCCATACAATAAATTATGTCAATCCACAAAAATCAATGTAAAGTGAAGAATCATGTAGATTATCAGTTAATTAATGACGCTTACTGCAGTTAGGATGATCTATAATCCAGCAACATTTCAATGATAGAAACATCGGTTCAAGATGATCAAGGATTTAGTAGTGGATGATGATATATATATATATATATATATATTATCCAGACAAATCCATTAAAATAACGAATTATTTTCTCTCACTAATGTCGATCACTTTCGGCATTCACTTAATGCTAAATATCAAATACAATCACGATGATTGTTATGTAGCAAAGAATAACATATAAATAATACCGACTAATAATAGTCTAGAGAATAATACTATATTATATCTAAATAATAAAGAGGGTGGAAATAAACTTCAGATCTTTTGCTGGTGGTCCAATCAAGAGTAGAAATTACTCAATTATGCACAAATAGCAGAACAACTACAGGGACATCACATAAAAGTGTCAACATCATAAATTTAATTCTTGTACAATCCAAACTCCTTAAAGAATTAAGGAACAAAAGATCATGGGTTGATGCAGACTCCAAAAAGAACAGCCTCCTGGAAATACTCTCACAGAACACTTCATACAAGCCATAAAGTAATAAACCCCTGCTCATTGGAGAAACAACAGAGAATTTACTTCAGCAAATAATTTTGTGGGCAGAATCAGTGTTTTGACCACCTAGACGGTTAAAATGGATGATTGCTTACATGTACCTTGAGCATTTAACAGAAAACCATTCTGATAATCAGCTGAGAGCTTTGCATATGAAAATTATATTAACCTACCCAACCCAAGCTCAATAATTAGTCACTCTGAGAATTAGAATGAAGACGCCAATGTTTTTACATCTATATATCTTTAAAATTTGAACTAAGAATGATATTAAGATCCAATCCAATACCATCAGTACCTAAGAAGTTTATAATATAAATTGATTAGAGAAATGATCTGTCCATATGTTATATTTGCATTGCTTTATGCCAGTAGGGAATTAAACGAAGCAATAAGATATCATAAATATTTAAATAATAAAACAAATACACGCATCATTTTGCTTCAAATTAAAAAAGGAGCTGCCACCGTATCACGCAACATGGAAGAAGTCATATCATTACCCATAAAGCAATATACAAGCACCACATTCTACACTTCATGGCTCATCATTGGACATCTTTGGTGTATGGAAAATGTAAATTTTTCAAATAATAAAAATTTAACTAAGAGGTAACAGATATTAAATTTTTAAATTTTATACATTATATATATTCTGAGTTAGGAAAGTTAAGGTACCCAATGATCAAACGCCACTTTAAATAATATAATAATATGGAAATTATAGAGTAAATATGGCAGGATCAGATTAAAAAATGCCTTGATCAATGCAGGAAACAGAGTGGTAGTAGGGCAATGCTTGAAGTAAAGGCAAGCAACAATATGTCGGAAGAAGTCTAGGTTATCATCCCATACTAGAATGCAACCCACGCCTTTTCATACAATCCGTTCGCCAAGTTTTTAAACAAGGCATTGATTTTGCTGTAGAAGAGGTTGCGAGAGTCACAATGCAATACCTTTAGCAAGGACAGGGGCCCTCTTCTTGGGTTTCGCCAGAACTTCAAGCACCGTCACCACTCACCACCAACATAATCTCCCTGCTCAGACCTTTTACTAAACCATCATTTCCATGCCACTCTTTTTCAAAAGAAAAGAAAATCCAAATGACAACAACATATAATAGACATCCAATTTCTTTCAGATAGATCGATTGATTATGTTTGGTTTGAATCGTAAATCCGTTGAGAAAATGATGAAAAGAGATTGGCGAGGCGGAAGATGAGAAGAAGAAAAAATAAAAAATGCAAGAAAGATTTCAGAAACACCAACGAGAAAGCTAATGGATGAGAGGGATGGAAGGAGAGCGGCAAAGCGCCATGAAAAAACCCTTGCGCCGCCTCGGAGCTGGAAAGCAGAGTGTGGAAGTGAGAGTTGGGCACACTTGATTAGGGATTTATTATCCATCGGGCCCAGACTAGCCCAAAACGCCCAGCCCATTATGTTTAGTTTGGCCCTATTTAGACTTTATTACATGCTACATAAATATCTAGGCACTTCATGCGTTACCGAAAAACTTTACGCCTCACCTACACGTCCTCTTGTCGCTCTCTCTACTAGCTTTCACCTTCATCTTCAAGCCGCTACATCTAGGGTCTCAAGCAACATTCACCCATCTTTTCTTTCACATTCTTCTTCTCGCCTATTTTTTTTTTTTATCTCCTATGTGAGAGTATTTTTCCCCTTATCTTTTGTAAAAGATTTTCTTTTTTCCTTTGAAAGAAAATTTTTTATAGTCGCTGAAGTGACTTTGGCTGAAGAGGAGGCTCAATGACATAGAGTTGGTCGACGAAAGTAACGAGTGGCTCAAAGTAGTCATCAAAACCAAGCTCATCCATGACAGTAGGGTGTGGGCACCAACCCGACCCAAATCGCATGTTTGGGTTGGGTTGGGTCTAATTTTTTCAACCCATAAACCCAATAGATATATAAATATTTTTTTAGAATTTTTTAGTCACACAGGTTTTCTTCTTAAATTCAACCATCGACATCTCTCTTTGTCTCTCATCTCCTTCAGTCCTTCCTTCTCCATCGCTATCTCTCTTTCTCTCTCTTTGTACTCAGAGAGAGATGGTGAGGAGATGAGAGACAGATAGAGATGGTGATGGAGAATGAAGGAGAAGGAAAAGAAAGAAAGAAAAAGAGAGAGAAAAGAAGAAGAATAGGGGAAAAAAGGTAACCTGCGAACAAACCCGTTAGAGTGCAAATTGGGTTGGTTAGGGTCCATCCTTAAAATTCACATTTGATCAATTTGGGTTGAAATTTTTCCTAAACCCGACTCAACCCATGCCCATCCCTACATGATATATAACACGTCATCGACGGTCAAGCTAGGGAGCTGTTAGGATGTAGAACGTAGACGGTGACTGGACGGCATTGTTAGAAGACCAACTCTGATCTAGGATTTAGAAATGTGTTGCTTCCTTTTAGACTTGCTTTGATTTAGGGTTTAGAGGTGTGCTGCCTTTATTTTGGCTTCTAGTATTGTTGTGTAGGTTTTGGTATTGTCTTTAGGGTGTGTTACCCTAAATCTTATATCCTCTTATCCCATAAGTTCAGGCTTGTAATTTAATGTATTAGTTGATCTTTAGGTCCTAAAAAATCTTGTGTAATCCTGTCTTTGTGCCATTTTAATGGAAATGTTTTTTGTTTTGTCTTAAAAAAAAGTATCTAGGCACTTCGAGGAGTTCACTCATTAGCATCTAATCTGGGTGTTGAGTGAATCATCTTTGAATTGAAATGCTTTGATGTAATCAAGGCATGCTTCTTGTCAATTATCCCATGGATCATCAAGCCAATTGTTGATGACATTAAGAACATCAAGAAAGCTTGTGGATCTTCTATTTGATCAAACAAAATCATTCAACCAGGTGGACTTCACATAAGCTTAACCTATCAATTTCGATCAAATGGCTATGTTTGGCCAAATAGGATGCTAGCCAAGCAGAAGAGCTGAACTCATAAAAAATAGTTCTTAGTTGCAAGCTACTTAAATGTGGTCAAAGCGCCAAAATAATGCCCTTACAGAAGAAGTTTCCAAGATGATGTTAAAGTTTGATATGACTCCCAAAAAAAATACTATGCTTTTGATGAAAATTATATATATCTATATTTATTAATTAAAAAAATTGTGATAAATATACAAAAAAATGTTAAAAAAAAATTAGTTCATTTATACTCAAGGTTTACCTTTCAATTCTACAAGTTATAAATAGGTGTAAAAAAAATTTTAAATCCCTAACCAGTTCAAGTTCACCTTAATGTGTTAGGTCAAAATGCTATTTTTTTGAAAATAAAATAAAATTAAGATTAAACAAGTCATAGAGGTTAATGTGCTTTGCAATTAGAAGACTAATGGAGGGTTGGGCCATATGGAGATGAAATACATGAATCAAGCCCTCTTGATGAAGGTGGGTTGGGTTCTTATTAATAAAAAAAGACTCCTTATGGGCTCGAACTTTGAGGAATAAATATAGACGCGGGAATGACTCTATTCCAAGGGTTATTTGTAAGAATCAGAGTTCAAATCTCTGGCAAAGTATATATAAGACTTGGAAGAAAGTGAAGGAAGGCCTCTCTTGGAAATTGGGTAATGGTCAGAAAATTAATTTTTGGAATGATCACTGGTGTAAGAAAGATGTTGTCCTTAAGGATGTTGTAACAAGGACTCTTAGGGATTTTGATTTGACCAAGACTGCAAAGGATTTTTGTCTTCCTAATTGGGATTGGAACCTAGATGCTGCCTAGAGAGACTTCTGATTGGATTGTTAAGTCCTACCTTTGAACTAGAGAGGAAGTTGAAGATACTCTTGCTTGGAACTATCCTAAAGAGGTTAACCTTTTTGTAAAGTCTGCCTATACTCAGATATCTGAGGAAAATTTTAATTATATAGGAGAATACTACATTTGGAACTAGCTTGGAAACCAGAGGTCCAGAAACTTCATGTGGCTTTGTGTCCACAATAAAATTTTAACTAACAAGTAGAGAGTGAAAAGTGGATTTACCTCTGATCTAATTTGTGATTGTTGCAGATCATAAAAGAGATTGTTATCTACGCTCTTAGAGATTGCCTTGCCATCAAAGATATGTAGAAAATTTTAGTGAACCCAAAATTCTGGCCAGAATTTTTTAGAGGTGATACCATTGAGTGGTTCATGTTAAACAATAAAAAGGATTTGGGAAAATGGAAGGTCTAGACTGGAGAATTACCTTCGGAGAGGCTGTTTGAAAAATTTGGCTTCGACGAAATGCTTGGATTTTCAGAAATGACCTATGTGATGTTGCAAATTTATACTAGAATGTCTTAATGGCAGTCAAAGAATTTATGAAAAGTACTAAAGTTTTAAAATATATAGGGTTGGTCATAGGAAGAACATTACCGGTTGGAAACCACCGGCCTATGGATCAACTAAATGCAATGTGGATGGCTCCAGTAGAGGTGCTGGTTTACTGGCAGGTTTTGGAGGAGTTATTCATGACTCGTCAGGGATTTGATTGGCTAGCTTCACTGAGAACCTCGGTAGTTAAGATGTGCTATCGGCAGAATTATGAGGAATCAAGAGGGGTATGGAATTGGCTTGGAAGCTGGGTTTTCGGTAGAGGAACTTTTGAGTTTGACTCACGGTCGGTGATTGAGCTAGTCCGTAATGGTTGCTTGAGATCTCATCCCCTCCACTCACTGATCCAGACGATTCAGGAGCTCCTTTGCTGAGAATGGGAAGCAACCTTAACACACTGCTTTAAAGGAGACAATATAGTGGCTAACCTCCTTGCGATGGAGTCGCTTGACTCAGGGATAGGTTTGATTATTCTGGAAGCTCCGACGCTGATGCTGAGGGATATGGGGCATGTCGTTCGGACCGGGTGAAATACTATGGGCTTTATCCAGTTTTTGGGCCTCTTTTTTCAACAAAAAACAAATAAATAAATAAAATAAAATAATGTTTTTATTAAGTATTTGTTTGAATGCTGTTTTCACTTTTGTTCACTACTTTATTGATAAAGTTTTACAATATATATATATATATATATATATATATATATATATATATATATATATATATATATATATATATATATATATATGTGTTTTAAAACTAAAACAATTATAGAAATAATTTTGAAACACCAAAAAATAGTAGATATACACCAACGCCATTAGATCAATATGAAACTAAACCAATACCGAACTCAGGATTATGGTTAAATCTAGACTGTAATCTAGATAATCACAAAAAAATAGAAGAATGGACTAAATCCCAACTAGTAGCTTTACTAACTAGAGGAATAGATTTACAAACTACCAGTATATTAATCGAATCATCATTCATAGGAATAGTACATGAATGGTGGAAAAGTAAGGATCATAATTTTAGAGATAATATTAGAACTGTCAAAAATATAGAAGGATTAACTAGAAGACAACAAATAGCAATATTAATTAGACAATATGAGCAAGTACTAAGAAATGAATTTGTAGGAAGAAATGTATTATTAGAAGAAAAAACAAAAATGAATAGAGCAATAACAAATATGCACAACATAGAATTATGTTCATTAGATCCAAAATATCTCAATCAATATATAAGTGAATATAAAAAGTATTATTATGAAGCAAGAATAGGAGATAATTATCAAAACCAAAGATATTACTTAGATCTATTTTTTAGACAAATTCCAAAATTAATTAGCCAACCAATAATTGAGGAATACTATAAATCCTTAGGAAGCAAGAATATAACTACATTAGAAGTAATAGACACAATGGGTAGAAGAGAAGATTATTTAAGAGAATACTTATCAGACAAATGTAAAAATGCATGGAGAAGTCAAAAATATTATAAAATTAACAAATACTTATTAAAATGTGGAGAACTACAAACATCTCATAAATGGGGATGTGAAATAAATAAGTATAAAAGAAAGAAAAAACAATTCAAGAAAAAATTTAAGTTTAGAAAATATCCAAAAGAAAAATACCCAAATTATTATAAAAACAAAGATATAAACCAGAAGAAACAAAAAGATATTTTAAAAGAAAAAACTAATTATAAAAAGAATCCAAAAACATGTAAATGTTACAATTGTGGAGAATTAGGACATATATCAACCGTAAAAAACCAAAAGATAAAAAGACCATGAAAATATTAGAATTAGCTGAAGAATATAACTTAGAACCATTAGAAGAATATGGAAGTGAAATAGAAGAAAATATAGAAATTTATAAAATATATGAATCAGAAGAAGAATTAAGTAGTGATAATAACATAGATTATTCTGATATAGAAGAAGAACCAAATATTTATATGATGAATACAGAATTAGAAGAAAAGAGTAGCGCAGCAGAAGAATATGAATCATATAATCAACAGATAGAATCAGAAGAAAGAATAACAGAAACTAGAATAACTTTTAATGAAAAACAATATGACAAAATATCAAAAATCAATTTAGACTTACAAGAAACAGATTTAAAACAAGAAAATATCTTTAACAAAGTAAGTAAGATAATCAAAAGAAATCATAGAAAAAAATATCATTGTGTAATATTAGACAAAAAAACAACCAATAGAATCAGAATTAGCAACAAGAGTATTAAGGATACCATTAATTAATAAAACATTAATAGAAAATGAAATAACAAAAATACCGTTTAAAGACGAAGTATCAGAAATATATATTCAAGGAGTACAATTATTAGTAAAAGCCTATTTTAGAGAAGGAATAGACACACCAGTAGAATTAGTATTAACAGATGGAAGAATAATAGATGATGTAAGAAATAGTATTCTAGGAATACTTAGTGAAAATTTAATATACCAAAAACTAAAGTTTACAATAAACACTAATTTTGCCATCAGTAGAGCAGAAGGAAATATGGATAAAACACTAAATGTATATTATAAAATTAAAGGAATAAAAATGCCACCTAATAGTAAAATTATTAGTATACAAGTAAGAGTAGGATTAGTATTTACTAACCAACACAAAATTTATAGAAAAAGACAAGGAAGAATATCAATAGATAGATATTTTGCACCAGTATTAAGAGAAGTACCTTTAGATAACCAAAGAATAACTTTACCTTCAGAAATTCAATTTAATATAGATAATACTATAACAAACCAAGAAGCATTAAGAAGACAATTAGAATTTGATAACAGGTTAGGAAATAGATCAATAAATATAAATTTAGGACAACCAAGATATAGTATAGAATATGAAAGACCACAAACCAGTTATAGTAACAGACCTATAACGAGATCTCAAAGCCATAGAAATTATCCATATCTAGAAAGATTATGATTAGCAGAAATACCAATAAGCTCAAGATTACAAGAAATAACAACACCTCAAATAGACTTGACTAACAATAGACATTTGATATTATTAGAAATTAGAAAAAATAACCAATGGCAAGAAATATTAGCAATTATAGATCCAACAGAAGAAACCAGTAATATGCAATTACAATTAGCAGACGACAATATAATAATTGAAGAAGTAGGAACAACCACAAATGCAACAATAAGATTTAATAAAAGAGACGCAATCTCATTAAGAATATGGGTAGATAATATGATAAATAATAATGCAGAACACAAAATGATACTAGGAAAAGACTTTTTAAACTCAGTAAAACCTATTAGAATTAGAAGTAAGGATATACTTATAACCATTAATAACCAAGCAATAATAATTCCAAAAGTACAATTAATATAATGTTATATTATATTTTAGTGAAATTAAATTATAAAAAATATAGATCAAGAAAATATCATGCCTTAGTAGATACAGGAGCAAATATAACAACTTGTAAATTCAACGTATTACCACCTGAATATTGAAAAAAAAAAATACACCATTAAGAATGACAAGTGCAGGTAACGAAATACATATGCTAGAATTAGCTGCAAAAGAAGTATTTATACAAATAGGAAATTATGAATTAAAAATTCCAAAGATATACCAGTATAATGAAATCACATGTGACATATTATTAGGACTAGACTTTTTAGAACAATATTACCCTTTAACATTTCATAATAAAGCTTTAATTCTAACAACACCATGTAAACACCAAGCATATGGGATTAGAATAACTAGACCATATAGTAGAAAAGACGAAGCTTTTCAAAAGAAATATCAGGATATTGAAATACAATTTATACCAAATAATAAACCTATAGAAATTCAAGAAAAACTACCTAAAATAGGAATAATGATTAGCAAGACTATAGAACAAAGAATAAAAGAAAATTATAGTGAAAACCCATTAATTCATTGGGAAAAATCCAAACTATTAGCCACCATAGAATTAAAAGATTATAGCAGACAGATCAACTGCAAACCTTATCCGTGGACGGAAAAGGAAAAACAAGAATTCATAATGCATATAAATGAACTCAAAAAATATGATTTAATTAGAGATAGTAAATCTGAATATTCATCACCAGCAATGATAGTAATTAAACATAGTGAAGAGAAAAGAGGAAAATCTCGAATGGTAATAGACTACAGAAAGTTAAACCAGATAGTTGTAAAAAATAGATATCCAATTCCAAAAATAGATTTATTATTTAACTTACTAAAAGGCAAAAATATATTTAGTAAATTTGATTGTAAATCAGGATTTTATCAAATCAGACTAACAGAAGATAGTAAGAAATATACAGGATTTAGCACATCAGAAGGATTATTTGAATGGAATGTATTACCTATGGGATTCAATAATAGTCCCAGTATATTTCAGGATTATGTAACAAAATTATTAGAACCCGTTAGAGACTTTGCAATAATTTATATTGATGATATACTAATATTTTCAGAAAATAAAGAAGAACATGAAAGACACTTAAGTAAATTTATAGATATTATAGAAACTAAAGGATTAAATATAGCACCACATAAAACTGAATTAAGAAAAACCACTATAGGATTTTTAGGACAAACTATTACACCAGATGGAATAAAACTCCAAGAACATATTAGTAAAAAAGTATTAGATTTCAAGAAAATAACAAATAAAAAAGAATTACAATCATTCTTAGGACTAGTAAATCAAGCAAGACATTATATTCCTAATTTATCAAAATTAACTTCAAAAATATCTAGATTAGCAGGAGAAAGAAGTATATGGACTTGGGATAAAACTGAAAAAATAATAGAAGAAATAAAACATTTATGTAAAACTCTACCAAAATTATATATTCCAAAATCAACAAATATTAGATGGATTATTTATACCGATGCAAGTGATAATTATTGGGGAGCAGCATTATATTTTGAATACAAAGGAAAAGAATATATTACCAGATATTCAAGTGGAAAATTAAATGATAGTCAAATTAAATATCATAATAATTGGAAAGAATTTTATGCTATTATAAAAGCAGTAGAAAAATTTGAATTATTCATAGTAAATACAACTTTTATTATTAAAACTGATAATACTCAAGTAAAACATTGGTTAGATAAAGGAATTAGTAATTGTAAACTTAGTAACAAAATGTTAATAAAATGGCAAATGGATTTAGCTTATTATGATTACATTATTGAATATATTAAAGGCACTAATAATCTAATAGCTGATTATCTGAGCAGGTATTATTATGGCAAGTAACCAGCCAACAAGCCCAATAAGTGAGAAAAGTAACCAGGAGTTAATTCCTGTTGATCGAGAAGTATTACAAATAACTCTCCTAGAATCCCAAATATTTTATTTGAAAGGATTAATGGAGACAGAAATGTATCATTTAACGTCAAATATTGACGAAATACTAAGTCAAGTAAAGACTAGTCTGAATGGACTAGAAAAAAGAATTTCAAGTATTGAAAAAATAGTATCGGACCTTTCGTCCAAACTTGAGCCCAATAAAGCCAAAATCCAAGAACCAAAATTAATCACACCAGCAATGGTTATAACACCTACAGTAACACCACTCTCAAAAATTATCCAAGAGCAAGCCCAAACCAGTAAAACCCAAACACCGAAAAGAACTATACCAGACCCAAATATAGCCAATTTCCAAAGAAAAGAACAATATGAGTTTCTTTTAACTCTTATTAAAAAGACCAGTAAATTAGCCATTCCATCAAAGACCATAAAGTATGCTTCACATTATGCTCTGAATAAGGCCATTATTATGCCAGGTACTAACCCAAAATTAGTAAAAACATTATTTGATTATGGTTTCATTCAAACCATTTACCCCAGTAAAGAATTAACCGAATTATCCGATTTACCAAAACATCTATTAGAATCAGCCAAACACTACTCCAAAATTGTTACCCAGTATCAAATATATATTAGATTTTATTCAACTATCTATGAAATAACTCCAGACAAATATTATCCACCTATCAACCTTATTAAGCTTGGAACAACAAGAAAGCCCTACGAATGTGATCAACAAATGAAGGACATTATTGAAGACCAAGAAGACCTTGAGTATCGATTGCACAATATTCGAGCTCAAGAAGTAGCCACCATTATGCAGGAAATATCAAGAACACTAACTGAAAAAGATGAACAACAATGGACCTATTTTACTGGTCCCACTACATGTATTTATTCAGTAGGAAGAACTAGTAGATTACCCAAAGAATTTCAATTATGGGCCAAAAAATAAGAAAAAATGAGATGAATTTATCTGAACCCACTAAGAGAAGAACTTGTGAATTATTATTAGATAATTTAGGACATAGATGCAAATATTGTAAAGAAGAAAAAGCTCAAGACTATGATGAGCCCAGTATTGATTTATCAGTAATTTAAAAAAAAAAGAGAAAGACGAAAGA
Organism: Biancaea sappan; assembly: GCA_037074585.1. Taxonomy (NCBI): domain Eukaryota; kingdom Viridiplantae; phylum Streptophyta; class Magnoliopsida; order Fabales; family Fabaceae; genus Biancaea; species Biancaea sappan. The sequence goes on from CM073499.1 coordinate 33,770,256, forward strand.
TGCCACAAAAAGAATTATTGGCACACCTAACAAAAGTATCTGAAGGCAGAAATTATTACAAAGCTACGAAGACCGTCGGCACAAAGAGACAAAGAAAAGATAAGAAGGAATCTCCAACAGTAAAAAGCAGAAGCAGACTGAGAAGACAAAAGCAAAAGCAAGACAAGAAGAGACTAAAAGCAAGACAAGAAAGCAACATAAAGAAAAGAAGACGAAGGACAAGACTAAAAGTCGACTAGAGGTGACAAGAAAAGGCAACTATAGTTAGAAAAAGGAAACCATAGTTTGTAAACCTGAGTTAACATAACTCAGAACTTCCATTATAAATAGGCATGTAAACGGGTAGTGGAGAACCATAAGCAAATAGAGCAATCCTCTCTCCTTACTCTCTCAACCTCTCAATCACCTTGTAATCCCTCTCTCTCTGTAAATCCTCAAATACTATTGTAACCTCCAAATCATCAATAATATTTGAATCTTCAAGTATTTGAAGCTGTGTGCTTTCTCTCTCTCTCAAATAAACAAAATTTTCAGAAGCTGGAAATTAAGGTAATGGCCTGCTAAATTTCTTTTGGGTTCAAGGGGCAATTTATTTTTAACTTAGGATCCAATGGTATTATAAGGGCCAATTACTGGTTAGTATGTTATTAGGAAGATGTTTTGCTGATAAACTATGATTTATCATAGTCTTTAGATCCAAGAAGTATGCATGTATATTCTGGTAGCTTCGTATCTGAAAGAGGCCTGGAGGGCAAAATGACCTTTGAAGGCGTGTGATGCCGTGTGTGGTCGCAGCCCATGAGGATGATCAGTACATAGCTATAGGATATATATGTATATGGATAATCTATCATTTTGACAAAAAACATCTCCTCTTAGCATGCTAAGCAGTCTGACAAAAAATGATAGATTATCCATATCCAGACTGCTTAGCATGCTAAGAGGAGATGTTAGAAAAAGAAATTATTATAGGTCAATTAAAGGATCTGAAGGCTAAAATAGACTGACAGCACAAAATGATCGCAAAAATGAAGGAAAGCTGCCTAATTGCTACTGGCAATATTGGCCGGTTTAAAAAATAACTCATCGTGTTAGAAGAGAAAATCAGAAAAACCAGAGAAGAATTGGTATCAGCTGAAATGTTAAAAGACAAACTCGACCATACTTTGACCCAACATGTGGCAAAAAGGGAAAAAATAATAGAAAGTGCCACAGCTGTTGCTATCAATGCCTAAGCTTTTGCCAAAAAGATAAAGTCTTTGGAGACTGAATATCTGTCAGCCTATGCGGACAAAGAGACATTAGCTTTTGTCTGGGAATGCATAAGCCAAATGTAGTTATGTCGATTAGGCTCATTCGATAGATTTATTTGATTTGTATTGTCAGTCCTTTTAACCTGACAAATTTGAATAAACTATTATTTATTCATTTATTCGTTCGTAGCATTCGACAATAATTTGTACGAAGTTTAAAGAAATAAAAATTCTTTATTCAACTTTTACTTTGCACATTGTCGACTTGTATAGCTTTAGGTATTTGTTATTGATTGATCTTACCTTTAATCCAGAGTTAACTTCATCGAGTGCATAAGCGTTACCAGAAAAGACTTACATAACTATGAATGACCCTTCCCATTTTGGCAATCATTTGCTATATTTTCAACAATGTTTCTCAACAGGCAAAATTACCTTCCATACTAAATTGCCCAAATTTAAAGACTTGTATTTAACTCAACGGTCATAAAATTTAGCAATTCATTTTTTTTGTCGAATTAAACTTGCTAAAGCAATTAATTTCTCATTAGTCAACTTGTTTAATTCGTCAAACATTGAATTCCAATAACTTTCAACTGGTAATTCATCTTGTTTTCTGATACAAATTAATTGGAGATTAATCTCAACAGGAAAAATGACATCATGACCATAAACTAATTTATACAGTGATATGGTTGTTGATTCCCTTGGAGAGTTTTTGTATACCCATAAAACCTGATCAAGGGTATTATGCTAATTTCTAGGCTGTCGACCAACATGTTTTTTTATTAGGCTTATAAGTATTTTGTTGATGGCCTCTACTTGGCCATTTGCCTGTGTATAATAAGGTGTCAACGTAATTAATTTTATCTTCCTAGAATCATCATATTCGACAACTTTTCGTCTAGTGAAAATAGTACCTTGATTGATTGTCAGAGTTTGAGGTATCCCAAACCTGCATATGATGTGATTTTCAATAAAATTGATCACATCTTGTTGGGTGACTGTAATATCTCAAGAATTTATATGAATATTTAAAGTCTAATTTGAAATTTAGTGAAAAATTTAATTACGTGAAAATGTGCTTTTTGAATTAGTGAAGAAAATCTGGGAATAGAAATTTTAATTTTTAATTTAGGAAATTTTTACAAATTCTCAAGGACTAAAGTGAAAAGAAAAGAAAGTATAGAGGACTTTTGAGAAATGACCAAATAGAAACCTGAGAGGAAGAATAAAGCTTATGAGAATGAATTATGAGTCCGGTACCGAAAAGATGATGGATTCGAGGTTAAAGTGGTATTTGAGACATCGAGAGGGATTAAAGTGAACAAATCTTATAAGCTAAGGTGGCTATGAGCGATTTTATCGAAAAAGAAATTAGTGGGGCCCACACATACAATTATTAGTTTTTCTTCTCCTTCTTCCTCCCGAGGCTTCATGTTCTTCGTTCATTTCCATCTTCCCTTCTTCAATCATTTCTCAAATTTTCATCCGGCGATCTTGTATTTTCTAACCATACTTCCGATTCTCAGGAGTTCTAGAGGTAAAGAGGTAAGTTTTATCTACTCTATTTCTCTTTTTCTCCATTTTCGGACCTATGGAAGAAAATTAAGATTTTGAGTTTTAATGGATGAATTTAAGTGTGGATGTTAATGTAAAACATTCTTAGGTGGTTTATGATGTTATTAGAACAAGAAATTTCGTAGAATTTGGATATTTGAAAAAGTTAGTGTTCTTGATGAAAATTTGAGATTTGAGCTTGGATTGTTGGTAGAAATTGGGGGTTTTGGTGTTAAAACACTCCTTAGACATTAAGGATGAAAACCCATGGAAGAAATCAAAAGAAATGTTGTTTTAGATATGATTTTAGGATTTTTGGATGAAGAACACGAAGAACATCGAAAATTTTCCCCAGAAATTACTGTTCACCGAGAAAATTTTTCCAGATTTTCTCATTACTGTAGCGTTGACTCGGTCAACGTTACTGTAGCATTGACTCGGTCAACGTTACTGTAGCTGCGTTGACCGTTGACTATTACTGTAGCATCAGTTTTTTTTAATATCGTTGAAAAGCTCTTTGAGTCTAGTTTCCAATGGTATAAGTGTCATTTAGAAATTCATTACCGGTTAGGAGTTATGACTTAAGATGTGAGTAAAGGTCGAGAGTAGTGATAGGAAATTTCTCTATTTTGTAACCCTAATGGTTTTTACCTGGTTACAATAGGGATGATTGGGGCGCAACGTGGGAGCGCCGAGAGCGTGGAATCCAGGTGAGTAGGCAACCTTGCAAAATTAATTTAATAAATTAGTCAAAGCACAATATAAATCCCATTTGCGTTATTTGTGAAATTGAGAAGATTATCAGTGTGTGTTCAGGTTGAGAAAAAGTATAATATCATTGGAAGGTATTTTATTACCTTTGAGAATTGATTTCTCTAGTTGACTAAAGAACTAGATGTGATTGTTCCTTGAATAAATTGGAACATTTTGTAAGTGAATAACCTTACTAAACTAATGTGATCTTATTAGATAAGGTACAATACAAGTCTTGTTTATAACATTATTGAAGTGAGAAATAATCAATCTCGCTGTTGATAATATATGATGATTGTTATGGTTGATGATAGACATTCAAGGGAATAAAAATATATGTGTAAATTCATTTATTTTATAGTAATTATATTGTGATAAATTCTCACTATTTTATTGATGAGCAAAAGATCTACGAGATCTAATACACGAGTTTGAAAGGGTTAGAGTCCCATACTACTCGGTGTATAAATGTGAAAATCTATGCACGAGTTTGAAAGGGTTAGAGTCCCATACTACTCGGTGTATAAATGTGAAAACCTATGCACGAGTTTGAAAGGGTTAGAGTCCCATACTACTCGGTGTATAACTGTGAAAATCAATACACGAGTTTGAAAGGGGTTAGAGTCCCATATCACTCAGTGTATAAATGTGAAAATCTATGCACGAGTTTGAAAGGGTTAGAGTCCCATACTACTCGGTGTATAAATGTGAAAACCTATGCACAAAGAGTTTGAGGGTTAAATTCCCAAGTCACTCAGTGCAAGTATTTATGGCATATAATACTATAATTATTTAAAATAAATGATAGATTGATTGTATTAGTAAATGTGGTGTTTGTGCTTATGATATTTTCATGTACAGTTGTTTACTCACTGAGTTATGATAAACTCACACTCTCCATGATTATCTTTTCAGATACAGTGGTTGAGGAGAAGAATTTATAGCTTTTAAGGATATACTCCACTTTTGTCTGGTAAACAATTGGTAAGGATTAGGAAACGCTCTGTAATCTAGTAGGTCACCTAGACTTGGGAGGTTGTATAGTACTGTATAGTGTTTGAAAGTTGAACATTTTCTGAATATGTATACAAAATATCTTTCTTGGAATATTTATGATTCACATAATTATGGATATTAAGAATGTTCACAGAGATTATGGGGTACCACGGAGGTACACCCTAGGTATTTTATGTTTATATCACATATAAGTTTTGGGATGTGACAGTGACAATTACTTCAACCCACTTGGTGAAATAGTCAACCCAACTAAAATATATTTATGCCTTTTCGATGAAGAAGGGTGTATTTGACCAATTAAGTCTAAAGCCCAATCTTCTAAACCACCAAGGTTTAATGATTGAATGCAACTCACTAGCCAAAATGTTTTGTATATGACCATGTCTTTGACATTTTTCACAAGACTTGGCAAACATTATACAATTTTTGACTAATGTCGGCCAGTAGAATTTTCGTCGTCGAAGGATCCATTTCATTTTTTCACCTGCTTGATGAGCTCCACAAATGCATTCCTGGACTTCCAAAAAGGCAATGTATGCCTCCGATTCACTCAAGCACTCTTCCAACTGTCTGTCGACAGTTTTCTTATATAATTGTCCACTCAACATTACAAAATTTAATGATCTATACTTAATTTTTTGTTCTACATCAGAACTTAGATTCTTTAAATAATCAATAATTGCTTTTCTCCAATCATTATTTGTATGAACGTCATTTTGTAACATATCCCTTTCCTCTAAAGGATATAAAAGCTCTCTGATTTCTATTATATCCGACAAAACTTTTTGGGAAACTTTATACCCAGAAGCTATTTGAGCTAAGTCATTGGCTTCTTCATTTGATTCCCTAGGAATGTGTTGGACAATTACTTTGTCAAACTTTTTCATTAACTTACGCACCATGGCACAATACTTAAACAAGTTTTGATTAACACATCTATATTCTTGAGTAAGTTGTTTGACTACTAACTAGGAATCTCCAAGTATATGCACTATTTGTACTTTTATTTGACAAAGTATCTCTAACCCGATAATTAAAGCTTCATATTAAGCCTCATTGTTAGAACAAGAGTACTTTAGTTCAAACATAAATTTGGTTAGAGTTCCCTTTGGGAAAATTATTAAAATCTCGATGCCACTTTCTTTTTTGTGCCTTGATTCATCAAAATAAAGACATCATAGTCTTAGTCCAACAAAATTTATGTCATTATCTATGTCTAGGCCAAGATGGTCAACTAAAAAGTTAGCCAATGCTTGTCCTTTGACTCCTTTTGCTGGAATATATTGTAAGGAAAATTCTGACAGTGCAATAGTCCATTTGTCGATACATCCATTGAGAACAGGTTTAGATAACATAAACATAATTATATTTGTCTTTAACATGACAAATACGTTACAAGGCATATTATAATATTTCAGCTTGGTACAAGGAAAATACAATGATAAACACAATTTCTCAATTGCAGTATATCGTGTCTCTATATCGTTTTAAACTCAATAGTAAACGACTCTTTCCACACTATTTTCATCATCTTCAGCTAGTAAACATTCTATAGTCTCTTCAGAAGCTGAAATATATAACTTTAATGGCTGTCATGGTATTGGTGACATCATAATCGGATGGTTCGTCAGATAATATTTGATTTGATCGAAAGCCTCTTGGTGACAGGGCTCCCAGATGAACTCTTGCTCAACTTTCAGCTTAACCAAAGGTGAAAAGACTCTGGTCCTTCCTGACAAGTTAGATATGAATCTCATTAAAAAAATTCACTTTCCCCAAGAAAAATTGTAATTATTTCTTTTTTGTCGATGCAGTGGCTTCTAAAACTGCCCTAGTCTTATTCTTGTCCACTTCAATGCCTTTTTATGGACAAAGAATCTTAGAAATTTGGCAGTTGATACTCCAAAAGCACATTACCATAGATTCATTTTAAGACTATTCTTCATTCTTTTAAAAGCTTGTCTCAAATGCGCCTAGTGCTTTTGCTTATCTTTCGACTTGACAATGACGTCGTCGATATAAACTTCCATAAACTTCCCTATGACATCATAGAAGATGGTGTTCATCGCTCTTTAATAGGTGGCCACTGCATTCTTTAAAACGAAAGGCATGGCAACCCACTCATATGTCCCATTAGTTCCTGGACATTTGAAAGTCATTTTTGACACATCCTCCTTGGCTATAAAAATATGATTATAACCTGCATAACCATCCATACAACTTAAGATTTCATGCCCAGATGCGGCATTTATTAACATGCCTGCTATAGGCATAGAATATTCATCTTTAAGAGTTACCAAGTTTAGATTCCTAAAGTCAATGCATATCCTTAGCTTGCCATTTTTTTAATAACTGGAACTACATTAGAAAACCATGCAATATACTTGGTAATTCTGAAGAACTTAGCTTTAAAACTTAGCTTTAAGTAAACGATTGACCTCTTCTTTGATTTTTAATATCACTTCAAGGGTGAATATCCTATTTGCCTATTTGACAGGTTTGCATCTTTCCTTGAGTGGTTATTTGTGTTTAACGAGGTCTCTACTTAAACTAGACATCTCATTGTAATCCCAGGTGAAGCAGTCTCTATATTCTATGATTAACATGACAAGTTTTTCCTTGAATTCCTTTGGCAGAAATGCACTTACAAAAATTGGTCTTTTATCCTCTTCGATGCCCAAGTTCACCTTTTCCAAAGGATCCTTTACTTCGATGTTTATCTTTTCATCATGCCCTTTTTCAAATCCTAACTGGCCAATGTCTGCAATGTAGTCTGACAATATATCTTCTGTTGTATTGACTGCTTTGTCAGCCAGGTTAGCTGACAACTTGTCCATTTGAGTCTTAAGATTCATGGCTAACACTTGGCCAATTCTCGTCAGCCTTATCTACACTTGGCCAATTTTCGTTGGTCTTGTCCATCAATTTGACACCAAATTAATCCATTAAGCAAACTTCCAGAGCCTTCTTATTGATCAATCCATCCTTTGTTGCGACTGGTCTGACATTTGGAGCGTAAATTTTGAAGTCGATATAAAGCTGCTGTAAATAGCAAGGACTATCATCTGCTTCGACCACCTCTACTAATCCTTCGCTATTCCAAAAGATCAACTTCTGATGCACAGTTGACAAGATTGCTCTAATAGCATGGATCTAATCTCTTCCTAACAAAATGTTGTAACTAGATTTTGAGGGAATTACTATGAATAGGGTTACTTTTTTGACTGATCTGACACATATAATCAATATTTCTATGCCGTTAGATGGAAAGACTTGCCACTAAAATCAGTGACAACCATATCTGTCTGATTAAATTAGACTTATTCTTCCCTAACCTCTTGAACGTGGCTTTCATATTAGATTGATGATAGCTCTACCATCCACCAGAACCCTGTTACTAGGCTTTCTTTCCAATAAGGCCTTAATATGCAAAGGTCATAGGTGTTCCTTTTATACGAACGTTGGTTTTTCAAACTTAGCCAAATTGTTGAGTTTGTCATCCCAGTCATCGTGTAGACTGTCGAAACTTGAAATTATGTCATCCTCTACAAATAACCAATCTTCTAAATCTTCCTCATTCTTACCCACATTAATTTGATAATGGGCTTCATATTCTGGTGGAATAACAGAAATGAGGTTAATACTCATATTGATAAGATGCTCGTCTATATCTTTTTTTCTTTTAACATCTTCTTCGGTAACTCTAAATTTCCCTTCAATTGAGTCCCAGTCTTCTTCATCCATGAATAGCCAAGTTCATTCGTGAAAGGCCCAAGTTTAAAATAATCCTTATCCATTGGATAATCGTCAGATCTTGTTTCCGAAAAAGTAGTTCTTATAGCCATGATCACATTGTCTAAATCTTTATCTATATCAAAGTCTAGATCAAACTCTTTTTCATCATTGAGACCCAAAGGGTCTTTAGGATCATTAAAGGCTTCAATGACCTTGTCAGCCAACAAATCCATGTCTGTCACATGACATTCAGGTTTGAACTCGACGAGTTACCCCTTATTTAACTTTGGTAAGTGTTTCTTTCTTTTGTTCCATGTTGGTTGTGTGATCCTCCAAGATTGTCTTTATCTCTTTGTGAGACTAGTCTTCATAATCTTTCACCTCCACCATAGCCACTTGTTTTCCTTTATCTTTAGTGGCTTTCTCAGCTTTTACTAGTTTAATAGGCCAACTTTTCTTGGGAAGGGAAAGACGTATACTTTTATCAATTTCTGATTTCAAACGCTTTGGTTGCATCGATTTTTATGCCTTTGCAATCTCTACTTCTAACCATGTACTCAAAAGGTTTGGCTGTGGCTGTGCATTCTCCTCTTATGAATTGGAAGTTTCTTGTCGGATTACTTCAGTATTTTGGATTGTTGTTTTGGTTTCGATTACCAAACGTTTTTTCCTCAACCCTGATAGTTCTTCTTTGATTAGGAGTGCATTCGCCAAGGATTTTCTTTTCTGTGCTTGTATATACCTCTATAACCTTCATTTTTGGCTTTTTGACAAAGGTTGACTGAATGTTTCAGGATTTCTTCAACTGAATGGCACTACCTTGCCATGTCGATAATCTTCGTTCTAGAAAAGTTGATCATTCTGGAATCTATTCTTCTTGGCATAATCTTTGTTTGCCATTGCAGAGTTTTTAACCCATAGGCCAACCTTTACATTTGCAGGTGGTACTCATGTTTTGACACGTCAGATGTGGTCTCGAGAACTTAGGTTACTACTCCCAACTGACTCCTTCGAGTTTCGAACCCACCGACCACTTAGATTCGGCCTAGCCATTTATTGTGGCCAAGTTTTTTGTGTGTGGGATAGTTTTGGTTGATTACAAGAAGGTCTATCTTTTTTCTGATCTTCCAGTGACTTAGAATGGGCTATTACATTTTGACATGTTTTTCTTGCCTCCAGGTCGTATAGGAAGACATATCTCGGACACATCTTGATTATTTCTTTTTCTTTCTTTTTGAACATAAACTCTTCTTAAGTTCCCCATGAATTTTGATATATGTCGAAATCATCTGTTATAGGGTCATCATTCATATGTAACTCATCTAAGTCTATTGCAGTATGCATCTTCCTTTTTCCTTTTAAATCGACCATGTCAATATTTAGGGAAATTTGGCTATCGATCTCAGCTACACTTGTCTGAAAAAGGTTAGTGTCAATCTTCATGTCTATCTTTTTATCAGCAAATTTCAATCTTTCTTCAAACAAAGCCTTTTGGATTAAGTCCCTAAAATGTACACATTCCTTGAATACATCATGAAATTTACAATATTTTCGATCTTTAATTTCATCAAGCTTTAAAAGCCTATGATTATCCAACAATTTTATCTATTTTTCTTTCAATAAAACATCAACAATTTGTTTGGCTTTAGTAATGTTGAATGTGTATACTTTTCTATTAACATAACTCATTTTTTCTTTGGCCCTCATAGGCTTTTTAGCCTAAAAAACATAAGGAGGTCCATTCTTTAATTCGACAAGATTTACATCATAATCTACATCCTCATCATCTTCGTCGGATTCTTCCATTTTGACGTAATTTACCTTTTCTCTCTTGAGGAATTTATTTTGCTTTTGCATCTTTTCAACTTTCAATTGTTCTATCAAATGAACTTTTCCCCCCAATTAAGCCAGATCAACTAGATGCTAATTGACAAGTTTTTTCTGATGTAATAATTTAGGCCATCGATAGCTATTTTGACAATTTCAGCTTCAGAAATTAGAGTAAAATATCTACTCCTTATTTGCCTGAATCTTGCTAGATAATCCTTGACAGATTCATTGTATTGTCTTTTAATATTAAAAAAATTTGTTAGACCAACTTTTAGGTCCCCTATGAAGAATTGGTCATGAAAGATTCTCTTTATTTGTGCCCATGAATTGATAGAGTTTGGTCTTAGTGTCAAAAACCAAGAAAAGACATTTTTTTGTGAGGGAACTAGGAAATAGTCTCATTTTAAGTCCTTCATCTGCTGCTACATCTCCCATTTCGATAGTGTATCGTGCAATGTGTTCGATGGTTGATTCACCACTCTCCCCAACAAACTTGGACAATTTAGGAATCCTAACCTTCCTCTAGGCAATTTTGCCTATTGAACCCAATCGGGGAACACCGAAGCAAAATAAGGTGGATTAGTATAGCCTACATTGAAACCAAAGCTATTAAGGATTTATTCGATGACTTGGTTCATATTGAGTTCGACTTGGTTTCCCATGAGGTTTTATTGGAACTCTTTTATGACATTATTTACATGTAGCTCATTCTGACGCAATATTTGTACTTGATCATGTCTCAACTGTGGTTGAGGTTAGTCTTGCCCTTGTATTATGTTATTTGGCTTATTTTTGTACTTGATCATGTCTCAACTGTGGTTGAGGTTAGTCTTGCCCTTGTATTATGTTATTTGGCTTATTTTAGGCCTGATCTTGGGTCGTAATTGCTTGTTCTGGTTGGACATTTTCAGGCACAACAATACCCAAGGCCTGAGTTAGTCTACCTATTTGTAATGCTAATTATTACATGCATTATTTGTATTTTCCATTAAGGGCTTTAGTACGACACATATTTGTTGTGTCAACATACTCACCATATCGTCCTTTGCTGTTGAATGTTAGCCAATGAATTTACAGTGGTTATGGCGACAGTATTTGGCATATCTCTCAACATATTTGGGAATACAGGTCCCAAATTCAGTCTTTCTTATTGGAATACAGTGGAAATACTGGTTCCTATCATATTTGCCAATGCAGAACTTATTGTTTGGATTTGAGTCATCTGACAAGTGAGATTGGCTAATTGACTTCCAATCCCAAGTTTAGTCATCATAAAAGGAATATACCTTTGAGGTAATCCATATTGAGGTACAAACCTTGTTGTTTAACTGCCTACTGGACTTGGTAACACTGGTGTCGATCTAGACACTTGCTCTAATACGGGGTTTCTCGAAAGGGATATGTTTGGCACAACGTCTATAGGATTAACAGTTGTTGTAACTGTTGGCATGTTTGCCATGGTTACGACAATTAGTGAACTTGTCACTTGATTAGAATCGTTTGCGTTACTCATGATTTCATAATTATGAGTGTGAGAAGAACAAGGTATGAATTTACCACTTCTCAAACACATATATGTAACGAGTTACTCTGAACTCATCCCACCGTGCTTGCCAATTTGTTTACGATGTTTTTTGGTTCAAAACAAATCCGACAACAAATTGAACTACGTGTCAATTTGTTTACAGAGATCATTGGTCGAAGGCCAAATCCGACAACAAATACTTGATTATATCGAGAACGATTGTGTTTTCAAAGTTCTGCTGTAATCCCATTTAAAAGAACAAATGTGTCGAGCACTAATGCTTCGATAAGTTTTGTATAAAAGATCGTGAGACATGAAAACAAGATTTTTACAGAATTTAAACGAAAATGGTAAAATTATAGGAACGTAAGTTGTAGAATGTAAAGTGCATGAAAAAGGTAATTGCATAAGGTAAACGATGGAAAGTAAATGACAGAATATAAAGTGCAGAAATGTAAAGAGTAGAAAATTAAAGTGTAGAATGTAAATGAAAGCGACTAAATGAAAGCATTTAAACGAAAGCGATTAAATTGCTGGAAGATAAATGAAAGCGAATAAAGGACTGGAAAAATAAATGACTTGAATTAAATTTGACTGAAATGTAAGTTGGAAAACATACTTTGATGTTGATCTTTTAATTTGCTCGTTTAAGATGTTAAGATTTTTAATCAAGAGTTGCCAACCCCTTTTACAACAATTAACTTGGTATTTATAGGCAAATGACTGAAGTGACTGTCTATCTATTTAATTGCCACGTATGTGACGGTTTGCAATTGCATTGCCATTACCCCAACCCATGTAAACCATTATCCTAAGCCATGTAAGTCACAGTTTATATATTCAACATAACTATTTTGAATTGGTGTAACGGTCTTCGATGGCTTCCATTTGACATATTCTCTTGCCTTTAACATTCAACAACCAAATTACCTTGACATGCCTTCTTCTTTGACAACCTTCGACTTGAATTGTCCGTCGATCATATGAATTTGTCTGTCGAATGGCTGACTTTTTTTGAGTGTCTGAGCCAGATCACTTATATTGACACTTAAGCAATCAACATTATTTTGTTGTGCTCTTGAGGATAATTACTTGTCGGCCAAGTGGCTTATTTATTTTATTAAAAAATAATAACCCAACAGAAAGAAGAAGAAAAAAACTATCTTAAATAGAAGAAGGAAACTAAACAAAAAAGGATCTTTGGTTGTGTTTGTCTTAAAGTAGTTTAAGATTTTTGAAACCTACAAAGAATGAACAAAAGTGATATTTAAATGGAGGTAGAAAAAAAATAAAAAAATAAAAATAAATGGAGTCTACTAATAGAAGGCATTAGAATATGAAAAGATAGATAATTTTCAAAATCTTTGATCATTCCATTGAAATTTAATCATCTTTTAATTTCTCCAAAGTCTTTATTGTTCACATTGAAGAATTGGTTCTCTTTTATATAGTATATCATTAATTAATGATATGCATACATTGAAATTATAGTTTATTTTATTTCTTCGACGTATTAACTTTAGTATTTATAATTTGTGTTAATAATTAAATCATATGTTTTGAAAATTATCTGTATGAGGGAGCTCATTGGAAAATTCTACATTCTTAAATTACGTCTGACATCATTGCAAATTTTATTTACGTGTGATATAAATACACTTTGCCATCGAAAGTTGTAACGTGCTTCCTCATTTATATTCTTATAGTCAAATTGTAAATAATAGTTGGCAAATTTATTAAAATATGAGAATAATTTTGAAAGAAGTTCTAAAAATATTTATGATCTTTCAAAATAACAGCCTTTTTAGATAAATATTTGCTTAAACAAAGGAGTAAATGGGACAAATAATACATCTGAGGAATAACATTTTTTATCTTAATTGCATTTTAAATCCTTTCTGTACAAAAAGCAAGTAGTTGACTGCTTATTAGTAGCCAGTTGACTGTTTAACTGCTGTCTCAAATACTTCCAATTATCCAGAACCAATCTACTGATATAGAGCATTCGGTTGACTGGTAAGTCCTGAAATCATACACTTTAATAAATTAAACTGCTACTTGCCCATTTCCTCTTCTATATTTTGAATTTTGGCTAATCTTATCTTCTTCTAATATTACTTTAATTACAAAATAATGTAATCATGATATCCAGCATAACTTTACAATACTTGAAATTTAAATTAGATTCACAATCATTCTAAACATGTTCATATACAATTCTATTTCATAGTTCTTTTATTTATATCCTCAGAATACATACATCTCTATTACTTTTGCTTGCCAAACACATTTGTCAAGTAAATTATACTTTCAATTCATCATACACATGTACAATCACTTAACTTTGTCAAAGACTAATACATAGTAACTTCTCAATTCAGTCTCTATGGCTCTCTTTTCATTCCAATCCCTGAAATGGTTATTTAAAACATATAAAGTGAGATATAAATATCCAATAGCTAGTTAACTTTAAGAAAACATTTCTACTGCCATTTCAGTCATAAAAGCAATCTCATTAAACTTTTCTCACTTCCATGAATCTAGAGACTGTCATGTAAGTATATAGTCATAATATTTTCATTCTTTCTTATAGTGCACTATAAGTTCTCCTCATCTCATAAGGAATTGTTCTGTCATCTCATAAGGAATTACTCTGTCATCTCAAAAGGAATTGCTCAATTTCTATTATCTCATGAAAAATTTTATGAGGAATTTCTACTATTATTTCATAAGAAAATTCTCACTCATACATTCATGGAAGACTCAATATAAATTCATCATGAAATCTTTATCATATCATTCATAAATCATGATAAAAACATATATCATCATAAATAATTGCTTTTATGATAAACTAACTACTTGGAAGCTGGACCAACTCTTAGCTTGTTGATTTACTCTTTCATACTATTTTTCTTTTACTGTTAGTGCTTTCGTTCAACACACATTAGACTTAAGCTTTTGAATTCTATTCTATCTTTTGTCATAACTTCTAGATTTGATAGGTCTCTTTGTCTTAGGCTTTTATACTTTCTAAGTATTTACATAATTTTAACTCATGGATTTCTTAACATTTCAAGATTAATGTTCGAGAAATCATCATATTTTATGTACTTTATCTAAACTCTCCTTATCTTTTAATTTAAGATTTAAATCTTTTATTTTAACTTTACAATCAAATCCCTAATAAACTTTATTTATAAATCCCTTTAAATAGATCCTTTAGCTTAAAGTTCTCAGAATATAGTTAAATATTATTAACTTCAGTTACACTAAACAGAGAAGTCGACTGCTATCCATCACGAGTCGACTGCAGTAGCAAAGATTCTATCTCTATGTAAGTTAATAGAATAGCCTTATCTAATTCTACTCTTAATTACAAATTTAATATCAACTTTCTTTTCTTATTTTATAGTTTCTATATTATTAATTAGCTAAGTCCTCAACTTAAAATCCCCTTTGATTCATTACTGATCAACCTTCTGCAAGAACAATTGAATCTGAAGTTTTGGAAGAGGAAGTCGACTGCTACAGTATAGAAGTCGATCGCCACTTCCTGTTTCAGAACTTATATCATTTCCTTTGATTTTGCTTGTTAATTCATGCTTTATTTTCGTTTTCCCTTCCTTTTTAATCTATAATAGCTTCCCTAAT
Source organism: Biancaea sappan (assembly GCA_037074585.1). Classification (NCBI taxonomy): domain Eukaryota; kingdom Viridiplantae; phylum Streptophyta; class Magnoliopsida; order Fabales; family Fabaceae; genus Biancaea; species Biancaea sappan. The sequence goes on from CM073499.1 coordinate 33,785,583, forward strand.
TACCTCTACCGGAAAACTAGACAGAAGATAAATTAAAACAGAGGATTTAAGTTGACCGCTACTCATGCTCTGTTTTCTTGTTCATTTTCTCCTCTTCGGTTTAAGCTGAATTTTGAGCAGAACATCATGTTTTCTGGTCTTAATTCATCTACTCATCTTTGCTACCTAAAAAATCCTAAAACCTGAAGCTTTGATTGCTTATTTTCCTACGGTTTTCGTTTGGCTTTTCATTCACTTAAGCTCTCTGGTTTCGGTTTCCCATAGTTGAATTTTCTCACACTATTTTTCTCTTGCTAGCCGAAGGATTCCTCTGTTTTTTATTCAAAGAAACAGAGTAATTTGACCAACTCTCCCTCGGATCACTAGCAGAAAAATGAAAAAGGAGAAAGGGAAACTCACTGAGGTGGAGAAGGAAGAAGGTTCATGAGAAGATGAATGAAAGAGTGGAAGTTTTTATTTTCTTTTTCCGGAGAGATGTTTCACGGTCAGGCTTAGATAAGAATGAGAATACACATGTGGTTCTTATTTTGCCAGTGGTGTGTGTTTGGGCTGCCAATTCATTGCCTTTGGTTGAAATGTAAAAAGTCATCCTATTCTTTTATTTCTGTTCAATTAGGACCTCAGTTTAACAGTAAAAATTTCTTTTAATTGCTCTTTTTTCTTTTAATACTAAAACTATTATACTTATTATTTTATCGGGATATTACAAGAGTCATTTGCATATGATGTTGGTGTCTCTTCTTTATTTAAGTGAATCTCAATGAAGCTTCAATCCCTCTCATTTAACGGTTGTTTTTCTAGTGTGACATTTTAATCCTTGTGTAATTTAGTTTGTCATATCCATTAATTTTCTTTATTAGAAATTAAACCAGATGTATGTGTTTGAGAAAAATGAAGGGGGAGAGACTTGATGAATAATATATCAATTGCATAATCACATTTTAGAAAATTTTTCATATTCCAAGACATTGATTCTGCAGTTATGAACAAAAAATTAATAGATTGGAATTGACTGTAAAGATTTTAAAAAGAAAATAATATATACATAAATAAGAAAATTATATAGAGACTATTTATATTCCAAAAAAAAAATTAAATATGGGGTAGATTTTCCAATGAAATTACATCTTTTTCCAAAAAAGTATTACACCATACCTTAATAGCACACATTAGAAAATGAAAAGACCCACAAAAAAATGAAAATATAAGACAATCAATGAGATCCAAAAGCGAAAATAAATTATTTTTTAAAAATAAATTATTAATGTCAAATACTTTCATTATTAAACTTTAAATCCTATGTTTTGAAGATTATCTGAGAGAGTTCATTGGAAAATGTTAAATATTTGAATTACGTTTGACATCATTGTAAAGTCTACTAACGTGTGACATTAGTGCACTTTGCCGTCAAGAGGCATTTGCACGTAATGTGAGTGTCTTTTCGTTACTTGAATGAATCTTAGTAAAATTTCAATTACTCATCTGCAACGCAAGATTATTGTCATGACATTATCTATAATAGGTTAAATTCATATTAATGAATCTAGTTGTCAAAATACAAATTTACTCAAATTTTTTACATTAAATATTAATACATATATATAATTTTTTTTATTAAATCCATATTCATGAATCTGGCTGTCAAAGTAGGTTCAATTATCAGTTAATTTATGTCAATTAAATTTAATGTTGACGTGGATTCAAGTATTTAATGACTCATTTTCTAGATTGATTGAACTATATAACATATACAATCACATTCTAAGTATTTAATGATTTATGTGGTTAGAAATTTTTCAATTTATTAAACTATATAATTTATACAATTACATTCCAAGTATTTAAAATTGGTTGATTCATGAATGATTGACTTGTGTTTTTTAAATTATAACAATTATATTTGTTGATAAACTTAATAGAAAAAGATAAAGATTGACATTTAAGCATATATATATATATATATAAAGGAATTGATGAAACATAAATTGTTGGCTAGACATAAATAATTAAATTAAAACATCAAAAGAGATCTTGTTTTTTCCATTTCGAGAACAAAAAAAAAATTATAGAAAATTGGTCAACGCTCAACCTAATAAAACCCTAAAACATCACATAATATTTGAAACATCTCTTTTCAACTTTTTTTTTCTTGAAATTCCACGAAAGTTGAGCAATGAATTCATCCATATGCTCAACAATTTTGTTTGCAAAGTTTCTCCATAACGTACACACTAGTATATTCCCTATATAAAATTTGTGAAACAATTAAGCACACAAGTTGAGCTAAAATCATTATATATATATATATATGTATAAAATGATTTTAGCTGTATAAAATATAATTATATATATATATAGTGATTTTAGCTGTATAAAATAAAATAATGTTATTACTCAAGATCTTGTAGTTCAATCTCCAAACACTTGATTCTTGATCCTTTCTTGGACGTCTCGGCTAATTCACCAACAACATGCAACCTCCCAATGAGGTCTTAACATAAAAATAAGGTAATGAATAACCCAACAATGGAACTACAATGCAATGTAATTCATAAGATTTTTTTAAAATGATAATTTTTTTACCAATAAAGTAATTGTCGTCAACTTGTCGAGAGAGAATATCTTCAAACCCACAAAAGTCATATCCATATTTTCTTATCTTGGATCATCGTCTTCAAGACTACGAATTTTTGTTGAAAATTGAAAGTTAATCTTGAAAGAGTGACGTGTTGTGTGGTAGGAGCCACTGTTCTATCTAACATTGAACTATGGAATAGTGTAGAGTTTGCCTTCCACTAATGCATCTTTAAACTTAGATACAAAAGACTTCTTCACTATTGTATGTATACAAGGTGTGCTTTGTTGAAAAAAAAAAAAGAACAAAAGATAGACAACTAAATAACAACGCTAACCACCCTTATAATAGATTAAGAAAAACTAACGATAAAATGAATAAAGAGAATACTTTAGAATCAACAATAACCATTCTATACTATTGATCTTTTCCGGAAGATTGAAGCCATACATCATTCACAAACGAACAATGCAAGCTTTTATGTTTCAGTTATTGAAAAAAGGGCATATCTCCTTTATTGAATCAAATCTTATAGGATGAGACATATTTAAAAAACTACACAAAGCGAATAGATAGTAGAGTGAGAAGAACAAATTAAAATAGGTGCAAGAATGGGTGTACTGCAGAGCAGACCTACATACAAAAAAGAGAGATGTGTCTGTCATTATATCCTCCACTACCATCGCAAACGATTGGTTACATGTGTGGCAAGCCAACAAATCCTTAATTTATCGAGGGGTTCAGTAATCGAATGAAAAAAAAATTATAATGGTGTTTAATGTATAAACTAAAATGAAAAGTTGAATGGACATATGTTTTTTTTAAAACAAGAAGTAGTTTTAAATTTTAAAATTTTAAGATCAATTATTATTGATAATTTCTAATATCTTCATGCAACAATACGTTCTTGGGTGAAGCAACATTTAAATGATATATTCATGGCAAACTAAACAGTTTTGCACGTCTTATCTCAATATTATATTATTTAGAGGAACTTCCCTTGACACGGTTTAAGAAATTATTTGTTATTGAATAAATAGAAAGAGACTCACACTTATCATTAATTAATCAATACTTATAAAAGAACACTTACAGATATTGTTGTCGTTTTTTTGGGGAATAGAAACATGTAGGCATGTCTTAATAATAAGATATATTAATTAGACCATAGAATCAGATGAATTCATATTGACGTAAATGAGGAGTTTCAGAGGAAGTTGCCAAGTCATGCTCATTTAATTCACCTGGTGGAATTGTTTTGTATAAGTATATAGATGTTATACAATAATCTATGTATGTATATATAATTTCAAAACCCAATTCCAACCCTAGCATTATTTTATGATTTTTTTTGTTGGGTGAATTTAAGTCCAATTTAATAATAAGAAGGTGCATAACCATTGTCATTATGATTTATTTCTAAAATGTATGGGTATTTTATCGTTTGATCTACTTAAAGGCTTTGTATTGTTAATTATAATTTTATAATATCTTGAACAACAATTGAATAATCATAAAAAAATATAAGTAATTTCTTAAAATTATATGATCCATGAAAAATATCTAAAAGTTTTAGTTAATATGAGATTCATATATATATATATATATATTATTAGAGACTACTATAACTTGCTTAATTCAATTAGTTTAAAAACTCGACATTTGACTTATTTAACCTCAATAAGATTATGAATCGAACATCTATGATTAAAGCAAAGATGTCTTTTATTTTTTTAGTTGTTTTCCTTGAGTCATAACTGTTAAATCCAAAATATACAATAACAATCTTAGGATTGGACTCTACAATTTTAATAAAACTACAAAAAATCTGAACGTATTAAATATTCATGATCCTATCAACATAAACCACACAAATGCTTTAGAATTAAGAGCATTTCTTACACCACAAAGTGTCACTATTCGTGTAATAAAAAAATCTGCCATAATTAATAAAATAAATCATAATAAGTAATAACCATTAGCTATTGAATAAGTATTATTGTATAAAAGTTAAATATATTACCTTCAAATTCAAATCTATGTAACCAATTACGAGCACATATGAGTGTCTAAACATTTTCCGAAAGGAGGGAGCATTTGTACTTAATCAAAACTCATGAGGCAATACTAAATGTTGATTCCCTAGCTATTGTAGTGATTAGAATATTTAATACATCACAGGCCATTTTGGAAAGACATGAAAACCGTGCATGATGATCTCTTCAATATTGTAAAACATCCATGTTCTCATAAAATTGAGGCTCTAATTTTGATTCTTTTAAATATGTATCTAACTCAGACTTTTCAACCATACTAATATTTTGACTTGCAAAAGTAAGATACTTCTACCCAATTGAAGCTCAAGCATATTATCAATATTCAATAAAACCAAAATAATGTTTCATTAAAATAGAAGTTAAATTTAATTTATTAATTTAGAAATACTTACACCAAAGACATTGATTCTTGCCTTTGATTGTGAGCCACTTGTTTGAACAAGTAGAGGAGGTGCAGGCACTAATAAACTTGAAGTTGAACATGTATTAGAACCTTTTTTCTCATAGTTAGAAAAAAAGTTGTCCATCTCTTTCTTTATAATATCCAATTTGTCCTTCCAATCCATAGTATCAATCTTTGAGTTGCAATATCAAAGCAAATTGAATTTCATCCTTGGATCAAGCACAAAGGCAATGGCAAGATTAATATTGTATTCATTCCTATACTTGTCAAATTTTCCTTTCATTCTTGTTGCCATATCTTGAATTATTAAATCATCACTATATTGATATTCCTTCAACAAACATTCTATTTTCCATATATGAAGTGGAATAAGATGATCCAGAAAACAAATTTGTGATGATTAAAAGGGAAGCAAAAAGTTACAAATCAATTTCCCTCTCTTCCACTCCTCATTTGATGGACAAGTCATAAAATTTTTATCATGCAATGCTAGACTCCCAAAAGCACATCATTACTTCAATGTACTTCCTAACATGACATACATCGAATTCCATATAGTGGGGACATCCAACTGCAACCACACACTAGTGTCAATGTCTCCCACTTGCTCCACACAATTATTAAACATGATTTTTCTTTTTTCAAAACCTCTCACATATTTGATACTCTCCTTAACTCGGCGTAAAGCGGCATTTGCAGCTTTCAACCCTTTATGAACTATCAAATTCAATATATGTGCACAACGCCGAATATGGAAGAATTGACCATCACATAACAAACTATTTTGCAAGGACAAATGTTGTTTCAAAATATCTTGCATATTGTCATTTGGAGAAGTATTGTCCAAAGTCAAAGAAAATATTTTTCTATTAATTCCCTACTCTTTCAAACATGTAAAAACTTTCCCGACTAACTCTATATTGGTGTGTGGAGGCTTTATTTTACATAAAGCAATAATTTTACTATTTAACTTCCAATCTTTATCAACAAAATGAGCAGTTAAACATATATACCCCTCAATTGCATAAGAAGTCCAATCAGAAGTTAAACAAACTCTACTAGGACTTCATCAAATCTTGTTTTAACTGTTATTTTTATCAAGAGAAAAATTTCAAACATCAGCCATTGCAATATTTCCAAAAATATGTTTCATATCTAGATTCAACAACTTATGTAGCTCCCTAATCCACCTATATTCAACAATGGAATATGGGAGGTCATGTTCAATAATAGCCATTGTCATAACCTCCCGTACATGTTTGTGATCAAGTTGCCTAGAACTCAATCTTCTTTGTGCATCTAACATCATTACACGAATATTGTGATATTTAAGAAGAGCCACACATATAGGAATATGACACAACAAAGTCATTATTCCACATTTACTGCTCCCAATGACATACACTTTACTATACCTATTACACCTAGCCTTTTCCTTCCCATCGATAATACCAATTTTAGTGAAGGACTTCTACACATCTGAAGTAGGGGTTTTGGCTCTTTTAGCCTTAGGTTGTTCAGAATTAGGTTCTTCATTTGAATTCATGACATTTAAGGGGTCTAAATCTATTTCACCATAATTACCAATAACACTATGTTGATTGTCACCGGGAGATGTCATATAGTTGCAAAGGTTCAAAACCCAACAAATTTAAGAATTACAACTCAGTAATGGCCTTATGTGGTTTCTAAATATTTACTTAGTAATATTTAAAACAAAGAGTGAAGAAAAATATATAACTCTATCTCTTGAATGAATATATGGTCAAAATCATTATTTCAATCTCTTCAACGAGGGGGAAAATATATTAGGTAGAGACACATTATGAAAATTCCATATGTTGTTGTCTTATTGACAGAAGAAGACAGGAAAGCAAAGCATGCTTTAGCTTACTATGATGGTGTTTGGACAAGGAACCAATTGGAGCAAAAAATCACACTCACACTCTAAATTGATAAATGATAAACAACTGACTAAACAAAGAATTTATAACTTTCAACTTAACAATATTCATAAACTTCAAAAGATCACTTCTACAATATTCAACAAATCAGCAAGTTAATAATATTTATATTCAGCAAATCAACAAATAAGATAATTAGCAAATCAGTCATCATCTGTTTTGTACTTATGGTATGTTCTTGACTTACATAATAAGTAAATAAGATAATCAGCCTCCACTTACAGCTTTGCTTTTCACAACCTCTCACACACGGCACAACCTTGGCTTTTTGCTCACATTGTCGCATAACCTTTAATGGGGGAAAAAGGAAGAGCTAATTTAGAAAGAGACGAAGGAAGAGGAGAAATTTCTTACCTTCACAAATGAAAACAAAGCCCTGTTGCTGTGATTCGAATTTTGAGCAATGATTGCCATCGCCCACTATAACGATTTACCAATTAGGAAGGCCGAGATTTGGGATGGAAGTCGGAAGGGATGGATTTAGGGATTAAGGTTCACAAAGAGAAGATTATATGCGAGATGAGAGATGATGTTGTTGTGTAGAAGTGATGTATGTCATGCAACCCTGACTGAAGCTAAACCCTTTTATTGATTTTTTTTAAAAATAGGTTAAATAAATAATTATTTATATATATATATATATAGGCCCAATTTTTTATAGGATGACAGAATCCCAACCCAACCCAATCCACCTAAAAAATGGGTTAAACGGGCCCATTGGGCTCATTTTGACAGCTTTAGCATAAATTAACCAAAATCACCAAATTTCCCATTAACCCCAACCTTGGGTTTACAACATGTGAAAATGAGAAAGAGAAGAGGATTCCATTGAACTTACCTCAAATCCCATATTTCTAACGGCGAAGAAAGGTTGTCGGAACAAGGGTTCACCTTAATTCTGAGTGGGAAGCTATGGTTTGGAAGTGAAGGAAGGTAAGTGTCATGACCCAAAACTAGACACATGATCGGCGTGGACGGTGCTTAGCCCACATCGCCACAAGCCTAACCTTTATACTTTTCATTGACTTAATTATCTTTACAATCATGAAATAGCATTCAAAATATCAATTAAATAATATCATTACACTTAGCTTAACGTGCATTATATTACATTTCATAGTCTTTGTGCTAGTGCCTACTATCTCTTACCGGAGTACACTTCATAATGTGACCTACCTGATTATAGAGTATTACTAGAATACTTAACTTCACATGATTCTAAAACTCCTTACCTTGCCCCGATTAATGGGGAGGTGTTCTTGACACGTACTTCATCGGGCTATGAAAAACACCAGAACCTGCAACTATGAAGGGGTGAGTCTAACCACTTGACTCACCAATGCTACTCTACCACAACACATAAAAATATATATGTATATAGCTGAGCATGCAATAGATAAAGTGCAGACAACAATTACAGTGATACAAATACATATACGTATATGGAAGGCTTATCAATTACATACACCCTGTTAAACATAAGGCAGTCTTGGTATATGTTAGCATAGTATGTGGGAAAGTTTAATGCGCCTTCACATATAAAACTTCTATATTTCTTCGTTGACTCACTCTTACCAAAATATTAGAGACTATAATGAGAACATAATGTTGCAATTAGTCAACTAACTACCAACATTTATTCATATCATTTCACCATAATAAGAGTTAAGCTTACAAGTTATTAACATAGAGATCATATTTGTAAGCATATCAAATACAAGAATTTAATTGCAAGCCACCATATTTTAGTCTTAACCATAACAAAATCTAATAACAGTTAAACATGCTTAGTCGGTTGGGTCGCTATGGGCCATTATCGTAACGGCCTCGATGACCCACCAAGCCTTCTCAAGAAACTCATGAGTCACTAGGGAAGTCGTCCCCCCAAGCTCTTTCGCTACCGGGGTCGCTATGAACCAGTGGCTCACCAAGCCCTTTTGTTATCAGGGTCGATGTAGGCCCTTATCAACCTAGGCCCTTACCTACCATGGCCATAGAGTTGCAGGAAATGAATTGACCGCTTCATGAAAACTTAGGCAGCGCTTTTGCGCATATTACATCCAAACACATAAATTCATATAATACAACATCATCATATCAGTTAAACGACAATTCATACAATCTTAATATCCAATTACATCGCGTACCTTGAAGAAATCTGTCATGTTCTTCATTACATCTCTTAACATCATTCATATGGAAACCACTATCTACATTACTAAATAATTATGTGCCCTAGGATGGACTACATGTTTAGCTCTTGAAATTTGCATATTTCGTGTGAATAGAATACTTAAACGTTTACCATGAACATATACATGAATGAACTTACAAACATCATAAAACCTCACTACTTCATACTTTAAGGCTCAAGTACATTACATTAATATATAGCTATATCTCATACACACCAACCAAGCATCACGCTATATTCATGTTTCAACAACACAAAACCTAAAAATGCCAAATTTCTATCATACTCATACATTCTTCATTTTAATGTAATGGTAACTATAGCCTGGCTCTGATACCATTGTAAGATTTTAGAGATCATAGAACGCAGCAGAATTTAAAAATTTTCTTTAAAACCCATTCACTGATAGATCAACCTATATTACCATTACATGAACCATGAAAAACAAGACAAAGAGAAATACCTCTTGTAGCGCAACAACTTCTCCAAGTCAAAGCAAGTATCCAAAATAGAATCCCTCTAATGGAAATCCATGCGCAAATATACAAAAGAAAAACCTTTTAAAGTAATGGTTCTTTTCGTTCTTGTGCTAGCAAGCACGAAGAAGCTATGAAGAAAACCCTCTTGGTTGAAGGAGAAGAGAACAAGAGAGTTTCTAAAATAAATACTCAACAATAGAAAGAAAGTGGTAGGTGGCGTGTGACTCTCACTATCATATTTGAAGTAATAGGTGCAACCATACACCCTAAAGCCCTAATTCCCTTAGTAGGTGTCATTCCCTTATTGGGCTTCTTAAAGTGACATCTTAAGAAGCCCAATCTCTTTGAGAAAGTGATGCCTAAGAGGTTCTTGTTTTGGACTTTTCTTTATTTGGGTAGGAATAAGAATATATTCCTATTCCTTTTATTCTCTTATCTCCTTTTAATTAATTCTCCAATTTATGATCAAATCTTTAAACTTGTTTTACATTCCTAGTGAATTTCTATATGTGTGACCCATTAGGTTTCTAGCTATGTTGGCCATTCACAATCAACATTTGATTGTAAATAGATCACGAGCGATATCTAGCAACACATGGTGACCCCCAATTGACTGGGAGGTCAGTTGTTTGACTTTAAGCCTTTCTACAGCTAAAGCGTGTCTATGCAATGTGTCTTTTCATCGTCTTATGCCCACTTAGTTCAGAGTATGGTCTATATGTCAACTCTCACTAGACTTGATTACATCAAGTCCAGCCCAAGTAGTCAGTTCATTGTCCTGTGAGATCAATCACTATAAACTATGTCACTTAAGACCATTTTCATGACAAGTTTGCTTCGGCCAAAGAATTCTTAGCGATTATCCTGATAATTAGCCATGGGTATACTTCCTTCTATCAGGAGTGGTGAATCCTCTGTTGACTACTTAAATATATTTGAATACTTCATGCTATGCCCAATCACCACTAAAAGAGCGAAGCATGGTGGGTAATAAGGAATGGAGTTAAAACACATGATCTACATCTAAGATAACTTGAGTTCCTCAAGTCCAAGGATACGTGCAGTGTTAGCTGCTATGAGACCTATCATTGACATTTGAATAGGTATCCATATAATGTCTCATATAGGTCATCCAATGTACTTGTTACCATTAACAAGCATTCACATGTTTACTCAAAATATCTCAAGCGTGCAACTTATAAGGATAGCTGCTTAATTGAATCAAGAACCATAACATGTACTAGTCTATCTGGATTACTGATGTCCAGTCTCAGGTGATCCTATGACTAGGGATAGTTTAGATACATACATAATTACACATGATAGGAATCTCATATTATAATCATCATCATAATTTCCTTCATGCTATGTTTTACGTCATGGGCTTCATTATTTATTTTACGATCTAATCTTGAGTTTAGGAATTAAATATAAATAACGAATAAAACCCCTTTGGATTAATAACTGAGTTTGTACATCTGATGCTAAACGTGATTGCCTTTAGAGTACATTTCTAACAATCTCCCATTTACGCTAAAGCCAATTGCCTTTGTATCTAATACCATAGGCGCGTGTGTATGTCTCAAACTTAAACTGGAGTAGTGGCTTAGTTAGCTGATTAGCTAGATTCCTATTAGTAAGAGCTCTCTCTATTTTCACATCATTTCTACCAATAATCTTCCTAATCAAGTGGTAACACCGGAGTATGTGTTTGGATTTCTGATGAGACCGTGGCTCCCTTGCTTATGAAATAGCTCTATTGTTGTTGCAATAGACTGGTATTGCATCAACAATGTTGGGAACCACTCCTAGTTCAATGATGAACTTTTTAATCCAAACCGCTTATTTTGCTACCTCAAAAGCTACAATGTACTCTACTTCAGTGGTAGAATCTATAGTCTTTTCTTGCTTGGAACTTTTCTAGCTGACTGTACCTCTATTTAATATGAATATGTGACCTGACTAGGATCTTGAATCATCCATGTTGGTTTGGAAGGAGGCAACTGTATACCTGCTTATCTTGAGATCTCTTTCTCCATATATTAAGAATAAATCCTTTGTCCTTCTTAAGTACTTAAGGATTTTCTTAACAGCCTAATGACCCTTACCATGGTTAAACTGATATCTGGTCGTGACATTCAGAGTGTATAATACATCAGGTCTAGTACAAACATAGCATACATGATTGATCTCATGGCTGAAGCGTAAGGGATCAAACTCATATGAGTTCTTTCATCTTATGTCTTCTGATACATAGACTTTGTGAGTGTAATCCTAAGTGTCACGGGAATAAATCCTCTCTTGGACTCTTCTATGTTAAATGTCTTTAGCATCTTATCTATGTATGAAGACTGTGAAAGATCAAGAAACCTCTTCGATCTATCTCTATAGATCTTTATCTCCAATATGTAGGTTGCTTCTCCAAGGTCTTTCATGGAGAAATTCTTGGAAAGCCAAATCTTTACGGATTGAAGGACAGAAATGTCATTTCCTATGAGTAGTATGTCATCTACATACAATACAAAGATTACGACTGTACTCCCATTAACCTTCTTGTATACACAAGGCTCATCCAAATTTTATAAGAAATCAAACCTTTTGATTGTTTCATCAAATTGGATGTTCCATATATTTTCGGGTATTATTTAAAACTTAATTATTATGGAATAATTCGAGCGGGGGAAATTTTTTTTTCATTGTGTAGTAAGGGAAATACGAGTTTTAGAAGTGGCAAAGTGTGTGAAATATTGAGTGATGGAGAATTGATGAGTATATTCGTGGCACCAAGGGAGTTAGGAGACTAGTTTACTCAAAAGAAGGACTAAAGTGAAATAAAGAAAACTGTGGGGTACCCAGGATTTGGAAATACTCGAGGTGGGAATATTACAAATTTGCTTTTACCAATCTTGACAGGGTCGACTGGAGGGCAAAGTGGTAATTTTATCATGAGCAAGTATATATAGGTAGCCCTACCTCTTTTTCCTCATTTTCTCTTTTCCTATCTCTTTTCATCGTTTCTCCTTTCTTTCTCTCCACCTTCTCTCTACCTTCTCCACCGATCTCCGGAGAGCAGTTCTCTAGCAACGAGCTGAGTCTCCGGTGACCAACCAATGTAGGAAAGCAAGGAATCCAGGTAGGAATTTTGACTTCCTAAACTTTTCCTTATTTTCTAGTTTTAAGCTATTTGGGATAAAATTGAGATTGAGGCTTCATTTGTCAATTAAAATTAGGGGTTTTGATGTCTAAACACTCCTTAGACACCAAGGATGAGAACCCATGGAAGAAAAATGAAAAACAGTGAAAAATTGGCCAGATCTCACCCAAAATCGAAGCCAAATTGCAAGGTCAAGATCGTGGCACCTCAAGCACCACACTTCAGAGGAAAGAGTAAGCCATGGTACCCCAGGCACCAAGTGTGTGTATGGCGCCTAGGCACCAAGTATGCTAATGTCAGGCTACACTATTTTCTTGGCCCATTTTCAAATGGCTATAACTCTTCCATTCAGACTCTGTCTTTAGCAAACTTTATATCGTTGGAAAGCTCTTTGAGTTTAGTTTCCAATGGTAGAAGTTTCATTTGGAAATTATTTATTAGTTAAGAGTTATGACTAAAAAAGTAAGTGAAGATCAAGATTAGTAATAAGGAATTTCTCTATTTTGTAACTGATAAGTTTTTACATGGTTACTTGATAGGGATGGTCGAGGCACAAAGTGGGAGCCAAGAGAGCGTGGAATCCAGGTGGGAGATCTAGCTCTCCTCTATATGGATATGTACATATATGTATGTGTAACACCTAATTTTGTCCACAATATTATAATTGCTTTTTTCTTTTTGTAAAAAATACATAAAAATAAAAAGGCAAAAAAATAATAAAAATAACAAAAAAAGAAAATATTAAAAAATGATAAAAATAATAAAAGTCCAAAATGTTACATGTTTTTCATCACACACACATGGTGATGTCTTTCCCCCACATGCATGGTCAGGAATCTCTAGCCAAAGTACTTTTACTATGTCCCTTCTTTTCCTTTTTTCAAATGGCAATCCATACTACTAGTCAAGGAAAGAATATGAGCACAAGGTATTAGCTACATGATTTGGGAGTTTTTTTTCACTAACACAATCATTTTGCACCCCTATCTCCAGCTATAAGTAGAGGACCCTTCTTCCCTTTTCGAGATAGACAATAGAGAGAAAGAAAGAGTAAAAAATACACGCTCTATTTCTATGTAGAAACTGAGAAAGATTTGCCTTCTTTTAGAGTTCGTGGAAGAATGAGATCAGCTATAGATTACTCATAAACACTCTAGGTAATTGAGGAGCAAACATGGTGATTTAAGGAGTAAAGTTCAGTTGCAAAAATGCTCAAAACCAAGAGGAGTGCAATAAATCCAAAAAATTGAGCAACTGTGAAGCTATAAGTAGAGAACCCTTCTTCTCTTTCCAGGACAGATGGCAGAGAGAAAGAAAGAGCAAAAAATACATGCTTTACTTCTATGTAGAAACTGAGAAAGATTTGCCTTCTTTTGAGTATTGTGGAAGGAGGAGATCGGCTATAGATTACTCACAAACACTCTGGGAAATTGAGGAGGAAACGTGGCGATTGAAGGAGTGAAGTTTAGCTGTAAATAAGCTCAAAATCGAGAGGAGTGCAGTAAATCCGAAAAACCGAGCAACTGTGAAGGTACGTTGATTTCTTTCATGCATTCATCTTTTTTTTTGGGTAGAGTTAGTTCCGTACACCATAACTTAAACTCTGCATCTTAAAAGAAGATCAAAATAGAACCAAAAAACTAGAAAAATATGGACAGAAGCAAAGTGACGTGATGAACTGTGAAAGTATGGAAATTTTCAAGAACTTGGTTTTAATTCATTTTTTTTTCCTTGCTATGGATTGGAATGACCGAAAATGACCCAAAAACATACTATATGAAGTTCTAGACAGATTTGGAAAGAAAAAATGAGACTTGGACGTGATTCATGCAAAATAGGGACCAAACTGAAAAACTCAAAAGTTTGTAGGAGCTGATTTAATTCAAAAATAAAACCTTTTCTGGACCAAGGGACCTATATGAAGGCAGCTATGATATCAGATCAAGCAAAAGAAGAAAGGAAAAATTTCACATAGGGACCTGGATGAAAAGACAAAAAAGTGTGCATATATATTGATCAGCATGCATATTTCTTTCTTTTTCTTTTTTTATTTGATTTACATAAATATGTATAGGTGTGTGTCATATATATATATATATATATATAAGTGTGTGTACATGAGTTTATATTATATATATATAAACAAGTATAATTTGCTGTGCATGTTTTATGTAAATATGTATGTGAGTGTCTATACATATGTATTTGCATGCATATTATTTCTTTTACTTATTTTTTATTTATGTATTTTACATAATATATGTGTGTAATTGTATTTGTGTATATTTTATCTTTTCTCAAAATCAAAAAATTCAAAAATATTTTCCTTTAACTTCATTTTCAATATATTTTTAAAAAAATCTGAAATATGCTATCATTAAAATTATTCTTTCAAAAATCCAAAAAAAAATATGTTTCCTTTGTTTTCATTCTCAAGATAAATTCAAAAATCCAAAAAAAAATATGTTTCCTTTGTTTTCATTTCCATTCAAAAAAATCCGAAAAAAATGTTTCTTTGTTTTCATTTTCAAGATGAATCCATAAATCCAATAAATCCATTTTTCTTTGTTTTCATTTTTTCAAGCTAATTTCAAAAAATCCAAAAATATGCTTTCATTAAAATTATTCTTTCAAAATCCCAAAAAAAATTTAATGCTAAAAAATCCAAAAAATGTTTATTTCAATTTCTTTCTAAATATCCTCAAAAAGAAAAATCCTAAAAAATCAAAAAGCTTTTAAAATGGGAAGAGTAAAAAATCAAGATAATTTGTTCTTATAAATTCAAACACAATCACAACTCTTCAGTCTTATTTGATTTATGAAAATAGTTAATTTTGAACCTCTTTGGTTCTTTCCGCCAAAAATTTTAGTCTTTCCTCTGGCCTTTGCGGCGTTTCAGATGATGAACTACGTGGACTTTGATCCTGATCGGTATGTAAGACATAGGTTCTGCCTAGCCAAGTTCGCCCTTGTATATATTTCCATTTGTTTTGATGCTTTTCTTTCTTATGTTCTTATGTGACCGATGAGAGTAATTTAAGGCAAATACGAAATAATTGCTCACTTTTTAAATCAGACGTATAGGGTGCTTAACACCTTCCCTATACGGTTCAATTTCCGAAATCATTTTCCTCAAAATGCAAACCATCAAATTCAAAGGTTTTTCCAAGTTTTTTCCAACAAATTAAATTTTGGTGGCGGCTGCTAATAAAATTGGTTTTCAATTTTGAAAGTTAATTTTATATACGATTTCTTTTTTTTAAAAGAACGCCGGCTGATCACATTTCGTGTGTGATAGTTTGGGGACTCCACTGGGGACTTTCGAGAGTTGATAATGATTTTTTAAGTGTGCAACCAAATTTAATATTTGCCTTAGTTACCATTTTGTCTCTTTATTTAATTTAATTTCATTATTTATTTATTTATTTATCTTCGTCATTTTACTTTTGTACATATTCACTTGTATATATGGTTTATTTTCTCCTCCTGGCAGATTGGTTGATCCCTTCACACACTATTCACCAATACATCCCTTGCACACACTAGCCCTACACCTGGGCTAAGTGTAACCATATGATAGAAGGAAGTCTAGCGATGTCGTAGAGGATCTATCCCTTGTGGAGATCACGAAAGCTTCCGCTAAGACTGTATCTCTTTTATCAATATAGGGGTTACAGAGAGTATAACTCTTGTGCTCTCAATGCTGGCAATCAGAGATCCCCATGAGTTTCGACTATGGGGGTTGTCTAGGGACCTTTATATCTATAGGTTTGTAAATCAACCCTAAAACCTATGGACTTAGTTGGCCTAGAAGAATAAAGATCCTTGAGCAAAACATATGGGAAACAACCTTGGTCATCTCTGAACTTTTTTTTTCTTTCTACTTTTCATTTTGACTTTTTTTTTTAAAAAAATGGTCCTTATTCCTAATTCCATTCTTCTTCACTCCAAAAGAAAGAAAACTTTTCTACTTCCTAAAGATCATTCTAATTCCTCCGTCTTTTCAGTTAATTGGTGAAGCACGATTAAAAAAAACAAAAAATAAAAAATGGCTTTTTCTGACAATTGTTCATCTCGAAAACTCACGGAAGAAATGAAGGCCCACCAAGAGAGATGGTGATGCATTATCTAAAGGCCATCAGAGCTCATTGCTAGTGGAAATCAAAGTGACAGATAAGGTAAATTGTCTTCAAGAGCTCATATTCCATCACAAGTTAATGTCTCCAATCGAAAAAGATTTGTTGTCAAAGAAATTTGGAAGGATTGTTGATTTATTGTATGTGAAGCCTCAAGAAATGGCAATTTTAGTAATGATGAATTATTGGGATCCATCATGGCGGGTTTTCACATTTGAAGATATGGACACGAACCCACAATAGAAGAATATAGACTCATGCTTGATATGCATTTGAATGACCACCAACCAATCTACATACCAGGATGTGTCAATTCATCCTTGAATAAGATGGCTACACTATTTGGGGTGTCATATGTTCAGATAGAGAAGTCAATGGTAAAAAGGGGAGAGACCATAAGATGGGAATTGAGCTACATCTTAAGAATTCTGGATGAGTTCAAAATGCGTCATAACAAAAAGGCATATCTTAATCTATTTTCTCTAGCAATCTATGGGTATGTACTTTTCCCTTCAGCAATGGGGATAGTGGACCAGAAAGCAATTGATGTATTCTTATTAGTACTATATAATAGGGTCAACCCTATCCCGGTGATCTTGGTAGACACATTCCTATCTTTAAGTCATAGTCGAAGAAGCGAAAAGGAAACCTTCAGTGTTGCATACAAATTTTGTATGTTTGTATGTGTAATCATGTCTTTAGGAAAAAGTACGGAGCTTACGGACCAATACCAAAGCCTGTAGAAAGATTTTTAGGTGCTCCTATTAAACAAAAGATCAATCAAGGGTGGGTTAGAGTCTTTCGATCTATAAATTCATTATCTTATACATAGAGCTTATCTGGGCTGGTAGCAAGAGATGTTTTATTATAGTGTAGTGAATTTCAATGTGCGCCGTTGATAGGGTCCAGAGGTTGCATAGCATACAACCCAGCCATAGTTCTAAGACAATATGGTCAGATGAAATATATTCCCAGGATGCGAGGTTTAAAAGAGGTTGAATTTGAATATCAAAATTCGTATAGCAAAAAATTATGGGATCAAATTTGAGTTACATGGGAAAACATAGAAATAAAAAGTTGTAAGGAAGTAAGGCCGTTCGGGGGATGGACTACTCCTGAATACCTGCAATAGTTTAAAGAAAATGGGGAAAGATATGGTATTAACCTGAATGATCAATGCAGATTGACCACCAAGCATTAGAATAGACCCTCAAGGCTACGCCAAAGAAGACAAGATGTGCAGAAAGCTCGACCATGCAAAAGTAACTGAAGAACTGAAGAAGATAGCTGGTGAGAAAAAGAAGAAGAAGAAGAATGTGAGTTATTGATAAAGAAGATCCAGAAAATAGAAGAGGAAAAGGAAGCACTTTGTGCTAACCTCATTCATACTTCACAAGCCAAAATCGACATTTTATCGTCTGAGGTATGCCAGTTTTCCGAGGCCATAGATGAACAACAAGGTCATAACGATATGTATCAACAAAAAATAACATATCTTGAAGAGGATGCACAACGCTTGAGGGTAAAAAAGAGTCAAGCTTTAGACGACATAGCAGAAAGAGATGAGACAATTGCTGGGCTAGAGAGTAAGAATAGTCACTTGGAATCTGAGGCAAGGCCATCAATCACCTGAGGTCCAATATGGAGCATATCATACAACAACATAAAGGAGCAATAGATAAAAATGAGGAGGTAATAAATGAAGCTGAATTAAATATGACAAAATTGGCTACATGAATGAAGACAATTGAAGATCAAGCTACGTCGTTTAGGCTCCAGGAAAGAGAGTTAATAGAATGGTACAACGAAACAAATGAGCTCTTAGGGATGTGGAGTTGTAATTAAATAATAATGTAGTGTATGAGGTAAATGTCGATGTATTCCGAATTTGAATTAATTGTTCTTTTAAGTAAAATGTTGGTATTATCCGAATTTTATAAATATGCCTTTTCGTCTGGTTGGAATAATTTGAATTCACTTGAATACTCTTCTTCACCGAGAAATGTTGGTGCTATCCAAATTTCATTCAAGTATATAAAACCATAAAAAATCTCATCACTATTCGATGGAAGTCACGAACCTTCATAAGTTTTCAGGAAAACGCCCCCTCATTCTAAAAAAAAAAAAATAAAACACTCACGCTTCAATAGGAAAATGTTTCAAAAAGAGCAGTAATAACATGATTTTTTTTAAAAAATTTTTTGATCTTTTCAGAGGAAGAAAAAACTTCATCATTGCGCCTCTTAAAGGAAAATCGTCTAATTAGACCCACAACACTCACTCACAAAGTAGCATAATGGAAAGCCAATCCGAAGATAATCAAAGAATAGAAAATGACACTGCTACAGGCATTGGGGCATTGGAAGGGCAACTTCCTGACATGACCGAAATGATCCTAGCATTGACGGAAGCAATGAAAGGAAAACAAATAGATCCACCTGTTATACCTATTACTATTGAAACATAAGCTGAGACAATTAACCCAACATTAGCATATGCCAATCCAAAAGAAAAAGTGAACGAGACAGTGGTTATTCTAGCACGAGATAAAGGAATAGGTTCCTAAACCCAAATCACGAATGCACTTGGCCATACCGACCGAAACATAGGGATGATGCTGCGCAGGGATATCCTAGTGGCAATTCGTATACATAGTCTAGATCCCAGCCTCAAGGGTTAATAAAGAGGACACAAGTCTTAAGGAGCAAATTGGAGAAGTCAAAGACCAACTATGTGCTTTACGAGGGCCAGTATCTTAGGGATCATTAGAATTGGACAAATTATGCCTAACTCCTAAGATGAAGATCTCAAAGGAATTCAATATGCTAGAATTCTCCAAGTACAATAGCACTGGAAATCTAATTTACCACCTGAAGTCATACTGCACTAAGATGTGTGTCTGGTCCCGTAATGAGAAGTTCTTAATTAATTTTTTCCTCGAAAGCTTATCTGGAGCCGCACTATTGTGGTTTATGCAACTAGACCACTCAAAGGTTCAAAAATAGAGGGACTTGGTAGACTTATTCATGAGGCAGTACATGTTTAATTTACAAATAGCTCTAACTAGAGAACAATTAAAGCCAATGACGAAAAAGAGTTCTGAAACCTTCAAGGAATATGCCCAAAGATGGAGAGTAACTGCATCACAAGTACAACCTCTATTAATCTAGTCCGAATATTGTTCTTACTTCGTTCGCACCCTGCCAGACCCATTCTATAAGATTATGCTTGTGACACATGTCACAGACTTTGCAAACCTAATTGAGACTAGGGAAAGAATTGATGCCGATATTTGTGACGAAAACTCTCAAGCCCCCATATAGAAAATAGCTTAAAGAAGGGACAATTCAAAAAAGAAGGAATCATATGTAAATTATGTTTAACCAGTAAGATCATACCCCCAATAGCAATCTAATTCTTACCAAATAAGTAATCAATATTAAGGTCAATCGGGGCTAAATAAACATATTTAATTGGGCGGACAAAGAGCCCCACAACCAGTAGATAATCGCCCTTGGCCAAATTTTGGCACAACAAATGCTGAACTTTATAAAAATTTGTTAGCTGCCTAATTATTGGGGCCTCGACAAGGTAGAGTAGTGAATCCCCCATATCTAGCATGGTATGATCCAAATACAACATGCGATTTTCACATGGGTGCTATCAGACATTCAATTGAAAATTGTATAGTGTTCAAGAGAAATGTACTAGATTTGATCTATTCAAATCATATCCAATTAAAGTTAGGAGATAACTCCACCATCACGAAGAATCCAATGCCTAGTCATGAGCACCAAGTGAATGCTGTCGAAAAAGAGACTAAGTCTCTAGTGGAATTGACTAACATGAGAATGTCAATGAAGTGGCTATATGTGAATCTTAAATAAGCTGGGTATAGAACCACTGACAACAAGAAAAGATGAAGTAGTGGTGGCTCAAGAGTTAAAATATTGTGAGTATCACTAAGCAAAAATAGGGCATGACATTGAAGAATGCTAAAAGTTCAACTCTTTGGTTAAGAAGATGATTGCTTTTGCGATAATAGTCCTCATGAAAGCATTGGAAGTGATTTGTACAATAACAAAAACACCAAGCCCAGTCGGCAAGAAAGGAATTGAGTTAGCTGACTACACGATTAATTATACCCCTTAACCTAAAATGTTAATTCAGAAACAACCAGCTATGGTCATAAATATGCCAGCATCATTTCCCTACCAAAGCAATCATGATGTGCCATGGAGGTATGGCAGCTGAATAGAGCTTCCTTCCAATGACACAGAGACAGTTAAATTACCTAAGGAAGAACTTGTGACGAATATAGCCAATATAGGAGGGGTGATGTGAAGCAACAGAATATACCTTCGTACTAAAACGAAGAAGGTAGACAAAGCGGGACAAGTAATAGAAAAAAAACTTGAAGATAATAAGGAAGAGTTTTTGCGAGTCATGAAACAAAGTGAATATGATATCGTGGAACAACTTAACAAGACTCCTGCTAAAATGTCAATATTTTCACTAATCATGAATTCAGAGGCGCATCGCTAGGCTCTACTGAAGGTCTTAGGAAAAACAATTGTACGACCAGATGCTTCCCCGGAAAGAGTAGCAGATGTGATGAACATTGCCAAATCCATGTCTGCAATCTCTTTTTCAGCAGAAGAAATCGATGAAAACGCTGCTAGCAAACTAAAAGCTTTGCATATCACCCTTAAATGTCATAGGTTCATCCAAGCCAAAGTTCTAATTGGTGGTGGATCAGCTTTAAATGTCTTGCCACTGTCCACATTCGAGAAATTAGAATTATTTCATATGGAGGATAGTGACATGATAGTAAGGGCATTTAATGGAACTTGAAGAGAGGTATTAGGTACAGTTGATTTACCCTTTGGAATTGGCCCATGTACATTTATGGTGAACTTTCAAGTCATGGACGTAAATCTATCATATACCATGCTCTTGGGAAGGCCATTAATCCATGAGGTAGGCGCTGTACCATCTACCCTACATCAAAAAGTAAAGTTTATTGACGAAGGGAGAACCATCACTGTTAAAGGAGAAGAGGAGTTGATGGTAACAAAGCCAAGTTCCATCCCATATATTGAGGCTACTGAGAAAGTAACTAAGATAGCTTTCCCAAGCTTGAAAGTTGAGACAACTGAGGAACTCAATAAAGATATAAATTCTGTGACAACAACCATCATGAAAAGGAATGAGTTTGAGGCAGGAAAAGGTTTAGGTGTAAACCTACAAGGCATTAAAGAACCAATTGTCCTTCCATCAAATACAAACTGACATGGGTTAGGATATGAGCCTACGATAAAGGATCAGATAAATGGAAAACTCAACATAAACAAACAACGTGGCAAGCTAGAAGTCCCATATATAAGAGCTTTGTTTCAGTCCTATCCGAAGTGATAAATGAGCCTGAGATTTCTATAGTGGCTGAGGATAAAAATGATATGCAAGGATCCAAGCCTCAGATTATGAATGATGATACTGGAGACTCGTTGAAGAATTGGGAGATTGAAAATGTCCAAGATGTTTTTGATTTAAAGTAATTGTTTTTCACTTGCAATGTTGTCTTTTTCATTTTCATGAATAATGCTTTTTATGGAACATAAATGGAAATTTGAAATGCTTTGTATTTCTTCTAACTTTTGCTTTGCTTGCTCTCCTTGTTTTCTTCCAATTCATTTCTTCACCATCCAGAAATTTGCATTCCTCAGAACTCTTGTCCAAATCCTAAGACATGGTTGAATGACTTACGTGTTACCATGGATACACAAAATCATGAATCTGATGATGAAGAAATAGTCCAAACATTCGCCAAAATCCTTGAATCTACTAAAAAGGGAAAAATCCTTATGAAGAAGTGATTGAAATAATAAACATAGGGACTGAAGAGGATAAAAGAGAGTTAAAAATTATTGATGGCCCAGAAAGAGAAGAAATGGTCAAGTTGTTTAAGGAATATCTTGACGTCTTTGCATGGTCTTATCAAGACATGCTGGGGCTTGATCCAAGAATTGCTTCACACATGATTCCACTTTTTCCGGACGTGAAGCCCAAAAAGCAGAAGTTAAGAAGATTGAATGCAGAGATATCCCTAAAGATTAAGGAAGAAGTAATGAAACAACTTGACACGGGTTTTCAAAGTCGCTCGATACCCTCAATGGGTGGCAAATATTGTGCCTGTGACTAAGAAAGATGGTAAAGTCAGGATGTGCATAGACTATAGGGACTTAGATAAGGCTAGCCCAAAGGATGATTTCCCCTACCTCATATCAATATGTTAATTGACAACACAACACGTAACCATCGTTATTCATTCATGGATGGTTTCTCGAGCTATAATCAAATTCCTATGCTAAAGAGGACAAAGAGAAAACTATCTTTATCACTCAATGGGGGACTTATTATTACCAAGTAATGCCATTTGGGCTGAAAAATGCTGGGGCTACCTACCAATGGGCCATGGTTGCACTTTTCCATGATATGATGCACAAGGAAATTGAGGGATATGTAGATGACATAGTAGCCAAGACTATTGAAGGAGAAAGCCACGTAGCAGTCCTTAGAAAATTATTCGAGAAGCTACGTGAGTATAAACTCAGATTAAATCCTAATAAATGTGTTTTCGGAGCCTTATCTAGGAACCTATTAGGATTCATTGTAAGTCAAAAAGGGATAGAGATTGATCCTAACTATTTGTGACATGCTACCTCACAAACAAAAAAAGAGGTTCGAGGTTTGGTGACTAAATTACATTGCAAGGTTCATCGCTAATTTGATGGCAACTTGTGAGCCAATATTTAAATTGTTGAGGAAGAACCACACTGAGAAATAGGATGATGATTGCCAACAATCTTTTGATAGAATCAAAGATTATTTACTAAACCCCCCAATCCTTGTTCCTCCAACATCAGGCCGCCCTTTAATCTTGTATTTGACAATCTTACCTGAATCAATGGGGGCAATGCTAGGGCAACACAATAAATCAGGGAGGAAGGCACAAGCGATTTATTACCTGAGTAAGAAGTTCAATGATTATGAAACACACTATACAATGATCGAAAAAATGTGTTGTGGATTAGTGTGGACAACAAGAAGGTTGAGACAATATATCTCTATTACACCACTTGGCTAATCTCTAGAATGGACTCTTTGGAATTTATCTTTGAAAACCCACACATAGCTGGAAGCATTTCGAAATGGCAAGTGATACTATCTAAGTATGATGTGGTATATATGATGAGGAAGTCCATTAAAGGGAGTGTAATAGTAGATCATTTAGCGAAGTACCCACTTGATGAATACCAACCTTTGAAGTTCCATTTCTCGGATGAGGATATCGTTACTATCGATAAGGAGGAAGATAATATTGATGATAATGGAGAAAGATGGAAAATGTATTTTAACAGGGCTATTAACACACAAGGAAACAATGTTGGAGCTGTAGTGGTATCTCCAGAAGGAAAGTAATTCCTGATAGCCATCAAGCTAGAATTTGACTACACGAAAAATATAGCAGAATATGAAGGATGCATCAGTGGATTACAAGCAGCCATTACCTTAGGAGTAAAAAACTTAGAGATATTCAGCAATTCAGCTTTAATAATTTACCAAGTGAATGGAAAGTGCCAAACCAGAGATTCAAAATTAGTGCCATATCAGAAATACCTGATCCAGCTAATCGATCAGGTTGAAGAAATCAGTTTTCATCACATGACAAGAGATAAGAACCAGTTTGCAGATGCTTTAGCCACTCTAGCAGTAATGATTCAGCTTGACTGTGGGGTGTAATTCCAATCAATCCAAATAAAATCAAGTCATACGCTGGTGCATTGCTTGAACATAGAGGAGGAATTTGATGAACATCCTTGGTACCATGACATCAAAACTTACATGAAAGATAGGGTTTACCCAGAAGGAGCTACTGAAAACCATAATAAGACAATTCGACGCTTGACCATGAATTTTTTCATCAATGATGGTGTCCTATATAAAAGGAGTCATGATGGCACGTTTCTCTGATGTGTTTGATTCAAAAGAAGCTCAAAGAATTATTACAGAACTTCATGAAGGAATATGTGGGACTCATGCCAACGACCACACCTTGGCCAAACAAATTCAAAGATATAGGTATTTTTGGATGACTATGGAAAGGGATTGCATAGAATATGTCAGAAAGTGCCACAAGTGTCAGATTTACTCTGATAAAATCAACGTGCCTCTATTTCCGCTACATAATTTAACAACACCATGGTCGTTCTCAATGTGGGGCATCGATGTAATCGGCCTAAAAGCATTGAATGGACACCACTTTATCTTAGTCGCCATCAACTATTTCACCAAATAGGTAGAGGCCAGCTCACACGCTAATGTGACTCAGAAAATCTTCATCAGATTCATAAAGATTAATGTCATATGCCAGTATGGTTGGCCTGAAAGGATTATCACAGATAATGCACAAAATTTGAATGGAATAGAAATTAAAAAGTTCTGTGACCAATTCAAGATTAAACATCACAATTCAACACCTTACTGACCACAGATGAATAGTGCAGTCGAAGCTGCAAATAAAAACATCAAGAAAATCATTGAGAAGATGACAGTAACATACAAGGATTGGCACGAGATGCTTCCCTATGCTTTACACAGCTATAGAACTACCATACGCACTTCAACTGGGGCAACTCCTTATTCTTTGGTTTACAGGATAGATGCAGTGACACATGTTGAAGTAGAAATCCCATCTTTGAGGGTGTTTATCGAAGCTAATCTAAGAGAAGATGAGTGGGTAAAAGCTAGATA
This sequence comes from Biancaea sappan, assembly GCA_037074585.1. Classification (NCBI taxonomy): domain Eukaryota; kingdom Viridiplantae; phylum Streptophyta; class Magnoliopsida; order Fabales; family Fabaceae; genus Biancaea; species Biancaea sappan. Next base: position 33,811,359 of record CM073499.1, read on the forward strand.
TGAGTAGCTGAATATGATTGAAGGAAAACAGATGACTGTTATTTGTCATAGACAGTTATACCAAAAGAGGATGACCAAGGCTTTCAATCAAAAATTACATCCCAGAGAGTTCAAGGGCGGTGATTTGGTACTGAAGAAAATATTATCGAATCAAGATGATCCCAGGGGCAAGTGGGCGCCTTCGTATGAGGGGCCTTAAATGGTTAAATATACCTTCTTAGGCGGTTCATTGATCCTATCGGATATGGATGGTTAGGAGTTGTCAAGGCCTATCAACTCTAAAGCAAAAATTAGAGCTCACTAAAGCCTGCTAGATTAAAAACATGAAAAGCGATCTTTTAAAAAAAAGGGTGCACGCTAAACTGAAAACCTAAAAGAGTAGCCTAGGCAAAAGTTAGAGCAATGAAAAGCCCTCAAGGTACTCGAAGTAACATAAGAAATAGGGAGTCAGACGTTTCAACTTAGTTCCCTTAACATACAAAAACGCAAAGGAGAATATGCAAAATTGAAATTGGGTTAAGGCATTAGTTATCATTTATGAGAACATATCTATTGTAACACGTATTCATTCAAAGAGTCAACTCAAGAACAAAGGACATTCTATAAAAGAATCAATTTAATTGTAGTTTTTCATATTCCAATTGATTCGAATTATTTCATTATCCTTGTTATCTCAACTATATGTCTCTCGTTCATGCTTTTTAATAGATGAGAATTATTCTTCTAACAATTCTTATTTGCCTAGAAAGCAACTCCACATAGCCATGACAATTATTCCTTTTGTTCTACTTAAAGCAGATGAAAATGATAACATTCAATAAAGAATCACATCGAATGACTCGTTTAAGCTCCTTTTAATCTATAAGATCTCTAGATTTTTGTTCAAGGAACTGGTTAAGTTAAGTTTTGATCCGATGGTATCACGAGGAAGCAATTTCAGCTCTTTAATGAAAAGGCTAAATTCTATTACAAAACCAGGGCAAATTAAAAAACAACGACAGTTCTATCCAGTAACACAGTCAAGAACATGAGGGTCTGGTTAGATCAAAGCCTCAAGGAAGAAGGCAATGATGAACAAAGATACCAAATAAAGTCTGGCTAAAGACAATAAACAAGGCACTTTTTAGGAGGTAACCTAAATTTCTTTTTTGTTTCTTTTATGATCTTAATTCTGATTTTATTGGTTCAATTGTTTGCTGAATCTAGATTGGTTTTGTCTGATTGTTTCCTCCTTTTAGTGTTCTTGAAATACATCTTCCAAAAATAAAAGAAACCACTTGCATTAAAGAAAAAATGAGAGAAAGAGACTGAAAATTACATTATGCAAAAAAAAGAAAGAAAGAGAAATTACAATGCATAGCATATGTAATCTATGGGTAAGGCGGCTTCTTAGATGAAGAGGGAGCCCTGGGTTTATTATTAGGAATAGTGAATTGTAGTGTTATCTCTTGACCACTACCCTTTCTGAGAGCCTTTATAATTTCTTGGAGAAAAATATAAATCTTATTATGGCACTAAATGTTTTTCTGGTTTTGGCTACAAAAACAATGAGTTGACCAAAAATAATATTTGTCAATTTTTTCTCCCAGGTCGTTATACTGGTTTCTCATTAGTCGCTCCAGACCCTTAACCTCCTGCCTCAGCCCTTCCACCTCTTTCTTCAGAAGAGCAATTTCATCTTCTGAAGTACAGCTTATGCTTACCTCCTCTAACTCCTCGTCAAGCCTATTTCTCTTGGTATCCCTTTCTGGAGACTCCTCCATAGATCGCTTACCTTTGTCATCCTGCCCCAAATACAGAATCAGGTCAAGCTCTTCCTTCTTGGGTGGGATGGTAAGATCGATAAACTAACTAGAAGCCATTGAGGTGAATTTCTGAACTGGTGTATGTGTTTGGAAGAGAAAAAAAAGAGAAGAGAAAAGGTATAGACTTCTTAGTTTGAACTCGTTGTGATAGTTTCATATTTCTAAAAGGCTCTTATAGAGAAATGTTAGGGTTGAGTTTTCTAGAAATAACACAAATCACCATACCCCTACATGCCAACCCTATGGAGTTTGCAAATTGGCAACCAAAGGTAGAACAAGCGAGCATACAAACAACATGTCATTAATGCAAATTACCATGGAAGTCAAAGATTTGTACTTATTGCGGCTGACTTGTTGTTCTACCCGCTATATTTCTTCACATGAGCTATTGTGTTTTTTAAAGATGTTTTGAAGTCGAAGAAATACATTTTTTTACCGTTTTATATCTTCTTTGGATTCTTTTTTTTGGGTTTGTATCTCTTTGTTTTGGCTTTTGTGCTGATATGTAGAGACTATTATTGATTGTTTTAAATATTTTTGTACAGTTTTTCTTAGTTTACACATTTTCATTTTGAAATTTTTTCTACAAATCTTTCATTTTTGCTCTACAATCTCCTCTTTTCTTGCAGCTACCCTCTTTTTGTATCCACTGTGCACTTCCAGAATGTAGCTTCCACCGACGGATCCTGCCAGGACTCTGAACCTCAAACGTTGTTGCTGGTCATCAAAACTACCACTTTCGCGCACAACATTACATATATTCGGGCTAAGCACTTAGAATACTCTACCTTTAGCCACTACTTAACTGTGACACACTTAACTTTAGACACAAACCGACACCTATCTTTTCAAAGCCCGGAGACGACCGACCCCCAGCATTTCAAAGCTCAGAGACGACCGGCCCCTTTCCTTTCAAAGCTAGGAGATGATCGACCCCCAGCATTTCAAAGCCCAGAGATGATTAGCCCCCATCTTTCAAAGTCTGAAGGTGACCGACCCCCAGTATTTCAAATCTTGGAGATGACCATCCCCTTTCCTTTCAAAGCTCAAAGATGATCGACCCCCAGTATTTCAAAGCCCAAAGACGACCAGTCCTTATTTTTTCAAAGCTCAGAGATGACTGGCCCCCAGTATTTCAAAGCTTAGAGACGACCAACACCCATCTTTTTAAAGCCCAAAGACAACCTGCCCCCAGCATTGCAAAGCCTGAAGACAACCGGCCCCTTCCTTTCAAAGCTTGGAGAGGACCGGCCCATATTCTTTCAAAGCCTGGAGGCGATTGGCCCCTATTAGCCTTTCAAAGCCCGAAGACGACTGGCCCCCATTTCAAAGCCCAAATATGACAGGCCCCTATTCTTTCAAAGCCCAAATACAACTGGCACCCATCCTTTTAGACATTACATGATTATGTAGCATATCACTTTTTGTACATGTCATTAGCATCTTGACAAAATTAAGTGTTTCTTATCTTTACTCACTTCTTAAACAAGAATATCTCGAATTTAATTTCTCATAATCTTGTTTAATAATGAGTAAAGAGGGGCAACTGTAACACCTAATTTTGTCCACAATATTATAATTTCTTTTTTCTTTTTGTAAAAAATACATAAAAATAAAAAGGCAAAAAAATAATAAAATTAACAAAAAATGAAATATTAAAAAAAAATGATAAAATAATAAAGGTCCAAAATGTTATATGTTTTTCATCACACACATATGGCGGTGTCCTTCCTCTACATGCATGGTCAGGAATCTCTAGCCAAAGTATTTCTACTATGTCCCTTCTTTTCCTTTTTTCAAATGGCAATCCATACTACTAGTAAAGGAAAGAACATGAAGACAAGGAATTAGCTACATGATTTTGGAGTTTTTTCCACTAACACAATTACTTTGCACCCCCATCTCCAACTATAAGTAGAGGACCCTTCTTCTTTTTTTGGGATAGACAACAGAGAGAAAGAAAGAGCAAAAAATACATGCTCTATTTCTATGTAGAAACTGAGAAAGATTTGCCTTCTTTTGGAGTATTGTGGAGGGAGGAGATCAGCTATAGATTACTCACAAATACTCTGAGTAATTGAGGAGCAAACGTGGTGATTGAAGGAGTGAAGTTCAGCTGCAAACAAGCTCAAAACCGAGAGGAGTGCAGTAAATCCGAAAAACCGAGCAACTGTGAAGGTAAGTTAATTTCTTTCTTGCATTCATCTTTTTTTTTTTTGGTAGAGTTAGTTCCGTACACCATAACTTAAGCTCTACAACTTAAACGAAGATCAAAATAGAACCAAAAAACTAGAAAAATCATGGACAGAAGCAAAGTGACGTGATGAACCATGAAAGCATGAAAATTTTCAAGAACTTGGTTTTAATTCTTTTTTTTCCTTGCTATGGATTGGAATAACTGAAAATGACCCAAAAACATACTATATGAAGTTCTAGACAGATTTGGAAAGAAAAACTGAGACCTGGATGTGATTCATGCAAAATAGGGACAAACTGAAAAAACTCAAAAGTTGGTAGGGGCTGATTTAATTAAAAAATAAAACATTTTCTAGACCAAGGGACCTATATGAAGATAGCTATGATATCAGATCAAGCAAAAGAATAAAGGAAAAATTTCACATAGGGACCTAGATGAAAAGATAGAAAAGTGTGCATATATATTGATCAACATGCATATTTCTTTCTTTTTCTTTTTTTCGTGTGCTTTACATAAATATGTATAGGTGTGCGTCATATATATATATATATAAGTGTGTCTACATGAGTTTATATTATATATATATATATATATATGAATGTGTTTAATTTATTGTGCATGTTTTATGTAAATATGTATGTGAGTGCGTATACATATGTGTATTTGCATGCATATTATTTCTTTTACTTTTTTTTTGTTTATGTATTTTACATAAATAGATATATGTGTGTAATTGTATTTGTGTATATTTTATCTTTTCTCAAAATCAAAAAATTCAAAAATATTTTCCTTTAACTTCATTTTCAATATATTTTTAAAAAAATCCAAAATATGCTATCATTAAAATTATTCTTTCAAAAATCCAAAAAAAAAATGTTTCCTTTGTTTTCATTTCCATTCAAAAAAATCTGAAAAAATGTTTCTTTGTTTTCATTTTCAAGATAAATCCATAAATCCATTTTTCTTTGTTTTCATTTTCAAGCTAATTTCAAAAAATCCAAAAATATGCTTTCATTAAAATTATTCTTTCAAAATCCCCAAAAAAAAAATTTAATGCTCAAAAATCCAAAAAAATGTTTATTTCAATTTCTTTCTAAATATCCTCAAAAAGAAAAATCCAAAAGAATGAATAAGCTTTTAAAATGGGAAGAGTCAAAAATCAAAATAATTTGTTCTCATAAATTAAAACACAATCACAACTTTTCAGTGTCGTTTGATTTATGAAAATAATTAATTTTGAACCTCTTTGGTTCTTCACGCAAAAAAATTTAGTCTTTCCTCTGGCCCTTGTAGCATTTCAGATGACGAACTACATAAACTTTGATCCCGATCGACGGGTACGTAGAACCTAGGTTTGGCCTAGCTAAGTCCGCCCTTGTACATATTTCCATTTGTTTTAATGCTTTTCTTTCTTATGTTCTTATGTGACCGATGAGAGTAATTTAAGGGAAATATGAAATAATTGCTCACTTTCTAAATCAGACGTGTAGGGTGCATAACACCTTCCCTATACGGTTCAATTTCTGAACTCATTTTCCTCAAAATGCAGACCATCAAAATCAAAGGTTTTTCCAAGTTTTTCCCAACAAATTAAACTTTAGTGGCGGCTCTTAATAAAATTGGTTTTCAATTTTGAAAGTCAATTTTATGTACAATTTCTTTTTTTAAAGGAACACCGATCGATCACATTTCAGGTGTGATAGTATGTATATTTATATTTTAGGATTTATTTTCCTAAATTGTTCTATATACATTTAATTGTTAAATGTATTATGGGTGATGTGTATAGTGGGTGTTATTTAGGGATGGAGGATTTGTTATTATATGGATTATGTTGTGTTCTATTTGTGTGAATGCATAACATATATATATATATATATATATATATAAGAGGGAATCGGCTAGTAACCCAAGAATGTGATTATTCTTGGGAAAAAAAATCAGAAAGTAGGAACAGAAGGATGGACCTTTGAAATAAACCCATTAAGGGGTGGACTTCAATGTGGTAAGTGCGGGATAAACAATGCATATTATCATTTGTATATTTACACCATGAGACGGAACCGGCTAGTAACTCAAGAATATGGATATTCCTTTGGTGAACGTCGAAGAGTGGGAATAGAGGGGTGGACTTCTGAAATGAGTGGGAACAGAGGGGTGAACCTCTAAAATAAACTCATTGAGAAATAACAGTTCGAGGGAAAATTCTAGACTAAGTCTCAATGTGGTAAGTGTGGGAGGATGTGGAAATACATTACATATAGTTGTTGCATAATGTATTGAGTATGGTTGTTTGTATTGTTTTATGTGTGGAATACATGTTATGGTTGAGGGCATAATCTAAGAGACCATATGCATATTACGGCTGAGGGTATTACCCAAGAGGCCAGACACATGTTATGGTTATAGATATGACCCAAGAGGTTGGACACATGATTGAGATTTCTTGAGTAATAATCCGTGGGAACGTAAACCTGCATTGATGAATCTCTTGAGATATGGTATAAGAGTATGGACCCTTGAGTAAGGATGCATGAATTTAATGTGTATTGTGTATGTGTATGATTTGGAAGGGAATATGATGGGATGTGATACCATAAGCATGCCTTCAGGTAGCTTAGTATCATACTGGATAAATTCCAAAGTGGATTATATATATATATATATATATATTGCATATCTGTATAGAATAGGGCTAACATAGGTGAGTCCGTAGTTTAGACTCACCCTCTCACAATTGCAGGTATGGAAGAACAGTCAGATCAAGGGCTCGCGAATTCTTGATCTGACTGTTCTTCCATACCTACAACTGTGAGAGGGTGAGTCTAAACCATGGACTCACCTATGTTAGCCCTATTCTATACAGATATGCAATATATATATATATATAATCCACTTAGGAATTTATCCAGTGTGACACCAAGATTAATAGGAGAAATTTAAGCTTGTAGCAATATTGGTAACACACTGTCTGTGCTAGTCATGAATTTGGATCTAGGAATGGTAAAACTCCTAGCCCTAGTTTCGGGTTATGACATTCTAACTCCTGGATGTTTGCTTCAATCCATAAATAGATCTCTGAAGCTTGCATTCTTTGTTGCTATCTTTGGATGTGAATCCTTTGGGTTGTATTATATATACATCCTCGGTCAGGTTTTCGTTGAGTAAAGTTGTCTTCACATCCATTTTCCATATCTCATAATCATAATGAGCTAATATGGCCAAGAGTATCCTTATGGATTTAAGCATGGCTACCGGTGAAAAGGTTTCGTCATAATCAACACCTTGTTTTGAAAATATCCCTTCATAGCCAACCTTGCTTTATAGGTTGCAACATTACCTTCCATGTCAGTTTTCTTCTTGAAAACCCATTTGTACCCGATAGGCTTAATCCCCTCATGTGGATCAACCAAAGTCTATACTCGGTTGTTGTACATAGAATCCATTTCTGATTTCATGGCGTTGATCCATTTATCAAATTCTAAACTCTTCAAAACTTCTTTGTAGGTCATAGGTTCCTCATTTTCTATAAGTAGTATATCGTTGGGTTCACTTATGAGAAATCCATATCTCTCAGGAGCCTTATGTCCTCACTACACTTACAAAGCATTTGTGCTTATACAGAAAGTTTGGCCGTTACTCTTCTAGAATAAGTGAACGGCTCTGGCTCTTGAGCTAGTATCTTCTGTATCTATCGACTCTTGAGCAGACAGTTGCTTTATGTCTGCTTGAGTATCTTGAACTTCCTTAAGTTCAGCCATCTCCTACTGTTTTCCATTAAGAGAAACTATTTCTCTAGGAAGATAACATGTCTTGAAACAAACACCTTTTGTTCCAAAGTGTGGTAGTGTAACACCCTAAAAAATAGGCATATGACTTAACATACAAATTAAGGAACAACCCTAATATCCACAATTATGCAAATTGTAAATTACATAATTTACAAAGCAAATTACAGCCAAATTAATAAAATTTTTAAAACACTGTAGGACCTAGGTAGCCTATAGGATTACAGAGCATTCTATGAGGCGTATAGCCTAAAAATTAGTTTATAAAGAACCCTTCCTCAAAATGGAGTATTTCTCTATAAACTGCTAATCTCTAGCTATTTCCCATCCTCCTCAGCTGCTAAATCTGAAAAAGATAACAATAGAGAATGTGAGTTTATCAAAACTCAGTGAGTAGGTGACCGTGCAATAAAACAAAGCATAAGTACAAATACCAGCATCACTACCATAATCAAAGTAAACACCATGAACACATATCAATACGAAAGAATATATATAAAACTTACTATACCTCACAACCATAACTCACGGTCTTTATGCGAGCCTACATTCTCACAAAACAATTCATAATACAATTCTCAAGCACATAAAAACATAAGTAAACATCTACACTGAAATACATTATGTAACAACCATATGCAATGTATTTCCACATCCTCCTGCACTTATCACATTGAAACTTAGTCCAGAATTTCTCCTCTGACTTTTATTTCTCAATGGGTTTATTTTAGAGGTCCACCCCTATTTTCCCACTCATTTCAGAGGTCCACCCCTTTGTTCCCACTCTCCGACGTTCACCAAAGGAATATCCACATCCTTGGGTTACTAGCTGGTTCCCTCTCATAATATAAATATGCAAACAATAATATGCAACGTAATTCCTGCACTTATAATATAAATATGCAAACAATAATATGCAGCGTAATTCCTGCACTTACCTCTTTGAGACTCTGTCCAGAATTTTTTCTCAGACTATAATTGCTTAATAGGTTTATTCTAGAGTTCCACCCCTTTATTCATATTCTCTGATGTTCTCCCTAGGAATAACCACATCCTTGAATTACTAGCTGATTCCTTTTCATAATATAAATATGCAAACAAAATATACAATGCTCTTCCCACTCTTCCCATGCTTACTACATTGAGACTCAATCCAAATTTTTCCTTCGGACTATTATTGCTCAATGGGTTTATTCCAGAGGTCCACCCCTCTGTTCCCTCTCATAAATCCACATTCCCACACAGTTCTTTTTCATATGCAATGCAATCACATGATGCAACATTTTACATACCACAACTAACAATTAGTCTACTAATCCCATACATATTCCACATAACAATCCTACAAATCACAACCAATATTCCATTAATTAGTTAACATATCTAATCAAGGAATTTAATAAATATAAATCCAATTATGGTTTGAACGAGATTTATATTGTACTTGAGCAATTTTAGGAAAAAAAAACTCAAATAGCAGCAAATTCGTAATTTCTCCAATTTGGGTGTTTTTCACACACTAGGTATTACCCTAGTTCTGCATTTCACTTTAGTCCCTTGCTAGACCCTGTAGCTACTTAGCTTTCTCTATGCCTCATGATTACTCTCTCTTCGTCCCTTGTCCCCCAACACTATTTCCATGAAATTTCTTTTTCCTCTAATTTTTTCTCAAATCTCAAAAATATCATCCACAATAAATACTAGGTCTAGTTATTTATCTCTATTTCTATAAATAATATTTAAAATAATAAATTAAATGTGAAAAATTAAAAATAACCAAATAATTCCATTAAAATAATGTAAATTTTCATTATAAAAACCCTAATACTGTTAATCATGTGACCCTAAAATTGTCAGGTATTACAGGTAGAATTGATATCACCTTGTTTCCTTGGGGTACCCACAAACAGACATCTATCAGATTTTACCTCAAGTTTATCTGACATTATCTGCTTCATGTAAGCTAGACAACCCTATATCTTCAAGTAAGATAAGATGGGTTTCTTGTTATACTATTTTTCGAATTGAGTAACATTAACTGCCTTGGTTGGGACTCTGTTTAGGATGTGAACAACAGTCTAGAGTGCATAGCCCTGAAAAGATGTAGAGAGCTCTGCATGACTCATCATAGACCTAACCATATCTAACAAGGTCCAATTTCTCCTTTCAGCCATACCATTATGTTGTGGCGTGTAAGGTGGAGGCCATTGGGACGATATTCTATTGTCCCTAGGATAATCCTAAAACTCTTGGTTTAAGTATTCACCACATCGATCAAATCTTAGTGTCTTAATACTTTTATCAAGTTGTTTTTCTACTTTATTTTTGAATTCTTTAAACTTCTCAAAGGCCTCAGATTTATATCTCATTAGTTATACATACCCATATCTAGAATAGTCATCGATAAAGGTAATGAAGTAGACATAGTCACTCCTGGCATATGTTGACATTGGTCCACATACATCAGTATATATTACACTCAACAAATCAGTTGCACGTTCACCCTTTCTACTAAAAGGTGATTTAGTTATCTTGCCCTTTAATTAAGAGATGCATGTGTCATATGATTCATAATCAAATGATCCTAAGTTACCTTCTTTGTGTAACTTACTCATGCGTTTCTCTCTTATATGACCTAAACAACAATGCCATAAATATAAGGTTAATTGATTATCTTGTTTTAGGCATTTAGGATTGCCCTTTTTGATGTTGAGAATTGGGTTAAATGTATCTAATACGTAAATCCCATTGCATAATGTTCCAATGCCATAAAGAATATCATCTAACATTATGTGACAACAGTTGTTACTAAATGTTAAATTAAAGCCCTTTTTATTCAAACTCGAAATTGAAACAATGATTTTAAGCAAAGATGGAACGAAATAACAATTGTATAATTCTAAAATTAAACCACTAGGTAAAAGTAATACATAAGTTCCTACAGCTAATGTAGCAATTCTTGCTCCATTTCTGACTCGTAGGTCTGCCTCTCCTTTGGTCAACTATCTACTATTCTTTAAGCCTTGCATATCAGTACATATGTGTGAGCCACAACCAATATCTAATACCCAAGTTTTACTAGAAATAGTATTTACCTCAATAATGAAAATACCTGAAGTAGTTTCAACATTGGATGCCTTTTTATTATTTAGGGACTTCAGATAGGTCTTGCAGTTCCTCTTCGAATAGTCTGCTTTGCTACAATGCAAGCAAGTCCCTTTGGGTGTAGCTTTCTCTGCCTTCTTGGCTTGCTTTTTCTTGATGCCTCCCTTGGCCTTGAGCTGCTTCTAAAGCTCAGGTGTTATAGAAGCCAACGTGCTTCCTATAGGCCAACACTTAGTCTTCATCAGTGTCATTAGCAGGGGGTTCAGGGAATGTCTCATCAAGAACATAGGCTATGCGTTTAGCCTTGAGAATGATTCTCCAATTTCCTAGTCAATCCAAGAAATTTGCCCCAATCAACTTATTTGACTTGAGAATAGATCTTAAATTCAAGGTAGATGTCATGATTCTATCAACCTAGATTAAAAAAATAAGCATGTTAAAATATGTACATAAATACATTATATATAATTTTAATATAGCGCATTATTACTCCCACTATTCTATTACAAATCCAAAAGCCCCCACTTTGGATCCAAGAGAACCCTTTGGAATTTCTCCTAGTGGGCTCGATGTCCAAAACTCACCTTGAATGACCTTGGAGAGAGTCCAACAAGTCTTGGATCAAATGGTAGGTATCTTATACCAATTGCATCATGTATGCAACCGTCAAGTAGTGCTATCAACTATTGATGCATGCACTAATCATTGGGCTTGTCAACTCTTGACTCATATACATCATATGTATATAGCCCAACTTAGTCTCTATCTACATTGACCTTGGAGAAAGTCCAACAAATCAATGCTTTTGGTTAAAGCCATTAATCATAAGATCATATCTCAATGGTTTGAACATGTTCAACTTAAAATCAGGCTTAGAGAGAGTCCAACAACCTAAGCTTTAAGAAGATCTCTGGTTCGCTCCATATTAATGAAAGACTTTAGCTTTAATATTATTCAAGGGTTTTCTTAATTAGTCTCATCATATTTTAAATTAGACATGCATCATATGTGTGGTCGCATTACGCATATATAGATAGTAAATTATATGGCATGGTTATGGACTTATCTATAGTCAACTCTTTGAGCCAAAAGAGATGACTAGGTTAAACCTAGGTATATGCATGATTTTACATTGAAGACATAAAAGTTCTATTTCTATTCTTCATATGGCTGCCTTTGCTCCATCTCCATGATTTCTTTCTTACATCTCGTTCCTATACTAACCTTGAGTAATCTAATTACATTATTTAATAAGAAACCTCAAGTTACATTTGAAAGGAGTTAGGTGAGAAGAGAAGTACAACAGAGAAATAGAGAGAGACAGGGTACATAAACCCTATTTACCAAAACCATAATTTTAAAAACATGCATGAACAATTCATATTTAGTAAAAGTCCATAACCAACCATCATTCTATACATACATCCTATCATGCATTGTCTGTTAAAATAAATGTATAACGGAAGTCAGCATTTAAAGTCTACATGGCATTAGAATAATTTCATCACATGAAATATTTCTACTTTTATTTTAATCTCAATTAAAATTGCTTGTTTCCTTGTTTAGAATTAAATGCCCTTTAATTCTAGTTTCTTAATATAATTAGGCAAAATAAATAACTCTCAATTCAATTCTAAATTGATTTCTTTCCTTATTTAGATTAGAAAAGTAATAAAGATTCTAGTTAATTTTTTTAAAAAAAATGTTTCCTAATTTAAAATAAAAAAATAATCAAGATTAAAAATATTCAATTAATTTATTTATTTCCTAAATCATATTAGGAAATCAATCAAGATATAATCTAATCAATATTAAATTATTTACTAAATCATATTAGGAAACTAATCTTGATCAAACCAATCAACTTATTTGACTATCAAATTAATTGATGTTGAGTAAGAATCATGTTTAATTTATTTCCTAATCAAATTAGGAAAATAATCATATCTTGAATTAATTAATCTAATTATCTTATTTCCTAAATCATATTAGGAAACTAATCTAGACCTAAATCAATCAAAATTGATTTAACCTAAGTTAAATTCGAAATTTTTTTTAATTATTATTTTCACGCCAAACATCTTCTTGAGAGAGAAAATTAGGATTTATGGATCAAAACAATTTTCTTTTAAGAAACTCTTTTGATGAATGCAAAATATTTTCTTCCTTTAAAAAATTCTTGTTTGGAGTCAAAATATGTCTTTCAATAAAAAATTCATAAGAACATCTCATGTTTTTTCATACAAAAATTTAAAGGAAAAGAAATAAGCATCACGCCATATTCATGTTTCAAAAACACAAAACCTAAATGTGCCGATTTCTATTATACTCATACATTCTTCGGTTTAATGTAATGGTAATTATATCCAGCTCTGATACCAATGTAGGATTTTAGAGATCATAGGACACAATAAAATTTAAAATTTTCTCTAAAACATATTTACCGATAGATCAAACTATATTACCATTACATTAATCATGAAAAACAAAACGAAGAAAAATACCTCTTGTAGCACAGCAACCTCTCCAAGTCAAAGCAAGTATCCAAAATATAATACCTCTAATGGTAATCCACGCCAAAATATACAAAAGAAAAATCTTTTAAGGTAACGAGGTTTCTTCTTGTTCTTGTGCTATCAAGCACAAAGAAGCTATGGAGAAAACCCTTTTGGTTGAAGGAGAAGAGAACAAGAGTGTTTCTAAAATAAATACTCAACAATTGAAAGAAAGTGGTAGGTGGCGTGTGGCTCTCACTATCATATTTAAAGTAATAGGTGCAACCACACACCCTAAAACCTTAATTCCCTTAGTAGGTGCTATTCCCTTATTGGGCTTTTTAAAGTAACATCTTAAGAAGCCCAATCTCTTTGAAAGAGTGATGCCTAAGAGGTTCTTGTTTTGGGCTTTTCATTGTTTGGTTAGGAATAGGAATAAGAATATCTTCCTATTCCTTTTATTCTCTTATCTCATGTTAATTAATTTTCCAATTTAGGATCAAATCCTCAAACCCATTTTACATTCCTAATGAATTTCTATATGTGTGACCCATTAGGTTTCCGGCTTTGTTGGCCATTCACAATCAACATTTAATTGTAAATAGATCATGAGTGGTATCTAGCAACACATCGTGACCCCCAATTGACTGGAAAGTCAATTATTTGACTTTAAACCTTTCTGCAGCTAAAACCTGTCTATGCAATGTGTCCTTTCACCTTTTTATGCCTACTTGGTTCAGAGTATAACCTATGTGTCAACACCCACTAGCCTTGATTACATCAGGTCTAGCCCAAGTAGTCAGGTCCTTGTACTATAGGATCAATCACTATAAACTATGTCATTGAATACCATCTTCATGACAAGTCTAATTTGGCCAAAGAATTCTTAGCGGTTATCTGAACAAGTGGTCGTTGGTATACTTCTTTCTATCAGGAGTGATGAATCATCTGTTGACTACTCAAATATCTTCGAATACTTCACACTATGCTCAATCACTACCCTAAGAATGATACATGGTGGGTAACAAGGAATGGAGTTAAAACACAGGATCCATATCCAGGATAACTTGAGAGTCTAAGGATACTTGTACTGTTAGCTGTTGTAAGACCTATCACTAACATTTGAATAGGTATCCATGTAATGTCTCATGCATGTCATCCAATGTACTTATTACCATTAACAAGCATTCATGTGTTCACACAAAACACCTCATATTTACAACTTATGAGGACAATTGCTTGATCAAATCAAGAAGCATAACTGGTTCATGCCACTACGATGCTGAATCGCCCAGAATTGAATTCGTGACAATTTTGCGGTATAGTGGTCCCCAGGTCGTATCACTCAAAGAGCCTCACGTATAATCACTAATTAGTTGTTCCAAAAACATTAATTAAAAACACATAAATGCGGGGGGAGGGGTTTGCTGGCAGTAACAGTAAAAACAGAAATAAAACAGCAACAATGAACAACAATAGCAGCAAATCAGCAGCAAAATAAGTTTGACAATAACAGAAGATCAAGCAACCAGCCACTAGGATTTATGGGTGTGCAACTATCATAACTTAACTCATTGATTCAGTTTTGTTCTCATTTCACCATTTGGTTCTTTATGAAAATGGTTCTAGAGTACCTTCCAGAATTTAATGCTTCTAACTATAGTCAAGAATATCTTCACTAACTATAACTAGATGCATTTCAAAAGAAAACCTCAACCAAATCAAGTTAAATATCATCTAACTAGCCATTTTGTTTCACTCACTTTTCTAATCAGTCAAGCAAGGTTATATCTCATATATAAATCAGTTTATGTTCCTTCAAGTTCAAATCAGAATCTGACAGCAACATAAACATAAAAGCATAACAAAAATGAAATGATATGAAATAGAGAATAAAACACTTATCTTGCACTTTCAGTTCAAGCTACAACATCCCAAGGTCCTAGTTGACTTATTACAATGGAGATTTAGCCCTACATGAGAGCAAAACAGCAAAAAAGAAAAAGGAAAACAGAGAGGAAGGGAGAGCTGCGAAAATGCTAAGTTACAGAAAATGGAAAGTGTCTTCTGTGTTACAAAACTGATGCCCTAAAATGCCTTGGAATATTCTACCCTATATGCTCAGTTGACTTTCAAAAGGAGAGCTAAGATGTGGTTGATTTCTTTCTACAGAAGGGAAACAATAGACAGCAGCAGCAAATCATCAAAATGGGGCAGCAGAAGGCCTCTTTTGCTATGCAAAAAGTTGATATGCTATTTTTAGAAAAGTTCGGGGAAGAGGTAAGCAAAGGCTGGCTGCATGCAGAGGGTGATTTGGATTAAGGGCCCCATATGTCTCCACATCAGTAAAAAACAGAAACAAGTCCTAGTCAGCATCTTACTCATCAGAAAAATGCCATATAAGTGTCATGTCAGCAAGACTGTCCACCTCAGCGCCACATCATCAGAAAATCTCCAAATTTAAATTCTGCAAACCACACAAATGGATTAAATTAAGTCTTTAATAATTGAAGTCCTAAAATATGAAAATAATTCATTTTCCATCTAAGATTACTTTAGACCCAATAAATCACAAAGTGTAATAAAATTGGAGAATTCCCATAGATGAAAATGCAAATAGACCAAATTAGAGGTTAAAATGTATATAAAAATACTAGATATCAAATCCCCCACACTTAGTCTTTTGCACTCCTAGGCAAAATCAGTTAAAAGCAACAAAGGCACCAAAGTACACAACAAGTAGTGTAGAACGTATTCAATAATGAATTAGTTCAAGCTTGAAAAGATTTAATGCTAGGAGAAAATAAGTCTTAAATTTCTAAAAAGTTCAAGAATCATGGCAATTTCGTTGACAAGAATGAATCCAAGTAATAATCTACTCACAAGAAAGAGTGCAGACGCTCTATTCTCTTAAATGTTTAAGGTAATACACTCTCATTTCAACCTATCACAAATTCAGTACCATAGGTTTGTCAAGAATCTAAATCTCCACTACTTAAATCACATACATACTTGAATTATTAGGACTTTACAAGGATGTAAGGTTGGGTGAAGGAATGATTGGAAGGTAGAAAGAAATACACAAAACAAAGTTTAACAAAAACTTAAAGAAATGAAGAGCATCAATCAATAAAGTCACAAGAGATTGAACTTTGAAATTTGGGCACAAGAATGCTACTTTTCTTTTCTTTTTTCTTGCTCTTTTTTTTTTCTTCTTTTTTTTTATCTCCATATAGTATATTGTTCATGAAGAATTGTCAAATTTTTCTTTTCTGTTGAGTAGCAAAACTAAATTTCAAAACAGCCCACAAATCCTTCTTTTGCACATGCTCAATCTCTTTTCAAAAGAAATTTCTAAAGCTCTTCAAATCCTAGGTTTAGGGAAAAGAAAGAATTTGTTTTAAGGTGGAAGAAAGCTAGAAAACACAAGAAAGAAAGGTGGAAGTAAGGCACAAAGTGGCACAAAATGGAAACAATACATACGATGGCTATTTGGCTAGAATGGTTACAAGAAACAAATGCCTAAATCATTTCCAAGCATGTATATGTAATGTAGCCTCAACAAAGATTCAAGACAAATTCTAGAGTGAAAATCATGATAGGGAATACACACAATAAGAAAGAATATTGCTTGCAATAAAGGTTCAGATTTTCACGGTTTGAAGACTATTACTAAAAATTCATTAAAAACGACGTCATTGCCATTTTACTTGAGTTCTTTAGAAAAAGAAGACTGAATTCTTTTCATGCTAAGTCAATTCAAAACTTCAGCTATTTCATCATACATGCTTTCACAAAAAAAACTTCATCAAATTTTCAAAAAGAGAGCATTAAATTCGGACAAAACAGAGCAGTAAAATTTATGTGCAGAAATTCTGGCGACTCAGCTTTACCGACACAAAACTACAGTAAAACAGATGCAAAAGACACCAAATAAAATTCTACAGCTAGA
This sequence comes from Biancaea sappan, assembly GCA_037074585.1. Classification (NCBI taxonomy): domain Eukaryota; kingdom Viridiplantae; phylum Streptophyta; class Magnoliopsida; order Fabales; family Fabaceae; genus Biancaea; species Biancaea sappan. The sequence goes on from CM073499.1 coordinate 33,828,701, forward strand.
AGACATATAAAGCTTTAAAAACGTGTAAAGAAAGTAGCAAAATTCATAGCCAATCAGTACAGAAAATTAGTGTAAGACAGCTAAAAAATTCTGGACAGAAACAGAGAAAACATAGGAGATAGCAAATTTTTTTTTTTAAATCAGCTCTAATTAAATTCTCTCCGCCCACACTTAAACATTGCATTGTCCTCAATGCAAAATCAGCACCAAACATCAAATAAAATGAAGAGGACATAAATTAAAAGGAGGGAAAGAGTACAGCCTTATCATGGAGCCAAAACGTTGTGGAGTTGGATTTTCTCTACAATTTCTTCTTTGAAGCCCTCGTAGAACTTCTTCAATCTTTGCTCATTTACCATGAATTGCTTGTTGGTGGCCTCATTTTGAATTTCTACTACACCAAAAGGAAAGACATTAGTAACAACAAAAGGGCCAACCCATCTAGAGCAAAGCTTACTGGGCATTAGCTTGAGGTGAGAATTGTAGAGAAGGACTTTGTCTCCCTCTTGGAATTCTTTTTCTCAATTTTCTAATCATGTAAAGCTTGTGTCCTCTCTTTATAGATGCGCATATTCTCATAAGCCGCTAGCCTTAGTTCTTCTAATTCTTGAAGTTATAACTTCCTTTCCTTACCGGCTAGGGTTATGTCCATATTGCATTGCTTAACCGCCCAATATGCCTTGTGTGCAATCTCCACCGGCAAGTGACATGCTTTACCAAATACCAAACAGTATGAAGCCATGCCGATGGGAGCCTTGAAGGCGGTTCTATAGGCCCAAAGCGCATCATCAAGCCTCTTGCTCCAATCTTTTCTATTAGGCTGCACAGTTTTCTCTTATATTTGCTTTATCTCTCGGTTGGAGACTTCCGCTTGCCCATTGGTTTGGGGGTGATAAGGTGTAGAGGTATTGTGCACTATCCCATATTTCTTTAATAGCTCTTGCATGTTTCTATTGCAAAAGTGTGATCCTTGATAACTGATTATGGCCTTGGGGACACCGAATCTGCAGAAAATATGTGAACGAAGAAAGTCTACAACAACAACAGAATCATCAGTTCGGGTGGCTTTTGCTTCCACCCACTTTGACACATAATCCACAACAACCAAGATATACATAAAGCCAAAAGAGATAGGAAAAGGACTCATAAAGTCTATACCCCAAACATAAAAAATATCACAAAAGAGAAGAGGTTATTGAGGCATTTCATTTCTTCTACATACATTTTCAATTCTTTGACACCTAGAACAGTTCTTGCAAAAATCATAGGCATCCCTAAACAAAGTAGGCCAATATAAACCAGAATCTAACACTTTTCTAGTTGTTCTTTAGGGACCAAAGTGTCCACCACATGCAAGAGTATAACAGAAATTCAACACAGATGCAAATTCATGATTTGGAACACATCTCTTAACAATTTGGTCACTACAAATCTTCCACAAATAAGGGTAATCCCGCACATAGTACCTAGCCTCACTTCTTAATTTATTCAATTGATGTTTATTTTGGTATGCAGGCAATTCAGATGCAACAAGATAATTCACTAAATCAGCATACCAAGGCTCATAAATACCATGCAAAAGGGAAAAGCACTCATCTAGGAAGTTGTCTCTAATGGAGAGATGTTCCAATGGGAGCTCAGAAAGCTTACTCAAATGATCCGCTACTACATTCTCCGCTCCACTCTTATCCTTAATCTCCACATCAAATTCTTGGAGAAGTAACATCCATCTAATCAATCTTGGCTTTGCATCTGACTTCTTCAGCAAGTATTTTATAACTGCATGGTCAGAAAACACAATTACTTTGGAGTCAAGCAAGTATGATCTAAATTTATCTAAAGTAAAGACAATTGATAAAAATTCCTTCTCCATGGTCGTGTAATTTGATTGAGCTGAATCAAGGGTGCGAGAAGCATAAGCTATGACATAGAACTTCCTCTCTACTCTTTGTGAAAGTACTCCTCCCACAGCCTAATTTGAGGCATTACACATGAGCTCAAAGGAGAGCTCTCACCATGGAGGTTGGCTGATAGGAGGGGAGGTAAATTGCTTCTTCAATTCATCAAAAGTTAACCTGTAAGCATCATTAAAAACAAAATCAGTTTTTTTAGAGGAGTTTAGATAGGGGTAGAGCAATCTTACTCAAGTCCTTGATGAATCTGCTATAAAATCCTGCATTGCCAAGAAAAGAGCGAACTTCCTGCACAAAAGTGGGGTAAGGCAAAGAGGAGATAACATCAACTTTAGCTTTATCTACTTCTATGCCACAGGATGATACTATGTGGCCTAGAACTATCCCTTGCTCTACCATCAAATGACATTTCTCATAATTCAAAACGAAATTCTTCTCTATGCATCTCTCAAGTACTCTCTCTAAAATTTTCAAGCATGCATTAAATGAGTCTCCATAAACAGAAAAATCATCCATAAACACTTCTATGCAATGTACTAACAAATCAGAAAATATACTTATCATGCATCTTTGAAAAGTGCCAGGTGCATTGCAAAGACTAAAAAACATGTGTCTATATGCAAAAGTACTGATGGGACATGTGAAGGTGGTCTTCTTCTGATCTTTAGGTGCAATGTGAATTTGAAAATATCCAGAAAAACCATCAAGAAAACAGTAGTGAGACTTTTCAGCAAGTCTCTCAAGCATTTGATCAATAAAAGGAAGAGGAAAATGATCTTTTCTAGTTGCTTGGTTTAACTTCCTATAATCAATTCAAACGCGCCAACTATTTTGCACTTTAATGGGTACTAGCTCATTGTTTTCATTTGTTATAATAGTTACCTCAGTTTTCTTTGGTACCACTTGTACCGGACTTACCCAATTACTATCAGAGATAAGATAAATAATGCCAGCTTGGAGGAGCTTACTTATCTCTTTTTTTACCACATCAAGAATCATAAGGTTGAGTCTTCTTTGGAATTGCCTCACTGGTTTCGTTTCTTCTTCAAGAAGAATGCGATGCATGCATACCGAAGGACTAATTTCAAAAATGTCTGCTAGGGTCCACCCAATTGCCTTTTTTGTTCTTTTTCAGCAAACTTATCAATTTTTATTCTTGATCAGGCTCTAGATTGTTGGCTACAATCACTGGAAGTTTGTCTCTTACTTCCAAGAAGGCATACTTGAGGTTTTCTGGTAGAGCCTTCAATTCCAATGTAGGTGGTTGGATAGAGGATGGAATCAGTTTCTGTGGAGTTACATCCAAGGAGGCACCTACACATTCAGATTGCTCAAAGACATAATCCTTGGCTAGAGAGAAGGAAGGGTCAGTAGCACAAGAAGAAATAGATGAAGAATGTACAACATTATAGTTTAAATCACTCCACCTACAACTACTTAAAACAAAAACAGAATCAAAATCTAAGCTAGAGAAATTGACAGAATCAAAATGCATAACAGAATCCAAATCAGAATGTAAATCAAAATGCAACTCAGAATTGTCAGCACTTAGAGAATTTTTAATTTCAGCATAAGCATGACAAAATTCAGAACCAACACAATTGCACTCAAAGGCATCAACCAAATTAGAAAACGCACGAAAATCAGAAATCAATTTAGCTTGGAAATCATCACATGCCTCATCAACTAAATAACCCAGAAAGTTAACTATATGCACATTGGAATGATTTTCTATAAGATGTTTCATGGCATCTAAAATGTTAAAATCAATTTTGTTGCCAGCAAACTCCATGGACAAAGTCCCTTCATGCACATTAATAATGGTTTTCACAGTTTTCAGAAAAGGTCTACCAAGTATTAATGGTGCATGGCCAGGTGTGTTATCATTTTCCATATTTAGCATATAAAAATCAGCAGGAAAAATGAAATCTTTAATTCTTACTAAGACATCTTTCAGAACTCTTGCTGGATGTGCTGTGCTCCTGTTGGCAAGTTGGACAATTACTACAATTGGTGAAAGAACACCAATCTTGAGGCTTGAGTACACTGATTTGGGCATGACATTGATTGAGGCTCCCAAATCCAGCATAGCATTAGAGAACTCCATGTTGCCTATTGTGCATGGTATTGTGAAAGTTTTAGGATCTTTACACTTGGGTGGCATGGGTGGTTGGATGAGTGCAGAAAATTCCTCCCCAAATTCACTCTTTCATTGCCCCTTAAATGCCTCTTATGAGTGCACAACTGTTTAAGGAACTTGGCATATTTAGGAATTTGCTTAATTACTTCCAAAAGTGGAATATTGACCTCTATCTTTCTAAAGGTCTCTATGATCTCTTTATCTATGTTAGATTCAGACACTTTCCTTGATTGAGTCTGCCTATTGGGGAAAGGAAGAGGTATTCTCTGAACCACTTCTTCATCCTTTTGATTTTGCTCACTGGTTGAGGATGAAGGGACATTTTGCTGTACATTTATTTTTTGGTTCAAATTCAGGAGGTGGACTATCTACTTGCTTACCACTCCTCAGAATGATGGTACTAATATTGCCTCTTGGATTGATCACTGGTTGAGATGGCAAACTTCCTGAACCTTGACTTTTCAGCTCATTTACTGTTGTGGCTAACTGACCAATTTGAGTTTCTAAGTTCTGCATATTTGTTTCTGTTCTTTATTGGAACTGAAGAGTATTGGTAGTCAGTTACTTCATTAGATCCTCAAGATTAGACTCAGGTTTCTTGGGTGCTGGAGGAGGTGCATAGCTAGGTCCAGGTTGATTGTATCTTACATGGGGTGGCTGGTAAGGAGGGTTGGAGGTATTTCTATACTTGAAAGATGGATGGTCACACCACCCAGGATTGTAGGTGGAGGAATATGGGTCATATATTTATTGTTGTGGTTGCATGGGTCTATTAGGAAATATGCCAACACATGACTCAGTTGGTGTCTCTTACAGCTGAGGCCACTGATCAGTATGGTGGGTATTCAAGGAACAAATACCACAAACTGAAGGAGGAAGTGTTCTCTGATTTAATGTTAATTGCCTCACCATTAAAGCTAACTCTTCCAATTTATTTTCTATCCTTTATTGCTTCATGGGAGGTGTCCTCACTTCATTGAAAGTAATTATTGCTGGATCATTCAATCTAGTACTAAATTGCTATGCATTTTGGGCCATCTTGGCCAACAATTTGTTTGCTGCAGTAGGAGTATTATCCACCAATGCCCCACCAGCAGCTGCATCAACTATATATTTGTCCATAGGCAATAATCCCTCATAGAAATACTAGATGAGAAGCTGCTCTGAAATTTAATGGTTGGGACATCTTAAACATAGCTTCTTGAATCTCTCATTGTACTCATGCAATGATTCACCACTTGCTTGTCTAATCCCATTGATGTCTTTCTTGATTGCTGCTATTCTAGAGGCTGGGAAGAATTTTTCTAAGAATATCTTCTTCAGTTCATCCCATCTTGTAATTAAGGCAGTGGGCAGGTAGTAAAGCCAATCCTTGGCTACCGCATCCAAAGAGAAAGGAAAGGCTATCAATTTGATCTGTTCTTCTCCAACTCCTTGTGGTCTCATGGTAGGGCAGACAACAGGAAACTCCTTCAAGTGCTTATATGGGTCCTCACCTGCAAGACCATGAAACTTGGGCAACAAATAGATTAGACAAGATTTTAGTTCAAAATTAGCATCTAAATTAGGATAATTTATGCACAATGGTTGATAATGCACATCAGGTGCAATCAACTCTTTAATGAATTGTTCTTGCCTATTTTGAGGCACTTATGCATTTTGATTATCCATCCTAGTTGTCCTAGCTAACTCAAAATCAGTTGACTCTAACACAATATCAGATTCAGAATCTGACTCTACTTCTACACTATTGACAGCAAGCTCAACAATTTCAGCAAGAAGTTCCGAAACTATACTAGTCCTAATGTTATTGCTTCTTACTAGCCTATGGAATGTCCTATCAATTTCTGGATCAAAAGGTGGTAAGTCCACATGACCAGACCTTCTCATACACTAGGAAGGGCAAAAATCACAAGAAAACAATGAAAACAACAAAAACACTAAAATCGGTAAAATTGGCACACTAGGGTCCAACCGACGCAAACCGCTGAAAAAAATGAAGTATCACAGAAAAATCTGATTTTTCTTGGGAAAATCCTTCTCAAGTTGGAGGGACTAATATAAAAAACAGAATTAAAAAATTCGATCTACAAAAATCACACTAAAAATCACAATTAATTAAAAAATCAATAAAAACATTAATAAATAGAAAAGAGGGTCTAAACAATGGAATTTGGAAAAATGGCCACCCTGTACTGGGCAAAGTGAAGTAGGGGTAGCAACTTGCTTGAATTGTCAAAAACTAGTGGTATACCAAGTTTCAGGCCAAAGAGGGATAGTTAAGTTTTTCGCCGACTAGAAAATGACTAGTTTTGACTAGTTTCCGGGAAAGAGACTCCAAAACTTGTAAACCACTACAGCAATACTAAACAACTGAAAATTAAACAAAAATACAATGGAACAACTAAATTAACAACTAAGAGGTGAATTGGCTCCCCGACAGTGGTGCCAAAGTTCTGGTTCACGCCACTACAATGCTGAATCGCCCAGAATTGAATTCGTGGTAATTTTGTGGTATAGTGATCCCCAGGTCGTATTCACTCAAGGAGCCTCACTTCTAATCACTAATTAGTTGTTCTAAACACCCAAACACTAATTAAAACATAGCAGTAATAGTAAAAACAAAAATAAAACAACAACAATGAAAACAACAACAACAAATCAGCAGTAGAATAAGTTTGACAATAACAGAAGACTAAGCAACCAGCCATTAGGATTTATGGGAGTGTAAGTATCATCACTTAACTCATTGATTCATTTTTGTTCTCATTTCACCATTTGGTTCTTTATGAAAATGGTTCTAGAGTACCTTCCAGAATTTAATGCTACTAACTATAGTCAAGAATATCTTCACTAACTATAACTAGATGCATTTCAAAAGAAAACCTCAACCAAATCAAGTTAAATATCATCTAACTAGCTATTTCGTTTCACTTACTTTCCTAATCAGTCAAGCAAGGTTATATCTCATATATAAATCAGTTTATGTTCCTTCAAGTTCAAATCAGAATCTGACAGCAACATAAACATAAAAGCATAACAGAAACAAAATGAGATGAAATAGAGAATAAAATACTTATCTTGCACTTTCAATTCAAGCTACAACATCCCAAGGTCTTAGTGATTGATTACAATAGAGATTTAGCCTTCCATGAGAGCAAAACAGCAAAACAGAAAAAGGAAAACAGAGAGGAAGGGAGAACTACGAAAATGCTAAGTTACAGAAATTGAAAAGTGTCTTCTGTGTTACAAAACTGATGCCCTAAAATGCCTTGGAATATTCTACCCTAGATGCTCAGTTGACTTTCAAAAGAGAGCTGAGATATGGCTGATTTCTTTCTACAAAAGGGGAATAACAGGCAGCAGCAGCAAATCATCAAAATGGTCAGCAGAAAGCCTCTTTTGCTATGCAGAATGTTGATATGTTATTTTCAGCAAAGTTTGGGGAAGAGGTAAGTAAAGGCTGACTGCATGCAGAAGGTGATCTGGATTAAGGGCCCCACATGTCTCCACATCAACAAAAACGCAGAAACAAGTCCCAGTCAGCATCTTACTCATCAGAAAAACGTCACATAAGAGCCATATCAGTAAGACTGTCCACCTCAGCGCCACATTATTAGAAAATCTCCAAATTTAAATTCTGCAAACCACACAAATGGATTAAATTGAGTCTTTAATAATTTAAGTCCTAAAATATGAAAATAATTCATTTCTCTTCCAAGATTAATTTAGACCCAATAAATCACAAAGTGTAATAAAATTGCAGAATTCCCATAGATGAAAATGCAAATAGACCAAATTAGGGGTTAAAATCTATATAAAAATGCTAGATATCAATAACGTGTGCTAATCTATTTGAATCACTGTTGTCCAGTCTCAGGTGATCATATGACTAGGGATAGTGTAGATACATACATAATTACACATGATAGGAATCTTACATTATGATCATCATCATAATTTCCTTCATGCTATGTTTTGTGTCATGGACTTCATTATTTATTTTACGATCTAATCTTGAATTTATGAATATGAATATAAATAATGAAGAAAACCTCTTTGGATTAATAATTGAGTTTATACATTTGATGCTAAAAGTGATTTCCTTTAGAGTGCCTTTCTAACAAAAATCATTTGGTCTTATTCCATTGAAGGGGAAAATAGTGTGAAGTAGAATTATAAAGCCACAGGTAATAAAAAAAAGCCAAGAATATTCCTAATCCCTCTTCATTTTTTTTTTGGTAAGAATGTTTGGAATGTTTTGTAGAGCAGTCATGTTTATCCTAAGGTAAGGTATTTCATATGGAAAAATCTTAAATATACCTTACCTACGTGTGAAAATCTTGCTCAAATGAAAGAAAAATACATCAATTTCCTATGTGCCCTATTTGCCAGGAAAATGAAGGACTATTGAACATATGTTTCTTCTATGTAATTGGGTTAGAGGTGTACGGTTTAGTAGTGAGTTTTCAAATGGATGGTTGTAAACAAGTTTATGATTTGAAGCAGGAGATAAGCCTTTTATCGTAGTCCTTGATTAGTTGGACCTTAAGATAAGGTAATGTTGTTTGCTCATCAAATTGCTCAGGAATGGAAGAAAGGCGTTAGATCTTTGAGAAGAGTTATTCATGTTAAAGGAAGATATATGATCTCATTGAAGCCCACAAAATGACAGCAAGATCTTTTTGGAGTACTCAGCAATGGTATGCTGCTCTGTGGAGAACTCTTTTTCACTTTGTCCTCTCTTCTTCTCTTTTCATTTAGAAGCTTCCTCATTTTTAGTGTTTTGTATTCTAGAGTTGGGTGGAAGCGGATCAACTCCAGTGACCTGAAGCAACCAGCGCGCATTTAGCCATAGTTAAAATCGTGGCTAAAGACGAGCTGGATGCTCCAACTCACTAGAGCCGATCCATGTCCCGCATAGTGTTTTCTTAGGTCTAAGCTGTTAGTTTATCTTCGCCCTCTAGTTATTTTGTTTGGTTTGGATCGAGATGACCAAAAAACAAAAATTCAAACATAAGAAAGTTAGTAAGAGTAACCTATATTTTGATATGACCAAAAAAACTATGCTTTGACAAAAATTACACATATGCATTATTAATTAATTAAAATTTTGATAAATATACAAAAACATTATAAATAATTAGTTCATTTACACTCAAAGTTTTCCTTTCATTTTTACCAAGTCATAAATAATTGAAAAAAAAAAAAGCTTGGCCAGTTCTAGTTCTCCTTAACATAGTTAGATGACCCGGCCTGGCCTGCCGGTCGACCCGAAACCCGGTGACCCAGGGTCGGTTTCGGGCCAGGTCATCCTAAAAGACTGGCTTGCACTTAGCGCGGTCAAGACCCGGCTGGGTCTTGATCGAACCGGTGAACCGGTTGACTCGGTCAACCCTAGTTTCTATTTTTTTTTAGCTAAACTAACTTTACCAAAACTGAGCCCCTCTGTTTAGTGTTTCTGCTTCAGCCTTCAGCACCCACGAACCCTACCCTCTGCCTTAACCAGTAGCCACTTCGATCGTAGCTCATACGGCCATCGACAACTCCTTCACAACCACCGAGAACCTCCCTTGGATAAGTCACGGCCGTCGAAAGCTTCCACGATAGCTTCTTGTACAGCCACCGAGAGCTTCCTCGATAGCTACTTCATGGCACGAAGGCTTCTTCCACGGCCAACGGAGCTTTTCCATAGCCACTGGAGCTTCTTCCTCAACAGGTTCTTCCCACAAATCAATCGAGAGCCACGAAGGAGTTTTCTCACGGTACTTCTTTCACGAATCCGAGATCTTCTTCTTCCAAGTTATTTTTTTTATTGTTGATTATTGGCTGATATGAAATCTGAATGCCTTGAGATGAAATTTGTCATGAACTAGTCCTATATTAGTAGAGAAACATAAACACTGAAAGCATTGCTTCTCCCTAAAACTACTCAGTACTCCTCCCTAACTGATATCAGAGTGCCCTGACTATGGTGTGTACGTGCACTACTCTGTTTGCTTCAAATAAGGCCCTGCAATTTGCATTCACAAACTCTGAATCATTGTCAATATGTACATTTTTTTATCTGTTTGTTAAATTGATTCTTTACCATAGCTATGAAATTTTTAAGGATATCTTTAACTTGGCTTTTATCTTTCATCAATTATATAAAGGTTCCCCTGATATAGTCTTCAACTATGGTTACAAAGAACCAAGCTCCTGTTATACTCTAGTGCTTGTAGGGACCCTAAGCAACTACATGAATTAATTCAAAAATTTCCTTTGAGTGCATGGCACTAGAAGAAAATGGTAACTTTGTCTGTTTAGCACACTGACACACTGCACAATTAACTGGATGTTTGACTTTATTAGTGTGAAAAGGCATATTTTTTAGTACAACTTCTGATTGGTGTCCTAGCCTTGGCTGTTGGCTGAACTTGAATTTGAATGTTAGCTGAATTTTGTGTTGTGCTAAGATTGAAGTAAATTTTTTTTTAATTGTTGAATGTTTGCTGTGAACTATAAATGTTGATTTTTAAGTTAAATTTTACGGATAACTATGGGACCAATTTTAATTTAGAAAAATTTTTTTAATCTTAGATTGTCATAAATGTCGTCTAGCAATCTCACACAAGAGTCAGTTGAGTCTGTGCAACAATGTGCTTCAAGAGGAAAAACAAATATAGCATGGGGTCATTGTAGAATTGTTGAAGGGACTGGTTCTAGGCGTCATTTAATATGTTTATATTGTAATAAGACTTTCAAGGGAGGTGGAATTAATCGAATTAAGTTACATCTGGCTGGAATCAAGGGAGATGTGGAGCCATGTAAAAAGGTTCTAGTAGATATTCGTTTCTAAATACAAAGTAGTGTTGAAGAGTTTGCTCAAAAGGAAAGAAAGCTTGTAGGAGAATATGAAGAAAGTAATCAATATCTTGATGAGAGCTTATATAGTGATGATGTTGTAGAATTAAATAGCTCTCTTGTTTGGCCTTCTGAGTCCAGGGGAAAAGAAAAAGAGAAAGGAAAGAAGCATATAAGCTCTTATTTTATGCCTAGAACAACTCCTGGAGCCCAACCCACCATTAAAAGTGTGTTGCAAAGCAAAAAGGCGAGAGAAAGGTGTGACATTGCTATTGCTAAATGGATGTTTGACGCTAATTTGTCATTTAATGCTACTAACTCGTCGTATTACCAACCAATGATTGATGTTATTGCTAGTATGGGTGCGGGATATAAGGGCCCTAGGTATCAAAACCTTCGTGGGTATTTGTTGAGCAAAAATGTTGAAGAAGTAAACTCATATGTTAATAGTTATCGCAAAACTTAGAAGGAAACAGGGTGTACAATTATGGCAGATGGGTAGACTGATCAGTGTAGGAGAACTCTCATAAACTTTTTAGTTTATTGTCCTAAAGGGACTGTGTTCTTAAAATCTGTTGATGCATCTGATGCTTCTAAGACCGGTGATATGTTGTTTAAGCTTTTTAAGGAAATTGTGTTGTATGTGAGGGTTGAAAATGTGATTTACATTGTGACTAATAATGCTGCAAATTATGTTGCTGCCGGTAGAATGTTGGAACAAGAATTTCCAACTCTTTATTGGTCTCCATGTGCTGCCCATTGTATTAATTTGATGTTGCAAGACATTGGCAAATTGGATCAGGTGACATTAGTTGTGAATCATGCTTCAAAAATTACTAAATTCATTTACAATCATTTTTTTGCTTTGCATTTAATGAGGAAGCATACTAATGGAAGAGAGATCCTTCGTCCAGCTCCAACTCGCTTTGCAACTAATTTCATTGCTTTGCAAAGCATATTAGTTCAAAAGGTTGCTTTGTAAGCCATGGTAACATGTAAAGAATGGACAAGCTCAGCATTTGCTAGAGACAGCAAATCAAAGAAATTTGTGGATCTTATCTTAGATTCAATGTTTTGGAAAGATTGTGCATTCATTGTGAAAGTCACTGAGTCGTTGATCCATGTCTTGCGTATTGTAGGTAGTGAAGATAAGCCTGCAATGAGTTATTTGTTTGCAACTTTTCATGCAGCTAGGGATAAAATGATAAAAAGTTTTCAAAGAAGGAAAAGAGTGGTTGAGCCTTTTCTAAGAATTCTTGATAGGCGTTGGGATAATCAATTACAAAAGAATCTTCATGCTGCTGGCTTTTGGTTTAATCAATCTTATCAATATGATGTTGAAGCAATAGAAAGGCACAAGAACACTATCTCAAAGGTTATTGATGTCATTGAAAAATATATTTATAATGATAGAGAGCTGGAAATCAAGTTATCAAGTGAGATGAAAATCTTTAGGAATGCAGAAGGGGATTTTGGAAGAAAACTTGTAGTAAACAGTCGTCATACAATGATGCCAGGTAATTTTGATATTTATTAACAAAAGAACCTTCATTTGTTTTGGTATTATTTCATTAATTTGTTTTGTGTAATATCATTAGATGAGTGGTAGCAATGCTATGGATCAAGTGCTCCAAATTTACAGAAGCTTACAATTCAAGTTTTAAGCTAAACATGCAGTTCTTCAGGTGGTGAAAGAAATTGGAGTGTATTTGAATATACTCATTCAAAAAAGAGAAATAGATTGGAGCATCAAAAGCTTAATGATCTTGTTTATGTTCATTACAACTTGAAGCTACAAAAGAGATATATTTCTTTTCATAACATTGTTTGCAATTTTTAAACATATAAATAATCATTTATATTTTTATATGTACAGGAAAGATTTGAAGAAGAGTTATGATCCGATCAGTTTCGAATCATTTGAAGAAAATAGTGATTGGATATTGGAAGAAGAACCATCAAGCTTGACTGCTGAGAAATTAGAAGTTCTTAATCGTGAATTTGCAGCTTGTACCACTGAGAAAGATGATGCTGATTGTGGTTTGTGTTTGATAAATTTGATATATTATTTTGTGAAATCATTTCAAAATTTTTATTTATCTAAGTTATTTTCTACAGAATTGAATTTGGATGAGATTATTGATGATGATGATGGTGGTGGTGGTGAAGATATTGAGGGAGCTGTTAACGTAGAATATAATAGATGACTAGTTGACTCATGGGGCATGCCTCTTATTGGAGAAACGAACAATGCAGATGCTTGGAATTTATAAATTGATTGTGGATCTTATGAACATTAGCATTTTAATGACTTTATAAATTATTATGGATGTTTAAGACTTTTAATGTATGAATTATTATGTTTGGATGATTTTATTTATGACTTTATGTTGAAATTATTATAGATGTTTAGATATTAGTATGGATGTTTATGACTTTAAATTGTGAAAATTATATTTAAATGATTTATTTTACTTATTTTTAAATTTATTTGTAAAGATATATAAGTATATATATTATTTTAATTTTTTTAATGTATTTACCCGGGTCAGCAATTGACCCGGTGGTTGAACTAGTGATCCGATGATCCGAAGGTTTGTCCGGATCAATAGCCAAACCGATTATGATAACATTGCTCCTTAACTTAATATATTAGGTCAAAATATTATTTTTTTTAAAAAAATAAAATTAAGATTGATCGACTGACCGAGGTTAACTTGTCTTCACAATAAAATATAGTAATACCTCTTGAATGATGTTTTCATTATGGTTCTCTACTTTAGTGATAAAGTTTTAGTATATAAATATATGTTTTCAAAACTAAAACAATTACAGAAATAATTTTCTAGAAAATTTCAAAACTCATATATTTAACATATATATACATAGATAATGTTACATGTTTACATGTCACAAAGTGTTTATAAGAACGTTTAAGTAAAAAAAAGCCTTTTTTTCTTTGAAATTTGTTGGATCAAATTTATCTCAAATATTACTAATATTGATTAATTTAAGTAATTTGATATCTATTTTTATAATCTAAAATCTTAAATACAAGTTTTGTGAGTAAACAAAATAACAATTAAAATAATTAAAGTTAAATCATTTTTGGGTATTGACGTACTTATAAGAATTTAAAAAAAAAAATGTTCACGTGATTCGCACGTGCAGACGTAGCACAGATAATTGATGCCACCGCCAAAATATTTCCCAATTTCGCGCTTTCCTGGAAAACAATATTTTCCCCGTCTCCCTCCAAATTCTAATTCTCTCTGTGCCAAATCGTACTCCCTAATCTCTGGAGCCAAAAAGCACGTCATCGGACGTGTCCTCTCTAATTTTTTTTTTTCCACATTCTTATGATAACAGTCAACAACTGTATACAAAACAAATAGTTTGTTTGATTAATAACATTAATTCTAACAAAAAAGATTAACGATATAATTATCGAATTAAGATATTTAAATTTATTTAAAATTAGTAACAGTATCAATCAAATATTAATACATTATTGAAAAGTTATTTTATTATGTATTTTGCCAAAAAGTGAGGAGAACTTGAATTTGAATAATTTATATACGTGCGACTCTTTTTTTTTTTTTTTTAATAGCATACGTTTGTTCGGACGGACCGGTTCTGTGTAACGCAAGGCTTCTGCTTTCTTGTTGCGAATTCTCGGTGATTTTTTCTCGGGAAAATTTCAGTATTTCTTTTAGAGGGTTTCGCTCTGTGTCTCCGGTTATCTATTCGAAGATCGAAATCTACATTCGAAAATTTTTCCTGTGCGTGATTTGGAGAGGGGAAAGGTTTACGACATTTTTTTGTTTTGGTTTCTTGGGGTTATTGATTCATTCTTCGATTGAGGGTTTTTGGCATCGAGGTTTTGCGAATCTGCGTTGCTGCGAGTGCGAGGAGAGTGGTAGGATATAGGATTGTTGCCATATAATTGTGGAGGATATATTGCCAGGTGTTGGAGTTGGGCGCCGAATTGTTGGAATCTTGGATTTGGTGCTTCGATGTGAAATTAGGGTTTTGGCCTGAGAGTTTCAAAAGCGAATACGTCGTTTCGGATGGTTCTAAGATGATAATTAAGCGGACTATGAAAATTGAAATGCCGAACCTGAAACGGTGTAAGCTAGAGGAGCACGACGCCGAGGAGTATGGGTATGCGGCTGTTCCAAAGAAGCGGAGGGTTAATGGGTTCTATTCTCTTGGTATGCCGGGTGAGGCTGAGGATTTTAGCAGTGGTTCAGGCTCGTGGTGCAGTGAAGGTTCTTATTGGGCTAGTGAGGTTCTATCAAATTCAAATTCTGTGCCATTGAATTGTAGAACAGCAATAGAGCGAGGCTCAGAAAGGATTCGGCCTCCACTATTGCGGTCGTCGCGTGGTCGCTCTCAAGTGCTTCCATCGAGGTTCAATGATTCGGTCATTGATACATGGAAGAATGGAAGAATCAAAGTGGAGGACACTGACTCCAGCTTTGAAGATGATAATATTTTAGTTGAAGATAGTGCGGGGGTTAGTGGATTGGGATATGTAAAACTTGGTAAGGGAAACAAGTACAACTCCAAAAAGTCTAATTATTATTCATATCCTGACATGGAGGAGGAGGAATCGGGATTCGATGGTCTAGTTTTAAGCAACTTTGACCATCGGAAGCTTGCAAATTCGTTTAGTACCACTAGAACAACGGTGAACGGGAATCCTTCTTCAGCAGTTAAAACTGAAAGTTATACCTCAGGCCTAAGTTTTGAGTGTGTGGACGAAAAGACTAGTCGAAATGCTGAAAAAAGGAAAGATATCTACAAACCGGAGGATTTTGCTTTGGGCGACATTGTTTGGGCGAAGTGTGGAAAGAGATATCCTGCTTGGCCTGCCGTAGTGATTGATCCCATATTGCAAGCTCCCAAGTCCGTACTGAGCTGTTGCGTTCCTGGTGCAATTTGCGTGATGTTTTTTGGGTATTCAAAAAATGGAAAGCAAAGGGTAAATTTCTCTCCTTATATGTGTCGATAAAATTGATTTTTTTTAATGGTACTTTTTTATTGATATTTAGAGGAATATTGATGAGCAGGACTATGCATGGGTGAAGCAGGGAATGATATTCCCCTTCATGGAATTCATGGACAGGTTTGTTGCAATCCAATATGGGCCGCACTTATATCTGCAAGAATATTGAGAACTTATTAATATTTATATTTATTCAGATTCCAGGGTCAGACTCGGCTGTACAAGAGCAAGCCAAGTGACTTTAAGATGGCACTGGAAGAGGCGTTGTTGGCAGAAGATGGTTTTCTGGATTCACATTTGGGAGCTGACCAAATAACAAATGTAGAAGCTCATTCCAGTGGGTTTATAGAGGCTGCAAGTTCATATGTTGATCAGAAATATTACTCTCAAGACCAGGTGAGATTAATTTCTCCTGTTTCGTATGGTATATGATTGTGACTAGATGATAGGAGCATTTGTACATATTTCTATCAAATAATGAAAGGGCTTTTATACATTAATTTTGCTGTAAGATTATAGATGTGCTATGTTTTCCATTAGAGGGGAAGGAGTGCCTGTAACAAATAATATCTTTTAGAGAGTTCATACAGTTGTTTGTCTTTGAAGTAGAAACTGACATGACAATTAAAAGTATTATGTAAAAAAAATTGTATGAGTGGTGAAAATTAAACTAATAATCAAAGGTTTAAATTCCATGACAAGATGTGTGCACTTCATACAAATGAGTAACTGTTCTTAATTTATATGGCCCAAAAGTCAAAGTCAATTAGAAATTGTAGATCTTATAGATTCTGGTCAGCTCAAAATTTTCATCCTATGAATAAATACCATGCAGGATATAAGACCATGTGCTGGCTGTGGTCTGGCTTTGCCATCCAAAACCATGAAGAAGATTAGAGATTCAAGTTCTGCAGCTCAAATTTACTGTAAACTTTGTGCAAAGGTTCTGCAAAATGCCACTTTTTGGATTTTTAAGTTTTTATATAATAAATTGGCTGACTAATGTAATTTTCATAATGATTGATCTGACTTTTACAGTTGCGAAAATCAAAACAATACTGTGGCATTTGCAAAAAGATTTGGCACCATTCAGATGGTGGAAATTGGGTGAGATTGTCTGCTTTCTCAATTTTGCTTTTGATTTATAATCTATTCTCTTCTGTTGTTTTCCTCAAACAATTAATCTAAGGAGATAATATGTAGCTTTTCTTATTGAATTAGGTATGCTGTGATGGTTGCAATGTTTGGGTGCATGCCGAGTGTGATAAAATCTCCAGTAAACTTTTTAAGGTATGATATTGTGGTTAATATAATGCTTACATGTATATTTTTTCAGGCTGGTTTATTTTCACAATTTCACAAAGAAATGGAAGAGTGAAGAATTCTGACTGGTTTCTGGATGCAGGATCTGGAAAATACAGATTACTATTGCCCTGACTGCAAAGCAAATTTTAACTCTAAATTTGTAGCATCACAAACATACGAGCCAAAAATCAAGTATGCCACAATTATCCATTGCTTACTTTTCAATTCATTTGGGGATTAGTCATTTTAATTTTTATTTCAATACTTCTGGAGTTGCGGTCATCCTGAATCTTATGATATGATATTGTTTTGAGACAGATCAATGGAAAATAGCCAAAAACCTGTTATACCTGATAAGGTAACAGTGGTGTGCAATGGCATGGAAGGATTTTACATTCCAAAGCTTCATCTGTAAGATTTCAACTCTTAAATGCATATAATATGTTCAATATTAGATTATATATTTCTTGAAATGTTTTGTTGACTCTCCATTTTCCTTTTCTTCCTTTTCTTTGGTCTTATGATATTCTCATGAACTTTCTTCGCATTTTTTAAATATATATATATATATATTAATTCTTTTAAAAAAATTAATGCATATTTATCTAGTTTAGTTTATTATGATGTTGTTGTAACTTGTTTATTGAGTGGTCTCAAATATCATCTTGAAAAACGAATTGCCCTCTATTTAGGTTTTTTCCAAAATATGATTAAGCTGATCAATGCCAGTCATCACTCATCAGCTGTAACACCAATATGTGAACTTTATGCAGTTGTAAATTTTTCCTTCAAAATGCTCATTATCTACTTTTGTTTCAGAGTTGTGTGCAAGTGTGGCTCATGTGGGGTACGGAAACAGACACTGAGTGAATGGGAACGGCATACTGGTTGCAGAGCTAAAAAATGGAAATATAGTGTGAAAGTGAAGAGTACAATGCTTCCGCTGGAAAAATGGGTTTGTATCAGTTCTTCGTAAATTAGAAATATAATTTATTCTGGTGGCTTGTGTATGTTGGTTTTGCATTAACCATCATGAGATAAATTGTGTGTAGTTGGGTACTATTACTTCCCACAGTTTAATGCTGCCTATGTTACTTTTATCGATGAAAAGTGAAAAACCCCCAATTAGACTATGACAAGAATTATTTGTTGTATTGATCTTTCCCCCCTTTAATTGTGCCTTTCTTTCTAGTTATGATGTACTTCTTTCTCATTTTGAATTAATGTGAAATGCTTCAGATCACAGAAAACAATACACAAGGTGGAGTTTCTCTAAGGTTAGATCAGCAGCAGATACTTGCCTTTCTACAAGGTAAATATGTATTTCATATAAAGTTTTACATGCTGAAGGCTTTTTCTCTTTTGGTTTGCTTTAGGTGACTGGTTCCTGTGGCATATTGTGGCCACTCCTCTCTTGAGTATATTTTTTGAATGGTTGGAAATTTGTTTAATTTTTATTTGTTGTCACAGAGAAGTATGAACCAGTCTGTCCAAAATGGACTACAGAAAGATGTGCCGTTTGTAGATGGGTTGAAGATTGGGATGATAACAAAATTATCATCTGCAACAGGTGTATCTATAATTGTTGTTGATCTTTGTTCTAAATTTGTATAAATAACTGTGGATGTGTCAAAAATTTGAGTTTGATTCAATTTTGCATGTCCTTGGCCGAAGAAATATTGTTTACACAGTGTTTACATGTTCATTTTACAGGTGCCAAATAGCAGTCCACCAAGAATGCTATGGAGCAAAGAATGTTAAGGATTTTACTTCCTGGGTTTGTAGAGTGTGTGAAACTCCTGATGTTGAAAGAGAGTGTTGCCTGTGTCCTGTAAAAGGTATGTTATGAAATTTAGTATTTTGAGCAGTCTGATATATGTAAACACACACACACACACACATATATAATTATCTCTTTAGTATGCTGCCGTCAAGTTCTTCATAATACTATTAAATGGTGGTTTTCTAACTCTAATTTCAATAGAAAGGTGACATACCTTGTTCATTATGTCCTTTGAAATTTACTGTTTTTGGTAGATCATATCTCTCCCCACGCTACCACTCTATGCTTGCAACCACTTAGTTGTGTTCAGATACTTGAGAATATTATGAGCTTGATGCAAAAATGATTATGATCATGTATTTATGTTAGACTGTAACATTATGCACTAACCATTTGTACCTTTGCCATGGCCAATTCTGTCTTCCACTGTTAATTTTTTTAGTATGTGATAATGTTTTTCAGGGGGTGCTCTAAAGCCAACTGATGTTGAGATGCTATGGGTTCATGTCACATGTGCTTGGTTCCGGCCTGAAGTTGGATTTTCAAACCATGAGACAATGGAACCTGCCTTTGGAATCCTTAAAATTCCTCCAAATTCCTTTCTGAAGGTAAAAAATGTGGTATTTGGATGTTGTGGCATTCTTGTTTAGCTGGCTTCAGCTACTGAATTTCTTCTAGCAACACCCTAAATAATTTGGGATTTGGGACAGAGTATTTTGTATAGGTTTCCACCTTTAAGACATAATCCCTTTTTCCATTGACTATACTCATTGTTTTTTTAGCTGAGAGGTTGTTATGTTATCTCTTGCTCTTTCTTATCTCTTCCTTCTTCCCCCATTTAGGGAAATGTCCAGGGTTCTTGGGCATGGCATTACATATTAGACTAATTTTTCTTGTTCACATTGACTACAGACTTGCGTTATCTGTAAGCAAGGCCATGGATCCTGCACTAGTTGTTGCAAGTGTGCTACTTATTTTCATGTGATGTGTGCATCTAGAGCAGGATACAGCATGGAAGTAAGTTCGTTGAATCTTTTATATGTGAACAGAGAGGATTGATTGATAACTGATTTTTTTTTTCCTGTATTTCATTAATTTTTTTGTTTTCCTCTTTACCTGGAGGACTGTATATTTCTTATGTTTATATCCCTAAACAAAAAAGGTGTCTATGGCAGTTTGAATTAAATTATATGATGCACCAAACAGGTGAAATATTTTAATATTGTTTAAACTTACAGCTGCATTCTATGGAGAAGAATGGAGTTCAGATAATAAAGAAGTTAATATACTGTGCAGTTCACAGGTTTGAGCTCTGGTCACATAATATGATTAATGCTATTTTCCTTAGTATCTGAAATTTTTACGAAAATGTAGTTTTATATCTTGATTCCATTGCAGGCTCCCAAACCCAGATTCTGTAATGGTTGTACATACTCCCCTAGGGGTCTTTTCTCCAAGAACTTCCCTGCAAAATCACAAGGGGTGTTTCAGGGGATCAAGGCTGGCATCATCAAAGAACGTGGAACTTCTTGAATCTTCAACCTCAGAGACTGAGTTTGAACCACTCTCTGCTGCAAGATGCCGACTTTACAGGAGGTCTTCCAAGAAGGTAGTGATCCTGGTCCTAATTTTATGTTTATAATATATTTAGTTTTGGAATTGTTAAGTGTTGTGTTTTGCATGTTTACTTTTTTTAATATATTCATAATTACTTGTTAGTTTTTCTTCATTAATGCTAGTTCAGTTATTATAATGCTTTAAACTTCTTTGCATAGTTTTAGTCAATTTCCTTTTACGTTTGGTCTCATTATATATTTTTTCTATTTTGCAGAAGGCTGATGTGCCAATAATTCACTTATTGAGGGGACTAAGTCGCCACTCTTTAAGTGAAATAATTCAATTAAACAGTTCTAAGGTGGTGTTTATGTCCATTCTTTTTTTATTGCTATATATATTGGACCTTTTGCTTTTTAAATAGGTGCCTTGTCTAGTTGAATTGGGGTTGTTCTGGGTGGATGATGGTAAAATTCTTATATCTTACCATGTTTTGTTATTAGGATTCAGAAGATTCTAAAGTATTTACTTCATTCAAGGAACGTCTTCACCATTTGCAGGCAAATGATTCAACTATGCTGTATTTGATTTTTGTATCGGTTTTCTTTTCTTTCTCTTAATTGTATCGGTTTTCTTTTCTTTCTCTTAATATCAATTTTAATTTTTGTGGCTTCAGAAAACTGAAAACCATCGAGTTTGCTTTGGAAAATCAGGTATACACGGATGGGGCCTCTTTGCTAGAAGAGATATACAAGAAGGGGAAATGGTACTTCAATAATTTAGGATGGTCACTGAATAAATGCAAGATAAATACATTAGTGTAATTGTTTCTAAAGATGTGTTCATTCAATTTATTTATTTTTTTATTTTTTTATCTGCAGGTTGCTGAGTATCGAGGTGAGCAGGTAAGGCGAAGTGTTGCTGATATGAGGGAGGCTAAGTATCGTTCAGAAGGCAAAGACTGTTATGTAAGTCTTTTGTTTACAATTGTTTTGATACTTCTATGCTCCATTGTCACCTACGTTGATTGTTATAGTTAAACACATATAAGCCTGTTATAAAGCCATGAAAAAGTGCTATGATGTTTCTTTGATACTTAATGCCTATCTGGTTTGGATGCTTCTTTTAGACAGGTTTATTATGACTGATTAATATAGAATTGGTTGTAGTTTAGACTTTAATGTTTAACAAGATATATTATGCAGCTGTTCAAGATCAGTGAGGAAGTGGTCATTGACGCAACATATAAAGGCAATATAGCACGCCTAATAAACCACTCCGTAAGTTATTTTACTTGACTATTCTGTAATTCACATAGCTCTCGTTCTCCTTTTCCTATAGATTTTGCAATGCCAACCAAGTTGATCAACAGGTCAAGCTTAGCTGGCTTCACGTCTCTTCAAGTTCATATCCGTTGTAGTTGTCTGAATATAGATGTAGATGACTGCCGATTGCTCTTGTTTCTTAATATGTCCATAAACTAGGCATTTTAGTACATTTCTTGATTCAGCTTTGCATTTGGCTTCCAAGTGAACTTGATGTGTTGTTAACTTGGTTTCCTTGTACTGTACTTTGCCTTCAATGCCAAAAGACAAGAAAAAGAAAGAAAAATAATATAACTTGGAAATCATATTGCATGAGTTGTCACAACCTTATGATTAAATTATAGTCATGCTTCTAAATACTGATTCTCAACTTGGACCTACTGCAGTGTACTCCTAACTGCTATGCAAGGATTATGAGTCTGGGTGCTGAGGAGAGCCGGATTGTCCTTATAGCCAAGACCCATGTTCTTGCTGGAGAAGAACTAACGTATGTTCTGTTGTGCTTGTTTATAGTGCTTCACCATAGATGGCCTTTTTGAATAGGCATGAAAATTTGATTAGTTTCACTATTACTAACTTCCTTTTTGTTGCAACAGTTATGATTACTTGTTTGATCCAGATGAGCGGGATGAACTGAAAGTTCCTTGCCTTTGTAAAGCCCCCAATTGTAGGAAATTTATGAACTAGCTTTTCACATTCTTTCTTTCTCTTTTTTCTTTTTAATATATCCGAGGAGCAACTGCACCTGCGGCCTGCCTAACCATAGAGGGATTAAAGGGGGGGGGGGGGGGGGAAAGGTCCAGTGATGGCTTATTTTTTCATTTGTTTTCGTTTCACAACTTCAGTATATTTGTATATCATTTGGTTACAAATAAAAATGAAAATTCACTAGCCATGAGCTGTTGGCATTTTTTGTAATTTGTCTCATGGTTCCTGACTTCGCTGTAAAATTTGCTTTCTGTTTTTTTTTTTTTTTGGAAGGCAATTTAGCTAGATAAGTTTATCATATATATTTCATGTATACAAGGGGAAAACACTTGATATTTAAAATTTGCGAGTAGGAACCGTCAAGTTAGGATGGAACTGGAGATTTATAGTTTGAACTTCAATAATACTGTCAAATGAGTAGAATGATAATTACAAATGAGCTGTTTTCTCTTCAAAGTGATGATGACATTTGAGAGATATCTGGAATTTTGCACTTCTACTCTTTAAAGGACAGTGTTAATTAAACTAAGTATAATTGACGATGATCTAATTAAAATGAAAATGCATCATAAGGATTGATATGAATAGAATAGGAGAAGCAACTGTGAGCCTAATACCACTAGGCCTGTTAACACATTCGCATTTCTGTTGCCCGGTAATTAAATTTCTTTTTTCTGAATTATAACTTTAATTCTGTTGTAACGTATTATTTCCAAGATAACAGAATTATATTAGATCATATGTAAAATTCGATGTGAATCTATAAAGAAAAAATTGGGCAAATGAACTAGAATATAATCGTGTGATAGCGTAGGGGTGTTTGGAGAGTATTGTCATAATTAAAGAGGATTATTCACTAATTTTATGGTTGAAGGAAGTATTTATATTTTCTTTAAAATATTTAATGTACTCTTTTAGTATTATATTTCTTGACAAAATATAAATTGAGTGCTCAAAAAAAAAAAAAAGGGATCTCCTCTTAATGTTATATTGTGGTTTTAAATGTCCCGTAGACGCATTAGAATGGCGCGCTTTAAATTGGCGTAACTCGCAAGAAGCATTGCGTTTCTGATTCCAGAGTAGATGTTCTTCCTCCGCTTTAGCTCCTCAATTCAGAAGCTCATCTCTGATTTCTCACGCATGGGGAAACGCCTTCAAAGTTCTAGTTCTGCTGCAGAGAGGCCAGAAAAGCGCATACGAAGAAGGACCAACTCCGATGCCATTTGCTCTTGCAGCTCTCCTCGTTCTCCCTTTCTGTCTCCTCATTCTACTAAATCCTGGTAACACCTCTCTCACTGTGAAAGTATTCCTGAAAAATCGATTTGAATTGCGACTACTTTTGTGGTTTGGATTGAATTCAAACGTGATTGTATGTTTGTATATATGCATTTCCTTGTGCTTTCATGAATGAAGTCAGTTATGGATCGGAGTTTGATGAGGATCTCATGTTGTTTTTAGAATTATTTGGATCTGCTGCTTATGAATTTTGAGTTCAGCTGAATTTGATTCACTTTTTGAATAAAAACGAATCTATTGAACCGTTGCTTCTTTTGAGCCTCTTCATCTGAATAGAAAAACTAGTAGTTTACAGTTTTCGTTACAGACATCCTTTTTTTTTTTCATTTAAATATGATTTTACGCATTTTCTCCTTGCCGATGAACTTCGACCAGCTATCATTGCTAAATTTTGAGGCAGTCTGATTTTGCAAAACAAATTCATATCAATCGCTGGCCGAATCGTAGTTTTGGAAAAAAAAAATGACGGAATAGGATGAGAAGCTGGATCAGATGGTGATAAATAATTTTGAACATTAGCTTCATTTAGAGGGTTGAAAACTCTGCAAACTCTATTTCTGAACTATGCAATATCTCGAGTTAATTTCAGTTCGTTCTTCTGTGATGCATTTCTGATGCCTTGGTTTGAATTCAGATGAAATCGTCGTTTCTTTGGCTTTTCTTTCTACACGACATAAATGGTAGCAACAGCTGTGTTTATTTTGCTTATCTGATTGAGTAATGAAACACGTGTATTTTTAATTGCACAATGTTCATTTCTCGATGACGAGAAGGTATGAAGAAGACATCTGGACAGAGATTGCTAAGTTTTTAGATGGAAAATCTCTGGTGATGCTGGCGGCCACAAGCCGATGGTTCCGCCGTGTTATCATGGATGACAGCATATGGAAAATCGTGTGTCAGCGAGATCTTCAGGTCCCACCTCTTGAACGCGTGGCGTTCAAGTGGAACAAGCTGTATACTTCAGCCTTCGGTGAGACCCGACTCTCCAAAAGCTTTCGACGTGTGAGGATAGTGCTACGTAAGATTAAGATCAGTAAGTTCACCGTATGATTAACTGAAATGAATTTGCAGATGGGAGCCACTCTTACATGTTCCGCCAACAGGAGAAACATATTGGTGAGTTGGTTATTTGGTTGTATAGCAATTAGCAAGACTCGTTGCTTGGGATGGTAATTCGGACATGGTCCTCTGTTCTCACGAAATTTTTTTTTTTTTTAAAATTCCGGCGGAATTTGGAGTACTTTGTGGATTAAAAATTGACAGGACCATTTGTTTTATTTATTCATTTATTTTTGACAAAATAGAGTATTGGCTGGTTGTATTTTTATTTTTTTAAAATAGTTAAAGATTTATTTAGAGAAATATATTTAAAAAATATTCTCTATTTATTCCAAACATATATAATTTATAATTTTTAAATTTATCATATTTAAATATTTTATAAATAGATTTTTAACAGCTTGGGAAATTATTGCACCTAACAGCACTTAGAAACTAATCTAACACTAATTTCTTCTACATGAATGTTGGCCCGAGCCAAACACCATGCTTATCCTAGAACTTATAGTTCTAGCACTAAATCTCCCCCTTCTAATTGTTGACTCCATGTTGCCAATTTGCAGTGCATACCTTATGGACTTTACCACTGGTTTATTCTTTTTGTGCATAACGTGGGAGTTAATCAAAGCTCATCAGCACTAATGAGTTACATATGTGCAACCTCTACAATACAGGCTACGAATTTTACTAATGTATATTTGTTTTCAATGTGTACTGTCAGATTGGATACGGATTGGTGCCTTTTCCTTTGATTCTTCAGTAGCCCTACTGTCAGAGAGACTAACCTCTCCCAGGAAGATCCAACAAGATACCACGGAAAAGATGTTGCAGTCTGGCTATTGCGTGTTAGACAATGTTAAATCTGGGATCTGGATAGCTGGTAACTCCGAAGTTTACAGTTACCTTATTGGATTATCTTTTGAAACGACTTATCATATGATCTCTGTTCTATTCAACTAACTTTAGCTTTCTGGTTGATTTTGCAGACCTGCAACTTGTACGATGCCCAGTCTGTGACCTCAATACTTGCGATGGTAAGGGCGAATAGAGAGAAGGGGAAGGGAAAGGGGGGAGGGGTTAGAAAAGATCTATCCATCTTCTGAGAAATAAGGCTGATATCAGATTAATGGTAATCTTGCTTTATGAGGTTTCCCCCAAAAAAAAAAAAAAAAAAAGAAAGCATCAGATCTAATCCTCATTTCTGGGGTGCTAGTCTTGCTTTACATTTAGCATCAGATCTAATCCTTATTTCTGGGGTGCTAGTCTTGCTTTACATTTCAGAACGTGCTAATAATTTAGTTGTAACTAACAAAGCGTATGCCTCTTTGTGGTGATAGCTTGCTAATTGCCATGAAATGACACATAAGACAGTGGTGACCAATGTGGCGATGTTGTACAAGAGGGTCTTCCAAGTAGAGTGAGGCAATAGTATACTAACATTATATTTACAAATTTCTCCTTTCTTATGTAGGAACAATGCAGACTTTAGATGCAAGGCATATAGAACTATTTCTCTGTGAAGGCTACCAAAATGGGAGCTGGGAATACCAGCTTGTAGGATCTCATGATATAAAAAAGCGAGCAGATGGGGCTTCTGGTGCCATATTTGATGTCAAACACCTGAATGATCCTTCAACGTCTGGTAAATTCTGGCACTTGAATCTACCTTCCTTTCTTCTATCAACAATATTTTAGTTTAGTAACCTTGCTCACTGGTCTGCTTGAGTATAAACTCTCTAGCCAATGCTAGTGCAAAAGGAGTTTACGTTCCACTTTTGTAAATGGTTTGGAAGATAGATGGTTTGATATTCTTCGTCAACGACTGTATTCATAATTAATCCACAAATGAACTGAAAAAAAAAATCCTAATAAGCAAGACTAGGTAGTTCTTGGGAATTGGTATTTCAGCATCTTGCTTTATGTTCCAAAAATTCTGAATTGCCTAACCTTTCATAGCTTCCTACAAAAGAGAGTTATGACTCCTTTAACACAAAAACCGACTGTTCTTGTTTCCGAATCAAATCACAGCGGTATTTGATCGCAAGTCGTGGACAGGAAGAGCAAATGACTGGCAACCCAAAGCCATGATTGCTCACCATGGAGTAGCCGTGAACACTAATTTACAAGAAAATGAAGGTAAGAAGCTTTCTTCTTTGTAGCTATTATGTATCATACACTGGACTGATTCTCCCCAAACATAGAATATCCGTACTGTCATAAGCTATTTTACAGGGTCATTGTTATTGAGACGGTTTCTACTCTCCTTCTATGATAAAATGCATTAGTTCTTAAAACTTTGTGAAGTTCAATATCAATAGACTCCTTTTCTCCAATTGTTTTATTTTATTTTAATGGAAGCAGGTCTTCATGTGAAATACCATGCTATGAAGGCTGGAACTGATGGAGAAGTTGTTTCCATTAGAATATCACAACAACTCCTGTGATTCAGTTCGAACCCAGTCTTTGAGAGGATCTGGGTTTGAACTGCTCTTTCATAGCCTTTTAGATGCCTTCTTGGCAAAGTTTATTCAGGGCGATACTCAACACAGTTTCTGTACATCTCTATTCCTTAACTTCTGAACAGAGAATGAAGGACTAGGATAGATGCTATTTTCTTTTCTCATTTTCGTTTATTTTTAATATGCATAGTTGCAAATTGAGAATGACAAGAGTATTTCAATGTTGCATGGATATTTACATTGGCGATCTTGACTCTCCTCCTTCCCAACTGTTAGATGAGTTGTTAAGTATGCTTGAACAAATAGTAACAATTGTGCGACGTGCTCTAATTAAACCGGCAAAATTTGAAAACAATATTGTATGACTACTCATAATTTGATATTAGCCTAAATCATATCAGACAATACTTGTACAACTCAACATGACTTCTTCAAAAACGTTTTTCAGATTTCGTTATTCTATTCAAAGAAAAAACTCCTAACACTTGTAAGCTTAGAAAAGTGACTTCTACTTAACGCCATTTGAGAGATTATTCCTCTAATGTTCATATTACTTTGCTGTACGTTACTCTTCGTATCAAATAACCAGAAATGACAGAAGCATCAAGTACACCGAGTTTGTTATATTCAAATATTAACTGACATACTCGTTAATTATCAAAAAGAAACTAAATCTTCTAACCACTAAAAAAAAAAAAACTGTTAGTTTGCTGAAATTCTGTTCGAGTCAGATTCAAATAAGGAAATATAGCAGATCTGCTAGGTTTTGCAAATGCCACAAACCACTACAACAAGAACCTAATTCATGGTGTACTGCTAGTTTACTTTCTTTGATTGTTGTAATACATCAAGCTCACAATAAACAAACGAAAAAGCAGGCATTAGTCTATTGCATGCCCGACACTGTACATAGAAGAGTCTACATCAAAGGGAGATGCATCTTGAGTATTTTTTTTTTTCTTTTTTCATTTTTTGGCAAGCAGCTTCTTAGGAAGTCTGTCCAGTGGAGTCGATTTCAGAAGGAAAAGCCTGGCAGCACGCTCCTGCAATGTGCCTCCACATTTCAACCCACGTGCCTGCAGTTCAGTCTTCAACCTTTCCATACCAAGAGCCTGTTACGATCATAGCCCAGAAATAATATGTCAGGGGATAGTGATAGAGCAGGTTCTAAGCCTACTTAATTCCTAGAGACTCAGAAAAACATGTCCATGTGAGCGGCAAGTCAAAAGTTCTGCTCGTAGCACAGGCATGTAAACTATATATATAATCCTCCTTCTCAACCAAGTAAGCATATTTCCATCTGAAACAGTCTACCTCAAAAAATAAATATGTACTATTTGTGTTCATTCCTCATAGTTAATGTAGAATACAAGAGGGGGCTGAATGGGATCCTAACATCTTGAAAAAAAAGAAAGAAAAGAAAAAGAAAAGGAAGTTGTGGGTTGGGCCTATATAAGCCCAGTAGTCCATTTGTATGATCATGCACAAGGCACACACAAGTGGACTAAGAAAAAAATGAATTAGGAGTTGGGATCCCACTCAAACCTTTCTTATCTTATCTTCTCTTACAATAATACTCACTGAAAGCAAAATTTAGATACAAGAGCACAAGGAGAGAATTTTAAACAATTATGTATGTCTCCAAGGCAAAACAGAAATTAGGGAGTATCTTTCTACTGCTTCGAACCTCTGCCTGGTTCATAAAAACATGAACTTGGATAAAAAACCGTAATTGTTTTGATATCAGATTATTAAACCTATATAGAATATTAATGTCTAGATCACTCCTGATCCCAAGTTCAAGGAGTGGCAAGAATATTGAGACACTTCAGAGGGAATTGGAAGGGGGAAGAGAGACAAAGCAGCAGCAAAAACATTTACCAACACCACTGGTCTTGAACAAGATGGTGTGATCAAATTTAGGAAGAAGGGAAAAAAATGATTGTCTTTGTCAAAATCTCTGCATAATCATTGATGAGATTGTATAAACTAGACAGAAACTTGGTCTCGTCAACCATCGGGCAATTAAAGAGGTTTCAAAATGAGAAAAGTATCCATTACAGATTGGCTTCTCTTAAAATGGCTACTCATGCATGTGCAGCATATGTCCACAAACTACATGTTTGTGGCATTCTCTTCACGCATATCAAACTTCACTTCAGATACCAGAATCAGTAGCAATCCTTAAGATTTATCAATGAAAACATATGAATAGAAAAATTAATCACTGAACATATCTCCCCACCCCCCCCCCCTTTCACCCAAACCAAAAAAAAAAAACACACACACACACACACACAAATGAAGTCATTTAAACCAGACAGGTTATTTGTTTGGCTGGGCTTAATCCAAAATATAATTGATCCAAGCAATAGAATATAGCATGCAAATGGGTAGCAGTAACACACAGCAGAAATATTATTCTTTTAACATACCTCAAGCTCTGCAGCTGAATTAATCGCATCAAAATTCAGAGGCTCCTCCTTTTCTGGAATACTGGCACTTGTGGTGGTTTCTTCATGAGCTGATGCTTTATGTTCAAGTGATCCGTCAAATTTAATATTTGAGGTTTGATCTCCTAAGTCAACTTTGTCGGATACAGCTCCACTAGAGTCCTGCTTTCCAGCTTCTTCAGCAACAACTCCCGAAACTGCAGACTCTGAAGAAGGTATAATGGTACCCTTTTCCATCTTATCACATATCACCGATTCAACCACTTTGCCTGGTGCAGCCTGAGGAGATTCAATGTTCTCGACAGATTCCATTTTGCCCTCAAGAACAGTCTCTTTCTCTTCCTCAGAGCAATTTTCAGATGAGCCTGCAACAGAAGATTCTCCATCCTGTTTCCCACCCGTTACTGAACCTGAACTGCCTTCAGCCTTATTTGAGTCTGACTCATTCCCATTATTTAATACAACTGATTGCTCATTTTCCCCTTCAACATCACTTTCGCCTTCATCAGAATCATCACTATCACTTTCATTTAATGCCCTTTTCTCCATCCTAGCAAGCATAAAAACCAACATCAGTACGTAAAATCCTTTCGAGTGCTTGGAACTGTGTGTGGGAATCTAAGTATATGCGTGAAGGAAGGATAAACAATCAACAACATATATCTTCTAACCACCCAAACTCTAAAAGGCTATTGATGAACCACATTATTCTGACTGAAATAGCATATTCAATATGTAAAATATAACTCTCATTCAGACTCCCTATATTATTCTGCATTTTCTACATGACAAGTATCTAGTTGACCTGATATTTACCACTTCAGCTTTTAATTTATCTAATCAACAAAAACAACAAAGTGTTATCACACTAAGTAGGGTCGGCTACATGGATTTAATTTATCTAATCAAATGTATTAAAATTACAATCTAAAGATAAAGACAGTAAATCGACAAATATGTTCATATTTTCAAAATTTTTCTCTAATCCAAATAGTGCATATAATCCTATGGTAATAGATGCCGACATTCGCCTTGAAGCCCATCTATGAAAGAGAACATAATATCAGTGTAAAAACCAACTATATTCACATCGGGGAAAAATTGAAGCTTAAAAAAAAAAAAATACACGGCGAATTAACGTGACCAGACAATCCCTCAAAAGAAAATGTCTTCAACATACAGCAAATTAAAAAAACTCACCATATCTTCAACTTCTTCGCATCTGCTCTGTCTTTTCCAGCATCAGAGGCCTTTCTCTTTCCATTGATAAACATTAAAGCGTCCTTTACTGACTCGGCAACCTCAGCCGCGCAGCGCTCAGATTCCTCCCTGTATTTCGCCACATACTTGTGCGCCTCGCCATCACCCACACCCTTCTTACCCTTCTTCGCTTGCTTCTTTAAAAACTCCTCCGCCATCTTCTCCAGCTTCCTCTCCGCCTCCTCCGCCTTCCACTCCTCCAGCCTCTTCTCCGCATTCACGTGCCTCAACCTTCGTCCACTCATATCTCTGCAAGCATCGAAATTGTTCGTCTTCTTCTGCCCAGCCTTCGTCGCCGCACCACGCAAAAGTGACCCAAACCCTCCCTTGCCACCGGCGAGCCGAAGCAGCAGGTGTACGGTGGGGAACACATCGCCGCCTTCCGGTGAGCAAGAGATTACAGATTCGTCACCGTTGAGATCTCGGGTGCCGGTTAGGAGGCGCTGGTGTTGAGAGGGGATTCTAGTAACTTCGAAAAGGCTATCCTTTATGGAATTAGCGTAAAGGGTGGGAGATGGGAATTTTAGGGTTAGGGTTTTTCCGTCCAAGAGCCTCACGAAGAGATTGTACGTATTGATGGTGATGGTGGTGGTGGTGGCGTCCTCCATCGTTGAATTACAGGTAGAGAGATTGGCGATCAAAGGATTTGTGAAATTTGGGGGATTTGGGATCTTCAGTATTCAATAGAACAGGATTGGGGTGGATCACGCGTAGAGCATATCTGGAATAAAAACGACTTCTTTATTTTTTTAGTATAATATAGCAGTCTTTCCTCGTCCCCTTTCTTTTTTTTTTTTTGTGAAAACCTTCCCTTTTCATCCAACATGATGCCACTTTTTACATTATAAAATATTTAAATTAAAAATTTGTACAAAAAATAAAAAAACTAAACTTATTAAAAATTTACTTATTTTTTAATGAAAATTTTCTAAAAATTATATCAAATTATAATAATATCGGGAAATTTTATTTTTTAATTTATTAATGATCTTTAAAACTTTAATTAAATTTAATTTGATTATTTAAAAAATTTATGACTATTTCTTTTTACTTAAAGAAATATTTTAGTATCTATTATAATTTTTAGGGTAGCGTCGTCCCCATATAAGGGCCTAAGAGGAAAAATTTTATCTCTGTCACTGGACTTGTTATTAAAGAATTTTAAACTCAATCCGATCTCATATTTCATGAAATTCTCAAATTCTCATACTCGAACACTTTTTTTTTCTACGGATATCCTTTATTGAAAATAGTTTTATTTGAGTTTATTATTAAACATTAAATGTGGGTATCTTTTTTTAGTAAAAATTTAAATTTAGATTTATTACCTTGTGAAAAAACATATTTGAATTTTTTGTTTGACCTCAAAGCCAAATAGATTGTTTGACACAATCTAAACTGTTGGCAATAACCCAAATTTTAAGATTTTTTTTCAAAAAAATGAAAAAAAAACCCTAAAATTTGAGCTGTTTGTTGTAAAATCTAATAAAATACTTTGTTTGACTTTGGAGTCAAATAGGAGATCATCTTCTATGAAAAACTAACCCTCTTTACTAAATCTAATTTTTGCTTGCCGAACATATCTATTTTTTTGATAATGGCCAATAAGGCCCAAACCAAATCATATTAAAAAAAAAATAGAGAACTATATTGGCCAGATGCAACAAGGACCCTTAAAAACTAAAACAGAAAAACCAAAAAGAGAAACAATTCCTCAAAAGAACTCTGAAACCTATCAATGGATTTAGAGAAAAAATATACAATGAATTATCAACCAAAGAAGGCAAATCAAGATATACCATTAAAACTTCTGGAGTTATTTCATCTATCCATCTTTAGATCATATCGATAGGTGTTTGTACATGTTGACTAATAATGAGTTCTGATTTTTTCAAAAATAGAGGCAAATCTAAAGCTCTATTAAAGAATTGAACCTCAAACAACATCAATACAAAATATAACAAATTAAACAAAAAAATAACAAAGAGACCAGATCTGAAAACAAAAACATTGAAAACAAAAAAATTTACAATGAAACTAAATTTGAAAACAAAAACAAAAAGACGATAACTTCTATGATAAGAAGATAAAAACTCTTACAGAGCGACAAAGAAAATAACAAAGAAGAAGCAGAAGAAGAGGAGAGAAGAAAACTGTCTCAGAACACTTTCTCCACCTTTTAATAACAAGTACCCGAACATATCTATTTTGCAAAAAGTGGAAACCTGCAAATTTTTCTTAAGTTAGATACTCCCTTACTTGAAACTAGTTTATATAAAATCACAAAACAAGGGTAAAAATCATAATATTATCCAAACATACAATCAACTTGACTAGGAATCATCTAGTTTTAAACTAAAATTATGTTTAGTCACTGGAATTGAGTTAAAGAATTTGAATGCAAATAAGAATTGCCAACATTTTTATGCTTGGTTACTGGAATTCTCATTCTCTTGGAAATTCTGAGAGAATGTGAATTTCTGAGCTCAAGTGCGAAAATAGATTTTCTCATGTTTTTGGTATAACAATTTAACTATATCTTCATAAAATTTTTAAAAATTACACTCTTATCCTAATTTATAATTAATCTCATTCAGTTGTAAATTTTGGAGTTATGAGTTGTAAGTGAAGAAATTAATCCTCACTATCAGCGGTATGGTCCAAATATATTAAAAATTATTTCATATATTTTGTAATTCATTAAAAAGTAATTAAAAATATTAGTGACTTGTTCATTATTAATTATAACTATAAATTAGCTCCACAAATTTTGCTTTTTATATGTCTTATATACAATATTTAATATATTGAATATGTTATTATGTCATATTTAATATTGTGTAATATATTAAAAAAATTATATTCAATGTCCTTGTTTAATTTATTTACCAATATTATTTTATATAATATTTATATAATTTTTTACATTCATGGTATTATAATAATTTTCTTAGAATTCCTTTCCATTTTGACATTTCTTAAAACTAAGCAAAAAGTATGTTTAATATGTGATAAGGAAAAGAGAAGAGAAAAAGAATAAAAGGAAAGTATTTTACTAAAATACTCCAACTTTAAAAAATATAACGTGTTGAAAGTTTGGTATTTTTACATCACAGATTCCAACCTTGTCATTTCTCATACCTAACGTGTTGAAAGTTTTGTTCTTTTTAATGCTTAACCAAACATGAGAGCATGAATAGGATTTTAGGGCATTTTGTTGTGAAGTTTAAATGTATTATACCAAGGGAAGTAATAGAAAAGATAATGAGAAATTATTCAAATTATCTTATTAAAAAACACTAAGTTTTCCCTTCTTTTTTTTAATAAAAAAATTAAGATATTTGAGTAAAATACTCTATTTTCACTTTCATCTCCTTTTTTTTTTTTATATATACCAAACAAACTCTTAGTTTTCATTTTTAACCCAATTCTCATGACTCATTTCTACTGACCAAAAGTAACCTTAATAAGTAATCATACCTATTACAAAATACTATGTGTTCAGTTAGAGAGAGAGAGAGTATATATATATATATATAGAGAGAGAGAGAGAGAGAGTATATAAAACTCGTATATATTGTGGGTTGGATATCATCCTCCCCGTTTTCATCCTACAATTTATATCATAAAAACTCTAACAAAATCCTTAGATGCATCCATTTTTCTTTTTCATACTCAAACCAAATTGGATAAATTTTGGATATCCCTATCAGGTTGAATGTTTTTATTATTCCTAAATATTTTTTATAAAAGCCACTTTTAGAAATAGAATTAATTAAAAGAATGTTTGGTAATAATTTTTTAATATTATTGTCTTACTACACTTTATTCCCTCAAAATCACAAATCTTAAAAAACCTTTACAACAAGTTATTGAAATAGCATAAAGATAAAAGTTAGATAGCTAATCAAGCTTGCAAAGATAAAACAAATAATACCTTTTTTTTTTTTGGAAAGGGATAGAGGCATGAGATTTCAAA
This sequence comes from Biancaea sappan, assembly GCA_037074585.1. Taxonomy (NCBI): domain Eukaryota; kingdom Viridiplantae; phylum Streptophyta; class Magnoliopsida; order Fabales; family Fabaceae; genus Biancaea; species Biancaea sappan. Next base: position 33,863,795 of record CM073499.1, read on the forward strand.
ACCATGAAAAGGGGATCAGATTTTTCCCCTTCTGCAACACTTTTTCCATTTATGCACATATAAATTATTATTGAAGAAGCCAACAGTTCTCCCACAAAAATGGCTAATTACATATGCACACACCCACCAGGTTAACATATAAGTTAGTCATCAAAATATAAGTCTTGCTATTTAGTCTCTGAAATTTAAGGTTAATTCCCTCCTGGGTGATTTATACGCAGGAGGCTTCAGTGTTCTATTATAGTCGTTAGATGCTGTATCCAATAATTATGATTTCTCTTGCGTTTTTTTTCAAATTACACTAGCTATTAAATCTGATTCAATGATCATTAGATCCAACACTAGTATACTTTTTAAAACAATTAAAAAAATCCAACAACCCTAATCCAACCTAAAGCCTCCTACAACTTTCATATATTATAAGACTAAATTGTACATTTATTTATCTCTAGAGACTAACTCAGTAATGATGTTTAACAAATTCATAATATTCACTATTCAGAGACTAAAGAGTTGAGCAATATGTCCTTTAAGGACTGAATTGTTAATATAGTGTGGAATTTGCCTAGTGGTTCTGAGAAGTGAAATCAGGCTCTGCCGGCTTCTGAGGCATGAAAGGCAACAATCTCTGGCTTCTTCTGTCGCGCTGGGCGTTCTGTCGCAAATTTCGCAATGCATTGGCTGCAAATCTTGAAGCATAAATGGTGGCTCCGAGAGTGGGTGTTGAAGACGACCCATTCTCATTGGCCAAAGCATGTTTGAGCTTTTCTTCCTCTTCACGCAATGACCTCTCCATCTTCTTCTTGCAGTGGCGACGCCAAGCTGCTTGTATGAAGCAGGCACCCCATGTCCTCCATTGCAAGGAAGAGAACCTGCACAACATGTTCATAAGTTAGAGACTACACAATATCAACTTCGTCCTTAAAACATTCATCTTTTTGTCGTTGAATTCTTGAAATTTATTAAGTTGTATATTTACTTATCTTGGAGTAACTAATTCAAAAATAGTATTTAAAGAGTTCATAATATTCAAAAACTAAATTGCTTAGAAATGAGTTGTCAGGAACTAAACAATTATCTCACGTTTGTCTTTTAAGGACTAAATTGTTAATATAATTGATGCTTTTCTTTCAATTCATGAATCATGAAGCATCCAAAATTCAATTCAAACAATAACAACGCATTTGCTACAATTTGATATCTCTTTTTGTCATAGTTGAGGGACCAAATTGAAATAAAAATAATTTTTCAAAAACTAAATTAATACAATTATAATCTCTTAAGTATCAGATTAATAATTTACTTAAAAACAAATAATTTCATAGCTTGGTCCTTGAAAGAGTAAATTACTAATTTAGTCTTTAAAAAAATACATTTTTTTTAAATTTGATTCTTAAAAGACCAAACGTTTCAATTCATCTCTTGAATGATTGCATTTATTTTAATTTGGTCTTTTTCGTTATTAAATTTCAAAATTTTCATCACTAAGAATTACTTTGATAAAAAGAAGAATCATATTAAAACAAATTAAAAATAATTTTTTAAAAATTAAATTAAGACAAAAACTAAACGTTTTGAGAGGTAAATTAATAATCTAGCCGTTAAAAAATTAATGGTTTGATATGATTTCAGCATTGTTCCGCAAAAATGTGAGGAGGCATTGTATATGAAGGCGTACTTGAAAGTGTGCTGGAGGTGTTTGCTTGAAAGGCGTCGAAACTGTGAAGCCACAGACTTCAAGTCATCCGCCATGAGAGCAAAAGCTTCGACCTCCGATATGGTCTCCACCGTTCTGGTCGAAATGGGAAGATTAGTGGACGAATTGGGGTCCAAAGCCCATGTCAGAAGCTCTTCTCCACAGAAATCCCCGGCCTTCAGAACCGACGAGTTGAAGAAACCAGTTCTTCCGCCATTGGTGGTCATGGTGGCCAGCTTGCCTCGCATGATGAACAGCATTTCATCCACTGGATCGCCTTCCCGAACAATGTAGCTCTTCTCTGTGTACAGAACTGGTTTCAATCTGTCACACATCGCATCCAGTAGCTGTTCGTCCATTTTCTCAAACATTGGCACCTGAATCCATATATAACAACACAAACAAGCTTCTTCATCACATTTGTATATATATATATATATATATATATATATATATATATATATATATGTGTGTGTGTGTAAAAAGAAAGACTAAAATTTCATTTTGATCCATCGGTTCACAGATATCTTTTTTCTTAATTTGGTCCCTCGCAGGATTTTTTTTTTCAATTTGATCTCTCACAAATTGATATATTGTTAAGATTTATTCTCAATTTAGTCCTCCATAGATTGATTTGTTATCAATTTAGTCCCTTATAAATTTTTATTCTCAATTTGGTCCCTCAAAGATTAATATGTTATCAATTTAGTCCTTACAAATTTTCATTCTCAATTTCATAACATATCAATATATGAGGGGCTAAGTTGATAACATATCAATCTTTGAGGGACCAAATTGAGAATAAAAATATATAAAGGACTAACTTGATAATATGTCAGTATATGAGGGAACAAATTGAAAATAAAAATATGTGAGGGATTAAGTTGATAATATATCAGTATATGAGGGACTAAGTTGATAATATATTAATTTGTGAGGAACTAAATTAAAAATAAAAATCTATGAAAGACCAAATAGATAAAAAGAATAGTTGTGAGGGACCAAATTAAAATTTTAATCGAAAAAGACATATAATTATTTGATCACACTTTGCAGAGACCCACTTCTGACGTGTTTATACGTTTACTCCTGATTGGCCTGATTCCGCAACTAATAAGCTGCCATGTCTATTTGCAATTGATTGGCAAAAATTGTTATTTTGGTTCTTAAATTTTGGTTTCAGTATCAATTTTACAAAACTTTATTTTGTGTTAATTGTGTGTTACATATTTTTAATTAGTTTCAATTTTATCTTTAAGCTTAACATTATCCAAATCTTTAATAGTAGAGAATATTGGCCACCTCTATTGTATATATTCCTTTTTGTCATTTTAAAAAGACAGAGACGCCACTAATTGAAAATAAAAGAAAAATAGATAATTTTATTATTTTAAATATATATTTGATGTAAACATATTTAATTAAATGAGTTGATGTTAATGTTTGTAATAATTATGATCTATTAGATTTAAAGATGAAATTTAAAATAATTAAAAAAATATAAAATAAATTAAATCAACACAAAATAAAATTTTACGAGGAAATTGTGAGAAAATCAAAATTTTGCCAATCTATTCATAATTGATTTGATTTACTCATATTTGATACACGTAGTCTATTTAAAAATAGCCTTAAAAATAGAAGAAGAAAAATGAAAAAGAATGAGAGGCACCTTTTTAAGTAAAGCCAAGCAAAGATGGCGCTTGATGTCCCTTCTGAGATCTTTGGGAAGATTGCGAATCAAGGATTCCTCTTCCACACCTCGATTTTCTTGCCATTTGTAATGCTCATAGCGTCTGATTCTCTCCCTCAAGTTCTCTGGTAGCATCCGATGCGACATCCATCGCTCAGCGTCTCTCCTCTTCACTCTCATCTCTTCCACTCTCACTGTCGTTGATTGCAGATATTTCTGTTTCACTCATCATCTCAGTTTTCATTCAACCAACAGCTTTCCCACATACAAACATTTCTCATTTATCAGTACGACACTCACAAAGATCCATGAAACCTTGTTTTTTCAATGCACGTCATAGAACTAGTCACACTTTTCTCAATCACAATCTCCCTTCATTTCTCTGGATTACTGATTTAATCTCTAAATTATTACAATTTTTTTCAATTTGGTCCTTCAAAGTTCAAGTCTCTCAATTTTATCTCTAAAAAATTACATTTATCTCATTTTTATCATTTTCGTTGCTAAAAGTTACTTTAACAAAAAGAGGGACTAAATTGAAATAAATACAATATTTAAAGAATAAATCAAAGATAACTATTTTTTAAGGACTAAATTAAACTAATTATAATCTTTTAAGGATCAAATAAAAAAATTACTATAAAATTAAAACGTTTTTAATTGCATTAAAATAAATATGGGTCAACATATATTTCTTAATAGTAAGTCATTTTGTGTATATAAAGTACGTAAAAAGAATGAAATATCATATTTGGTTTCTTCTGCTTTTTGTCTTTGAAAAATTAATTATTTTAATTTAGTTTTTAAAAAATTATATTTTAATTTTGTCTGTTTTGTTGTTAAATCATAAAATCTATGATAAACAATTCTTAAAATTTTTGTTAACAAAAGTCACTCTGACAAAAAAGAATGATTAAATTGAAACAAATACAATCTTTTAGAAATTAAATCGAAATATTTAATCTTTTAATGACTAAACTAAGATAACTATAATGTTTTAGACCAAATTAATAATTTACTTTTGAATTTACATATATAGTATTGAAACTTCTATCCATATGTCCTATGTGAGTGTCCATGTTTGCTAGGTTGAGGATGTTACCTGCATGTTTCCAATAAGTAATGAGAATAAAACCAATCCAAAGATGGCAATGAAGATGGCAAAGAATATCTCCCACACATAGGTGCTCGTTGAGAGGCTTTGTCCAACAGAACTGCATAATAGACCACAAAAATTAATAAATCCATGCAAACTAAGGGGACAAACTATAAATATAATTGACTAAAACCCTGTTTTGGTTCGTTACAAATAGAGCATTTTATAATTTGGTCCTTTATAAAATTATTATTTTTAATTTAATCCTTTATTTCTTAATTAGGTCTCATAAAATTATCCCTTTTATTTGGTCCTTCACATATATACAGTTTTCAATTTGGTCTCTTACAGATCAATATGTTATCGAAATGTCCTTTTGTTAATACGTTATCAATGTAATCAACAAATTTGATTTTGTGTAATATTTTTTTTTAACTTAGTCATTTTCTTAGTCATTTTTATATAGGCAAAAGTTTCTTTTTCATCCTTAATGTTTACACAAGGTTTCAATTTCATTCCAAAAGTTTTTTTTATACTTGATTTTGTCCCTGATGTTTCATTTTTGTTTCAATTTTATCCTTTTGGCCAACAACATCAAAGTGTTGGATGAAAAATGCTATCAAGGCCGTCCGCTTATATTGCCACATCAGATTTTAATCTGACGTGGCAACACACGTTGATGACTAGTTTGACGTGGCAACGCATGTAATCGACCTTTGTAAGCATTGTCCATTTAATGTTGTTAGCCAAAAGGATGAAATTGAAATTTCGTATAAACGTTAGGGAAGAAAAACTTACTTTTGCCATTTATATAATATGTAAGTTGACATAGCAAATTAACATAAAGGACAATTTTCATAACAATTTTGTAAGGGGCCAAATTAAGAATATAATTCTATAAGGGGGCAAATTTAAAAACATCCTATATGAGGAACCAAAATGAGAACATAATTCTATGAGGAGTTAATGTGAGGAGCACTCTATCTATTAGAGATCGAGGTGAGGTTTGAATCAAAGATAAACCCATAAAGGTTCCAAAGTTGATAACATGTGAAAATGAAGAAGAGAGATTATCATTCACAAACCTCACACTTCGCAAACCCCACCAAAAGCAAAAGAAGAACTTCTTAGTAAATTCTGTTGTTGATTTTAGCACACCAGATTTCAGAGCATCGGTGTATATTCCGAAATTGAAGAACGATGTCTCTGTAATCTTATCAGGATCGACGACATAACAAGAACTTTTAAGAAGTGAAGCAATAGTTTGATTGGATTGATCGCAACGCAAGTCTGGATCACCATGAATTGTAGTATTGTTGAAGGCTTTGTGCCAGCATCGAACCTCTGCTTCTATCGACAACAGGTACCAGAAAGCTCCCACCAACTGGTATGTATGCCAAGTTTTCATCTTAGAATCCAGGGATGATAATGATATCTAGTAATAACGATAAGGTCTAAATGCAAAATGACTAAAACCTTATTTTCGACCCTCATAGATACGATATTTTTCAATTTGATCCCTTATAAAATTGTCTTTTCAATTTGGTCTCTCACTGAGGAGATATTATTCAATTTAGTGGTTTATATATGAATATTTTTAGATTTAAGGTAAAAGTATTTTTTACATCCCTAATATTTATATCAAGTTTCAATTTTGTCCCTAACTTTTTTTTTGCGTTAGTTATATCCTATATGTTTCATTTTTTGTTTTAAATCTACCATTTTTACTAATGCCGTCTATTCTACTGATAGCAAATGTTGACTGGACGGTTAATAAAAATAATAAATTTGAAACAAAAATGATGCCAAAAAAAAGTTAGGGATGTCAAAAAGGTAGGTTTGAGTCTTACATGTTTCATTTTTGTTTCAAATCTATCCTTTTTACTAATACCGTCTATTTCACTAACGAAAAATGCTGACTGAGCGGTTAGTAAAAATGGTAGATTTGAAACAAAGATAAAACATGTAGAACATAACTTACGTAAAAACAAAAAGTTAGAGACGAAATTGAAACTTGATATAAATTTTAAAGACATAAAAGGTACTTTTGTTTTAATTTAATCCCTCACAAATAAATATGTTATCAATAACTTAATTTTCAATTTAATGTTGTGTAACATATGGTTGGAGTTTTGAGGGGCTCTTATTTAGTTATTGTTGTGTAATATGTAAATTTAGAGTTAGTTTTATTAATAGAAAATTAACAAGAGGACATTATTGAGAACTATTTTATTTGTGAGGGATTGAATTGAAAAATGCCTTGACCAAATTTAAATGGCAATTCTATGAAAGCAAAAGTACTTTTACATTCCTAACATTTACACCAAATTTCAATTTCGCCCCTATTTTTTTTTACGTTAGTTATATTCTACATGTTTCATTTTTGTTTTCAAATTTACCTTTCTACTAGCGCTGTCTATCCACTAACAAAAAATGATGACTGAGTGATTAGTAAAAGAGTACATTTGAAATAAAAATAAAATATGTGGGACTCAAACCTATCATTTTTATATCCATAAAGTTTTTTTTTTGCGTCAATTATGTTCTATATGTTTTATTTTTATTTCAAATTTACCTTTTTTACTAATGTTATCTATTTCACTTACGAAATGATGATTGATTGTGGTTCGTAAAATAGGTAGATTTGAAATAACAATAAAATATGTATGACTCAAACCTATCCTTTTTACGTCCCTAATATTTTATTTTTGTGTCAATTATATCTTACATATTTTATTTTTGTTTCAAATCTACTATTTTTACTAACTGTCTAGTCAACATTTTCTGTTAATAAAATATATGACATTAGTAAAATGGGTAGATTTGAAACAAAAATGAAACTTGTAAGACATATTTGATGCAAACAAAAAAATTAGAGACGAAATTGAAATTTGATATAAATATTAGGGACATAAAAAGTACTTTTACCTTCTACAAATGACCAAATTAACAAATACACTATATGTAAGAGACAAAAGTAAGAAGACAATTCTATGAGAGACCAAATTTAAGAATGCCCTAATTGGGAGGGATGAAAATAGGGTTTTAGTGAATTGCATAATGAAGTGAAAGAATTGGCTTACATGACTTGCTAGCATATAGAGAAGAAGATTGAAAGCAGCTCCAACCCATGCAGTCTCAGTGAGTATGCCAGATGTTCTTGTTACTTCTTTGAATAATGGGTAAAACCGAAGTAATCTGGGCACATACTGGAAAATCACTATGTACTTCAATATGTTCTTCGCCACTACTGGTACCGAACCTTTTAGGTTTGGAATGATGAATAAAACAACCACCTGAATTATCAACAGCACATTCAAAAGTGTTAGAACAACATAATGTGATGTCTGTCACACCCAAATCTGTTTGTTTCCATTAAAATTAGCCTGTTAAATGCATTTGGTACACATCAAATACACAAAAAAGGGTACAATTCGGATTGCCTCGTGTTCTCACGTGAATATAAGAATTTCTTAAACCTAGATCATTTATTCTACATCGAATGGTTTAGATTAAAGAAAAAAATCATTAAAAAAGAGTAACTTACTAGTTTAGTCCTTGAAATATTATAATTTTCTCAATTTGGCGCTTGAAATTGATACGATCCGAATTGTACCGTTTTGTGTATGTGAAGTGTCCCTGTCTCAATTGGTCTCTTTCATTGTTAAATCTCAAAATTTTTATGGTTGAAAGTTACTTTGAAACAACTTTCAAAAATTAAATTGAGACACTTAATTTTTTATGAATTAAATTGAGACAACTATAATTTTTTAGGTAACAAATTAATAATTTACTCTAAAAAAGACATGTCTAACCTCATGAGATACCTTTTTGGTTTAAATATACTTGAGGTCCCTATAGTTTCATTGAAAAATCAATTTAGTCCCTATAGTTTGAGAACAACAAATTTAGTTCCTGTAGTTTTGAAAATCATAAAAATGGTCATCAGGGTTATTTTTTAGTTAATTAACCGTTAGTCAACATTGATTGGGATGTCGATGTTAATATTAAAATTCATATCAGTGCTGACCGTGTACTACTTATGCTGACATAGACTAGCCACGTAGACTCCCTAAAAAAAGGATTTTAGTTTATTCATTGACGTCCTTGGTCAAAATTTTCTTTTTATCCAATTTTTTATATAAACTCGTTTTCTATTTTATTTAGGTTCTTAGTTTAAGAATATTTTTTTTCCAAAATCATCCCCAACAAACTTTTCAATTTGTTTACTTTAGTTCTTGTTCTTCACTTTCATTTTTTTTTCTCACAATGTGGTCCTCCAAATCAATCCATAATTTCATTTTTAGTCATGATATGATTAATTCTATCATTTCGACTCAAAAAAATACGAGAAATTAATCAAAATTCGTTTCAAAGCTTACATTTTATTCACTTAGGTCCTTGGTCAAAATTTTTCTTTCGTCCAATTTTTTATATAAACTAGTCTTCTACTTCATCTAGGTCCCTAGTTTAAGAATATATATTTTTGTCAAAATATCCCCTACAAACTTTTTAGTTTGTATACTTTAGTCCCTATTCTTCACTTTCATGCTTTTTTCTCAGTTTAGTCCTCCAAATCAGTCTATAATTTCATTTTTAATCATGATATGATTCAATCTATCATTCATACCTAAGAACAATAGAAGAAATAAATTAAAATTCAAGTTTCAAAGTTTACCTTTTATTCACTTAGGTATAAATGATAGATTGTATTGTTTTGGGGTAGAAATGATAGATTAAATCATATCATGACTAAAAATGAAATTATGGATTGAGTTGGAGGACCAAACTGTAAGAAAAAAGTATGAAAATGAAGAATAGGGACTAAAGTATACAAACTGAAAAGTTTGTAGGGGATATTTTGACAAAAAAATATTCTTAAACTAGGGACATAAACAAGGTAGAAGACTAGTTTATATCAAAAATTGGATAAAAGGAAAATTTTGACCAAAGACCTAAGGGAATAAAAGGTATGCTTTGAAATTAAATTTTAATTTTAATTCATTTCTTGTGTTATTTTTGGGTAGAAATGATAGATTAAATCATATCATGACTAAAAATGAAATTATAAATTGATTTAGAGGACCAAACCGTAAGAAAAAAAGTATGAAATTGAAGAACATGGACTAAAGTGAACAAACTGAAAAGTTTGTCGGTGATGATTTTGACAAGAAAAAATATATTCTTAAACTATGGACCTAGACAAAATAGATAGTGAGTTTATATCAAAAATTAGACAAAAAGAAAATTTTGACTAAGGACTTAAGTGAATAAATTGAAACTTTTTTTTTTAGAAAGTCTACGTGGCTAGTCTATGTCAGCATAAATAGTACACAGTCAATGCTAACATGAGTATTAATGTTGACGTAGGGACTAATTTCATAGTTTTCGAAACTACATGGACTAAATTTATTATTTTTAAGTTATAGGGACTAAATTGATTTTTCAATGAAACTATAGAGAACTCAAGTATATTTAAGCCTACTTTTTTTTTTCCTTTTTGATTTGTATAATTTGATTTGGAATGAACGGCCTAGTGGGATCCAAGTTCATAAAATTTACTTTTAAGGTTCATATTGTGTTTTATATGAATAAAACAAGCATTACAACTTTGAAAGAAATCCTCTTCCTAAAGACTAGATTATTAGGAAAGCAGAGCTTCCAAGATTTATAAACACCTGAGCATTCCATACTGTCCGACGTGGGAATCAAGAAGTATCCTAACAACATGAAATAGTATATAACTAAAGTACTGGTTATGGAAAGGGGTATTAGAGGGAGATACCTGAGGAAGTGGAAGAATTGCGAGAATGTCAATGAAGAAATACGAACACACATATCTTTTCATTATAGCCACACGATCATCAACCAGCTCACCCCTACCAAACACTCTCGACGAAGGAGCAATAAACCCAGTTTGAAACTGAAAGATTATGTGAAGAACATAAAACAGATCGAAGAATGTCCGAAGAACAGAAGCAGTAATCTGCAAAGCCCCGTCCAACTTAAGGCACATCCTCGAGTCTTCAATCGTTGGGATGTAAAAGAAGAGAGGATCCACAGAGACCGCCATCACACAAGCGAATACAAATATCTTGTTCCATTTCTGAAGCACTTGTCCCTGTGGATCAAGAATCTTGCTTCTAGAAGGCAACTTTTCTAGTGGTCCATCACTTATGGGATGCACAGTTGAGGGTTTTCTCAAGCTTTTGATCTTGTGAGACCCACTTTCTACTCTTCTTTTGATGCTGTCTAAAACAGCATTCACACTTGGTCTCAGTTTTCTGGCATGACGTCCATTATCAGTTGGATTTTTCTGCTGAGGGCTGAAGGATGATTCTGAACTCCAATCCTCAAACCTGCATACAAATATGAACTTTAGTAAGTGCATGGCTTCTAGTAAGTATCGGCTTGGCATATAAATGTACACCAAGTCTACCTCAAAATGTCCGATGTTTAGCCTCTGTTAATTTATACTTTCTTACAATATCAAATCAGTATCAATATTAAAAGAATATGTTGATAATTTAGTTTTCGAAAAATATCAGCTTCTCCATTTGGTAACTGAAAAATGACGGGTCTCAATTTAGTGTTTAAAAGGGTCTTTTTTTGTCTCTAAATCATCAAATTTATTTGTCATTATTATATCTCAAATTTTTTTTAATTAAAAGTCACTTTGACAAAAAGAGGAATGAAACTGAAACAAAAACAATCTTTCGGATTAAATTGAAATAATTGATCATTCAAGGACTAAATTGAGAAAATTACAAGATTTTGAGACCAAATCAGTAAATTACTAATTTGGCCTCCAAAAGATTATAGTTGTTTCAGTTTAGTCTCTAAAAAATTGTATTTGTTTTAATTTGATCCTTTGTTGAAGTGATTTTTAGCAATGAAAATCTTGAAATTTAGTAATAGTAAATTTTGTGATTTAATAACAAAAAAAATAAAATTGAGACAGATATAATTATTCAAAGACTAAATCAAAACACTTGATCTTTCAATGATCAAATTGAGAAAACTTTAATCTTTTAAAGACTAATTAAATCAGTAATTTACTCTATTCTTTAAAATTGGTAAATACCCAACTCATAAAACTATGCATAGTTTACAATCTGTAGTAGTAGTATGTTAATCTTAATAACATGATTATATTTGAATTATGTTTGGTACACATAATGTAAATGGAAAGGAAAAATGAATAGAATTTATAAGAATGTGTTTGCCATGATAGGAAAAGGAATAGGAAGATTTGAAGAGAAGATGATTAAAATGCCCCGAACTTAAAAAATTTAAAAACCAAAAATGCATACGAAAATTGTAATATTTTTAAAAATGTGGGACCCACTTTCTCAAAATTCACTGTTCACCGCATGGCATAACCTTTTATTTTATTTTATTTTACAGTTACCATTTAGATGCCTCAAGAAAATTAATCTTTCATGAAAGGAAGAAATGAATAACTGAGGAAGTGGAAACACAGAGATGAAGCCAGACTATGTGATTCTTAATGCCTTTAAGAGAGATGAAGTAAAAAATAAAAAAAAAAGCTACATTACTAATTTAATTTCTCAAAAATTATAATTTTTTCAATTTGGTCCTTAAATGATCAAATATCTCAATTTAGTCAATAAAAAATTATATTTGTCTCGAACCCTTTTCGTTGTTAAACCACAGAATTTATTGTTGTAAATTGTCAAAATTTTCATTGCCAAAACTCACTATATTCTCAAAATTTTTATTGCTAAAATTTACTTTGACAAAAAATAGATCAAATTGAAACAAACACAATTTTTCAAAATTTAAATTAAGAGTTCAGAAAACTATAATCTTCTAGAAACTAAATTAATAATTTACTCTAAATAAAAAAAAATATATGTAGAAACATATGGGAGCATGAGTCTTGAGGAAACAAACCTCACAAATTTATGTCCCTTTGAATTCATGATTAAGCTACTTCCACAACCAGTGAGAAAAATCAAGTTTTGCACTGAGAAACGAATAAGGCCCCAAAACTGTAAAATACAACTTCAAGTTAGAGTCCTCATCTCCGAAAGTTCCAAGAAAGTGAACATCAAACTAAAAAAGATAAGCAAAAAATCATTATTAATATAAGTCATTCACAAAAGTATAGTATTAAAAAATTGCCACCGGCCCTGACTTGGATATTTAAAGTACGAAGTCAAGTCAAGAAATCATAAATTAAAGCCCACCCAACCCCTTCTAGAAACGAATTTGTAAATAACAATACAGGAGTTGAATCTTATCATTTGAGATGAATCAAATAGGATGAACAAGAAACAAACTGCACAGAATCAAACAGAGACAAATATGACTTTGCTACTCGAAAACTAACTTAAGAGAAAAAGAATATCTAAATACATATGAGGCCTTGACACATTTTTTTTCATTGACGTGGAGTTTGGCCTTGTTTGGTGTACACACGCTGTTTGATTAAGATGAATAGGTGGAGTTTATACCGATCAAACAGTGTATGTGCACCAAACACCTGCCTTGATAGACCCCGCTCTCTTTAAACACGGCGTTTGGTCTATGAGAAAGTTGAGGGAATCTTGCAGAAACGACAAAAGCAAAAGCTGGGTTTTGAATTTGCTGCGCGTTCGTAAAGAAAGGTGAAAACTTTCCTCCAAAAGGGAAAAAAGGAGAGAAGAAAACACCGACCTCGAATATGGCAAGAACGATTGATTAGTGTAATCAAAAGGGTACTGTTTCCCAAGCGAATTTTCGTTTACCTTCTCTTTCTCCCGCGCTTTCTGGGGAACCAAACAAGAGCGGAGGCAGACAGCAAAGCCGAAGCAGAAGAGAGAGTAGTGTTGAAATGTTACATGAAGCTGGTGTAGTGGACTCTGTACTGTTCTGCTAGAAACCTATACAGCAGAAGCAGATGATACCAATGGAACAGAAGAGAGGGAGTGTGGTGGAAGGTTTAGAGAGAGAGAGAGAGAGAGAGAGAGAGAGAGAGAGAGGAAATAAAGGGGAAGATAGGAAGGAGAAGAAGAAGACTGAGTTGTCGGCTTCAGAATTCAGAATTCAGAGTGTGAGAAGAGTCAAAGGTAGCGTTCTTGATGACAAGTGATAACAGCCAATATACAAAGGTGGCGTGGTGGACTTTTCCTATTCAAATACTTTGTTCGTACTTCGTACACATGGTAGATTCTATATTAAATTATTAATTGATTATAATATTTTGGAATAAAATTTACGTTATATATATATATATATTAATTTGAAGAAAAATATTTTCAGTTAAATTATTATTTTAATAACTATAATTATGATTTTTAGTTAGGTCTTTATAGTCTAATTAATTAGATTTTTATAGTTTTGAAATTATTTAATTTAGTCTATGCTTTGAAATTTTTGTCAATATTTGTAAAATTCTCGGAACAATCTATTTACTACTTTGACATTTCAAAAGTATATGACTCAAGTTAGCTTGTTCAAATTATTTAGAGTAAACAAATATTTTGATCCTTGAAATATCTTCTTTATTTTCTGTTTGGTTCTTAAACAGTTTGCACTATGCCCGTGGGTTCTTGAAAGTTAAAACAGTTATACTCGTTAGTTCAACCGTCCATGTGCTCTGTTTTCTTCGTTAAGGTGGCATGTTCCATGAATAGAAATTTAGTGACAGAACACAATTATAAATTATACAACCAAACTAAAAATTAAATAAAACTATGAGAAGCAAGAGAATCATTTAATCATTTTTTAAATTTAAGAAAAAAAATTCAGTTTAGAAAAAGTTTAAAAATATTGTTTTTCTGGGCAATAAAGTTTAAAATATTGTTGATTAATGATTATAATAATAAATAAAAAATGAATTAATTAATCATTTGATCTAGTTAATTTTAATCATTAATGTTTCACTATTGTAAACTTATTATATATTTATATGTTTTTTGTCAGAGTGACAAAAAAAAAAAGATATGTGAAAAAATGTCAAAAGTAACTCTTATACAGTTATACTCATTTTCCTTTTAGGCTAAAGCTTGGTACATTTATTATTTAATAATTAATTTGTGAGTTTAATCTTATTGATTAACTCCCAAAAAGGTCATATAGTAAAAGTCTAAGGTCTAGTATCTATTAATTTAGATCAAGTGTTTTTCTTTAAGACAGGTTTATTGTGAACTTTCTATTCCTAGTTAAATTAATTATTAGAGACTACCCACAGCTAATTTTCAGTTTCTTTTTTCTTTTTCTTTATGTGAGTATATCTATAGTCATTGTAATCAAATAAATTTTTTGTTTATTACAGATCAACAATTTATAAAAAGCAAAGCAAATTTTATTTTATTTTATTTTTACCTGATGTAGAATTGTGAATCTGTGATGAACGGAAATGAGAAACTTCATTAACAGCAATAAGATGATTTTCTTTCCTTTGTTATGATAATAAAAATTAAATTAATTAATTAATTAAAAACAATTACAATTTGTTTAACTTTGAATCTCCAATTTTCAAAATTACAAATTAAGTTTTTCAACTTTCACAGTGTACTATTGTAAATTATTTGTCTTATGCCACCTTTCACAATTTATTATTTAATGATCGCATAAGTTTCATCTTATATCACATTATTTATGTTTTTATTTCAATAAGACTTACCGTGTAGGCAAAATTTAAAAAAAAAAAATTTTATAGTTAAAAGTTTCAAAAATTTAAATGATTATAAATACTCTGATTATAAATTATTTTAATTTTAAAGTAAAACGTACTATAATTATAAATACTCAAAATCATTTGGCATAAATGTCATTTTTATCCTTTTACTTTGTTTCAAGTTTCATTTAGTCTCTTAACTTAATTTTGTTTCAATGTGGTCCTATAATTTTTACTTAAGATTCACTTTTGTCTCCTTAATTTTATTTTATTCTAATTTGGTCCCTTAGTTTTACTTTAACTTTTACTATAATTCCTCAATTTTCTTTTATGTTAGTCTCTTTATTTTAAAATTTTCTTTAATCCCTCAACGTTATTTTGTTTCAATTTTATCGTTAAGTTACAAAAATCACTTGAATGTTTTCTTCTATTTAATACCAACAAGATGTTTAATGAAAATTTTTTTATGAGGTTATTAAAGCACACAAATTTCTTTATTAATCATCTTCATCGTGTTAAAAGAAAACATTTGAGTACTTTTTCTTAGTTATACAATTAAATTGAAACAAAATAAAATTAAACATAAATCTATGACAAAGTTAAGGGGACCAAAAGGAAATAATATAGAATAAGGGACTATAGTGAAACTTGAGGTAAAGTTAAGGGACTAAATTGAAATTTGAAATAAAGTTAAAGGGCCAAATTAGAACAAAGAAAAATTAAAGAACTAAAATGAAACATGAGGTAAAGTTATAGGACTAATTTAGAACAAAATTAAGTGAAGAGATCCGAATGAAACTTGAGGCAAAATTAAAGGCCCAAAATGATATTTTAGCCAAATCATTTTTATCTATGCAATTTAAAGCCACAATTAGTTGTTGTCTCCAATAAAAAAAATTAGTAATTTTCAGATACATAAAAATATTACCATTCATATATTTTCATATTTCTTATTATATTTTGATATATAATGCTTTTATTATTATTATTATTATTATTATTATTATTATTATTATTATTATTATTATTATTATTATAGTGATGACAGTTGAATTTATGTTATGTTTTAAGTTTTAACATAAAATTATAATCTTATCCTGAACATAACTTAAAAACTGTTAATCAATTTTATTATCAAAAAACACATAATGCACATAAATGAAATTTTAATAAAAAAAAATAAAATCAAGGAATATTAAATAGAAACCAATAGATAAACGTTATTTCAATGGAAATAGCCTCTATCTACAATGTGTCTAAAACAAGTCTGGCGTCTTCGTATCACCGTTCGATTCAAACGGATCTTGCGCTCCGCTTCCCTTCGCGTGGCATCATCAGAGTGCCATCTTATGACCCAAAACACATCGATCTATTTAAAAAAAAAAACTAATTTATATATTTATTCAAAAATAATAATACACACTCGGTTATTCAAAAACCAATTTAAATATTTATTCAAAAAACTAACATATGTAATAATAAAAAAGATCTATAATGTATATAAATATAGATAAACCTTTTCCAAACTTTTATCTTCTTTTATGTAATTTGAGCAGATAACCTTTTCCAAACATTATATTCTTTTATTCAAAAAAATTAACTTCTGTAATAATAAAAAGATCTACAGCCACTTGAACACGTTAACACTTGACATTCATTTATTTGGCATTCCCGTAGACATAGTCCCCGACATATAAAAAAAATAAAAATTGTAGTAAATCATTCATGTTGTGGCACTGTCATTACAATATAACATAAAATCATTCAAAAAAATAACTTGCTTAGTAATATATCTCCACCATGTTTAATAGGAAGTTCAACTGCAGGAAAAAATAAAAGGAAAATAATCAATTAGCAAATTGATAAGCATAAACAAGACCATAAAATAAAATAACACTTGCTAAGGCATATGCACTCATTTATTCGAATTTGGATTTGTTGCTGATTAAAATCGTTGATGATTCTGCTTTTCACTTTCAGCAACGGTTTTTACCGTTGCTGAAAGTTTTGGCAACAAAAAAAACTGCTGCCATAACTTTTAGCAACGGTTCAGCAAAAGCAGCGGTTTTGATCAGCATCAAATCTGGACTCCATTTATTCTGGTTCACATTTGCAAGACTTCTAATAAAATCTAACGCGTCAAGCGAGTTCATAAAGTTATTTAAAGGTGTCAATATTTTAGAAAAAGGTGGATACAAATTATAATTGAACATGTGTAAAAATTATTTGCAAAGATATACATGTAGACTTTTAAATGCTAACCATTAGTACTCTGGTAAAACTTAATCCTCCAATATCCACTTGGGAGTGTCTATAGGATGCTAGAGGTGCTGAACATGATATTCCAACGTCCGCTTGTGCTTGACTAGCCTATAAGATTTATCAATGTCATTGGTTATATGATAAAATATTATACCAACTAATATTTTAAATACAAATTATTTGCATATTTTACTTACTATATCTTTTTTCTTCCTCTTCGGTCGACTTGCAGCTACAACTCCTTTTCTCTTCTTCGATTGACCCTCAAGACAACTCATCATGCGTCTTTTATTCTTTAGACCATTTCTCTTTTTGAATCTGGTTACTTGAGATACTTGATGGAAATCCAAGTCTGGGGCTTCTTCGTAACTTCTTTCCATAGTTTTACCTGTCAGACGAAACTCAGACACTTGTTTGCTCAACATGGCAAGGGCATTATCCACCAACTCCGATGAGACTAAACATTCATGTGCCTCATTTGCTATTCTTAAAAATGTGGAACACATGTGTGTGTACCATTGTGTGCGGCTAGTCTGGCATCTTATTGTATTTCTTTCCCCTTAGAATCATTTACCACACCCACTCATGCTTTTCTTGTCCACTGAGGTATAATATATAGTTCAAGGATTATTTTCACATCATTCACATCATATACCTTCAAAGCATGGTAGCATAAAATACCTTCACCTTCAAACATTTTACAAATACATTATATCGACATGTTGGAAGGCTCAAACACCACCTTGTAAGCTCGGTTCGCATTATAAAAGCAAATGACATAATCCATATTTGTTCTATTTCATTCTTCTCCTTGACATATAGCAAGGTATAAGTCATACTCTGATTGGAATAACTCAAAGATAGGAGGAGTATAAATTTTAGACAACTGTTGTAACATAGGTGAATGTGGCATTCATAACTGAGGAATTTTGTGTCTAGTATCAAATTTAGCTTTCAATTCATTATAGCGTTTGTCGTCAGCAATCCTTTCAAACTGCTTAAAGAAGTGAACTATATTTATGTCTAGCTTTAGTGAACTTTTGACATTGGAGTTCAAGCTTTCACTTAGTTGTGTACTTCGTAGCCAAGCATGAAAGCTCTCTTCATATAATATGCCACCCACTTTTCCCTTATAGAGTAGAATGTTGTAAGCCATGGATTATCTTGCAAATCATATTCTGCAAATAGTTTACTCCAAGTGAACTTAAACTCTGCTTCCTCAATATTTTCATACTTACACCACCTGAAGTGACTAAAAAAACGCGATTCACCCCTACGTAGGTAGCCAAAATGTTTCACTCAGTTTTGCATCAAATGCCAAGTGCATAGACCATGCACAACATCTGGCATCACTTCAATTAGTGCTTTTGTCATGGCGGCATCTTGATCAGTGAAGATCGTTCGTCTTTTTTTTTTTTTTGCAATTGGCTTGTAAAAAGTCTCAAACAATCATTTGAATGTCTATGTTGTTTCATCATATAGCAATGCTGCTCCAAAATACCATTCCTCTATAATGGATGAAGCCACAAAACAGTGCTAAAGGCTGATTTCCCTTGTTCATGCAATGATTTGTATCTAACAATACTACATCCCCAAAGTAACTATAGTCAATTAGCAACTTCGCATCATCCCAAAACACGTTTGTAAGTCCATCTGATAAGCATGGAAGAAAGATGTATTTTCGACCAGTTGTTTTTTGGAAGTATTCAAGTAAAACACCAACTTCACCATATAGCATGTTTCTTTGTCTTCTTGCCTTTAAATAATTTCCACATCACTTTGAGTAAATCCAAGCATTGTTCTCTCCCTGGCCTACATGCTCATCAAGTCAAAAGACATTTTTTGTCAAGACCCACAGTATTCCACCATATCAATCTCATGAGCACGAACTTTAGACACTTTACGATGTGATGCAAGCATATGACTTATTTTTGTGGTCTGAAGTTCATGTTTGTACTGTTTAATAAATTCATGCACTCTATACCTTCCATTTACAAGAAACAATCCTAGCCTTACCATAAGCCAGTTCTAGTTTCAAGTCGAGAATTTTTAGTCTTGACATCTCTTTTGTATAGTTGTCGAAAGCTTGCTTTGTTGCAATGAAATTTAATTGACGTTTTGATACCATCTTTGTTTCTACTGGAATATCCATTCCATTGTATGTCATCCAAAAATTCCATGCCGCATCATAGTTTTCAAAATCCATTCCAACTTTTGGTTTCAAATTTGTATCCATGACCTGTATCTATTTATTCTTAGTTTTAATCTACAAGAAGAAACCACACAAATATATCTATTTCTTTATTTTTAAAGCATTAATCTCAACTTTCCAAAATAGAAGCTTCAACACAAATTTTGTAATTAATAAAATAGTAATGTAAGTAAATAAATAAATAAAATAAAATATCCTAAAAATAAAATAGTAATATAACCGTGTCACTGATCATATCACTATCTTGTTGTATCACAACAATAAAAACCTAATGTGCACCATATCATTTGATTTGATTGAAAATTTTAAATTCAAATAAAAAAAAATAAGATAACCTAATTATTAATTAGTCATCATACTATTTGATTTTTTAAAATTTAAATTCAGATCAATAAATAAATAAAATAAAATAACCTAAACATAAAATAAAATAACCTAAAAAACAATCCACTAAAATAAAATAAAATAGATAAAACTAAAAAATCAAAGCCTTACCAGAGCTGTCAAACTCTTATTGCACTACAATAGATGGCAATCAGAGAGCTTGCGGTAGAGGCGATGGGCGAAGAACGAAACTAAGCCACTGGAGAACCAACTCCGGCAACAGTGGAAGAAGAAGATGTGACGGCTTGCAGCAGAAGAAGGGGAAAAGATGGAGAAAAGGCGATGAACATTCAAAGAAGGGGAGGCGATGAACATGCGATGGCTTGCGGCAAACAAGGAAAGAGATTCAAAGTCGGTTGCAACAGGAAGAAGAATCACAGAACAAGTAAGCATGGAGGAACGAGCACTGTTACAGTAGAGGAAGCCATCCCATTTTGGTGAATCACATAAGCAGGAAACATGGTGAAAGTGCAACAGAGGGGGGCCACGTGTCAACATCGAATGACGGGAGCTTGGACGGCCATATCTCAAGTCAACGGAGGGAAAAAAAAAGAGGCGACCCAAAGCACATCATTTCAATTAATAGAAACGGTGCGTTTTGGGTCATAAGACAGGCGCTTTGATGATGCCACGTGGAGGGACGCGGAGCACAAGATCTATTTGAATCGGATGATGGGCGCGCCAACTACATAGAGACGCCGAACTCGTTTAAAGCAATGTTAAGAAAATTATGTTAGCCCTAATATATTATGCTATAAGTATTGATGATGACAAATATGTGGAAATTATAGTATGATTTAATCTTCTTGGCCCAAATGAATGATTTAATCTTCTTGGCCCAAATGAATGATTTAATCTTCTTGGCCCAATGCATGATTTAATCTTTCTTAGCCCAAATAGTATGATTTAATCTTCTTGACCCAAATGAATGATTTAATCTTCTTGGCCCAAATGCATGATTCAATTTTTCTTGGCCCAAATATATTTAATGCTTTATATATTTATATATAGTAATATAAATTGATTTTTGATAAAATTTATTGGTTGTTTTAATATAATTTGAAAAAGAATATCTTTTACTGTAGCACTTTTGAAAAAGAAATTTGATTGTTGAAAAAGTATGATAAAGTTTATTGATTGTTGTAATAAACTTTGAAAAAGAATACTTTTTACTGTAGCAAATTTGAAAAAGAATATTGATTATTGAAAAGGTTGATAAAGTTTTTTTGGTTGTTGTAGAAAGGTTGAAAAATGATGATGAAGCTTACTGTAGCAATTCTGACTAAAGCAGTCACTGTAGCAGCAAGGTTTCACTATATAAAGGGGACTTCAAAACACCATTTGCAATCAAGGTTCAATTGTTTATTTCTCATATTATCTTGAATTCTATTCTCTCTAAATTGCTAGAGAAAAATTCTGAGCTTAATTTCTGCGTTATCTACACTTTGAGAGTGTCTACCATTATTTTCCTTAAGCCTTTAAATTTAGTTGCTCAAGGATTGGTTCCTTGAGTTAGTGTTTGAGAGAAAACACGTTGTAAGGGGGAGAGACACCCTTGAGTGAGAAAAGATCTATGTTGTAGTGGTTTGCAAGTACCCGGGTTAAACTTGCAATTATAGTGAAAATACTCAAGTGGTCTCTTGAGGACTGGATGTAAGCTTGGGATTAGCCGAACCAGTATAAATCTCTGAGTTTGCTTTCTCTATCCCTACTCTATTTACATTTGAAGTTAATTAATTAATACTTTGCGTTTATATTTGATTTCTACCTCAAGTATTAATTAATATGTGTAGATTTATATTTGCTCCTTAATTCCTTGCACTTTAAAATTATTCATCTTGATAAACACTTTGATTTTCTGAATTAAATTATTATTTTTAACATTGTCCAATTTCAGAAAATCATTTTAACTTTCAATTAAGTTTTGTGAAAATTTTTATAAAACCCAATTCACCCCCCCTCTTGGGATTCAACCATTTCTTTCAAATTAGACTAAACCAACCAATTAGACTAAAAAACGGTGAACCGGCCAGTTGTCTAGTCCAAAACATATCTAAAAATTAGAGATGAGTTAAATTAGTCAAACCGGTTCAAAATTGGATAAACCTTAAGAACCGGCCGATTCCAACCATAAAATATTAGTAGTTGACTTCCTTTACTTGTGTAGTGAGAGAGAGAGAGAGAAAGGATGATTGATTGTCTAATATTTAACTATTAGTAATCAAATTAGTGTTCTATAAGTAAAATTAAGTAGTTATTAATCACCTAAAAAAATTAATTTCAATTTTATTATAATATTTAACTATTGATAATCATTATTTGTCAATTTAATTTGAAAAAAAAAAAGCTTAAGCCATAAGCATTCATTCTCTCCACTCATGGTTGTCATTATTTGTCACTTTAATAATTAAAAAAAAAAAAGCTTAAGCCATACGCATCTACACGCTCTCTTTCTTGCATCCACACACTCACTCACTTGTATCCACTCGTTTCTTTCTCTTCCACTCTCAAGACTCCAGAGTCTTCCTCTTCCTCTACACACACAACACAATAGATGAACAGAGAGTAGTAGAGATAAAGCAGAATAAAGGCACAGTCGAAGCTTTTTCAACCTTTGGCTTCAGGAAAGTCTCTCAATCTTGAGTCTCTCTCACTACTCTCTCTCTCTTCTCAGTCTCTCTTGATCACGGTCTCTCTCTTCTCAATCTCTCTCAATCACGGTCTCTTGTTACCCTACGCACAAAGACGTCGAAGTGGTGCGTCTCACCATTTTTGGCGCCGAACAGCAAGAATCAAGCAAAAAGATAGAGGCGTTTGAAGAGGAACGAACAAGGATGAGATAATGAAGAGGACCGGACAAAGATCGACACATTTGATGTAGAAAAAGAATGATAAAAGGGTAGTAGAGGAAGAGAAGTTGCCAAGAGTAATTGCATGCTGCCAACCCAGAATCGATTATGGGAAAATCTACCCCTAGGCATGTTGAACGAAACCTTTGGTTTCCTTCATAATCAATTCTAATGAAGAGAAGCAGTGAAACCAAATACCACCATTTTTGTGTAAAATATGATTATTGCAGTCTGTCACGCATTTAATGTTTGGAAATGCAAAACCAAACACCACCTAGCAAGCCACAAGGACAATTAAAGCAGAAATTCGTACTTCAAAAAAGATTTATTTTGACAAAAGTATATTTTCATTACTTATGTTGAAATTTTTTTTGTTTTAAATTTATTATATTTATTTGTAAAAAAAATATTAATTTTATCCCAATAATTAACATTGTTCAAATCCTTATATTGATATATCAAAATCAATAGATAAAGACTTATCATATGTGTCACGACCCATCTTAGTGACTGGCACGACAAGTGGCAATCTCTTATAGATGTAACTCTAACTCTTAACTCTGACTGCCCAGGTTTAATATAAATTAAATCAATGCAAAGGTGGAAATCACCACACACAACTCCATGGGTTTAAAGAAGATTACATTCCATAAACATAATTTAGTCATTTCATAACAAATAAAAACAAGCCACAATATGGACATCTTTAATGTTTCTATCTATTCCCATATTAGAATAAAAGCTAGGAATATGCAAAAACATATACAAGAGAATGTTCTCCCAAAATCACAATAAACTCCCAAAACATTCCCCTTAATTGTCCTATTAAACTACAGAACAACTATAACAAGAATTTTAGAGGGATAAACCAAAAGAAGACACCAACCCAAGGGTCAAGAAGGGTTGGGATACTCGAACCTCCACTACTCTTTTGTTAATGTACGCGGGCTCTGAAACATGAAAATAATAACATGAGACAAACAATCTCAGTGAACAATAACTAAACACAAGTAAACAAAGAAAAGGTGAAGCACAAAGCATCTACATTTCTTGGCCCGAGGGCTCAAGTAATCTCTTGGCCCATAGGCAATTGAGTTCCTCCTGGCCCAAAGGCATGTTCATAATCTCCTTGCTTGAAGACAATCAATCTCCTTGCCTAAAAGCGATTTGATACCTCCCATGGGGCATAATTCACTAATCTCCCACAACATAAGCTCAAGGCATAAAATACTCCAAGAATCACATGTACATAGCTAAAGCATACACACATAATTCATTCACTAACTCATTAAGTCATGGTCGAAGTTAATCATGACTAATTATTTTCACAAATCAGAACATGCATATCATAGGGTGGTTCCATACATGCATATCATAGGGTGGTTCCATATTTTCCATGTTTCTCCATACATGAATTTTATACAAACAACATCCAATTCATAGTAAATTCACACACTTGAGTAGGTTAGCTACTCACCTAGGTCGACGTTTAAACACTAGGAAAATAATCCGAATCAAGCACACGGAAACTCTTGCGACCACACAAAGTCCCAAGGTTCAACACCCAATATAAAAACTCCCCAGAGTGAGGCGTCTAACCAACGCCCCATGGTCCTTAGCACCTTCAGGCTGTGGCGACTGGGGCGATAGCCTTGGCGCCAAGTGGCCTCTCTAATAACCCTCTCTGTCTTAGTGTTGCCCTGCCCTGACCTACATGCCCTCCTCTCGAGTCACATGGTGCCTAGGGCGCCCGGACTTGATACATATAGCCACTCTAGGATTTTGTGGCGCCTTGGGCGCTAGGCATGGTGTGTGGGCGCCCAGACCTGCATAGATTCGAAAATGGCAACAACTCAATAGTTTCCCAACTTTTTAATACTTCCTTTACAAAGCCTCAATTAGGGTTTAATTTCAAGGCCTTTTGGGGTTTTAAACTCCTTTGAAACTTTGGAAAAGCAACGCCCACAAGCTAACGGAACAAAACCCATTTGAATGTTCATGGAGAGGGTTTTTCTTCAAGAAGAGTTATGGTATCCAAAATCCCTAACCTCCAATCACATTTCTTCCAAGCTTTGCAAACCAAGAATCAAAATAAATCACAACATTGACTTTAGAAAATACCACTCAGCCCACCAAAACAACCACTAACTAAACACACTACATCTAGGGTTTAAGCATGGACGAACCAAAGAAGAAGAGGGAGGATCCACTTACCTTCTTCTTCTCTCAAGCAAAAACAATAAGCCTTGGTCCCCAAAATGTAGTGTAGCCAAGAGAGAGACTTAGGATTGAAGATGGAAGAACGTGTGTGTGTGTGTGTGTGTACCGTGAATGATGGGGAGGGAGTCACTAAAGCCAAATGTGTGTGTTTGCCGTATGGGAGGAGAGAAAAGAGAGCAAGTCTGATTTTTTAAAATAAAATGTCCTCAAATGAACAAAATGCACCCACTTTCCCACACCAATAGCAATATGCCACACATTCGTGACTTACACTCCCTTTCCTACACTTAGACAAATTTTACATACCCCTAAACTTCCCAACATCTCACTAGGCACACACTAGGGCATCATACATAAATTGTTTATAAAGCTCCCGAAGATCAAATTTTTTTTCATTTTAGTCCTTATAAGATTTTAATTGTTTTTCCTTCCCTCTAAGCGTTTGACATAATTAATTAATCAAACTCCACAACATATAATCCACGCATGGTCCACACAACACAATTATGCAAGCAAGCTATAATTAATTCTCCTATCTATTAATCAAATTCCCAAATAAATGTTGAAATTAATCTCCCTCCTATGTGGTCAACACAAGATATCTACAACTCCATTGCACTCGAAATAAAATCATGGACAATGCAATAATATTGAGCACTCCAAAATTTCTTAGCATCAAGTACATGCGCAACACAACAATAAAATAAGATTAATTCTTCTGTGCACATATGCACATCATAAACTCCCGAGGTATTACAATATGTTGTCAACGTATAATTTTAAGCTTCAATTTTATCCATGATATTTGAAGTAAGTCTTAATTTTGTCTTTTAGGTCAGTAAGTTTCAATTTCATCTTCACTTAATTATAAATTGCGTCACTTTCATCCTAATTTTTAAATGCATGTATTTATTGCTTTCGTCATGTAAATGTATTCTTTTTTTTTTGGGTATTAATAATATAAAAATAATTTGATATAGCACTTTGAACATTTTTTAAAATACAATGATTTATTAAAGCATATTACCAAAATTACAACATTAAAAGAGGAAAAAAATTGAAATCACACCCTTATCGTGACCATGGAACATTAAACCAAGCGAGAGATCAAAAGAAAACACAACTGAAATAGGTTCATTTTGCCTTGCTTTTGGGGGTATAATTGCAATATTCGGTTCAAATTGTCATTTGCCTACCGTACTGTTTAAATTATTGATGAAAAATACAAATGTGTCTAAACATGTGGACAAAGGCTCATTAAGTTATCATCATATGATTTTAACCAGACAAATGACAAAAGTATTAAACTTATTCATCTTAAAATCGGATGAAATTAGCACCCTTTATGAACAAGTAAAATGAAATTAAAATATACTCCAACTGTAAAAGGAAAAGTTAAAACTCACCACAAACTTGAGGGACCAATTTAAAACTTAAAATTAAAAACTAGCAGCATTTTACAAGACTTTGTCCACATATTTAAACGTTAGCAATTTCCAATAGTGATTTAAACCATGTTATTGGGATGTAATTGATATATTTTGTCAATAAATCAGAAAAAATTAACACATAATAATCATGGACGACAAAATTGAGACTTACACCAAATATAAAAAACAAAAATAAAAATTGTACTTATGCCTCTAAACCAATATGACATATCTCAGTTTTTCTTCTTCATATTCCGTCTTGTGCCAATTACGTTTGTGTGAATATTTTGTTGTAACAATTGATTTTTTTAATTCAACTATCAAATTAGAATAACCTCTGTATAAGTAGCAGTATATTTAGTGCAATATTTTCTATCAAAAAATATTTAGTGCAATATTATAAACCAACCTGATTATAAAATACTTCTAGGACAAAAGTCTTGAACAAATTTTGACGTAAAATAAAACTTGAAACCTGAGACTTGATCAGGTTCATTGTAATGATTGGATGCCAAAAGGAATAGGATTTTAACTTCTGTTGATGAAAGATGACATTTCATTGATCCGAACTCTCTCGACCTACATTCGTTATTTTAAGTAATTCAACATTTATTTTATTTAAGTTTCAAATTCAAATATTATAAATAGAGAAAATTATAACTGTAAAAACTTAACATCTTTGTAATTTATCCTAATTCGAAAAAATTAGTTAGAGTCCAACCAATTTCAAATATTGATGGTTTTAACAGAAAAAAAAACTAAAAGTAAATTACAATAACCTTCTATGAAGTTATTAAAATTATATATATTACCTCTCTTGTTTACAAAATTATACTGGATTGTTTTGACATTTTGATAAACATGCAAAAGCATCCCCTAACTGGTTTTTACAAATAAACTAATATTTTGCACAATAGGGTTGTAATTTTATCCTTAACGTGACAATAAAAACAACTGAATTGACTTTAAACTCTAAAATAAGACTGGTTATTTTTAATAACAGTAAAGACTACTAGATAAGTTTATTTGTAGGAAGAAGCATATTGCCCAAAAAGTTGACTTCATTGACCAAAAATCAATTGGAATGGAACCAAGAGTAATTTTTAAACAAGAGAGGCATCAGATGTAATTTAATCAGACCCAAAAAAAAAAATAGTGATTTACTCAGATCTATAAAATGTACAACCACTATAGTCTATAGATAAGATATTCTTCCCACTAAAATAGAAACAGGTTAAAAGCTAAAACTATATCTC
This sequence comes from Biancaea sappan, assembly GCA_037074585.1. Classification (NCBI taxonomy): domain Eukaryota; kingdom Viridiplantae; phylum Streptophyta; class Magnoliopsida; order Fabales; family Fabaceae; genus Biancaea; species Biancaea sappan. The sequence goes on from CM073499.1 coordinate 33,891,520, forward strand.
ATCTCCACATAGATTCACATCTGCACCGACGAATAGAAGTCCAATTCATTGTCATCAATTATTGAGGCAAGATTCTGTTGTATGAGAATCACACCAACCTTTCACCAGCAAACATACAACCAATGTGTATATATACATATATATATATATATATGCATATATCCAAAAGCATGAATTACGTGCTAAACAAAGTCACCAAATAACAATTTTCTTAAAAGAATACTAGAGGCTGCAACTACCAGCAACAAAAGACATTTCCTATCCAAATATGCTAAGGATTATAGAACAGGCTGCCTACAATTTGGTGAAAGTAAGCCTGTCTGCCAAGTGAGCTAGATGATGACATTTACTAATCCTAATTTTCCCTAAGCTAAGAATTTACTGTGACACAAATTGCCTCACCTTTTATTTAAGATTTCTCTTCATCTGATTGAGAGCATGGGGGATCAGAATTAACGAAGAAGTCATCCACTGAAATAAAAATACGTCTTTTGCTGTTACAAACATTATTGAACCTTAACTATAGAAGTAATAAGAGTATATTACTAATTTGGTCCTCAGAAAATTATTGTTGTCTCAATTAGTCCTTGAAAATTCAAGTGTCGCAATTTAGTCATTAAAAGATTGTGTTTGTTTCAATTAAGTCCCTTGTTTTAGTTAAAATGAAATTTAGCAATGAAAATTGAGATTTAACAATAGTAGATTTTGTGATTTAGCAACAAAAATGATCAAATTGAGACAAATGCAATCTATCAAAGACTAAATTGAGACATTTTATCTTTCAAGGACCAAATTAAAATAACTTATAATCTGTCAAAAAATAAATCAATAATTACTTGAAGCAATAACTCTAAACACAAATGACATCTCAACCTAGTTTACCCGTTATTATTCACCAAAATGATAAAGATAAGGAAAGCAAAAACTTTATGCAATTATCATTACCTATATCTTGTTGATCAGGAGATTCGAGCAACATGTCTGAATCAGATGGCAAAAATGGTGAACCAGGATAGTTTCCCAGGGCTCCTAGATCTGCAACGATTTAAGACGATTCATATTTGTGGCATTGAGATGTACGAAATTGGTAGAATTGATTAAATACTTTCCTACCATCCTTCACATGAAGTGTATGAATCATAGAAAGATGTACTGGATGCGGGTCACCACACTAGGGTCAAGGCAAGCCCCCAGGCTAAGAGAGTGCTTATAGAGGTACTTACAGGTTACCCACCAACAAGGTCCTCACATTAATAGAGAGAATCAAACCGACACCCTCATGGGATACGAATGCTCTCTTTACCAACCAACTGTGCTAACTTTCATTAGATGCTAACAGGCTCTTTAATAAAAACATGACATATGAATATTTTTTATAACTTAGTATTACATGATGATTGTTTAAAAAGGAAAAAATAAAAAAAACAAAATTTCTCCACATGTTAAATTTTGATTTGACAACTTAATAGGTGACAGCAAACAACTAGGAAACTTCACCTTACGAAAATAAGAAAATGTTAGTACTGTGGCCAAAACTATAGATATCTCATAGTATTCAGAGATCATGACCTTACAAGCTTCAGATTAAATGTCAAACAATTGACTAACTCAGGGTATAACAGAGCTCAAACTAAACGTAGGTTCGGTATTTCATTAAACTTCACTCCTAGAATATCGCTGACTAAAGTGTAACTAATATCTAAATGTATCACATAAGACTAGAACAAGAATACCTCCCAAGTTTGACAAATCTGCTGTTAGATCAGATAGGCTAAAATTCCACTGAATTTGATCCAGTGATCTGGAAATTCCAGTGCTGCCATCGGGTGCAAGTTGCAGTCCTGCTGAACTTGCCACATCAGATGTAAATGCCGAATCCAGAGCTGATGCATCTGCGCCCATTCCCGATATTTCTGATGCAGTGAAGGGGAAATGACCACTGGATGCCACTGATGTAGGACTCACTGCCATTTCTGACATGGATGACATGGCACTATTTGGAGGAATGGTAGGAGCCATGTCAGAAGCACTGTGGTCCATCACCATACTTCAACAAGCACAAAAGCAGCTGCCATTAGCAGAATTTCTAACAAGCAAAATACTTCAATCAAAGTTAAGTTACTCAAACTCAACAGCCCAAAAAAAAGAAAAAATGCAATTTCCAAGCATAACATGTGTTATGCAGAACCACATGCATAATATATAAGATATATTAAAAAGCCTTCAAAACATGAGCAAGGAACATTGTAACAAACTATTAAGATCATGTTTCAGTTATGCCACTAAATAATCTATCAATTAAACCAGTTCTAACTTTTGCACAACATAACAACCATCTGCATATTGCTGACAAATTGAAATACAGAGTACAGCCACGCAATATCATCTTAAGAAACTCATTAGGCCAAAAGAAAAGACCTTTCTAGTACTTTTGTTCAGTGAATGACAAAAATAAGAGGTAAAGTTGGATAGGTTCTCACTCATTCCCAGAATTCAGTCGAATGGGATGAAAATTGCTTGGTGCAGGGACCCCATTAACCACATGACAACTTGATATACCCATTGAGTCAAGATGTGGTTGACCTGCTGCTTGCATGGGAGGCTGCTGTAGCACCGGGTATCCCATAGGTAGGTTACTAACTGCACTGCAAACAAGTGGTGTTGAAGAATAATTGGGGGCAACAAAGAAAAAGAAAGCAATAAAATGAACAGAACATGCAACTAACCTAAAAGACGGGAAATATCTGCAAAACACTCAAAAAACATTCCCAAGTCAAGAAAGTTTTTCAGGCATTAATATGGAAAAACAAACTCCCTGTAATCCGCCAATGTCAACACCCAATCATGAACAATTTATAAGGTTTCCTCAACTTGGGGTAATACAAAGCCAGCCCAACATAAGTTTCTGATTTATACCTAAGTGCTTCAGTAGTTTTCATTCTTGTTTTAATAGATTAATAATTTAAACATATTTAACATCCAAACCAGACAAGCACACACAACCACTATAAGCAAGACAAACCTAAGATCATCTCTAGATATCCATTGAAATCTAAACTAAATTAAATTGGCTATTTTGAGTGGTCACCAACTACCAAGAATTTCTAAAGAATCGTGACTTGAAAACTCATATTTGCTTCATTGAAATTTAGGAAAATTCTCATAACTCTACAGGCTATTCAACATGCAAAGACAGACATATATCATCAGATCTACTTGGGTTAAATGAACTACTAAGAAATCTGTGAGACTGCTCTCTATTTTTCTTCCCATCCTAAAAGGTTAGTATACATCAATTACGACATTTGCCATGGAAGCCATGGCCTGATCCAATTTGTTGGCTAAAAGCTAACAGTGTAATTAGGATAATTATCATTTGTTGAGAAAAGCACTATCATAACATTAAAAGCAAAATTTTAAGTTCCATTATTCAAAACCCACTGTTTACGCTTAGTCAATAGTCATACAAAGAGATGGAAATAAATCAGGTTTAAATTTGGCAACATAATTGACACAAGAGCAAAGAGCTTACCAGGCATTGGATGAATTCCATTCTGAATTGGGGCCAATGGAACCTTTGGAGGCATGGGATACTTCATCAAATGATACTGATGCTCAAGCAAGTGATTGAACAAGAGTATTTGCTTTTTCAATTTTAACCTGATATAATAGGCCCTGAAGAAATCAGCATTCTCTTCCTCCAACTTCTGCCATACTGAATCAACAAAAAAGCTTCAATAAGAAGGAAGTGGAAAATGACAAAAACCACTTTTATATTCCTGACACAATTTAACAGAACATAATTCAAAAGTGGCCAAGGCTTTGTTTCTTTTAAATAACAGCTATGTTTTAGTTATCAATGTATTAAAAATCAAGAAATCGGAAAAATCATCATATAAGGATAAAAAGTTTCCTTTACGGACAGTTGACTTGTTTGTATTAGAATACAACATATAAATCACAAGAAAGAGAGTCCAAGATGCCTACCCAAAGTTGTAAATCCCCGATCTATCCTTGCCCGAGTCAAGAGTGTTTTAACCACTTCATCTTTATTCATATATAACTGTAGGCACCTTTCTATTAAATTCTGGACCTACAAAGGTAGTTTAAATCATAAATTAAATAGCAAAAGAGACAGTTAACTCCAGTTTAGCCTCTATAAGTTATCTATCCCTGTAAAATGAAATATGAGAAAGAAATAAATCAAGTGGAAAGTACAATATTAAGTAAATTTAGTCAAATTAGAGTGAGTTGCCTTACAAGCTCAATATCCTGGCGCGATACTTTTTTGCTATCATTGCTGGAAGCAGAAACAGAACCAGAGTCTGTAACAGGAGCATCAGCCGTGTGATTGTTTGGTTGGTCATTTTTGGACTCAAGAGAAGCTTGAGTTGAAGACTGTATTTCTTGTGAGCTCTGCGAATAAATAAAAGTTTTATTTACTCTAGTTATGAAACATGCAGGAAGCAATAAGTGTTAAGAGTCAAATATAGAAAAACATGCAGAGATTGCATCGCTCTGAAAGTAGAAAGTATGGTAATATTCTTTATTGGATAGCAAGGGACTAAAGTTAATAAAAGTTCTAATAGCATTCAATATTTCCATACTAGTTTACTTAACAAAAGACTACTTGATATTAAACAAAATTTACTGTCTTGAGCAATTAAGTGCTTTGCATGGAATGATGAATTCTGTCTGTCATCAACCTTTATCTGACCACTTGACTTAAGAGAATCATATCAACACAATTAGTAGACTGTCACACCAAACTTTATCTAAGTAGCTTCCTTATCTATGACTATAGGATTAAGAGGGCTGTCACTATATCTTGTGGGCTATAAGCATCTCTAACCCAAACATTTTCCATTAGTAAGCTAGTCATTGTTTTGATGTAAACTTAAAGTGTGGACAAAAAGCACAAGCTAATCGCCCCCTGCCAAAGCCTCTGAAAGTAATCAGTAAAAACTACACCAAACTCAGAGGATAAACCCAACTCTCACCAAAATTTCTAAACAAATTGTTCCAAGTAGAGATGGCTGCGAGATGGCATAAAAGTAGATGAGCATAAGCATCCAAGCAAGACCGACACATAACACACATATAAGGAGCCGGAGCTTTAGATAGTAGTATTAATCCTATTAACTACTACAGTCCAAATGAAAAACTTGACCCCAAAAGCCTTATAGTTCCAAAGGGGAGAAAATTCACCACATGATTCAGATTGGGCAAGAGATTGGAAATACAACTTGCAATAAACACGCCAGAAGAATCAATAGTCCAGACTATCACATGATTCAGCTTCTCTTTGTTTAGCATTTGGTGAGTCAGATGTTGTGCTCAAAGGTGATTGGAGTTGTTTGGTGTGATTTTGACATCACTAGACTGTATGGCTTGTCTATGAATGTGGCTGCAGTTATTGCAATCTTTTTGTTTGCATATTTTCATGTTATGGCAGGTATGACCTCATGGAATAATTTGGTTTCTCTATCTTGTTACTACCAATGGAGTTGTGGCTGCAAAAGGCCAATGCTGTTTTTTTATTGTGACTGTTACCAGTCTTGTCCCTTTTGGAATCAAGGGAATTGTCATAGGGTTTGTAAAACACTTCTTTGGCACTAGTAAGTTGTTATCATTTTTATTTTTTGATTTTTGGTGTCCTGAGTGATTAAAGAACCAAGACAAACTAGGAGAAGGACAAAGCAGCCACTGAAGGGCAATAGGTCAAAAAGCACAAGGAGACTTCTCATTTTGTAACAGTGTCCAAGAAAGCATCAAAGGGTTGTAATAGATCAAGGACATCAAAGACCTATTAGAAGGACAACAGCCAGGGTGAAGAAAAAAGGGGTCATTGCAGTTGCAGACTTCTAGAAATTGCCCTACTCAGGGGGATTGATAGTTTCCTTACTTCCTAAGTCTTGGAAGGTTGTGTGATGTTTTCTTATTCTTTTAAGGCGTTTTGCGGTAATCTTCATCACTAAAACTCCAATGACTGAGAGAGCTTTTAGAATTGAAAACAACATAAATTAAAATCTGATCTGAATTAGTGAGAAATAGACAGAATCAGAGAAAGAATCAAGGAAGTGTCGACCAAGCAAAAGAAGTTCATGATTAGAATATGACTGAGTGATTTTGGGGAGTGGTCTTAGGAGAACAATAAGAAAAATGTGTATAATTCCTCCTGATCTAAAATAAATACAAGTGACAGCTGGAAGAAACACTTCAGCCAATAATCTTTTGCCCCTCTGCCTCTGTTCTCAGCTTTTCTTCTTTATGGTCTCTATATCTTTTTCAACAAGCTTGTTCAATGGAAACTTCTGATCCTTCATTTTTCTGTTTTGGATAAAAGAAGTATTTACTCAGAGAAATATTGACAATTCCGTCAATTTTGACAGTCAATGGGTGAACAAGTATATCAAAGTAAGCTAATAACCCTTTCCAGAATAACTTTTTCATCTTCCACGTTAAATGTTCAGCTTATCTAAGGAGAGTTGTTCTGATTGATTAAGTAAGGTGATTTCCTCATAGTAAATTTTCATTGATTGAATTATTAAGTGATTTCTTCATGTTAAATTTGTCCTTTCACCAACAAACATCAAAGCCTGCACACAAGAAGTTGTTGTGATAACTGCAATGTACAACAAAATCAGCATTGATATCTTTCACATAGCCATGAGGTTTTTCACCCATGATCACAGGCAATAGACCTATAAAATTGATGGGATATGATAACCATTGAGGATAATGCAAACTAGGCTCTAACATAAAAAAGAATTTGATGGGAGAACCTGCAAGTTCTTCATTGCAGCTGAAAGCAGGCAGACCACATGTCTTTAAAAAATTTAAGTAGTCACCAGCAGCCAGACTTCAAAGTCAAAATATTTGCATGAACATCAATAATACTTCAAATTGAAGTAGTTGTTATCTGAAACAAGAAGAACAATGAGGGTGTTGTAAGAAAAATAATTTGAAAGCCATTCTTAAAGTTAACAAAAACCCTGTTTAAGTAATCCAAATCCATCTGAAAACACAATTATTAATAGCACATAGCACACTTGTAGCAGCAAAGGCTCCTTGGTGTTATGGCAAAGGATAAATATATATATATATATATATATATAAAATTCAGATTGATGACAATATAATAATAAATTAACTAACATATTAAAAAAAAAAGATCACACTAAACAACTTATCAATCATCTATAGTCTAACTAGATCAACCATAATGCATATAGCAAGCAATGCAGAATTTGCTATACCACCTGCACCGCTCACCATATCCTGCTATAGAAAAGTTATAGTGCTACACCTACAGTTAATTGGAACAGGTTGTGATTGGCTATAGCAAATGCTATACTGAGTTACTGACTATTAGTCGCAATGATCTGAAAAGGCACACTATTTATTCTTTTCTACAAAATAAGAATAATTTTATTTTAACAAACGATTAGCATTAGAATCAGATCAGAGAGAATATTCAGGTGGTTAAATATAGATTTGTTGCATAAATCTTGTTGCCAAGAGTGCCAGGGTCAATTATCCACTCAGAGATGTTTAACAGGAAGATTGAAAATTAGTCCATAATTATGACACTAAAATAGACATGAACAGGATAGTACAGCAAGTTTAATGCAATTAAACCTTATCTTGGTTTGTATTTGTTTAGGTCAACCCAGTAAATTCATTTAACACAGTTTTAAGATGGCTTATAAATTATTCAGCAAGAAAATTATTTAAAAGTTGGTGTTTCTCCAAAAACTATCTCCATTCTGTCAACACAAGGGAAAAAATATAATCATGTAATACTATCAGGAACTGTTTTAGCAACTGAAAAAGGCAAACCGTGAAACAAGTCTTCCACCTATTAACACTGAGTATCTCCAAAGGATTCAAATGATGGAAAAACAAGCATGGAAAATGGGAAGTATAGATACAAATTTGAAATAACCCAGATCTCAGTTTCCAAATATGTCCATAATTAGAGCGGCTTCCTTTATCCCTCCTTTTATCTCTTATGAGCTGAAGTGAAACTCGATTTGACCAAATAAGTAGCTGTTAGAAGAACTACTTCTTCAGCTAACAGACAAAATAAAATCCCAATGCCTGGACCGGAAATCATGAGCTTATGAAGCAAAAGAGGAAAATGAAGATCTAGCAAATATTACCTCACACCCTGCTCCTAAATCTCCAACAGAATTGCCGGTTATATCGACGAATTCAGAAACCCCAACGCGTAATTCCAAAAAAAATCAATTCAAGGAATATCTCGTGCGCAACATTCTTTGAAGCCCTTCAGCTCAGAAAAGAAGGAGAAAGAAACAAAACTCGGGAAACTTGAAACGACGACAATTGCAGCACTGAAACTGAGTATGGAGCTCAAGGGAAGAAGTGTTTGAGAAAGTTCAGCATCGAATTGAATTGCATTTAAGTTTAAGAGATATTTTAGAAGGTGGAAAACGATATTTACACGCGAGCTAGAAAACAAGTGAAGTGACAATTTGGTTCCAGGAATTACAGAAGGTGAATGAAGGTTCTTCAAACTTCAAGGCGAAGGCAGAGAGAGAGAGAGAGAGAGAGAGAGAGGAGGATGGATAAAATCTAACAATTTTGGTGGGGTAAGTAAAACCAAAGACTTGTGCTTGAGTCTTGAAGAGCCTTGGTTTTGTGCTCTTTTTCCCAAGAAAATTAATTGAGGTGAGAAAATGAAAAAATAAATAAAATTAAAAAAATAAACTTCTGAAAATAAATAAATCTTCCGACACGGCTTGATCGGCTCGTTCTTCGGCTTCAGCGGCGACGACAGAATAATAACTATAAATTAATAGAACTCACACTTCAGTGTTACTGCGCCGCCGACTGACCAACCGTCACCTTTCGTCATTGCTGTTAAGAAAAGTTCATGGCCTTCTGTTTAAAATCATCTATTACGAAAATATGCATATGAGTAAAGATATAATCAGAATACTTTTTTAAAAAATAATATTAATTTTTTTATTAAAACATAAATGATTTGAAAATATATTTTCAAACCCTTTATTTCAATATTATATAATTTATATTAAAAATCAAAGAATTAGTTTATTTTGGTCTCTTAACTTTACTTTGAGTTTCATTTTGGACCCTTAATTTTATTTTGCTCAAATTTGGTCCTTTAATTTTATTTTAGATTTCTCTTTAATCCCATAATTTTGTTTTGTTTCAATTGGGTCATTTAACTTACACAAACTATTTAAATGTTTTATTCATTTTAATCCCATAAAGATGTCTCTTTTTTTTTGTTTGGTGAAGCATAAAGATGTTTAGTAGAAAAAAAATTGGTTTCTTGCTTAACTATCATAATCACACAAAACTTTTTTGTTAAGCATCTTGGAGGTGTTGAATAGAATAAAACATTTAAATGACTTTTGCAAATTGAATAATAAAAATTATAACAAAATAAAATTAAATTACCAAAGGAAAATCTAAGACAAAGTAAAAAAAATGAGGAATCAAAATGAAGTTTAAAATAAAAGTTAAGGACACAAATTGAAACTTAAGGTAAAATCACAAGATGAAATTAGAATAAAATGAAATTAAGGGACTAAAATAAAACCTAAGCTAAAATTAAGGGATCAAATTAAAACAAAATTAAGTTAAAAGTAAAAAATAACTACTCTAAAGTTTAACCCATACTTCAATTATAACTAATAATTTTATTTCATGTCAATTATAACCCTTATGATTGCAATTAGTTTCAATTATACCTTTAAGTCAAACGTTATCCAAAAATTTAACAACAGATGCTAACATAATATTTCCTCTTGCACATATTAGCACCTATTAATCCACCATAACTTTATCATGTGAGATTGAAACTGTTAATAATTAAAATAATTAGATATAAAGTGAAGTAAAACAATCATATATAAGGTGAAAAAATGACTATTTTGGTAATTATTAGTTTTAGTTCCATGTGGCAAAGCTAAAATGAATTAGTAGGTGCTCACGTGTACAATATGAAATATCCTATCAGTATCTATTATTAAATATTTGAACGGTGTTAGGTTCAAAAATATAATTAAAATTAATTAAAAATATATAAGTTATAATTAATACAAAATAAATTATAAATAATAATTAAAATATAGCTGGAGTATAAATAATATTTTTAGGTTATTATTATTTGTTTTGATTTAAGATTGCCTTGAGTTGGAGAATCAATTTGATGGTACTTGAGATGTGAGGGTCAGGACCACAAGGCATAAGTGGGGCCAGCAATTTTATTTTTGTTGCGTAGGAATGGCATAAGCAGTGTGTAATGGGTGGGGGAGACAGTGTAGGTCAGGGGATGATGGCTCTACACATAATCAACAATCAACAACTTGGAATTGCAAATTTGCAATACACAACCTTTGTCATTTTCCCACTACATCTAATTAGGGCAAACACATATGACATGTCCCTCTCTCCCTCTCCCTAACTTCTTTGTTATTTTTTTTTTACAATCACTTTTTTTTCACAATCATCCGGTATTCGAACATTACATGAGAATCGACTAATCTAGATTTGAGTCGAGTATGACCACAAATAGGTGGCAAAACTATCTCTATCAAGTTTTAACACAGTTGTATTCTCAACAACTTGAACTTAAGACATCTAGTTAAATTAAGATAACCCTTTACTAGTTAACTTACCGGTTTGGTTTTTGTTTTTTTTTTAAACAATCACTAGTATCTAAAAAATTACTAAATTTTAACTAATTTAATCTGAGTGACGTCATATTACAAAAGTGTAACGTTCTATAATATGTCACTAATTCTTTAAAATTTGAGTGGTTTTTAGTCCATAAAATATTACAATTTTCAATTTATTCCTTAAAATATCAAGTATTTCAATTTAATCACTAAAAATATATATTTGTCTCAATTTGAATCTTTTCCTTACTCAATCACAAAACTCATTGTTGCAAAATTTGAAAATTTTTATTGTTAAAAGTTACTTTGATGAACAAAAGGACCAAACTAAAACAAATATAATATTCTAGAAACTAGATTAAGACACTTGATCTTTAGGAACTCAATTGAAAAAATATAATCTTTTAAGGAAAAAAATTATTCTTTCACTAATTTATAAATTTAATGACATATTTTAATGATAAATTTCAATTCATCACTAAATGTGCATATTTTGAAAAGAACAATGACAATTTTAAATATCCATCACTAATTTCAATTTTTTTCAATAATATGATTTTTTCTATTCACAAAACTTGACCTCAAGAACTTGCTTGAAAATAACAAATGTCGCGGAACTAATAAATAGAAGTATTTCTTTTGAGCTTTCATCCCACAAATGCTTGGAAAAAGAGGATAAACACAAGAATTGCTTTATTGAAGCAAAGGCATGCCATGGAAGCATAATGCATTCAATATTCAGTTATACTCTTTTGCCTTTGTGGCTTTGCGTTCATAACTGTGTATTTACTATTTAGTGTACTGTCATTGTACGAGAGAAAACTTTGAGGTTCTTATTTACGTTTATAAAGTTGTCATGGTTCTATCATTTCCCTTTAATATCCTAGAGGAGATCAAAACAACTCTACCTCCACATATATATTGCACCTATTTATTTCACACATTTAATGCATATTCTTAATTTTTTAATATTATGTCATTCAATTATAATTTATTATTTTTGTAATTTGTTATCTTTCCATTTTTGAATTTGATTACATGATTATAAATATACATGATTAATGCGTGAATTAAAAAAATAACATTCAATTTTTGTAACATTTTGATTTAATGCACACATTTAATGCACATTCCTAATTTCTTAATATTATGTCATTCAGTTACAATTTCTTTTTTTTTAATTTGTTAAAAAAAAGTTGCCTCAAAATACGAAAGTAGATTATCTCATGTTTGTGGCAGGGATATTACTTTTATGTTACTTATTATAATAATTGTTCAATTCATATTGAATAAAAGATAAAAAAAATAATGAGGTTTGATTTTTTTTCTTTTATTTTTTTATTTGATTAAAATTGTTCAATATAAAATCAACAACTATGATAAGAAAATGAACATTGTAATCAATATCGAGATTGAGATATTAATCGTAAGATCGTTCAAGATTGAGTTTTTATGAAAGTCTTACTTGCAAGATCGCAAGTAAAATCGAAGTTGTATCAAGATTGTATAAGATCGATCAAGATCGTAAGATCATAATTCTAATTATATATAATCCTTCTTTCTATTTTTTAAGCCAAAAGCCAAAAACAAACATATATTTTCATGAGACTAGGGTCTTATTCAATAGTTCTTATGTATATATATTTCAGTGACTTGTTTAATGTATGAAAGTTATATTTTGATGGCTTTTAGATATAATTATGTATAATATTTTGTCACTTTTGCAATATATGACATTTTAATGAATGTATATTGACATTTAAATAAGTTTATAATTGTCTAAGAATTTTTGTCAACTATATAATTTTTTTATATTTATTTATAAAAAATCACAGGATCTTATGATCATTGATCCGATCTTGCAATTTGATCTATCTTATGCATTTTCAATCATGTATATGAACTTGATATTGATTACTATAAATATGATAACCATGTTTTCATACAAACATGAAATGATCCAATTCCATAAAGACTACTCTCATGAGGTAATTCTTCATATGAACCCCTCCTCCCAAACTCACACATACACATATAAGCCAATCATCATCAGCTTCCATAAATTTACAATATATTCAATTAATTTTAAAAATTGCAAATATACTCATTTTAATTTTTAAGCTTATCATTTCAAGCAACAAATGATGATATTTTTACAGTAAGTTCTTTAAATAATGCTATGTTGAATGTGTTAGTATTTTTTTCCCTATACTCGTATATTATTATAATTATACATGATAGGTTATCAAATAATTATATATATATATATATATAGTGTGACTGTAAAATATTGACCTTAATAAAATTTTAGTTTTAGGCTATATATATAGTTATATTTTAATATTAATTGGTTTTGGCCAAATGTCTAGAAACATTGTCAAACCATTACTATTGTTAATAGCCCAATAGTAATAGGCTTGGCCAAAGGAAATTAGGGTTGTAGTTCTCCAAAAGAAGTAAAATCTATATAACTAATTAATTGTCATTTTTGTAACCCCATCTTTGTGAAAGTTATGTGTGAGACAGTTATTACTTATCTTTGGAATATCCTCTCTCTAAAATTTTCTTTCTTCCTATTCTTGGATTAATTGATTGCGATGGATCAAAGTATGTTTTCTTATTCTTTTATGTTAGTGATTAATTATGCTTTATAGTCTTTGTAGTGATCTTGGGTAAATTACCAACTCTAGATTTATATAGTTATGCTATATATAACTATTAGAAATTGATGATTATGATTGATTCTTTTGAAATCAAGTTGTGATTTACCCCCATCAAATGGTATCAGAGCATGTTTTTCAAAGATTATATTGCTAATAATCACTTGGATTTGATTAATTTGTGCCTTTTGGTGAAAATCACATTGTTAGGGTTCTTGTAATACCCATGAAAAACAAAATATAAATGTATGTTTACAAACTATTGTTACTATTTTAGTATACGGTACTATTTACTCGTATAATACTATTTATGTATATAGTACTGTTCACTTATACAATCAAAATGTCAAAAACTAGATGTGGTCTAGTCATAAGAGAAAACTAAAAAAAAGTTTGTAGGAGAAAATGACGTTTTACGTGTGAAAATACCCTCAGGGACTATAATAAAAGGACTGATTTGAAAAGAAACTTAAATGTTTAAGGTGAAAGGATAGTTTTTCCTTTAAATTTCCAATAGTATCCAATAATTCAAAGATTATGATTATGATTGATTCTTTTGAAATCAAGTTGTGATTTACCCCCATCAAATGGTATCAGAGCATGTTTTTCAAAGATTATATTGCTAATAATCACTTGGATTTGATTAATTTGTGCCTTTTGGTGAAAATCACATTGTTAGGGTTCTTGTAATACCCATGAAAAACAAAATATAAATGTATGTTTACAAACTATTGTTACTATTTTAGTATACGGTACTATTTACTCGTATAATACTATTTATGTATATAGTACTGTTCACTTATACAATCAAAATGTCAAAAACTAGATGTGGTCTAGTCATAAGAGAAAACTAAAAAAAAGTTTGTAGGAGAAAATGACGTTTTACGTGTGAAAATACCCTCAGGGACTATAATAAAAGGACTGATTTGAAAAGAAACTTAAATGTTTAAGGTGAAAGGATAGTTTTTCCTTTAAATTTCCAATAGTATCCAATAATTCAAAGATGTCGTGTCTTCCGCGTATTGTACAGTTGAATTATTAAGGTGTACAGTAAATTGCATTATTAGAAATGTCCTTTTTATGAATAGTAAATTGAATATTTTATTAGCGCATAGTGTCAAATAGTACCCTTGATTTTCCTATAAATAGGCCATTCCATTTTACTTCTAAACTCACACCTTCAACTTCTCTTCTTCTCTCCTTAAGTTTCCCTTGCTCTGACGCTAGACCTCTGAGATTTTGGACCTTTCCTTTTTTACTTAGGTAAGGATATTATACCCTTTCTATGTCTTTCAAATTTTAGAAATTATTTTCTTAAGTATGCTCTGTGGTTGCGGCTTTGGCTGATCTTCCACATCAAAAAAACTGTCCTTAGCTGTCTATATGTTATTTTGATTTTCTGATTACCGAAATAGGATGTAAACTGTGAAGAATACATATCTAGGAAAGTTCTGGCTAAGAAAAGACCTGGTTTTTAAGTGTGTCCATTGTGACCCTCTACTTTTTCCTGAGAACTTATCTGGTGTACTCTTTTACAGATTGTATTCTCTATTTCTGGTATGAATAGTAACCGTACGTATGAACAGTAATCGTACATATGAACAGTATCTATACGAAAACAATCCTAACGTATTTTCTCTAATCTTTCATGAAAATCTCCATAGCAGAACATTGAAATTCACCTGAGTACCCTTGTCCGTAACGACTTAGAGAAGCGATACTCGTACGGAATCCAGGTGAGTGCAACGACCTTGTTTTAATAGAGTTTTAGCATTACTGGTGATAAAAAGTATGTCGTAGGACACTCCCAAGATTCATAGGGGTAATTGGATTCAGAGTGACAAATCTGGGGAAATAATCCAGAATTATGGATAAAACGAAACAAGTATTTTATGATGATGTAAAGTTTGAATCTTTTCAAAAATAGTTTAATTGTTATCTTGATTTATGGTTTATAAACCTATAATATAGTTACATACTATACCTATTATATGGATGAATATTATATTGTACTTTTGATTATGATATGAAATACTGTACTATTGATTGTGATTGAGCGGGACAGTACCCCTTTTCAAGGCAAGGCGAAAAACCAGATTTAAAGGGTGTCTTGACCAACGAGTATGGAGACAACGATTCCCTCAGTAAGGATATAGCCCGGATCGGTAACAGATCCGTGAGGCACCCTAGCTAAGAGGATGAGGTTGTGCGTCATGGCAGAAATATACAGAATTAGTGAGCCGGCCTATGTGCGCTCTCTGGGATACATTGCCATTGATGAGTACTAGTAACGTTTGTTGAATTGGATGAATTTTTATCTTCTTGTATGTAATTTCTAACTATGTTTATTGGTTGAGTTTGATCCTTTGGATATACTTGCATGACTGGCGATGTATTTGAATTTTATTAACGCGAGGCCAATTCGCTCACTGAGTTTAAAAGCTCACACTCTTTGTACAATTTTTTTTGTTCAGATCAAGTTGCCAGCGAAGAACATCCGCTAGAGGAGTAGATCACTTTGGACCTTCCTGCTGTCGGGTAGGCCCTTCCTTTGTTATAGATTATGTTGCTCTGTAACCGTCTAGGACATCTAGGTCAGGGGTTTGGTATTTGGCTTGTATTTTAGTATAATAATGTATTTTATATTGATGAGCTATTATTATATGCAACTTATCTCTATGATTTTTAAATATGAAAATTTGATATATTTTCTTCGTATTTATTGAGGAATGACTATTTTGATAACATGGAGATAAATAACTAAATAATTTTACTTGTGGGTAGAATTTATCAAAATGCTTACAGTGATGGGATATCCATCATTGTGCCAGTCATGTACCTAGAAAAAGGGTCGTGACAGTTCTTGATATATAAGTCATAGATTTAGGTTGATTTTGTGATGTTGATTTTTTTTTATGCAATTGATCATATATTTTGATGTTATATGTGATTTTTGCATGTTTCCCGAAGACTTTACCTTCATAAATGTATGATTTGGATCAAGGGTTCTTCCCTTTTCCCTGGTGTATGGAATAGTATGTCATGATTGATCCTTTTTTTTTTAGCATAAAACTTGATTTTTCACATTTTTTTAATGCTTATAACATCATATATTTGAGTTTTGAATCAAGAATAACGATTTGGATGTTCTTGTTTTTTGTTTTCTAGGTTTACTATGTGCTCGATCGACTGTTGAGATGTTATCGATCAACTAATTGAAAGCTGAATTTTGGTGTGAACTGGCAAAGAGCTAAAGGTCGACCGCTGGCTATCTAGAGGTAGACCACTAGGTACCTAGAGGTCAACCAATAAGTCTTTGTTTTTGTAGTTTTTCAAATAGAGAGCACCTGATCGACTGAAAAAGTTGGAATAGTCAATTGGGGCCCTCAGAACTTCTAAATTGCTTATGTTTCTTGTTCCAAATTGATAAACTAACCTAGTATGTTACCAAAGTAACTTTTATTAGCCAAAATTTGTCTCTTTGGTGCGAGAAACATGGTTGATGTCTATGCCAAATAAATAATTCCAAAGGAATTTATTTTGGCAAGAAATAGGATAATCATGAATTAATTGATTCATAAGGAAAATCATGCTAATAATGTATTAGACCAAAAGAAAAATTATTGCTAGATTGGTAGGGAAAGTCAGTATTCATGATTGTATATATGTGAGTGTGCTACTTATATATTATTTATTGTCTAAAGATTGAATAGTAATGATGTAATAAGAAACTCAATAAAAACTTATTGTTATATGTGTGTAAATAATTTGAAATTGATTGTTTGCAGATGAATATGTTGAGTAAAGCTATTTATTGTGAACTTACTTTTTGTTTTATTTAGTTAATGGTATCTATCTTAAAGTCAGTGAGAGCAAGTTTATTATACTTGTTCTATACGTGGATGAGATATCACTAGCTAGTAGTGACCTTCTCTGTGAACTAAGGCTTCAATTTTAAGCAAATTTGAGATGAAAAATATTGGGAAAACATCCTACGTATTGCATGTAAAAATCCACAGAATTGTGCTAGAAACGTTTTGGGATTATCGCAAAGAGGATAGTCTCATGCAATACGATGTTGGCTAGATTTGGCATGCAAAATTGTGCGCCTAGGGACACATTTCTGTCAAAAGGTAATAAGTTCAGTCTGCAACATTGTCCAAACATTTATCTTGAGATGAAAGAGATGAAGAAAATTCCATATGCATCAGTTGTTGGTAGTCTCATGCATGTATAAGTATCTACGAGTCCAAATATTATGTACATTGTGGGGATACTAGGCAGATATTTGAGTAACTCGGACTTAATTCATTGGAAAGCTGTGAAAAAAGCTATGAGGTATTTATTAAAAAAAAAGAGAAGATGACTACATGCTCACATATCGAAAGACAAATCACCTTGAGGTGGTAGGGCATTTTGATGCTTACTTTCCTGGTTGTGCAGGAAGGGGTTCTAAGTGGCACATTGTCTATTAAGCATATTAGTATGAACTCTATGCTTGTGTATCCACTCACCAAGGGCTTGCCCACCCGAGTTGTTTCATTAGCATGTTACTCATATAGGTGTTAGGGGTATACAAAGGTTTGATTCAGTTTGGGTTCGGGTTCGATTTTAGGCATGAACAAAACCGAACCGAACCAATTTAGTTTGCTAATTCTTGAACCCATTCAGTTTTTTTTTTGAGGGTTTGGTTCAGTTTTTCAGCTGTTTGGTTTGGTTTTGGACAGTTTGATACCCTAAAAATTTTTTTAAAAAATTTAAAAAATGCTCGCTTTTATCTATTTTTTTTTAAAAACCCATACTTTTACTAAATACCAAGTGTTCAGTGTTATATAAATATAATTTTTCATATAGTTAAACTATTTTTAACTATATATATAATTATTTAAATATAATATAATATATATATACATATATTTTTTACTGCATATGGTATGTTTTGGTTTGGTTTGGTTATAACCGAACCAAGCTGACGAATCGAACTGAACCAGAAATTTCATAATTTTGAAAATCGATCTAGACCTTACTTATTTGATATTGGCTTGATTTTTTCTTTTTAGTTCTATTCAATCCAGTCGGTTTAGATCAATTTTGTACACCCCTAATAGATGTTAACAAATTTTGTAATAAGACAATATAATTTTAGTTTAGTTTATGACATTATTTGTGTTTCTTTATGGTTATAGACATATGTTATTTACATTTATTCTGTACATACTGAGGTATTTATATGAATATATATTCATAAGGTATTTTATTTAATTGTGTCCACTTTGACATAAGGTCAGGCTTTCAACTATGATTTTGCATAAATGTTTAGAAAGTTGTTGGGACTCTTTGAGTCATAAGATGGAACTAGTTGGAAATAGGCATGAATAAGATCATTTGCATGTAATTTTCATGCTACATATTTAAATTTGATCTATGTCATTAATTTTATTGATTATGTAACTATAAAAGGGCTTAGTTTATGATTCTATAATGGAAGTTTGCAATGATCCTCCATTAGTATTATTAATGGATCAGATTATTTATATTGTTTCATACCTATTATATGCGCGTAGTAAGGTTTTGTCATGTACAATGTTCAAAAAATATATATGGTCTAAGTGGGAGAATGTTAGTATTTTTTCCTCTACAGGTAGACTTACATGTTATTATAATTGTATATAATAAACTATCAAATAATTATATATAGCCTAATATGTTGACTTTAATAAAGTTTATTGACAACAATGAATTAATGTACGTTTTTCTTATCCTTTTAGAAATCCTTTATAGTCTTTATAAAATCTTAGGTAAATTAACAAATCGAGAATTATATGGTTATGTTACATATAAGTATAACTATTGAAAATTGAAGATTATGGTTTACTTTTTTGGAATTGAGTTGTGATTTACTCTGTTAGAATGTATTTTTTGCTATTTTAGTTCTTGTCATCTCACGTGGATTAAATATATAAGAGCTTTAGACCAAAAAAAAAGATGGTGGAAGATAAAGGCATTTTTGTGAGGGGGGACAAATTTATCATTTTAATGTACAATTGATATGTAAGTGTCTAGGTGGATGAATTGGTATTAATTTATACAATGAAAATTGTCATAATAACATTGTTGGTTAACAATTTAAATAATGTTGAGCTTAAAAATAAAATTAGAATTACCTATTGAAAAAATGTAAAATAAAATTGATATAAAAAAGTTTTAAGCCAAAATTGAAGCTTGAGTCGAAATTTCAAAAGAAAAAAATTGATACTTTTGAGTATAAAAAATTAATTATGAATTTTATTTATAAATCAACATCAAAATTATGTAATTTACATTTTTGTTTAGTGGGGCACAATCGGGGTACATCTTATTATATAAACTTGAATTAAAAGTGAAATAAAAACCTTTACAGGCTACGATAATTATAAAACGAAATAATATATAATGGAATACATACTAAAAGGTGATACTGCATCGATTAACTTATATCTAGTTTAAATATCTTTTAAAAGTTCGTTAATTACCTTTTGGGACTCGGCGGCTCGGACGCGTCTCTTAGGGAATGAAAGGGGCTTGGCTCGTCTCGTGACTCGCGAGCCGTTCACTAGCCAAGCTTGCAGTGACACGTGACTGAATTTAAGACTTTCGTTTTTCGTAGCGTTGTGGTTCAGTTATTCTGGTCACTAATTTTTCAATAAACTCCAATTAATTATAATTAATCAAATTCATTAGCGCCAAAAAAGAACAAATATAATAATGAGAGGCCCAGCAATAGAAAAGTGACACGCAAGACGCGCCTCTGTTTTCTTCTCGTAGATATCTTTTTGAGCCCTTAACTTAATTTTATTCCAATTTAGTCCATAATTTTATCTTAAAGTTCACTGTGGTCCCTTAATTTTATTTTGTTCCAATTTAACACCTTAGATATTTCAATTTAGTCTCCTAACTTTATCTTCGATATTTTTTAGTCCCTTATTTTTATTGTTCTAATTTAATCCTTAACTTTATCTTAAACTTCATTTTAATTCCTTACTTTTTTGGTTTCAATTTAGTCCCTTACCATTTACCACTCCACTGTTTTATTCTCTTTGATAGCATCAAGATACTTAATAGAAATATTTTTATTTAATTTCTTGCTTGACTTCGATAACCTCAAAACTTTTTTTTATTAAGCATCTTGGTGGTATTAAAGAGAAGGGAACATTTACGTAACTTTTATAAATTAAATGATTAAATTGAAACAAAATCAAATTAAGGGACCAACAAGGAATAAAATTAAATTAAGGGACCAAAATAAAACTTGATACAAAATTAAGCGACTAAAACCAGAATTATGCACAATCAATTATAGTTAGAGTAAATTACTAATTTATTATATGAAAAATTATAATTTTTTCAATTTGATTCTTGAGATCAAATGTCTTAATTTAGTTACTAAAATATTACATTTGTTTCATTTTGGTCCTTTTTGTTACTTACAACTAGTATTGTGCAAAAAGCTCATGGCCTGTGAGCCAGATCGAAATCGCTCATAAACAGTCCTAAGTTGAACAATTTAGACCCGTTTAAAAACAGGCCTCAATAGTCCAACCCATTTAGGCCTGTAGGTCCTACAGGTTGGCCTTTTTTTTTATTTTTTTAAAAAATATATTATTTAGTATAAATAATTTCACTTTATAATATTTCTATATTTTATAACCGTATATTCAGTAAATATAGTAAATTTGGATGTAAAAAATTTTGTTATTTTTGAAAATTAAATATAGAATTTTCAAATTTAAATATAATACAATTAATTTAAAAAAATATGAAAAATTAAAGTTATTGGTTGTTTAAAAATATTCAAGAAGTGATGTTTTACATGTATAAATATTATTTTAAAAAAATTATTAAATTTTTTACTAAAAAAATTTAAAATTATATTATTTTAATATTTAAAAAATGGTTAGGTGCTAAGACGATGGTCTTAGTCTTTGAGAAGAGGTTCGTTTAGTATTTGACCTGTAACAAGTTGATTTGTTTAAAAATACTACTTACAACACCATACAATTACTAAATTTCAAAAATTTGATTGTCAAAAATTAATTCGAAGGAGTGAATTGAAATAATTTACTCTATAATTAATTAAAGTCATTAGACCATCTATAATCGTAGTTCTTAAGAGATTTTTAAATTTAAACATTAGTTCTTATTTCGATTCATCACTGTAGTTTACCACGTTGGCTGTCACGCGTAAGAACAGCCCTTATACAAAAAATAATAATAAAATAATTAACTCAAAATAAAGGTTAGTGGAAAGTAATAAATGTTAAAATAATGAAAAATTGATTGTGGAACATATTTGTAAGTCCTTAAGAAGTTTACCACTGAAGTGAAGAGTTACTTAAGTTGATGTGACATTATAGGACTCGTAATAAGAATTTAAGTGAGTTTTACTACTGTAGATGTTGTTAGTACAAAAGGAACAAATATAATAATGAAAGGAGCACCAATCAGAAAGTGACACGTAAGATGCGCCTTTGTCTCCTTACACACACCATCAACGAGAGCGAAGGTTTATGCATAGCGCGGCATGATGTCACGAGAATATACGGCTGACATTCGTACACGTGGCGTGGATTTAGCGGTGGATCGTGGAGAGCGCGTGGCCGTGAATAGCGTCGGGATCTGGAGACAAGTGTATGGGGGAAGGAACGACTTTCAAAATTCCCGCTAAGATTGATTGGTATCCGGTGGTTTTGGCGCCTTCCGTGACGGAGTGAAATGACGAAAGTACCCATCTCTTTCTGGTCCCACCCACTTATCAGCGTTGCCCTGACAGGCCAGAAGCCACTCATCATATGCCGCAACACAACGGTACTGCTGACATTCAGAGGTGATTCAACTTGGAACTCCTTTCATTTTAACATATTTGATTTAATTAATATTGATTCAACTTAAACAAATAATTAGCTCAATTGAATAAAATCTGGCTACAACCAATTAACTCCCTTTTAGTTTATGGAATAGGTGCAAGGGAGAGAAAAAATTGATTGATTCCAGAGGTTCATGGTTTGTTTCTGCTATGTTAGGTTTGAAGTTTGAATTTTATAAATTAAAAAATTAATATTAAGATAGCTTTAAATACTCATCTAAACTCAATCGGATCTGATTAAAAATAAAAACTACTTAGGTGGGTTTGATTTAGTGGGTTAATTCAGTTCAGTTCTTTTTTTTTTTAGGACGGGGAGAAAGTAAGTCGTAATTCAAGTTGATTTAAGAGCAATTGTAGGGTTCTTGAAAATAAGAGCTGATTTTTATTGAGTTTTATTATTAGAGTTTGTCATTATAGTTATTATACAAAAGAATTATTCTTATATAAGAACTGATTCTTAACAAAGAAATTAATAAAAAAATAAAAAAGTAAACATTAAATATATTTACATTAATTATTTTACATTAATTAAAATAGTGGAGAGTTGCTTGTGAAACATATTTGTGAGTTTTTAAGAGTTACACCATTAGAATGAAAAATGTTTAAAATAATAAAGTATTGGTTAAAACTAAAAATGATAATGTAATATAATAAAACTCACAATAAACAATTCATTTTGTGCTTTATTTGCCTTTGTTTTGTACTTTTGTTATAAGATATCTATTAAAAATTGATTTTATAACTCTTAAAGGTAATAAAACTTATTGGTTAACGAGGACTTATAATTGTTAAAAATTACTTGTAAAAGAAGTAGAAAAGAAAAATGAAATCTTTTAGAATTTGAGTAACTAAGACATAAACAACTAATATTATTTACGATGTTAAAGGTTTTATGGCCTTCTTTTTTATATTTTTTCACTTTAAATTTTTTATTTTTTCTCACTATTTAGTTTTTTTGTGTATTTTTTTCAAATTATTTTTTTAAAAAAATTTGCATCTTTTATATCCAACTCAACCTGTCCTTGCCTGGTCCACCCAATCCAAAGCTTGAAGCTTTATCAGTTAATCAATCAGGTTCAATCTGAATTTTTTTTTAATCCAAATATTGATTGGTCAAATTGGTATCCCATCCAACTTGTCGTCTGACTCATTTTGATCTATATTAATTAAAATCTAATAAATTTTTAAATATTGATTATTTAATAAAAAATGGGCCAAAATATATTGTTTGGATTTTGGATGAAATCCCATTTTCTTAAAAACCTTCATTCCCTCAAATGACGGAACTTCAATTTTCCAACTCATTTAATGAAATGGTTTTTCATTTTTGAGAATGAGAAGTTATTTTATTATTATACTTTCATCAAAATTAAATAATTATTTTACTATCCTATTTATCATTTAATAAGGTCATCTTCATTAATTATTTTAAACATCCATAATATTTTAACTTACTGGTATATTTCATATTTTATATTGTAAGTTTTAGTATATTTGGTATGTTATATTTTTTTATTTAATAATTATTAAAATATTTTTTTAAGTAAATTTGTCATTCTTTCATTTCTTTGATAGTGTTAATTATTATGTATAATTTTTTATACATAAATATTGTGATTATTGCTTATAATTCATTTCCATTTCTACAAAGAATGAAATGATTTTCTCATTCTTTTCCATCCCTAACCAAAAAAAGATTTTGCACCAAAGGTTTTTATTCCCATTATGATTCCAATTCTTACCAAACCAAAATGTTTCCAATAACTAAAGAGGACTTTAGATTGGTTTGATTATTAAATGACTATAATAAATAATTAATATGAATCAAACCAAAACAATAACCATATTAAAAATTTATATTTTATATTTTATTTATTTTTTTAATTTTTAGTAAGAATTTTATTTTATTTTGAAATAAGTTTAAATTATTGTTGTGAAAATAGTTTTTTAAGGCTTTGTATTTCAAAAGAGAAAACTAAAAGTCTCATATTGCTTAGAGCAAGAAGGGGAAGAGACTTTATATATTAACTTGTGTTAGTAGGCTAATAAAGAGCTTGAAAAGAGGTGAGCTCTCGAGCACATAAGCTCACATGGATTCAAGCTAGTGTAGTGCAAATTATCTGATTTGCTCTCCTGCACGTGCAATAAATCAGATCAGTTTAGTTTTTCTCTGGAGAAATATTTTTTTAACTTAGTTTAATTTTAGCTTACCTGAATAGAGGTGAATTTTATTATTATGAAATTAACTTGGATTAATGTCAGAAAATTAAGGGCTGACAATTTTGTTTTATTTGTTTTAAATATGTTTAAATATTTAAAAACTGTCCATTAATTTTTTGAAACTGTCAATTAATTTTTGAAATCAAATTTTAATTTTATTAAAATTTTTGTCTACCTCATTATTGTTTAGCAGCTACAAAAGAAGGACTCCTTCCCCTCATTTTACACACCAAGTCAAAAACAATTATGTACTTTTCTCTTCTCCCTCTCTCTCACATTTTGGGTTGTGCTTCTCTAAGTTTATGCTGTTTTGTGGCTTGAGAACCTTTTCTCAAAAGAATCTGTTTAATCTTGGAGGGAGTTCTGTGACGCAATATTTTTTCTGTGGTCGCGAAATAATTTCCTTAAAGACAGTGTCTAGTATAAAGACGCGACTCAGATTATCACTGTGCTGATTTCTAAATTTTGCAACATTCTTAAAGAAATTATGGAAACCAACGCTTCTGCTACTACTGCTTCTACTGTTCCAACCAATGCTGTTTCTGCTACTATTGCTACTGTCACTATGCCTCCTGTCACATTCTCCAAGCCATTCCTAAATATTTCGAAAATCGAAATATTCAACGGTCAGAATTTTCGATGGTGGCAAGAACGTATTCATACTGTTCTAGACATGCATGGAGTTCGCTGACAAAAACACAACCACAGCCCACTACTGACCAAGCCAGAATTGATATCTGGAATTATGCTAATAAAGTATGTAGGCACACAATCATTAGTATTGTATCTAATGTGTTCTTTGATGTCTACTGTACCTACAAGGAAGTAAACAGAATTTGAGAATCTATGATTCTTAAATATACTGCGGAAGATGCTACCAAACAGAAGTTTGTCATCAGTTACTTTTACCGATGAAAAATGACGGACGACAAGGACATTAAAGTCCAAATCAATGAATACCACAAGTTGTTGGAGGACCTTTGTGCCGAGAAGATGAACCTACCTGATGAGTTTGTTGCTGGAATCTTAATTGAGAAGCTACCTAAAAGTTGGAAAGACTACAAGCAACAACTCAAACATAAACATAAATAGTTTCCGCTCTCGAAACTGATTAAATACATCATCATCGAGGATACCAACATAAAGGAATCCAAAACGGCAGGTGCTAAACAAATGACATCAAAGGCTAACATGGTGCAAGGTACATCTAGTCGTAAGAATAAAAATAAAAACAAGAAAATTGATTACAAGCCTAAAGAATCTAACCCCGCCTTTAAGAAAAAAGGTAATTGTTTTGTGTATGGAAAACAGGGACATCATACGGCCTAATGTAGAAGGAGGCTAAGAAATGACAATCCTCCTAAGTCAAGTGCAAACTTGGTTGAAGGAGATAAAATTATAGCTGCGGTCATTTTTGAGGCTCTTCTGATTGCCAATGTGAAAGAATGAGTGGTAGACTCTAGGGCTACCAGGCATATTTGTACAAACAAAAATGCCTTTACATCATACACTCCAGTCAAGGATAGAGAAGAACATATTTATCTGGGTGATTCTAGCACCACTAGTGTCCTTGGGAAAGGATAGGTTCTTCTCAAACTCACATCTGGCAAAACATTGGCGTTGAATGATGTCCTACATATGCCTAACATTAGAGCTAACTTAATTTCTATAGCTCTGTTAGGAAAAGCTGGGATTAAAGTATCATTTGAGTCTGATAAGATCATAATGACAAAGAACAATGTTTTTGTGGGAAAAGGCTATTGTAATCAAGGACTTTTGTACTAAATGTTGCTAATGAAAAAAGTGAATCTTATGCTTACTTGATTGATTCTGTTGATATATGACATGTTAGACTAGGACATGTTAATATTTTACATATTAAGAAAATGCTTGAAACCAATTTAATTTGTGGTTTTAATAACATGAACATGAATAAGTACGAAATATGTGTTGAATCAAAGTTAACTAGGAAACCTTTTCATAGTATACATAGAGAAACATGTGTTGAATCAAAATTAACTAGGAAACATTTTCATAGTATACATAGAGAAACAGAATTGCTAAGTCTTATTCATACAGACCTAGGAGACTTAAAACAAACTATGACTAGAGGAGGTAAAAAGTATTATGTGACCTTTATAGATGATTTCTCTAGATACACTAAATTATATCTTCTTAAGAGTAAAGATGAAGTCTTTAGTTCTTTCTTAGTTTATAAAGCCGAAGTTGAAAATCAGTTAAATAGAAGGATCAAAAGGATTAGATCTGATAGAGAAGGTGAATATATAATCTTTAATGATTATTGTGAAAAAGAAGGAATAATTCACGAGGTTACTCCTCCCTATTCACTTGAGTCTAACGGGGTAGCAGAAAGGAAAAATAAAACTTTAAAAGAAATTATAAATGCTATGCTTGTTAGTTCGTCTGCACCAGAAAACTTATGGGGAGAGGCTTTATTGTCTGCTTGTCATATACAAAATAGGATTCCCTATAGACATACTAGTAAGACATCTTATGAGTTGTGGAAAGGCTATAAGCCTAGTTTAAGATATATGAAAGTGAGGGGGTGTCTAGCAAAAGTTATATTGCCTGATCCAAAGAAAAGGAAGTTAGGCTCTAAGACGTCTGATTGCATGTTTATAGGATATGCTGAACATAGCTATGCGTATAGATTTCTCGTTTTGAAAAGTGGTGTGCTTGATTGTAATACTATTGTTGAAACAAAAAATGCAGAATTTTTTGAATGTGTTTTTCCCTTGAAAAATGTGAATGCTCCTAGTACATCAATGCAAAACAATGAAAGTGAATTAGAAATTTTAAATTTAAATTCATGTGAGAATGTCCATGAGGATTTAAGAAGAAGAAAACGATAAAGGAAGATAATTTCCTTTGGAGATAATTTTTATACGTATGCTGTTGATGATGAACCTAGAACTTTTTTTTTGAGGCTGTTGCATTTTCTGATGCAAAATTGTGGAAAGAAGCAATTAAAATTGAAATAGATTCAATTCTAAAAAATAAAACTTGGGAATTGGTAGATTTACCACAAGGAGCAAAAACTATTCGCTGCAAATGGATTTTTAAAAGAAAATATAACCTTGATGGGTCGATAGATAAATTCAAAGCTAGATTAGTAGCCAAAGGTTTTACTCAAAAACAAAACATTGACTATTTTGACACTTTTGCTCCTGTTACTAGAATATCATCTATAAAAGTTTTAATTGCTTTAGCCTCATTATATAAGCTCTATGTTCATCAAATGGATATTAAAACAACATTTTTACATAGTCATTTAGAAGAATAAATTTACATGGAGCAACCTGAAGGTTGTATTCTTCTAGGTAAAGAGAGAAAAGTTTGCAAATTTCTTAAATCGTTATATGGATTAAAACAAGCACCCAAACAGTGGCATGAAAAATTAAATCATGAATTGATTTGTGATGGCTTTACTTCTGTTGAAGTAGATAGATGTGTGTATACAAAAAAAGTTGATGTTGATTGTGTGATTATCAGTCTGTATTTGGATGACATGCTAATCTTTGGTACTAGCATGGATATAGTATATAAGACAAAAGATTTCCTTGCATCAATTTTTGATATGAAAGACTTGGGTGAAACAAGTGTGATTTTGGGAGTTAAAATCGTAAGGAAAGATAATAGTATTATACTATCACAAGAACACTATGTTCAAAAATTACTCAAAAGGTTTGGCCATTTTAATGACAAACCAGTATTATCTCCTTATGATTCTAGTACCCAACTGAAGAAAAACTTGGGTGAGCTTGTTGCTCAATTAGAATATGCATAGATCATTAGGAGTCTGTTGCATCTGATGAACTTTACCATTTTTGACATAGCATATACTGTGTATAGATTGAGCAGGTATACACACAATCCCAATGAAGACCATTTGGGTGCTCTTGTGAAATTCATGAGATATTTGAGGGGTACCATGAGTTATGGTATTGAGTATAGTGAATTTCCTACTGTATTAGAACGATACAATGATGCTAACTGGATCTCAGATTTAGATGAGACAAAATCCACTAGTGAATATGTGTTCACCCTTAGTGGTAGAGCAGTGTCATGGAGATCAGCTAAACAAAACCTTATAGCTAGATCAACCATGGAATTAGAGTTTATAGCTCTAGAATTGGTTGGTAGTGAGACTAAGTGGTTGAGAAACTTCTTAGCATACATACCTTTAGGTATGAAACCAGCACCATCTGTGTCTTTGCATTGTGATTGCCAAGCAGTAATAGTCATTGCAAAGAATAAAATTTATAATGGTAAGAGTAGACACATTTGTTTGAGACACGATGTGGTTAAGCAATTGCTAAATGATAGAATTATATTGATTGATTTTGTAAGGTCAGAAGTAAATCTGGTCGATCCTTTGACTAAACCTTTAGGTAGAAGTGTAATTAATAAGACATCGAGGGGAATTGAATATAAGCCAATAAGAAATTAACAGTGGCAGAAACCCAGCCTTTGTGATTGGAGTTCCCATGAATAAGGTTCATATGAGTAATGACAAGTCGTTTGTTAATTCTGCTAGCACTATATTCTCAGTCCATTTTCTATGATGTTAAGTGTGAAAGTGCTAGAATGCATTGACTTGTGGGTTGAGCACAAGCTCTTTATGATCTTCATAGCCCTATATTGAGGGTAGTGTATTCATTGCAGATACATTTGATAAAGTCACCTATATGAGTGTGGAGTGAGGTTGCTCCTATGAGATAGTGGCGAAATCTCTAGAACACTCATGAATTTCAGGCACGCGCACGGCTGAAATAATGCGCACAACGGTGTTAATAGCAAAAATGTGGGGAACGAGATGCGACTCTTAAGGTCACTATCTTACGACTAAGAGTATGTTGGTTCATAGAAGCTATATGCTTTCTTGGCTACTCTGTAAGATAAATCTTATCGGTCTAGGTCTAGTTCATAGTCCAAAAAGAGACACTGAATTAATGCGTCTACACCCATTTATGTAACCCAAAAGTTTTTAAATATCTTTTGAAATATGTGGGGGATTGTTGTGAAAATAGTCTTTTAAAGCTTTATATTTCAAAAGAGAAAACTAAAAGTCCCACATTGCTTGGAGCAAGGAGGGGAAGAGAGTTTATATGCTAACTTGTGTTAGTAGGTAAATAAAGAGCTTGGGAAGAAGTGGATTCTCGTGCACATAAACCCACATGGATTCAAGCTAGTGCAGTGCAAATCATTCGATTTGCCCCCTGCGCGTGCAATAAATTTGATCAGTTTAGTTTTTCTCAGGAGAAATATTTTTTTAACTTAATTTATTTTTATCTTACCTGAACAGAGGTGAATTTTATTATTATGAAATTAACTTTGATTAATGTCAGAAAATTAAGGGCTGACATTTTTGTTTTATTTGTTTTAAATATATTTAAATATTTAAAAACTGCCAATTAATTTTTTGAACCTGTCCATTAATTTTTGAAACCAAAATTTAATTTTATTAAAATTTTTGTATGCCTCATTATTGTTTAGCAGCTATAAAAGGAGTACTCCTCCCTCTCATTTTCCACACTAAGTCAGAAATAATTATGTACTTCTCTCTTCTCCCTTTCTCTCACTTTTTGGGTTGCGCTTCTCTAAGTTTTTGTTGTTCTGTGGCCTAAGAACATTTTCTCAGAAGAATCTGTTTAATTCTGTAGGGAGTTCTGTGACGCAGTATTTTTTCTGTGGTCACGAAATAATTTCCTTAAAGATAGTGTCTAGTATAAAAACGCGACTCAAATTATCAATGTGCTGGTTTTCAAATTTTGCAACAAGTAATACGTTAAAATACATTAAATGTAACTTTTTTGTTGGATATATGTTTTCTCATGGTTAAGATTATATTAGATTTTAAAAAAAAATTAGGTGCATAATCATATATATATAAAGTGTTTGATGAGTCTTGTTCCAAATTGTTCATCGTCACAAATATTAATTGCTCAACAGTGACATTTTGTTTTCCGGAGTTGTTTCTACATCTTACCAAATACGGTATCTATTGAAAAGTGATAGTAAAGAAAAAGGAATCTAATTGTTTGAAAACGTATCGAAATAATTATGTATATGTAAATAATAGCCTAAATATTACGTTTATTTTCTTTAAAATTTAGTTAAATTATATTTTCTATCTTTCTTGCTTCAACTTCAAGTGCTACACTAACTTCATTTGATGCATTTTTCAAAAATCTTTTAGTTACTTCTTTTTTTGGTGTCAAATTTGTTAACATAAACTAGGCGGGAGTTGAGTTTAGTAAAAAAATTAATTTTACATAAAATAGTAAACTTAAGTTCAAATTTACTTCAAAATATAAAAATATTTGACATTATCTATATTGCTTCTAATAAAAGATACCTCTAAGAGACCAAAAAAAAAAGAGAAAAAAAAAGAATCTAATTCTTGGCAAACGTATCAAAATATTTATGTTTATGTAAACAATAGCCTAAATTACATTTATTTTCTTTAAACTTTAGTTAAATTATATTTTGTATCTTTCTCATTTCAAGTGCTAAAGTCAACTTCCTTTTCATAAATGTTTCAAAAACCTTTCATTTACTTTATTTTTTGTCAAAGTTAGTTAACATAAAATTGTAATTTTATTTTTTCAAGTATGAGAATAAAAATATTTAATTTAATATTAAATTATTGTTTTAGTGCTTATAGTTTTACTCAATTTTTAATTTGATTTCTATAATTAAAATTTTGTAATTGAGTCCTTATAGTTTCATTTTTTTTAATTATTAAAATTTTGTCAATATTTTGTTAGATTTTGATATAAACAATTATATACTATCAGAATATTGAAAATATACATGACTTAACAAATTTGTCCTAATTATTTAACATAAGTTACATTACATGTCATATATATGTGAGTTAATATCATTTCATTATCTACTTTTTTTTAATTGTTGGCATAAATCATGTACATTTACAGTATTAATATGTATATAGTTAGCCATATTGACAAATTGAATGAAATATCGAGCAAATTTTAATAGCAAGGACTGAGTTAAAAATTAGTGAAACTATAAGGATCAAAAGAATAATTTAATCTAAATTATAATATAAAACTATAATTTTATTTTAATACAATAAAAAAATTAAATAATTTTATTATTAAAAAATATTTTGCAAAATTTTTTTTTTCAATGACACATAATATGTGATTCAATAGAAGATATATTTCTATATTATTTTTTTGGCCAATAATTTCTCTGTTCATTGATTGTATATATCTTTGTATTAAAATTGAATTAATGAATACACATACATATATATAGTCCTTTATGAATGTCAATGATATATAGTTTGTAGTATTATATAAAATTAAAATTTTATCTAATTAATTTTATTTCAAATTGATGGATTGATTTAAAATGATATGTTAATTAAAACTTTAAATATTTTGAAAACTTCAAATCAATATGGTGGTTAAATTTTAATTATTTTAAAATTTAAACTGAGATATCGAACAATTTTACTTGGCATCAAATACAACACTCATTTCTAGCATCCGACACAAATAGACACGAACAGTATGTTTCTGTTGCCTATATGCCTTTTTTCAAATGCTTTGTTATTTGTCAATATATCATGCGTGGCTTGAAATGATTTATAATTAGTAACTTTAACATGCTAAATTCTGTTCACGATTGTCTCATGTATCACTTTCAAATCATAACTAAAAAGGAGGGGAAAAATTAAAAAGAAAAATAATTAGAGGACTTAAACTTGAAGACTTTAATAAATCTCCCTCACTATATATATATATATATATATATATATATATATATGAAAAGCTCTTATCCTACCTGCCGATTTTAAGCCACTTAAACCCAACCAGCTAATAGCTACCTATTAATTTGAAGAAATGTTTGAGTTATTTAGAGCATAGAAAATAATTTTTTGGTGTGAATTTAAATCATTGGTAACATTATCAACAAGAACTAAGTTTATTTGTTCTATCAAGAATATTTTTTCGCTTGACAAAATGAAAAATTAATCTTTTTTAAATTGTTGAGCGTACATAATATAACTTTATCAAGTCAAATTAGTGTTACTTTAATATTAAAACAAAGGCTATCATTGCAATAATTTAATATTGAATATATTTAAATATTATTTTTAATTTTATGATAATAAAAATATTTTAAGATTAACTTGCATGTTGAATAATTTTTTTAAGTGATAAAAGATATTGAAGTTTGAAATTATTAAAAATGCATCCTTTAATTTAATGTAGTAAATATTATTGAGTTCTGAGAATCCCTTATAAATTAATTAGCACTGTTATCAAAATCAAACTGAATTGGTATAAGGGTATGACCAAATTGGTACAAGTCCATACCCTGGTCTGATTCGGAAGGGACTAAAAATTAAGGTGAAACTTCAACACACATCTTATGTAAGCTTAGTACTACCGATTCTAATATTATGTTATGAATAATACTTGAACTTAATTTACTTTAAAAGCTAGTTTAAAAAAAGAAAGATGCTTAAGTTCATATAAAAAAAATCTAAAAGATATTTTCTTTTTTAATGTGAGACTTCAGCAATTACTCACTTTGAAAGTTAAGAAAATTACTAATAAAATCCTTTGAAGTGAAGAGAAATTTTTTTTGCCAATTAGTGTATGTATTGATATAGATATTTAATAAAATTTATTGTGGATGTGTCGATTGATCACATCTTAAAATATTGTCTCAATCAGAAAGTGAGATAGATCCCACAAGTGGAAGCACAGAGATATGAATGATGGAGTTTGGCGGTGCCAATTATTAGAGTGAGAGGCCATTTGCATATTGATGAGTATGGGAGGGAGGGAGCCAAAAAGTTCCATTGAACTTATTAGATGTATTATTGGAAGGACCACAATACATCAACTTCTTACTTTTGTTGGTCCTCTGTCTACATTCATCTTTATATATCATGATTTAAAGAACTAACCAAACTGATAAATTGACAAATGACTGAGTCTTTGGTTTGATTTGGATCTAAAAATCAATGAACATTTAAATCGGTTGAACTGGTAAACTGATTGGTTAAACAGTTCAAATCGGTTCAATTTTTTTTTAAATTTTTGAATTTTTTGAATTTTTACTGACTACTATTATATATTTTTAAGAAACTTTTAAAAAATTAAATTATTAGGAGAATATCTATGACTGGTATAAATATATATATGTGTCATTGCTTGAATATTTTAATATTTTAATCTTATATATTTTAATATTTTAATATATTTTAAACACCACCAATTCGACCATAGACCATTGAACTAGTATCTCGATCGGTTTAATAACTGGTTCGATTTTCAAAATCTTGATGTATACACACACATGTGCACACACACACTAGACACAAACATACAAATTGGTCCTAAAAACATATTTTTTATCAATTAGTCTTTGAAATATAAGTTTTGAATGAATGAATTCTTATAAATTATAAATTCAGTACAAATTAGTAATTTTGTATGACTAAATTGTTTGTTTACTTATCTTTGAGGAATTAAATTAATCAATAATGATATTTAACGAATTTATAACATTCTGTAATTAAATCATGTAGATTTAATTTTTCAAGGACTAAACAATTAATATATGTATATTTCAATGATTAAATTGTCAATATAATCTACACACACACACACACACACACACACACACACACACACACACACACACACACACACACACACACACACACACACACACACACACACACACACACACACACACACACACACACACACACACACACACACACACACACACACACACACACACACACACACACACATATATATATAAAATTAAATTATCAAAATATTATAGTTATTTCAATTTAGTCTCTAAAATATTATGTTTGTTTTAATTTGGTTCTTCTTTTATTAAAATGTCTTTTCAGCAACGAACATTTTGAGATTTAGCAACATTATATTTTGTTATTTAGCAATGAAGAAGAGTAAATTAATACAAATATAATTTGTAAGGAACTAAATTGATAAATTTAATATTTTAAGAATTAAATTGAAAAAAATAAATATTTAAAGAGTAAATCAATAATTTAATCTATAGACATGTATAAAGCCAATAATTGGGTTGAGTTTGGGTCCTTTTGGGAGTGCAGCTGCCCTTTAGAGGAAATAGTTTCCTCCAATATTGGAATTAAACTATTAGATGATTTTATTTAATAGTCTAAATTAATTTTGTGTTTTTTGTTGAAATTATACGATTAATTTTAATAAGTCTAATTTTATATTTTTTTAAATTAATCATGTAATTTTAAAAAAAAAATATAAAACTAATCTGAATCGTTAGATAAAATTATTTAACAATTTAAATCTAATGTTGGAAAGAATTGTTCCCTCACCAAGAAGTCGCATTCCCTTTTGGGTGTGAAATGGACCCAGACATTAATTAATTTAAGTACATGTCCTCTCTTAAGAATCATGTACTCATCTCAGTTTAGCTCATTCAACATCCATTAACGACTTGTCCACAAATCCTTTCTTGTGAAAAATTGTTCTATATTGATATTTATATTATTTATAGTATTTCATATTGATTATTGATAAGCAAACAATTAAATTAAATCAATGTGGGGACCTTGTTAATTCAACAAGTCTTGGGTACCTATAGGAGAACCTTTGAAAAGTAATGATTGTAATAAATTTATTTTTTTGAAAAATCTTGTCAGTAAAATTGAAGAGAAATAGATACTAAAATGTGAGACTCAAATGACTCTCACTTTATCATATAAAGTACTTTAGAATATAATATTGGAAAGTGAACTATATCTTATAAAGTACTCAAATTCCGTCAGTTGGATTATTCTGCATTGACTTGGTCACGACCTAATTGGACCACCGAATTTTTGTCTAACTAGGTGAACTTGAAGCCTGTACCTATATGGTTTAAAGAGGGGGGGGGGGGGACCTAATTTATAAATTTGTGGTTTACTTCTGAAAGTTGGAAAAGAAAAAAAATAAAGAAGATTCTAAGTGTATCTTGATAAAAGAATTATAATAAATTAGTTAAAGAGTTAACACTTCTATGGTGGTTTTGAAAAGCTCCTTCTAGTGTGTATTAGTTTGACTACCTTCAATATAATGAAGTTTAATTTTGAAGTAAGATTGTGTGTCTGCCTTTGTAAGTGATAACTATGGTTTATTTTTATGTGTCTTGCTTGAAAGGGTAACTTTTGATTGTTTTGTCCATACTTTGTATGATATTGGGTATAGTAGAAGGGACTAGTTTCTCACGAGATGGTACACATACGTTCAAATTTTTGCTAGGAGAGATGCTTAAATTTAATGTCCAACAATGCCTCGAGCATGATTGCATTCAGTGGAAGATATATGTGGGAAACTAAAAGAAACTTTATAAATTTATAAATTTTGAATGGTTTCCATTTTATCAATGTTTTATTTCCAATTATTTCCTTTTTTAATTTATTTACTGGATTACTATATAAGTCTTGATATTTTTTATTTAATGGTGTATGTAATTTTAGAATGATTCTTTTTATTTGAATTATATATATAATTTATAGTACAAAACAAAACGTAAATTTACTTAAATAATAAATACTATTTTATGTTAATATATCTATGCTAAATACTAGCACATGAAATTTGTAATATCCGTCATTTTCGGATATTAGTGTGTTGGGACTTCCTAAGGATTATTTTGGGTGCAAGAAAATTTTTCTACTTTCCTTAAAATTCAAGGACTTAAATGGCAAGGCGTATAAACTGATAAAGCAACCCCTGGGAGGAAGTGAACATGGGACTAAGAGACGCGGAGAATATTGGAGTCAGAGAGGGACTAAAGTGATCAGATAGGAAATTTTGATATTTTTATAAAAAGGGGTGTGATGATGAGTATTTTCTAAAGTGTATTTGGGTGCCTTATTGAAGATCAAATTAATTTAATACTTTATGAAATGATGGTCAATTTTTATCAAGGGAGGATTAAATTGAAGAAGAACAAATGGGCCCCACACATCATTTAATACTCACCATCCACCTTCTTCCTTCCATTTTTCTCTCTTCTCCCTCACAACCTCTCTTCCTCGGTTCCCAGAACTATGGACCTTCTTCCTCAACCAAGCTTCCAGCCACTCTTCACTGGCAAGGGGATGAACTCCGATAAGTCACCACACCGGAATGAGAAAAGAAAACAAGGTAAACATTCCTCTTCTTCCATCTTCACTCCATTCTTGGATTTGTGGAGGAGGAGTGAGATTTGAGTTGATTCTTGAGTTTTGGACATTGGGTAGAGTTTTAAATCCCCTTGAATGTTTATTGATGATTTTGGGGTCATAGATTCATGGATTTTCCTTGGTCGAGAATGGATTTGAGGTATATGAGAGGATAGGAAGAAAGTTAGGGTTTATAATTGGGAATTTCTTAAATGGGACTTGTATGCTTGTTTTTAACTTAGGGAATTAATGCCAAATTGATCCCAGTATCCTAAGACTGAAACCCCATGAAAAGAATCTTAGAAAATGGTGAGGATTTGAAGAAACTGGGACAAAAATCGAGCTCAGTCCATGCTTCCAGATTCATGGTGCCCAGGTGCCATACTCGGCGCCACGATACCAAGGGTTACCCAAGGTCAAGGTGCTGGCACCCCGGGCAGTCTCGTGGCACTCGAGTGCCAAAGCCTAATATGTGTTTGGTGCTTTGATGGGGGCTTGGCGCCCAGGCGCCCACAACCTGGGCATGTGGAAAATTTAGGAGCTTGAATGCTAAAATGTTCTTTGATGTCTCATAGGCTTGGGCATGGTTCGAGACTTAGTTGAGACATTCTTTGGAAGCCAGAAGTGCTTCATGTCTAGGTGAGGGAATCTCCATGCTCCTTATACCTTGCCTTTTGTGAATGAATTGCATATCAATGAATTTATATATTTCTAGTGTTATGGAAAGAGAACAAATTCAAGGGATCTTGGAGATGAATCTTCCTTCCTTTAAAATTTCAGTGATGATAAGATTCATGTTGACGATAGAATGGGATGGGGTCCTAAAATCTTTCTAGTGTTGTGCAGGCTGATATCATTATTGCGAATAGTAGTTATATCTCTACTGGGTAGGAAAACCTCAATTTATCTTAACGTATTAAATTTCTATCTCATGAGTTAATAATATTCTTTGATAATGGAGCACCTAAAGATGTAGGACTCTCAATGAAATTATATGACTACACGTATGTGGTGAATCATAATTAAATCATTCTTACTCCTAAATAATTATATCTTTTATTTTATTATTTTTGAACTCTACTATTGACGTGAGCACGTGTACATTTAAGTCTATGGGGGGATTGGTACACAATTTACTTGAGATTGATAAATATTCTATTATTTATTTGAATAAGTGATTTACCCATAATTGCAAACTATGTGTAAGAGCCCACATTATCATCTAATAACTATTAGCTTGATTTATTGCTTTGCAACATACAATTGTTAGAATTGGTGTACTGAGAAAGAGTCCTAGAGCAGTATTGAGAATGATACTGACCATCTATAGACTTGAATGGGAAATATATTACATAACTATATTATTAATAAGTATCATGTGACGAAGTGCTTAATGTGGATGAAGGGCTCTTTATTATGTTTATATACTTAAAGTATAAATGCACATGAGCATCCCCTATGAAATTGTTGTTGTGTGACATATTTATTAAATTGTCTCATATGTCGATGACAAATTACTCATTCATGTCTCATGTTATTGTTATTATGTTTGACCAGAAGTTTATGTTGTGATCAAATATCTTGAGGCTTTGACAAGAGGGAATTATATTGATTATTGAGTACTTTAGCCTCGGTGGTTCAAAATTTCAAATGTCCTGGAACACTGAACATACTATAAATTCCAAATATCATGAAATGGTGGACATACTATAATTATAAATTTCCAATGTCTTGGAACGGTGGACATGCTATAATTATAATTCTTAAATGTCCTGGAACGATGGACATGCTATAATTATAAATTTCAAATGTCTTGGAATAGTAGACATACTATAAATCTCAAATATCCTAGAACAGTGACATACTATAATTATAAATTTTAAACGTCTTGGAACAGTGGACATACTATAAATATCAAATGTTCTGGAGTAGTGGATATATTGTAAATTTGGATTTGTACTGAATTAAATGACTATTATCTAATGTGTGTTTTATGCAGAGACTTTGGTTTTACTTTTATTTAAATATGGTTATATATAGACACATATATATGGCAATTTGGTGAAATTCTCTGATATTAAAATTGCTTGATATCATGTTTTAAGTTTGTGTGACTGAGTCATGTAATGATATGGATTTTATAATTTTCTTGTGATGCATGACTTAATGATGTTTGTGTGCATAGGGTAAGATTTCTTTACTTGGCTATGCAGATTATGTAGAATGAGGCTTGGGCCTAGTGGTGATGGATGAGATATTAATTTTGTGTCTTGTCCCCATGAACGACACATGGTGCTAATTAGTTCAGTTTAATCATTCTCCCACTGAGTATTTTCATACTCACCCCTTTCTCTGTGCCCTTGCAGGTACTACTTAGTTGATGGGGCTCCGTATAAGGAGTAGTAGAGTCACTGAGTTCTTAACCACTTTTGGTTTGGGATGACTTTGATGTCGGGTATATTGGGTTCTTTGAGTCGCTATGTGGTGAATAGAAATCTTAAGTTTATTATGAACTTAGTGATAGAAAGAGTTTACTTTATTGTTATATTTGTGCTGTGTGTGCTTAGCGTGTGTGATAGTAGGTTTACGGTGATAGTATGGATCCCATTATCGCACTGGTCACATTCTCGAATTTGGGTCATGACAAAATTAGAGGTGTGTATTGAGTCGAGTTGGCTCACCAACCTACATAGTCTAAACCAACCTGCCACCCTATGGTTCAAGTAACGAGTTGAGTAAAAACTTAACCTACCCAATCTAAACTAACCAGCCAATTTGCTACTTTCCTCTTTCTTTTCTTTCTTTCTTTTTTCTTTTTAATATGTGGGTGTGTATTTATTCGATATTAGAGGTGTGTATTGAGTCGAGTTGGCTCACTAAACTACATAGTCTGAACCAACCTACCACCCTATGGTTCAAGTAACGAGTTGAGTGAAAACTTAACCTGCCCAATCTAAACTGACCTGCTAATCTGATACTTTCCTCTTTCTTTTCTTTCTTTCTTTTTTCTGTATTGATCCGATATCTAAAATTATCTACTATTTGTTTAATATGCTATACTTGTCTGTTTTTTGAGTCAAACTATAGATCTTAATATTAGTCATTAATATATAGATTAATAAATTTGCAAGCACAACATTTATTGTAATGGAGGTTTTTTTAATGACTTTTTCATGTCATAAATATATTATATATTTCAAAATAAAGATTTTTTTAGGCTTTATTCCTAATATATGCAATTAAATAGCCTTTTCTCATTTTCTTTGGAAAAATGTCAATTTGATTGTCAGCGAGTTGGTTCGGTTCGCGTTCAAGGGCAAAAAAAAACCTCCTAATCCAACCTACTTCATTTTAGTAGATTCAGTTTCGATTTTTTCCATAGTCCAAACCAACTCAATCATGCACACCCTACATGAAATACTCTATATTAATCCTACACAATACCCTAAATTCTAAATCACCATTTCATATTGATCATTGCAGGGCACTCTTAGGATAAGCACTAAGAAACACGATCTATTTAAACAAGTTGTTTTAGGAAAATTTATTTCATCTAAATTAAGTAATAAAAAAGAGATAAGAGTCGACAAAAAAATAAATCTATATAATAATGTTAGAAATAGAATTCTTTAGAAAAATTTTTGTTCTAATATTAATGAGTTAAAATATTACTTGGACAGGGGATTAGATCATGAACTAGCAATTGATGTAAATAAGGAAGAGAATACAATGTTTGCCCCTTTAATACTTAAAGCCTCTTCAATAGGGAGTTCTTAAAAATAAGAACCAATTCTTAGTGAGTTTCACCATTGGAGTGCGCCAGCGTGGCGGCTATATGTAAGAACTGGTTCTTATATAAGCAACTAATTCTTAAAGTAAAAAATCAATAGAAAAATCATAAATGAACCATTTGTGAGTTCTTTAGAGTTGTACTATTGGAGTGAAGAATTGCTTAAAGTAAAAAGTGGTGATATGAAATTATAGACCCACAATAAACAACTCATTAGAGTTGTACCATTGGAAATACTTTTAAGTTAGTAGTATAGTAAAGTATAGAGAAGTTATTGCTTGAGAGATATTGTACGTTACTACCATATAAGGTCAAAAAATGAGTTATTTATAGTGTATTGGCCATACTCGAAGGTCGGATGAGTTTTTTGGTCATGCGTATTGCAGCTAGCGGTGTTGGGAAAAAAACCATTTTCTTCTTGAGAACTTCTTGTTTTAAATAAAATATAATAAAAAAATAGAACAAAACATAATCACCACAATAAAAAAAATTAATGTGAAAACTCCAAAATTAGAGAAAAAACCATGATTGTTGTCAAGACAACAAGAGAAAACACTATATGAAAATTTTTACAAAACACAAAATTTTCTCTCAAGTACTCCACAATCCTAGTACACCCATTCTCCATAAAACAAGTATTTAATTTACATTTCTTAATACTCTAAAACAATAGAACAAAGAAGGAATTTAAACAAAGTCAAATATGAGATTAAAATGTTTTTGATTGTACAATTGAAACAAGTTCCTTGGACTCTTTATATAAGTTTGGCATCAACTTACGTTTTGTATTCTAAGTAATGTGAGACTTTTTATTTTCAGTCAAACTCAACAAATCTCCCCTTTAATTGAAAATAAACACATCTTCTGCTTCGTTGTCTACTTTGACAATCATTGTTCTTCATCCAAAGAACTATCATACTCTACCATAAAAGATTATATTCACTTAAAATTAGCGAATTTCAAGAATTTCACCTCAACAAAGATTGAAAAACCCTTGTTGAAACTTTATGGTGAAACTTTCATGTTGGCTTTCCATGGAAGTTTTTTAGCCGTTGACATAATTCCACCACACACCTTGTATTAATGTTAGCCAATGCCAATGTGCAATTGCAGATCCACTAGCAACTACTCATCCTTTCCTATGGCAATGCAGATGTACCATGAAGATATACTTCTTAATTTTCAAAGAAGATCATTCTCTCCATTAATGAGAGAGATGGAGCTAACTTTTGATTTGAAGCATTTTGCCAAAATTACTCCACCTAGACAAATTTTCATTTTCATGACCTCCACCATCTTTCATTAGTGGGCATCACATATGCGCCTTCCTCAATCAAATGTCCTTAAATGTCTTATGTAACTCTAATTGTATTAATACATCCTTGACTTATACTTGTCATAAGCCAAAATTGATCTTTCTATCAAATTTTTCTTGCAACTATGTACTAGAATGATAAATATAAATACAATGTAAATAGTGCACCAGGTAAGTTCTTAAAAGAGAGAGGTGGGTCACAATAGACACGTTAAAATACCATCTTTTTTAAGTAAAAATTTTCCTAGACAAGCATTTTCACATTATTATACTTCTTTTTAGTAACCAAGCAACTATGAATAGTTCTCAAACAACAAAGGACAATTCTTTTTTGATGTGAAAGATTAGACAATGCTATAACTACAAAGCATACTAAGAATTTAACATCTTACAGAATCATTGCCTTTAATACCACTTATTAAGAAAAAAAATCATTTTCTCCTTGAGAACATCTTGATAGAAATGACTAGTAACCAAGAGGAGGGTTGAATTCGGTTGATAAAAAAAATTCTTATGACTTGTTAGAAGTTTAAGAAGTTTCAAAAACAATGCCAAATTTTTTATGATAGTAAAAATAGAGTATGATCAAGATGAATAAGTATGGAGTACAATTAATTAAAGATAAAACTTTAAACAATTAAAGAGATGAGAGAAAAAAGATTGAATACAAGTGTTTATAATGGTTCAGCTTATAACCAAGTCTATATCCAGTCCTCAAGATAACTTCTTGAGTCTTTCACTAT
The DNA here is from genome assembly GCA_037074585.1 of Biancaea sappan. Lineage (NCBI taxonomy): Eukaryota > Viridiplantae > Streptophyta > Magnoliopsida > Fabales > Fabaceae > Biancaea > Biancaea sappan. Next base: position 33,934,058 of record CM073499.1, read on the forward strand.
AAACCACAAGTTTATGTAATTGGACACTTGTGAGCCACTACAACAGATATCTTTTCTTTCTCAAAGGTGTTTCTCCCCCTTACAATGTGTTTATCCCAAACACCCACTCAAGGAATCCCAATCCTTTGAACAAGCAATTTTGAAGGTTTGAATAAAACAATGTTGGACACTCTCAAAGTGTATATAATCTAAAAATTAAGCTCAATTTTTCTATAGCAATAAGAGAGAATGGAACTCAAGATGATGCATGAAATGAATAATTGAAGGTTGACACTAATGGTATTGTGAAGTCCCTTTCATATAATGAATCTTTGTTGCTATAGTGATGAATATAGTCAGATTTGCTACAGTACGCTTTAATATCATTTTTCAACTTTTCTACAATAATCAATTTTCTTTTTCAAATTTGCTATAGTAAAAGTAATTCTTTTTCAACTTTATTACAACAACCAATAAGTTTTATCATTATTTTTCAACTTTCCTGCAACTATCAATTTTCTCTCTCAAATTTGCTATAGTAAAAGTATATTTTTTTTTACTTTATTACAACAACCAATAAGCTTTATCATCATTTTCTTAACTTTCTTCCAACAATCAATTTTCTCTTTCAAATTTGCTACAGTAAAAGTAATCATTGTTCAACTTTATTACGACAACTAATAAGTTTATCATTAATTTTCAACTTTCCTGCAACAATCAATTTTCTCTTTTAAATTTGCTACAGTAACATACATGATTCAAGTATAAAGCATTACATATTAAATTTTATAATTATGCTTATCTTAATACAATTCTCTCATTTTTATCATCATTAAAATTTCAATTAGCACACATTTGTCACACATATCATACATATTCGTTGTACACATTTGTCATCTTTAAAACTTATAGCACAATGACTTAGGGATAACAAATCTCCCCCTTTTTGATGATGACAAATCACCAAAGGAAAAATATGTGTCACAAGATAATGAATTTTATGTAACAAGCCCCATATTTTTCTTTGATAAATCTTCTCCCTCTTTTTGACATCAACAAATAGGTATAAGGAAAACACATACTTTATAAAAACTAAAGCACATGCCTTCAGGAACGTTATATGATGTTATTTTAGCATGAGAAATGGTTTCATCAAAACTTATGTTACCGGTTTGGCAAGTGCAACACAAGTAATGTAATGAATAGAAAGTAAGAGTACCATTCCCTAGAGGACTAACTAGTTAACTACCCAATAAATTTGACTGAATTAGCTAGACGTAATTGTTTGGATTAAAGACAGCTCTAATTAGAATTGAAAGAGTAAAATTCAAACAACAGAAATTCTTTTTATGATTTTAGTAAACGAACAATAAACACACTCACGATTGAAGAAATTAATATATTAAAATGCCTAGAGTCATTAATCCCTTTCTTCCGTCCTAGGAATCTCAATACCTCTCTCATGTACTAACAATTTTATAAAAGCCTATGTGTTAACCGTAGGTTACTCTATTAACTTAAAAGAATCATTCCAGACTACAATTAAGATACTTAACATCTACTTAATTCCTTAAGTGAGCTAAGTCTATTCTAAACAACCTAATTTGGCTAAACGAGATTAACTAATATTCTTATTAGCTAACAAGCAAAATTCTTAAGTTAAGATTAACGCACTCATCCTTCCTAAACAATGTTCTACTCTTACATCCCTCTCCCAAATTAAGTAAAAGCAATAAGTTAACCATGGAGTGATCAATTCCATAATAAACACCAGTAAAATGAATAGAAAGACATATATTAATTTAATTGAAGTTGTAAATACATGAGAGAGAGAGAGAGAGAGAGAGAGAGAGAGAGAGAGAGAGAGAGAGAGAGAGAGAGAGAGAGAGAGAATCCTATTCTAGAATCAAGTTCATAGCAACTCTAGAACAGAGGATTTAGTTAGTCATTGCAAATAAAGAACATAAAACATAAATAGAGATATAAATAACCATGAATATGAAGATGGATGATGAATTTGAACTCTCAAGCCTTGAGAATCAGGTTTCCCCTTTTATTCTAAACAAAAACAGCTTCTTCAGCTCTCCTTCATATCATAATGACCTAAGAAAATCACCTCTGCAGCTATTTAAATGCTATATGATGTGGCTGAATTTAGTTCTGCCACTACAACGACATGTCTTCATTACTGCAGTGGTGGAGTGCAGAAAGGCAAGCTGAATAATGGCATAAAAATTTTTTAGTAGACTGCTTGGGGAAGCAGCGGAGGGTTTACTTTAGTTTGTACCACTGCAACGGCACGATCTCACCGCTGTAGCGGTGAGAGCTAACGCTTAAACCTTCTTTTATTTTTTTTATTCAGACAACTTCGCTGTAGCTCCATGATCCTTCCATTTTAGTGTTGATTGCATACTCAGCTTTTCTTCTATAGTTGCTTTGTAGAACAACAACTTCTTTTCTTCCATTGATTCCCAACTTTTGGGTCTCTACATTTACTTTACAAAATAGCATCAATTACTAGCAAGAAATTGGAATTTAATACAAGTAATTCATAAGAAGCTATTAAAGCTTAAGAATTGATTAAAAGGACATAACAACTTTAGATTGAACGCAATTAGGCAAGTTAGAGATAAAATTCTCAGATAAAATGCATAAGATTAGTGTTAACTTGAAAACTTAACAACTTATCATCTTCTTCTTTGATGATATCGAAGCATAATTATGTGTAGGAAATTATAATGATGTATTTCATGCATGTTTATCAAATCATCAAGACATATCATAATAAATGGGAAATATAGAACCATAAAATTGTCAAATTATAATTTAAATGCATATAAAAAAATAATTTTTGGATGAGGTCGCTTTTTGGAGGAAGAATTAGTTTTAGGCTTAGAAGAATATGTAAATTGTTGTAGCTTAGAAATTGTTCTTGTAGAAAACGATAGAGTAAGTTAGCGAAGAGTAGAATGTATTCCATTTATGCAATCTATGCTTCTAGCTTGTTGATTGCAGAAGCATTAAGATGAAAAAAATGAAATGTCTATCTATTCGACCAGCTAGTTCTTTAGCATAGTGATTTATTAGCTTCTCCATTTCTTCAAGTTTATGTTCTAGAAGAGCAAGTTTATTTTTTAATGATCGGCTAGTGTTGACATCTTCTAACTCTTCTTGGCTCTTTTTTCTTTTCTTTGATTCAGGAGACCCATCAATGGGTCTTTGGCCTTTGTTGTTTCCTAATCTAAGGGTTAGATCAATCTTTTATTTTCTGGCCTCAACATTTAAATCAACTCGTTTGTTATTGGCCATAATTTTTGAGCTTCAAAGGTAGGTGTTTGAAAGAAAGAAGGAAGAGTTAGATGCTGGAAGGTTTGTAGGCAATGAGAAAAACAACTTCTTTAGTATGGTGATCAAGATATTGGAGCAGGATTTATAGAGAAATCTTAAGGCTTAAGATAAAAAGGAAATCTATGCATTGTACATCTAAAAATGATCCTAAATATTTTGTATGCATGAATGTCAAAGATTAGTGTCGAGCATTTAAATAAACAGTAAGCATAATTAATACAGCAAACAACAAATATTTGATAAAAAAAATTGACTAGTTTTTTTTTACTTTGTTTATCCATATCACCTCCCTACTCGCTTAGGATTTCCAAGAAGTTTGACAAAAGGAGATTGATGAGCCATTTTTGTTTTTGCTAGCTGAGTACCTACCTTGTGTAATACCCGTTAATTTCAGAATATAATTCGCTTAAGAGTATTTTAGAATTCTACAACGTTACTTTAGTTATTTATTTTGGTCATTTTTAATTTTCATATTTAATTGTTCTCTTTGAATATTATTTATGAAAATTGAGTTAAATGACTGGACTAAATATTTGCACAATGAGGGATATATTCTAAGAATGGTGAAATTCATGGAAAAGTGGTTTCAGAATGGTCAATTAATCCATTTATTGTAAATTGACTGGATGGGTTTGGATGTTGGGTTATGGATACCCATGGGTTATTGAATAACCCATTAGAAATATTTAATATAAAGTTTCAATAGTAACCTCATTTTTTCACTCAGCCGAAGGAAGCAGAAAAGATTTCTCTCTCAGTTCTTCATTTTCTTCTCAAATCCTTTCCTTGATCTTCAGAGTTTCGATTATTTGTTCGGTTCAAAAGCTTTGTAAGGATCAAAGGTAAGCTTTAATCCGATTATTTTCCTTAAATTTCAGTTTATGTAGAAGATCAGAGGAGGTTTTGTTTTGAAGATTTTGATGATAATTCATGAATCTCAGTTGTTTTAGAAGTTATATTTGAGTTATAATCAGTTAAAGGAGTTGAAATTCTGGTTTTGAAACAAGAAAGGGAAAGGATGAAATTGTTAGAATTTCTACAAAAACCGAGTTACTGTAGCGACCAGGGATTTCGAAACAAAATCTGAAAAATTTTCTTCGGTTACTGTAGCAGTACTGTAGTGTCGGCAGTCAACGGTACTGTAGCAGGCAACGTTACTGTAGCGAACCGGCACTGTAGCGAACCGATACTGTAGCAAACCGTACTGTAGCAACCCGTTACTGTAGCAGTCAGAAAATTTTACGTATTTTCGTGATTTTGTTTCCTTTCTTATGATTCCTTGTAATATATTTTACTAGGAAATTTTCCTACACAAATTCTAGTGTGGAACAAGGTAAACTTGGACAAACATCAAGGTGAGTGAATAACCTTGCTCAGCTAATTTGATATTACTAGTCAAAGTACAATATAAGTCCCATTTACAATATTATTTGGATAATAAGCAATTAATTTTTCATATGGGAGTATATGATGATCAGTAGAAATAAGAGTATGAAGAAATTATTTATCTCATGACAATTGTACTATGTGATGAATTCTCACTATTTTATTAATGAGTAAAGATCTACGGGATCTAATACACGAGTGTGAAAGGGTTAAAGTCCCATACTACTCGGTGTATATCTAAGAAATCTTATACACGAGTTGGAAAGGGTTAAAGTCCCATACTACTCAGTGCATATCTATGAAATCTATACACGAGTTGAAAGGGTTAAAGTCCCATACTACTCGGTGTATACCGATGAGATCTTATTCACGAGTTTGAAAGGGTTAGAGTCCCATACTACTCGGTGTATATCTATGAAATCTTATTCATGAGTTTGAAAGGGTTAGAGTCCCATACTACTCGATGTATAAGACAATTAATTATATGAGTAAATGTGGTATTTGTACTTTTGATATTTTATATAGTACAATTATTTACTTACTGAGTTTTTAAATAAACTCACACTCCCTATGATTATTTTTTTTCAGATACAGAAAATAAAGAACAAGAGTATCCGTTTGAAGATTAGAAGCCCCTTGGGTTTATTCTCTATTTCTGTCTGGTGGGACACCAGTACTTATTAATGTGGATATTAGAAACGCTCTGTACTTTTTATAAGTCTCCTAGGCTTGCGATGAGATAGAAATATCAGACTAAGTATGTCTATATTTGCTTATCAGATGAATATAATTCTGTAGTGTGGAATGAATGATTAAGGTTGAATGTAAAACCTTACAGAATATATGTATATAACGTATGTTTGAGAATTATATCAAATGAGTAGTATCTTTTCACATGCTCAATTTTTGGGATGTGACACCTTGGATGTCGTTTGAAGTAATGAGATGACAGATTGAAGTAGAGAAAACATAGACGAATAGTTTTTTTTTCTTGCATCAAAATGAAGCCTTTTAAAAAAGATTGAGACATAATTTATCAAAATATGTTGAATTTGAGTAGAAAGAGGGAGGATTAATGAGAATTTTGAGGATTAAAGAGGAGTACTTGTAAAAGTCTTGGAAAAGCACTCCGATGCTTAAATTAGTAATTGAAAAATAATGGAGATAAAGACAACTAACTACACTTGCAATGGGAAAACAATTTATAGTTCATTTGGATTAATCATCACAAGTTCTTTCCTTATAAAACTGAATCTTTCCTCAGCAAGAAGCTTAGTGAGAATGTCTGCCAATTGAAAATCTGTTTGCACATACTCTAGTGAGACATCTTTTTTTTTTTTTTAACATGATCTCTTATAAAATGATGTCTTATTTCAACATGTTTAGTTCTAGAGTGCATGATAAGATTTTTAGTTAAGCATATAGCACTTGTTGTTGTTTCATTCACAAGATTTGGGCACAACAACTCCCAAATGCAATGTATTTAGCTTCAGCTCTGGATAAAAAAAGTACTATTTGCTTTTTGCTAAACCAAGAGATAAGAGAATTACCAAAAAATTGGCAAGTTCCACTATTTTTACTACTTGCAAAATCCATATCCGAATAGCTAATTAAAAAAATTGAGGGTCCTTTAAGATACCATAAACCTATTTGAGATGTGCTAACCACGTATCTAAAAATTATTTTCACAACTTTAAAATGAGATTCCTTGGGGCAAGTTTGAAAATGTGCACATATGCAAACACTAAACATAATATCAAGGCTACTCACGGTTAAATACAAAAGAGAGCTGATTATATCTCTATATTTTATTATGTTATAAGGTTGACCTTCTTCATGATTGTCCAAGCTTGTTGAAGTGCTCATGGGTGTGACTATAGGTTTTGCATTCTCCATCCCTAACTTCTTGAGCAACTCCTTTGCATACTTGGTTTGGCTCACAAATATTCCATTCTCTATTTGTTTAATTTGAAGCCTAAGGAAGAAGTTGAGTTCTCCTATAATTGACATTTCAGACTCACCTTGCATGATCTTAGCAAACTCTTTGCATAAACTTTCATTAGTAGCACCAAATATTATATCATCAACATAAATTTGCACTATAATTAAATCATGCCTTTTCTTTTTGAAAAACAAGGTTGTACAACCTTTCCTCTTGAAAATCCATTGTTTAAAAGAAATGAGCTCAACCTCTCATACTATAATGCCCTAGAAATTTGAGTGATTTATTTTTCTTTAATTATTACACTTGTGTGTTATGACTGATGATGTGGTGTGTACTATGGCTTGCTTATGATTAATTTTAAATTAATGTGGAATGAAACCCTTTTATGGAAGAGGTGTGTTACAATCCAAATTCGGGCAGCGCAGACATTGTCTAACCCATACCGCTGCAAGCCTATCTTCCCCTCAACCCACACAACCACAATAACGTATTAAACCATTTCATTTAAAAAAACATTATATTCTTATGCCCAAACAATAGAATTTCACAACAGTTACAATTTTCTTCTCGTAAACACATGTGTAAATATAAATATGAAACATCTTTCATAAGATCTCAAGGTTCATTATCTTAATTACTTATTATATTCCCAGCGTTTCTCATACACATACTACAGCCATCTACATTATGCAGTAGAACCACGACATACTCGATTACAGAGCTTTTTTAGACATTCATATTGAAAAGAAACATAGCTACACATTGCCTACCCAAGATAAAAGGGAAGGTATCCTTGGTATATACGTCCTTAAATGGTAAACTCCTCTTCACCTGAAACTGTGAGGGTGTGAGTCTTGTCCACATAACTCACCATAAGTAGCCTAGCTTACTACAAATATAAGTTAATGCATATCAACACAATATGCAAATGCAAACATGAGTATAACTCAAATCATGATCATGAGTGAGTGAGTTTCATCATGTCAAAAATGAGAGAAATAATATGACATAACTAATCTCTATATAAATAGTTCTACATCAATTCTATTGTAAACCCCAATTGATAGGTGAACAAAATTTTGAGCATAAACACAAAATCCAGGCTCATCACAATTCCATCACATAAACATATATCTATATACACTTACCAATGCACTAGGAGCCAGGCTTCCCAACACAATGCCGTCCAATTATGGACGGAATTAAACCAGGAACCATAGAAAATAGAATATAAACATCATATCAATAATTTGAATTTTGCCTCATTGGCATCCACATCAGCTTATCACCATAAAATATAGATAGGAGGGCTACACAAGCTTCCTTTTTTACTCTCGTGAATCATAATAAAGAGAGCCGCATAGGCTTCTTTTAATACTATCATGAATCATAATAGAGAGAGAGAGCCACACAAGGTTCTTTTAATATTCTCATATGCCATAGTGAATAGGGCCACACAGGCTTCTCACTAGGTTCTCAATATATAATACCCATGAAAAATAAAATATAAATATATGTTTGCGAACTATGGTTACTATTCTAGTATACGGTACTATTCATATATATAATATATTTACATATACGATACTTTATACAATAGTAATGTTGAGTACTAGATGTGGTTTAGGCATAAAGGGAAACTAGAAAGAAATTCCTAGGACAAAATGACGTTTTATGTGAGAAAATCCCCTTAGGGACTAAAATGAAAGGACTAAAGCGAAATAAAACTTAAGACTTTAGGAGAAGTAATCATAGCCATTGAATATGAAGTACTCTTAGCCATTGAAATTTTTTTTTTGTATGAATATATTTTACATAAAGTATTGATAAAATTAATGGCTAAGATTTGTTGGAAAATCAATAGCTAGGATTAGTTCCACACCTACCACACCTCAATGGCTAGGATTAGTTCCATACCTACCGCATCTCAAAGGCTAGGATTAGTTCTATACCTACCAATATCAATGGCTAGAATTCATTCTTGAAGCCTATATAAGGGATGTTTAAATGGTGTTTCTATCATCCCATTTCATTTCTTCTCTCCTCTTATTTAGCTTCTTATTTTCTAGATAGAAAGAAGAGGCAAGTTCTTTGAGTGATTAGTCTTTTCTCCAAGTAAGAAATAGACAATTTCTCTTGCTCAGGTGTTACTTTCCTTCTCAGTTTAGTTCGAACAGAACGCTGAAATTCATCTATATACTCTTGTCCGCAATGACTTAGAGAAGTAATACTCGTACAGAATCCAGGTGAGTGAAACGACCCTGTTTTAATAGGGTTTTAGCATTATTGGTAATAAAAAGTATGTCGTAGGACACTCCCAAGATTCATAGGAGTAAACTGGATTTAGAATGATGAATTTAGGGAGATAATTCAAAATTAATCTAGAAGTATGGATATGATGAAACAAGTATTTCATGATGATATGGAGTTTGAATCTTTTCAAAAACAGCTTAATTGCTATCTTGATTTGTGGTTTATAAACCTATAATATAGTTATATACTATACATGTTATATGAATGAATATTACATTGTACTTCTGATTATGATATGAAATACTGTACTATTAATTGTGATTAAGTGGGACAGTACCCCCTCTCACGGCAAGGTAGAAAGCTCAGTATAAAAGGGTGTCTTGACCAACGAGTGTAGAGACAACGATTCTCTCAGTAGGGATATAGCCCGGGTTGGTAACATATCCGTGAGGTACCCTAGCTGAGAGGATGAGATTGTGCATCATGGCAAAAATAAATAAATTTGGTGAGTTAGCCCATGTGCTTTCTCCGAGATATATTGCCATTGATGAGTACTAGTATCATTAGTTGAATTGAATGAATTTATATCTTCTAGTATGTGATTTCTAACCATATCTATTGGTTGAGTTTGAGCCTTCGGGTATACTCGCATGACTGATGATGTATTGGAATTTTATTAACGCAAGGCCGATTTACTCACTGAGTTTTAAAGCTCACACTCTCTGTGAAATTTTAGAGCTCACACTCTGTGAAATCTTTTTGTAAAGATTAGGTTGCTGATGAAGAATATCCGCTAGAAGAGTAGATCACTTTGGACCTTCCCGCTATCGAGTAGGCCCTTTTTTGTTACAGGTTATGTTGCTCTATAATCGTCTAGGACATCTAGGTTAGGGGTTTGGTATTTAACTTGTATTTCAGTATAATAATGTATTTTATATTGAGGATCTATTATTATATACAAATCATCTCTATGATTTTCAAATAAGAAAATTTGATATATTTTCTTCATATTTATTAAGAAATGATTATTTTGATAACATAGAGATAATAACTAAATAATTTTACTCGTGGGTAGAATTTATCGAAAGGCTTATAATGATGGGATATTTATCATTGTGTCGGTCATGTGCCCAGAAAACGGGTCATGACAAAGTTGGTATCAAAGCAAAGGTTGTTAGGTCTCTTAGTGATTACAGAGTAAGGTGTCTTTAGTGGGCCCTCCCCTATTGTCGTGATTGCAACATGACCATAGGACGAAGATCCACCAAAAGCCCTATATAGTTTAAAATCCTTTTCTTTGGTGTCTTACCCTTGAAGCATAATAGTAACAATACATATTATTTTTAATTATAGAATAAGTTTAGATAGCACGAGGAAAATCAAATACTTCTGGAATCCGCACAAGATCTGGCAGGGCCTTGGTCCCTCCAACTACTCAGTCAGTAGGTGCAAGGTTGGAGACGCCTAACCGTGCAAAAGGTAACCATGCACAAAATAGAGAGATATCCACTATAAACCCTGGGAGAAGTGGTGGAGTACCACCACAAATTGACGCAGTTGTGGTAATGTAAGCTTTAGCCGTAATGCAGGACGAGGTTAATGGGCTGAAGGAACTCCTAATGGGACAGTCATATGAAGATGGCTCATAGGCATCAGTACATACTACAAGAGTGCAAGAGACAGACCAGATGCCACCCCCACCCCTCCTCAAGATGGGATAGGGATGGAGGTCAAGATCTCAGAATTTATGAAGTTAAATCCGCCAACCTTTGCAAGAGATGTTAATGAAGACCCACATCGTTTTCTAGATGACTGTGAGAAAATCCTTGACACGTTGGAGTAGCCTGAACCCCAAAGGGTGACCTTTGTTACCTTTCAATTAAGAGATAAGGCAGACCGCTGGTGGCGAACATGGAAAGATGGCATGGCTAGAAACGCCCCACCCCTCAAATGGAAGGACTTTAAGAGAATTTTTCGAGAACAATTTATTCCAGAAAGTATACGAGAAGCAAAGATTTGAGACACTCCGACAAGAAACGTGAACTGTCGATGAATACAACAATCTATTTGTAGAGTTGTCTAAATATGCTACTTACATGGTCCTAGATGAAAAAGAAATGATCTGACATTTTGTTACAGGCCTCCGAGATTCCTTATTTTTGAGAGTGGGGTCACAGATACGAGACTTTTCATCTTACACTGAGGCTGTCGACATCGCCCATATGATGGAAGAAAGAGATATGCGTAATGAAAAGTGGAATAACAAAAGAAAAAGGAAACAAGATGAGAAATCGCATAGCCACGGAGGCAGTTTTGCACCCACTAAAACTGCTGGACATATAGCCTTTACCGCCAATGTACCACAATGTCAACAAAGTAGTACAGGGGGTCAACAAAGGCCCTGATGCTCTAAATGTGAAAGAAACCACTTCGAAGTTTGTCTTGCCAACAACAACATTAGGGTCTATTTCCAATGTGGTCAACAGGGCCACATCAAAAGAGATTGCCCTCAACTCCACACGAGATCTGGCCAAGGATCAGTACGCTATAATCAATCAGAGGCCACTGTTGCCAACAGAGCCCCTGTAACTGTAGGAGGCAACAAAATTGGAAGAGGTACTAGCAGAGGACAAGGTGGTCGAGTTCAAGCTTCAGGCTCGAGTATTCACCTTAACCTGACAGGATGCTCAAGCATCTAATACGGTGGTAGTAGGTAGCCTTTTGATTGAATCAAACTTTGCACATGTTTTGTTTAATTCTGGCTCTATGCATTCCTTTGTGTCACAATTCTTTGCTAAGAATTTTACGTAAAAAAGTTATTAGATTAGAATGTCCGTTCTTAGTGACTACGCCTACCGGAGGCACCCTACTAATAGAATAAGGCTACCGGGCTTATAAGGTGAGAGTCTGAGAAATAAATACAATGCCAAACCTAATGCTGTTGGATATGATAGACTTCGATGTTATCTTAGGCATAGATTGGCTGGCATCTTGTCATGCTACTCTGGATTGCTATAATAAGATAGTTAAGTTCAATATTCTAGGGGAACCCTCCTTAGTATTTCATGGTAAACAGAGTAAGATTCTTGAAAATCTTATATCCTTAATGTGTGCCCAATGTTTATTGCGAAAGGGCTGTCAAAGATACTTGGCATTTGTTAAAGATATTAAGAAAGAAGAACTAAAAGTGGAGGACATTCTAGTGGTCTAGGAGTTTGTAGACGTCTTCCCGGATGATCTACCAGGTGTACCCCCAGATCGAGAGGTTGAGTTCCAGATAGAGTTAGCTCCAGAGACTCGCCCAATCTTCATAACCCTCGTATAGGATGGCACCAACAGAATTAAAATAGCTAAAGGCTCAGTTACAGGACTTGCTAGACAAAGGCTTTATAAGGCCAAGTTATTCACCTTGGGGAGCTCCTGTTTTGTTCGTGAAAAAGAAGGACGGATCGATGAGACTATGCATAGATTATAGCAATTGAATAAAATAACTATAAAAAAATAAATACTCGTTGCCCTGCATCGATGACCTCTTCGATCAACTTCAAGAAGCCAAGTATTTTTCAAAGATTGACTTAAGGTCTGGTTATCACCAACTCAAGATCAAGGAGAACGACGTTCCTAAAATAGCCTTTCGTACCAGATATGGACACTACGAGTTCTTGGTAATGTCGTTGGATTAACGAATGCACCAGTTGCTTTTATGGATTTAATGAATAGAATTTTTAAACCCTTCTTGGACAAATTTGTTATTGTCTTCATAGACGACATTCTGGTGTACTTAAAAAATTCAGAAGAGTATGAATAACACCTTCGTGTTGTGTTGCAGAAATTGAGGGATCATCAATTGTACACCAAATTCTCTAAATGCGAGTTTTGGATTGATCGCATGACTTTCTTGGGATATGTGATCTCCAGGGATGGCATCCAAGTAGACCCAAGCAAAATAGAAGTGGTCAAAATGTGGCCTAGACCCACCTCCGTCATGGAGATTCGCAGCTTCTTGGGATTGGCAGGATATTATTGTTGTTTCATCCAAGATTTTTCCCAGTTAGCCACCCCTATCACATGACTAACTAGAAAAGGAGTAAAGTACCAGTGGGATGACGCTTGTGAAGAAAGCTTCCAAGAACTCAAGAAAGGTTAGTCTCTGCACCTGTATTGGTATTACCCTCAGGACCTGGAGGTTTTACAGTATACTGTGATGCATCGAGAGTGGGGTTAGGATGTGTCCTCATACAGCATGGCCAGGTAGTGGCATATGCATCGAGACAGCTTAAGAAACATGAACAAAACTACCCCATCCACGATCTAGAGATGGCAGCAGTAGTTTTCGCCCTAAAGGTATGGCGACACTATCTATACGAAGAAACATGTGAAATCTACATTGACCATAAGAGTCTATTCACTTCACCATCCTTTACCTTATCCATGATTTAGACGAGCTCAGGATCCTCCATCTGGGATACCTGTATCTGGTCTACAAGGGGAGATATAGCCCTGATATAGGCTAAGAATGATCATGTCTTTGTAATTTCCAAAGTAACATTTTTTGTTCTCAGCTCTATAGTTTTTGACCAATGGTCTTCTTGTCACTGCTATATAGGCTAGACTACCCATAGATTTTTGACTTAAAGCATCTGCTACTACGTTCACTTTGCCTGGGTGGTAAAGAATGTTGCAATCATAATCTTTTAGTAATTCCACCCATCTCCTCTGCCTCAGGTTTAGGTCCTTCTGGTTGTGCGTACCAGAAGTTAGAACTCTTAGACAAGACATCATGGAAGAAGGCCATAGTGTTGTATATGCTGTATATCCATGAGCCACCAAGATGTATCAAGATCTAAAACAGATCTACTGGTGGAAAGGAATGAAATGAGAAGTAGCAGAGTTTGTATTTCGTTGTTTAATTTGTCAACAGGTTAAGGCCGAGCATCTTAAGCCGGGAGGCTCGTTACAGCAGTTGGAGATTCCTGAGTGAAAATGGGAACGAGTGACGATGGATTTTGTCATTGGTCTACCTCGTTACACAGGAGGTTATGACTCAATATGGGTCATTGTTGACCGACTAACCAAGTCAGCACACTTCATTCCAGTCAAAACAACTTATAGTGTGGCGACATTAGCACAATTATACATTAAGGAAATAGTGAAGCTGTATATAGTACCAATATCTATCATTTCGGATAGAGGTCCTCAATTCACCTCCCGCTTTTGGAAGAGCTTTCAAGAGGCATTAGGTACTCGAGTAGACCTTAGTACCGCCTTTCACCCACAGACAGACGGACAGTCAAAACGGACGATTCAGACGCTAGAAGATATATTACGAGCTTGTATCCTAGATTTCAGTGGTAACTGGGATAAGCATTTATATCTCGTAGAGTTCGCATATAACAACAGCTACCAGGCCACTATTGGAATGGCACTCTATGAGGCCTTGTATGGGAGATGTTGCAGATCTCCGATCGGTTGGATCGAGGTAGGTGAAGCGAAAGTATTAGGACCTGACTTGGCCCAAGATGCCCTAGCTAAGGTTAAGACAATCCAGGATAGAATGCGAGCGACTTAAAGTAGACAAAAAGCATACACCGACCACAGACGACGTGATTTGGAGTTCTTAGTCGGTGATATGGTATTCCTAAAGGTCTCCAATGAAAGGTGTGTTGAGATTCAGGAGGAAGGGAAAGTTAAGTCCTAGGCACATCGGGCCTTATGAGATTTTAAAACGAGTAGGAAAAGTAGTTATCGGCTCGCTCTATCAATGGACTGGAAGGGATTCACCCTGTTTTTTACGTATCCATGTTGAGGAAGTACCTTCTTGATCCTTCTCACATACTTCACCCTTCTCACAATGATTCTATCCTAGTAGATGAGAACTTGTCATACGAGGAGATACCAGTAGCTATCCTTAATAGTCAAGTAAAGAAACTCCGATCTAAAGAGATTCCATCTGTCAAGGTGTTGTGGAGGAATCAGACTCATGAAGAAGCCACATGGGAAGCCGAGGCCGATATGCGTTCTAGATATCCGCATCTCTTCACGACTTGAGGTAATTTAAATTCAAAGGACCGAATTTCTTAAAGGGTGTGATAATGTAATACTCGTGAAAAATAAAATATAAATATATGTTTGCGAACTATGGTTACTATTACAGTATATGGTACTATTCATATATATAATGCTATTTACGTATACGATACTTTATACAATTGTAATGTTGAGTACTAGATGTGGTTTAGGCATAAAGGGAAAACTAGAAAAAAAATTCCTAGGAGAAAATGATGTTTTATGTGAGAAAATCCCCTTAGGGTCTAAAATGAAAGGACTAAAGCGAAATAAAACTTAAGACTTTAGGAGCCATTGAATATGAAGTAATCTTAGCCATTGAAATTTTTTTTATGAATATATTTTACATAAAGTATTGGTAAAATCAATGGCTAATATTTGTTGGAAAATCAATGGCTAGGATTAGTTCCACAACTACCACACCTCAATGGCTAGGATTTGTTCCACACCTACCGCATCTCAAGGGCTAGGATTAGTTCTACACCTACCAACATCAATGGCTAGAATTCATTCTTGAAGCCTATATAAGGGATGTTTAAATTGTGTTTTTATCATCCCATTTCATTTCTTCTCTCCTCTTGTTTAGCATATTATTTTCTAGACAGAAAGAAGAGGCAAGTTCTTTGAGTGATTATTCTTTTCTCTAAGTAAGAAATAGACAATTTCTCTTACTTCGGTGTTACTTTCCTTCTCAATTTAGTCTGAATGGAACACTGAAATTCATCTGTGTACTCTTGTCTGCAACGACTTAGAGAAGTAATACTCATACAGAATCCAGATGAGTGAAAGGACCCCGCTTTAATAGGGTTTTAGCATCATTGGTGATAAAAAGTATGTCGTAGGATACTTTCAAGATTCATAGGAGTAAACTAGATTTAGAATGACGAATCTAGGGAGATAATTCAAAATTAATCTAGAAGTATGGATATGATGAAGCAAGTAGTTCATATGATGTGAAGTTTGAATCTTTTCAAGAATAGCTTAATTGCTATCTTGATTTGTGATTTATAAACCTATAATATAGTTATATACTATACCTGTTATATGAATTAATATGACATTGTACTTCTGATTATGATATGAAATAATGTACTATTGATTGTGATTGAGTGGGACAGTATCCCCTCTCACGATAAAGCGGAAAGCCTGGTATAAAAGGGTGTCCTGACCAATGAGTGTGGAGACAACGATTCCCTCAGTAAGGATATAGCCCTGGTCGGTAACAGATCCGTGAGGTGCCCTAGCTGAGAGGATAAGATTGTGCATCATGGCGAAAATAAATAAATTTAGTGAGTTAGCCCATGTGCTCTCTCCGGGATATATTGTCATTAATGAGTACTAGTACCATTAGTTGAATTGAATGAATTTATATCTTTTAGTATGTGATTTCTAACTATATCTATTGGTTAAGTTTGAGCCTTCGGATATACTTGCATAACTGGTAATATATTGGAATTTTATTAACACAAGGCCGATTTACTCACTAAGTTTTAAAGCTCACACTTTTTGTGAAATCTTTTTGTTCAATCAAGTTGTTGGTGAAGAATATTTACTAGAAGAGTAGATTACTTTGGACCTTTCCACTGTCGGTAGGCCCCTTTTTGTTACAGGTTATGTTGCTCTGTAATCGTCTAAGACATCTAGGTCAGGGGTTTGGCATTTGGCTTATATTTCAGTATAATAATGTATTTTATATTAAGGATCTATTATTATATGCAACTCATATCTATGATTTTCAAATAAGAAAATTTGAAATATTTTCTTCGTATTTTATTAAGGAATGGTTATTTTGATAACATAGAGATAATAGCTAAATAATTTTACTCGTGGGTAGAATTTATCGAAAGGCTTACAATGATGGGATATTCATCATTGGGTCATGTACCCAGAAAACGGGTCGTGACACAATAATTACCGTATGCGCATAGGTCTCAATCTGAGAGTGCCACACAAGCTTTTCAAATCTTTCCCTTATTCCCATGGTAGGGAGGGCTACACATAGGTTTTCCACATCACATGCTTAGTCATAGTGTAAGAGAGCTATAATGCCCTTCGTACTAGCATTATTCCATTTATATCGGTATGCCACACATAAGCTTCCTACATCACATGCTTAGTCATAGTGCAAGAGAGCTACGAGGCTCTTCGTATTACCACTAATCCATCGTTATTCGAACATCAACTTAGGCAACTCTTTTAGATACTACACTCATACAATCCAGTTTAGTCAATAAGTAATACACATACACAAGAAAGAACATAACTTATATACCAGAAATATAATATTCAATCCTAACATAACAACAAACCGTTCATCCACATTATGTGACCCATAACCCTCTACTTAATAACAATGTAATGCATGATACATCATTCATTTGATTGTCTTGAATAAATAGGCACAATAACAATTAAAACAATCATTTCATTCAGGGTATCATGTTTTAAAGAGGCCAACCCTCTCACACCTTTATATTTTCCAAGAGGAGTCATCCTACCTCGCACCATTATATTTCTACAACACATACATGCATACCAATGTTGCTCCAACAAGAAAATACAAGGTTAGAATGTAGTTACATCTAAACATAGGTGTATAATCACATAAGTGGGTGTTTTCATGTTTCACAAGAACTCCAAGTACTATTTCATCATGGGATACTTATCGTAGGTCCCATGACTCTGATAATGCATTTAACCTCCATGGTGTTATTTACATTTCCTTCTATGCATTCTTACCTTCCTAATTAGGTACCAATTATACATAAGCAAGCTATGTGTAAGCCATTTTACAAACTCTTAGAGTTTACTAATGATTCATGAAAATCACACAACTTATGTCAATAATCACACATAAGTGTCCATTCCTTCTCTAGCCATATAGAGATTCATATATACCAAACATCTCATCAATTAATAATCATATCATCATGCTATAAACATGCTAGGAAAATAGTTTCTTCTAGTAAAACACAATTAAAGCAAGGCTAAATCCCTCATCTCAACTCCAAGCTAGATAATCCTCCTCAAGAGATGTGGAAGGTGCCTCAAAGAATTCATCCCTATAAGATAACTATGTAAAAACATGTTAACGTCACAAAATAGTAAACTCTTTATCACTAATTCTGACCTTTGATCACTCTCTTAGTCATAACTACTAAATAGTAAAGAATTTCAATTGAATCTTGTCATATTAGAAACTAGACTTAAAAGGCTTTCCATCGATATAAAATTTGCTAAAAACAGAGTCCAGACGAAAGAGTTATAATCATTTGAAAATTGACCAAAACTATCAAAATTCATAACCACATGTGCCCTAAGCAGGCGAAACACATGACCACTCACTTAGGCTGGCTGAGATGCTCTGTTTATGTGATTTTCAACTTCTACAAGGATTTCCCTTCATCCTAGACCAATTTTGCACCAAAATTGATGATTCTTTCCATGGTTTTGCTCTAGAAATGATTAGGAAACATATAAACACTCAAATCCCAAACAAAATCCAAGAATCAAGGCTTAAATTTATCAAAATTCCCTCAAGAGCCCTAGTTTTCCACATTTTTCTATCATACACTTCCAACCGACAATTTTCTTGTTTTAATCCATAGTTTTTTAAATTTCTTGTTCTAAATTGTTCAACAAACATCCAAGAAGAGTTCTAGATCATTAATCTAGCTTAAAACTCCCAAGAATACTTATTCTCACCCCCCATACTCATATACACGAAAATTTGGTAGAAGAGGAATGAGTGAAAAGCATACCTTTTTTTCTCCTCCCTTTAGTTATGGTTGGTCGCCACAGACTCAAATTTTCGCTGAGGACTGGTGGCCGGAGGCTTGGGTGTGCTCTTGGGTGAAGGGGATGGAGAGAAGTAAGAGCTAAGGTATAGAGAAAATGTGGTTTGTGTGAGGAAGAGAGGAAATGGTTGAAAAATGTGTGTGGCTTATATAGTCATCTTAGAGAAATTACCATTTTGCCCTTCTTGGTTCAATCTGATCAATTAAGAAGGGCCAAAATCGTAATCTCTCGAACTCTGGTACTCTTCATCACACACAAGGCACTATATATTTCCAAGCCTAATTTCTTAACTCTTAACATATCACTATCCTTATTTTTCATTTTCATAAGAGAATGTTTTCTTAAATATTTTTTATTCACCTTAGTCTCTCCACAGTCCCATTATCCATGTGCCTTTTTCTGTGGTACACGTACCCCTACATGCCTTGGCCATTTAGCACCTCACACACAAGCCACACTCCAACCATGGATTTCCTTATTTGAAAACAAAAATTTTCCCCTACATCCATCTACTTGATTGAAAAATCGATTTCACTAATATCCAAGGACCTTGTAATGCTGGCTGTAAAACAACCAGGTATTACAAGTTGTATTTGTGTATGTGGTTATGGTTATATGACGATGTGGAATTTATTGTCATTAAACAATTGGCTTTAATTGGATGAAATGTGTGGGATATTGTGCTTAACTTGGAAAATTATTCTAAGTGTAAAAAATGTTGACTTTAGGAGAGGAGAGTTGGACTAGAGGGGACATGGAGAGAAATACTAAAATTGTTTTATCTGACTAAAAAACCCCTCTTTTTGGCTTCATTCATTCATTCATATTTCATTCTATAGCTTTCAACCACTCTCTCCCTTTCTCTCGGTGATCACCCCCTTTTCCCCATCATTCTTGCTTATTTCTACGCACTAAGACTTCCTTTAAGCATTAATCATCCTTCCTCATTGATTTTCTCCAAAGCTTGTAAGTTATTTCTCTTTTCTTCTTCATTTTTCATATAAGGGAAACCCTGGGTTTGGGTAGGGTGAATTTTTAGAATTTGGGAGCTTCGTTATGGTTTTATTTTGCTTTGTGGCTAATATGGGATTCATGAATTATGTTCTTGTGGGAAAATGCTGAAGGGAATCATATATATTTTTGACTTTTACATAAACCAGAAAACTTTGGGAAAATTTGATTACTTTGTTGGAAAACTTTGTTATATGGTGATTCACTTACTTTTCTGGTTTCTTTCTGCCATTTATAAGGTTTGGGGCTGCGTTATTTAATGTTTTAAACTTGGTAGTGGTTGGAATAGAGTAAAGAGAGCAACGAAGATGGTTGGGCATTTATTTTTTGAAGTTTGCTGGGCAACCGGTCAACTGTTGTATGGAAACCAGTTGACTGGCTATCCTAGTGCTCTCTACCCAAATTAGACAGAAAAGCACTAGTTGATTGGTATCTTGCTAACAATTGACCAGTTGTTTCTAGGCAAAAATAACAATTTGGGCAAAGGTGCATTGATCTACTGGTAAGACATTAGCGATCGACTGGTTGTTTCTAGGTTGAAATGGCAAATTTGGATAGAGACACACCAGTCGATTAGTAAGTCGTTATCAGTTGACCAGCTATTCACAGGTTAAGGCTAGTATTTCCTAGCCAGTCGACTGCTAGCAGGGGGTCAATCGACTAGTTCCTTCTAGACTATATTTTCGAATCCAAATTAATTTCTCTTTTCTCATACACTTAATCCATAAGGCAAAACTCTAAACCTCAAAATTCCTTTCCTTCCAAGTATCCACCGTGTACTGTAAATAATCATGCTGCCTTAAGGGAAGGGACTAAACTTATCTCTAAAACTATAATTGTTTTAAGAGATTGTTCACCATGTATTTGTTTTAAATTAAAATCTTAAATATGTGTAAGGAATGTTTTGATGAACCTTAAGCTTGTACAAATAAATAACATATGTGTTACGAAAGCATGGTGCGAGGGTTAGCCCCTCCGGGAATATATAATGGTATAAGGGTTGTCCTTTCCTGAAACATATAACAATACAAGGGTTGGCCCCTCTTGAATCATATAATGGCATGAGGTCTTGCCCCTCCGACAATATAATGGCACGAGAGGATCTGCCCCTCCTGAAAACATGGAAACCCTTAATAAAGGAAATTATTTTATTTATCCCTGTTTTTATTGAATAGGTAGATAGGTCATTGTGGATGGTGTATTGTTATGAAATTTTACTTAAGGACTTTTACTTTTGCAAGAGGTATACAATAAGTACTCTTTTTTGAATAATTATGTATCTTTCACTGAGTATGATTACTCACCCTTCTAGTATACCTTTTGCAGATTCTTTGATAGCTGGTGAGTCTTCGCACAAGGAGTATTAGGACCCCATCTCCAATCCCTTCTTACCAAGGTTGATCTTTTGTTCATGAGAAATGTTTTGGGCTTTGTAGTTAGTTAGCTAGAACTTCTAGGGTAGTGGTAGTCTGGATTATTTTGTAAACTTTATTCTTTTGTGAATTCTAACAGATATCTAGATGCATCGTGTTTTGGAACAATCCTTTCGGAACTGTGAGGACCTATGTACAAAGGGAATTCTTGGAAACATGACTTTTGTAATCTTATGATCTTTATATATATTATACATGAATGGAATTAATGTTAAATGACAAGATTACGGAATTTTCATCAATCAGTTTGTTTTCATAATTCTATTATGTGCTTGTTAACGTATTGTCTGGGCCAGGCTTACGATAGTAGTAGTGGTTCCATGCTGTGCCGGTCATTGTCCCAAGAGTGGGGCGTGACACATACCAAGCTTTAGGAGCTTGTTTGAGATCATATAGAGCCTTTGTTCAATTTTAAAACATGATTTGGTTTATCTTGATTTTCAAAACTAGGAGGTTATTCAATATAAACTTTCTGCATGATAGAACCATTTAAAAAGGAACTTTTCACATCCATTTAAAATAGTTTAAAATTTTATATACATGCAAATGCCAATAACATTCTAATCGCTTTAAGTCTAGCCACAGGTATAAAAGTTTCATCATAATCAATGCATTCTTCTTGATTATAACCTTTGCAACAAGTCTAGCTTTGTTTCTAATCACTATTCCATTTTTATCAAGTTTTTTTTTTCCTAAAAACCCATTTTGTGCTAATTATTGTATTATCATTGGGTCTAGGAACTAATTCCCAAACTTGGTTTCTTTCAAATTGACTTAGTTCTTCTTGCATAACCAAGACCCAATATTCATTTATAATTGCATCATCAATATTTTTTGGTTCACCTTGAGAAAGGAAGGTTAAGTGGTTACAAACATTCCTAGGAGAGTTTCGAGTTATTACCCTTTGAGAGGCATCTCTAATGATAAGCTCCTTAGGATGGCTTTCTGCATACCTCCAATCTTTTGAAAGATCATCATTGTTGCTTGGTGGTTCCTCTTATGGTTTGTCCTTTTCTTGTGGCTTTTCTTCTTCTTGAGGCTTCTCCTCTTCTTGTCGCAAGTTAGCACCCTCATCATGATGATCATCATTTTTTGGTGCTATTTCTTACTCATTCTCTACTTTATCATCTAAGAAAAGGTCTTTGAAGTAATCTAACATTTCATGTTCATCATTACAATCTTTGAGGGAAGGGTTAGATTCATAAAAAACAACATGTATAGATTCTTCAACAAGTAAATTTTTTTTTATAAACTCTATATGATTTACTGGTGTTAGAGTATCCAATGAAAACTGCTTCATCGTCTTTGGCATCAAATTTTCTCAAAATTTCTTTTCTATTATTTAAAACAAAGCATTTGCAACCAAACACATAGAGATGGAAAATGTTAGGCTTTCTTCCTCTATATAGTTCATATGGGATTTTGTTTAAAATTGGCCTTATCAAGGCTCTATTTATTACATAATAAGTAGTATTAATCACATCTGCCTAAAAATAGTGAGGAAGTTTCCCTTCATTAAGTATAGTTCTAGCTATCTCCTCTAAAGTTCCATTTTTCCTCTTAACAACACCATTTTGTTGAGGAGTTCTAGGGGATGAGAAGTTATGCTCAATGTCATTTTCATAACAAAACTCCTTAAATTCATGATTATTAAATCTTCTACCATGATCACTCCTAATTCTCACAATGGTCAAGCTTTGCTCATTTTAATTAAACTTAGCAAGTTTTAGAAAAGATATAAAAGCTTCATCTTTATGAGCTAGGAAGAAAGTCTATGTGTACCTTGAGTAGTCATCTATAACAACTAGCACATAGGAGTTGCCTCCAAGGCTTTTTGTCCTAGATGATCCTACAAGGTACATATAAAGTAATTGTGAAGGCTTAATTGTAGAAACAATGTCCTTAGCCTTAAAAGAGCTTTTAACTTGTTTTCCCATTTGACAAGCACCACATGGTTTAGCTTTTTTAAAATTAATTTTGGGTAAGCCAATTATAAGTTCTTTCTTGACAAGTTTATCCAAAAGGCTCATACTAGCATGAGCTAGTCTTCTATTCCATAGCCAATTTTCATTACCAACACTAATTAAACATGTAGAGTCTATAGAAGGATCTTCATCAAGATTTATAACATAAACATTATTGATCCATTGCTAATAATCTTAATTTGCTTATCATTAATATTTTTAACTATGCAATGGGTTGAATCAAAAATCACTCTATTGCCTTTGTCACATAGTTGACTAATACTAAGCAAATTATGATTGAGGTCTTCAACAAATAAGACAATTTCAATAGAAGTTGAAGAATTCTTACCTATTTTACTTATTCCTCTAATTAGACCTTTGTTATTTCCTCCAAATGTTACTTTGCCTCTTTTTGGTGTCAAAGAGAGGAATTTTAAATGGTCATCGATCATATGCTTTGAGCAACCACTATCTAAGTACCATTTCTACTCCTTGCCTTGAGGCATACCTATCACACAAAATCAAGTTTGCTTTTTAGGTACCCAAATTTGTTTGGGTCTTTCTTTGTTAAATGTTCCCGTGGGAACCTACTTCTTTTTATTTCCATTGGGAGTATTCTTTTTATACCAACAAGAATGAAAGTTATGTCATTTTAAACCACGACGAAAACAAGTGGTGAACGGACTACTTGACATAGTTACATGAGCAAAGAAATTATTGTAGTATTTTTTACTAGCTTTGGGCTTATATCTCAAACCAGCTTTGTCAAATTTATATCTTTGTTTTCCTAGCAATATGTTCAAATTGTCTCTTCCTTGTGTAAATTCTGCAAGGGTATTTTTCAAATCTTCATTTTCTTTTTCTAAATCAATGTATTTACAACAAGGACAATTTTCTTCTGGAGAAGTAAGAAATGTTTTCAAACTTTCATTTTCTTCTAGCAAAAGTTCGTTTTGATCTTCAAAAGCATGACTTTCTTTCTTGAGTGCAGTAAGATCATCTTTCAATTTTAAAATTTGACTCTCAAGTAAAGAAATCTTTTGCTCTGAAATACTTGGCTTCTTAGCAAGCTTTAAAGACTCGATGTGTAGCTCTTCAAAAGAATTTTGTAATTCATCAAATGAAGATAAAGGTTCAAGAATGTTTACTATAATATCCATTAAATTTTCCTATGATTGTTTTGTTGTTACGTTATGTGTACTGGGTGAAGTGTGTAGCATGCTTGTTGGGGCGACAAGCCCATGTTGTCTTGGGCCTTGTTATGGGTCATTGGCATGACCATGTCAAGTCAAGAAATAATAAATAATAATATTAAATTAAATAATAGAATAAAATAAATAAAATAAAATATATGTATATATAATACAAATAAAAAATGAATAAATACTATATAGTAATAATGCTAGTAAAATAATTATACATAATAATAATTAAAGAAGGAAAATTTAATTAAATTAAATAATGTTAATTAAGGGAAATAAATAGATAATTAGAATTTATGATAGTAAATAAGTGGAGGTGGCGTATGATATGCATCAAATTTCCTAAATGATGAAAGTGTAAGAAATTAAAAAAGAAAGGTCAAACTTGTCGAAAAGTAAACTTTGAATTAGGAAGAGAGAGAGTGATTGAAGCAAATATGGTACCTTCCTATTGGTGTAGGCATGTGATTCCATTGCCAAACAAGAAAGGAAAGTTGAAATTTGGCACTCGATCAATTTCTGAATCAAAACCTTTTCTCTTCATCAATTAAAAACCCTTGTTGGGTTACAAGACAATTTAACCTAGCCACCCTCAATCCACCTAGGCATCTTCATCTCTATCTTAGAAGGAAGCCCTAGGTGAGTTCCCACCCCCATTGGCTGCCATCTCCCCCTAAAGTCCTGGCATGAAGTCTTCCTTAGAAACTTGAAGGCACTATTTTTCACCCACACTTAACCATAAGAGCCTCCTTGCACACTCTTGCACCTTCCTAAACACTTGGCCATCATCTACACTCATAGTAGGAGAAAGAGTGTACTTTGCTTCCTTTTTTGATCTAGTCATCTTTTGCTCTCAAGGAAAAGACAAAAGTCCTTGGCCATTCTTGCAATCTAGAGTTTAAGTGGAGCCCAATCCTTACATTTGTTGTGACACCTGGGGCTGACGAGGGCAAGCAGTGATCGCCGATGCAGAGAAGAAGCAAGGACAATGAGTAGTTCCTGGTAGGCTTCTAGGTGAAGAGACACATGAATGAACCAACTCCACATCGGAATGAGAGGTATCTTGAGACTGTATATGTATGAGACTGTACAGTTAAGGGATTCTGAGATTGTGCAGGTGTGAGACTATATAATTGAGAAAAGCTTAAAAGATTTGATAAGTATTACTTATACCAACAAGGTGCATCTTCTTTTTTGAGAGCCTATTTCATAAATACTCCACAGTTAAGCATGCTCAGCCTTGGGTAATTCTAGAAGAGGTGATCCCCTGGGAAGCTTTCCCAAGGAGCATGTGAGTGGGGACAAAGCATATTGTAAGGATCCGTATTAGCTTATGGGAAAAGTCGTCAGTCTAGAAAGTAACCTGAGTGTTACAAGTAGTATCAAAGCTGGACCTCTTCTAGTACGGTGTGGTTCGAGGACGAATCAAACAGAAATTGGTAGTCATGTGACATTTAAGGCCAACGAGGGTGGGGAGTGACCACCAGTACAAAGAAGCACGGATAAGAAGCAGCTCTTGGCAGGCTTCTAGGTGAAGGGAGACATGAATGAACTAACTCTACATTGGAATGGGAGGTATCCTGAGACTGTACAAGTATAGGATTGTATAGTTAAGGGACTCTGAGACTGTACAGGTATGAGATTGTATAGTTGAGGAGCTTAAAGGATTTGATAAGTATTACCTATACCAATAAGTTGCATCTTTCCTTTTTGGAGCCCATTTTATAAGTACTTCATAGTTAACTGTGCTTAGCATGGGGTAATTCTGGGATGGTGACCCCCTGGGAAGGTTTCTCAGGGAGCATGTGAGTGAGGATAAAACATGCTGTAAGGACCCGTATTGGCTTGTAGGGACAGTTGTCAATCTGGAAAGCAACTCCGGCATTATATTTATCTCCTTTCCTTGTTCTAGCCGTACTTGCACTCAAGAAGAGGAAAAAAGACCTATCTTACTCGTGTGTTATGGAGACAGAGGTAAGGTTGATAAAACTCAAAAACAATTTGTATTTTGTTTTTCATGTTGATTAAAACGGTCATAACTCCTTCTTCCAAACTCCATTTTTAACAAGTTAGATATCACTAGAAATCGCTAAGAGTTTAGTTTCAAATGCAACAAAATTTGTTCAAAAATTTCTTACCTTTGGGAGTTAAGACCAAAATAGTGATGATAGGTCATGTGCAGTAGTAACATGCAGTTTTTCTAGTTTTGTAGTTTTGACATTTTCCTTCAAATATTTTGTATTGTAGTTGTAAATTGGATTTTCACATCCCACACCTATCTGAATAACGCTCAAGACACGGTAGAAAGGTTGATGTTAGAATCCAAGTGAGTGAAACAGATAAACTTTAATATGAATTTGAGGTTTTACATTATGTAAAGTGACGTAAGTTAATTTCCTAGACTTAGTTACTAAGAAATGTCATTAATGAAATAAGATTGGAAATTTTCAAATTTTACACCCTTATTGGGAAATTAACATAAAAATTTACAATATTAAAGTAAGTAGAACTATTTCATTTAAAGCTATTTTTTTTCCAGAAAATTGTCATCCATAGATGATGTGACATTTTATTAAATAGATGATGTAAGAATTTAAACAAGAGATGATGTAAGATTTATAAATAGATGATGTAAGAATTTGTAAAATAGATGGTGTATGAGGAAATCCCTGTAATTTAACTAGATAATGCATAATGTATAATTTGTAGGCTCTTTTATCTAAATGCAATTGATTTAACTATGTCATTGGTACCTCCAACCATGAGAAATTTTATAATCAGATGTTAGTACATGTTAAAATTTTCTATATGCATTGTTTAGTACTACTATATGTTTTTATTGCGAACATGTGTTGTATGGCCCTATCTCATGTTTATATTATGCACATGCACTGTATTGATATTGCTACATGATGATATTCATGAATCTATGCTATGTGGTACTAGTTGGTACACACCCCTACTTCGAGACCAAAGAGGTGGCCTGGGTGAGTGTACCTCCCGATTGGTGCCTTGATCAGTGGGTGATGGAGGCAATCTTATGGCGAGGTAGGGGAGGTGGCCCAGGTAAGCATGGCTCCCAATTGGCACCCTAACCAGTGAGGTGAGATCGCGTCATGGCAAGGAGGTGGCTTAGGTGGACTCCAGATTGGTGCCTTGCCATTGACATGTACCTCTAGTTAGGTGATTTGGTGCCACATGACATGGAGGTGGCTTGGGTAAGCTTAGCTCTTGATTGGCACCTTGTTATGTGTATCGTTTGATGCTTTGTGAATGCTAACGATCTAGTATGATTGCTAAACTCTAATTTTGGTTTGAGATGTAGGCCCCATAGCTATTTTATGTAATGTTCAATTGTTTGATTTGTATTATGGCTTGGCTGTATGATTCATTGAGTTTAAAACTCATGCTCGTTGCTTTATCTTATTCTATATATCCAATCATTGAGAGGCACCCATGTAAGGAGCAGCGGGGGCTTGTGTATAACTTTCCTGTTGCCGAGTAGGCCATTTGTTTCAGTTGACTAAGGTTCGCTCTATAGTTGTCTAGGACAATTAGGAAGGATTTTGAGTTATGATATTTATTTCATTATACTTTCATTGGAACTATTTTCTACATTATGATTGTTGATGGATTTGCTGTATTAGACTCATTTGAGTTTATTGTTGCGGTTTGAATTATGGATAATATGATTTACAGCTTGTTATCTTCCAAATGATTTGGGTTTATCTAATAGTTTGTATGATCGATATGATTAGCTATTGACATTAAAAAGAATGTTGTCATGGCTTGACAAGGGATGAATTCTGCTATTATGTCCTTAGTGATTTAAATTGTGAAATGTTGCTAGGATTGCATGACATTAGTCTTGAGTAAGTTACCATAATGAACCCCATAATGATTATTTAATTTAACTAAGTATATGAATTAAGAGAAATACTAAGGTTAAGTATATTGACATTAAGCCCCAGAAGGGAAGAAAATAAAAGTGTTGTCTAATGAATTACATTAAAATATGTGGCACGCGGAGAAGTGAGGAAGCCAGGTATGAATCTTCATAGGTGTGATTATATTATGCTATTTGTTAAGCATGTCAAAAATGTGTGTTTAAATCTCCAAATTGCCTTATATGTATGGTTGCGTAATTAATGTTTCAATGCATATATGGTAGTTGCTAAGGGTAAGGCCTACAGTGACGAGAAGTGTCGTCATTGTATCGGTCATGTGCCTGGGTAACGGGTCACGACATTTACCTCTTCAACCTCTCTAGCCACAAGACAAAGGTTGGCTTCTTCATTTTCTTCTTCATCAGATTCACTTTCTCCCCACATAGAGAAACATATGCCTTCTTTTTCCCTTTGTCCTAGCTCTTCTTTCCTTTTTGCTTCTTAATGAATTGTGGGCAATCCTATTTGATGTGTCTAACCTTTTTGCATTCATAGCAAGTAAGACCTTCCTTGTTACTTTTTTGGTCTCTTCTTCATCTTCTTGTATTCTTCCCTTTTAGAAATTTACTAAATTTTTTGACTAAGAGACCAAGGTCTTCATCATTGATTTTAAGTTCCTCTTCTCCCTCATCCTTATTGATTTCTACCTTCTTGGAAAAATGATTATTTTAGGGAGAGTGAGTCTTTTTTTTTCCTTGATTTCTTCATCTTTCCTCATAGTCATCTCTATTATTTTGGACTCATAGTTTTGGAGGTTCCCAAACAAGGCAATGAGAGAACTCATAGATTCTCCTCTTACCTCTATACTTTCTATCCTTTTGGCTTCCCACTCCGATGTAAGGCATCTTAATATCCTGGTGGTTTGAGATCTTTCCGAAAAAGCAATACTAAGAGCTTTAAGATGGTTAGTGATGTAAGTAAATCTCAATTGCATTTCACTAATACTTTCACCACTTTCATTTTGAAATTTTCATATTTATTGGTGAGAGTGCTTATTTTTCATTCCTTGACTCCAAAAGTTCCTTCATGTGCAATTTCTAAAGTATCACACATTTCTTTAAAACTTGCATGACTAGATACTCTAAAGTATTCATCTTGACTTAAGCACTAACAATAATCATTTTGCTTTGGCATTCAGTTGAACAAGTTTCTTTTCAATTTCATTCCATTCACTTTTGGGCATACCCTTCAACCTCCTTTGTAGGAGTATAGGGACCTTGCTCCCAAAGGTCTAGGTCCACTGCATTGAAAAAAATTCACATCTTGGACTTCTAATAAGTATAATGGTTTCCATTAAAACCAAGGGGTTTTGTGAAGGAACTTCCTTTCGATGAAACACAATCACAAAAATCAGTCATGTATAAACTCTAGCGGTTATTCTTTGATAAAAAGTCTAAGCTCTAATACCAATTGATAGAAATAGGTAGCACCCAAGAGGGGGTAAATTTGGTTTATAAAAAAAAATTCTTATGACTTATTGGAAGTTTAATGTTATACCCCAGTTGTTACTGAGTTAATAATAAGACCCGAAGTTAATAAGGAGTGAGACATCAATAGTAAGTGTAATAAAATGTTTAAGGACTAAAGTGAATAACTGTAAACTTTGGGATATATATATTTTTTTACATTCTTTTGACGATGTGTATTGGAAGAATGTAGGTGGAAGCCCAAAAATGTGAACTAAAGGTTTTCTTTCCCGAAGGGTCCTAAATAAAAAAAAAATTTCTTCTCTTGAGGGACCAAACTGAATATATAGCTACTAGACCCCACTTTTACCCCATCTTATATTCACCATCCTCCCCTTTCCATTTTATTCATTTTCTTTTTCTCTTTTTCCCCCTCACGTCGTGTCCCTCTGCCAAGCCACCTTGAACCTTTCCCTCAGCCAAGTCTCCAGCCTCTCGTCTCCGGTGGAAGGGCAAATCTCAGGCGGCCACCACACAAGAAGAGCTAAGAGTTAAATGTGAGTTTCTCTTTTCCTCTTCCCTTCTTGTATTTTCTTTTTTTTTTTTGGAGATTTGAGGCTTTTTGGAGGGAATCTAGTTGATGTGCAAGTTTAAAGCATGGATGGTATGTTTAAAACACTTTGGGATGATAGCTAATGGTTGATGGAATTAGATTAACAATTCATGGATTAACAAAATTAAAAATGAGATGTTGAGGTTAAGAAGAGTTATGAAGAAAGTTAGGGTTCTAAACTAAGAATTCAAGATTTAAACATCTACTCTTGGTTTTAGTTTAGGGTTTTTGTGCCAAATTGATGCTAGAGTACTAGGAATGAAAACCCATGAAGAAATTTGAAAGAAAATGATAACTTTGGGGCTGAAATCGCATGGAAATGCAACTAAGACTCGAGGTTCTGTAGCTTGGCGTCCAGGGCACCAGCCCTTGCGCCCCAGGCACCAGGCCATTGAGGGTGGCCGAAAGATGATGGGGCACCAACCTCCTAATATGTGTAGAAGTGTGTGATGTTACTCTCTTTTCTCTTGTTCCTTGGTCCTTAGATGTTAGGGAGATGATTTGATGGTTCTTGAGACACCTCAATCTTGCAAGTCCTCTTTAAGGAGAAGAAAATCAGTAAGAGAATATGGGCAAAGGTGAGGGAACCTTACCTCTTTATGTCTTGTTTTCCATGGTTCTATTCTTAGAGTTGAATTTTTATATTTATGCAAGAATGCAAATGATGTATGACATGCTAGAAGTTTACTTGCATTCATTTAAGTAAGTATTATATGGGTTTCAATTATGAGTATAAGAGAGAATTGAAACCAAAAATATTGTATAAGTAAAGCAAATGATTCTATATGATAAAAACAGGTGATAAACTATGTTGTATGGAAGTATAGATGTAAGCCCATGTGAATAGGTCACGAGATACCTTTCCTCCCATCTCATAAGTTTGTTGCATAAATGTTATTATGTTTGCTTGATTAGATCTCTTACAAGTATTAAGAATCCTCAAGATGTGTATGTTGGGCTAGATAAAGATATACATATGTCGGATAACATTTAATGTTATTCATTGTAGAGATTATTAGAATAAGTGAATCCTTACTTATTGTATTGGTTGTATGATTATGTTAAGGAAGGATTTTGAAAAGACTTGTATAACCTTAGTCATGTAATGCAAAGTTTGTATATATGACAATTGTTTGATTTATTGTCAATAAATATGATTGTATACCTTCATGAGATAGCTTTAAGGTGTAAGATTAGGTAGAGATAGTTAGTCGACTGTTTAAAGAGATAACAAATTTATTCATTCATAATAAACTACTGAGATTTTTCTCACGAAGGTATGAAATATGAAATGTCTTATCTATGTGTCAAAAAAAGTGTAGAATATAAAATATATTCTTTATGATTGAGACCTACGTTTAATGATATAGTGAATTGTAACTATATCTGTGACGTCATATGTACTGTATCATGACTAAGGAAACTTTTTGTGTATATTGGATGATGACACAACCAGACATGGAGAACGTCACAGTTGATGATGTTGTAATTATTTGCAAATGATTGCAATATGAATGTGGTTAATAATGTAGTTAAATTGTGGCTAAGTTTCTATGCTATATTAGCACTTGTGCCATAACTCATGTGCCCTTTTGAAAGTGATGTAAAGGATTATATGAATTTTTTGAACTATAACGTTATGGTATGTTGTATGAAAGTATATGTTGTGCATTATGCGTTACATGTATATGTATACGATTGGGCTTCGATATCCTTGGTCTCACGTTGCTGCACGCATACGGCCAATGCATGTGGTCATTAAGTTGCTGGGGAATTGACTAGGTTCCGACTTCTTTATGGTTGTGATATGGTTGGGCTTTGATATCCTTGGTCTCACGTTGCTACACACACAGGGCCGGTATGTTATGGTCATTGAGTTGTTGGGGAATCAATTAGCTTCCAACCCACGTGAAAACATGGCTGTGGGGGGTGTACGATCATACAATCATGTGTGTGTGAATTATTTCCAATTGTTCAATAACGAGATATGACAATAATTAAAATGTTATAAATAAGTTCCCGAAATCGCACATAATAGTTATGATGCATAATGCATGTAGTCAATTGAGAATTAATGTGAGTATATGTTGAATTTAATTGCATGACATTATATATTTTAATATTTGTTTTCTTTAGTATTGTGTTGTGGTAGGTAGGGTTTATGGTGAGTCACGTGACTTAGACTTATCCCCTCACAATTTCAGATACGATAAATCCCGCTACTCAAGGACGTGTGTGCTCGAAGACCTCCTCTTTGTCTGGGGTATGGTATTATCTTAGTTAGATTATTTATTCATGTTAGTAGTTAGGAAATTCTAGAAAGGTTTTGTATTTGGGTAAGTTCCGCTTTGTCGTGTTAATAAGTTTTCAAATCATTATTGTAATTTCATTTGAGAACAATGTAATGTTCGTATAATCATGTGTTTATGAAAGGTATTACTATATTCTAATAAGATCTTGGATTAAAGAAAGTTAGGCTTGTGGCTGTGTAGTCAAGGCACCGTCCGCGCCGATTATGAACCCAGTCAAAGGGTCATGACATTTAAGAAGTTTTAAAAACAATGCCAACCTTTTTTATGATAGTAAAAATAGAGTATGATCAAGATGAATAAGTAAGTATGGAGTACAATTAATCAAAAATAAAGCTTTAAACAATTAAAGAGATGAGAGAAAGAAGATTGAACACAAATGGTTATACTGGTTCAGTTTCTAACCAAGCCTACATCTAATCTTCAAGATAAATTCTTGAGTATTTCACTATAAATCACAAGTTTATGCAACTGGATACTTGTGTGCTACTACAACATAAATCTTTTATTTCTCAGGAGTGTTTCTTCCCCCTTACAATGTGTTTATACCAAATACCCACTCAAGGAATCCCAATCCTTGAGCAAACAATTTTGGAGGCTTAAATAAAACAATGGTGGATACTTTCAAAGTATATATAACCCAGAAATTAAGTTCAAATTTTTTCTCTAACAATAGGAGAGAATGGAACTCAAGATGATGTATGAAATGAATAATTGAATCTTGGTACTTATGGTGTTCTGAGGTTCCCTTTATATAGTGAAGCCTTACCGCTATAGTAACAAATATAGTCAGATTTGCTATCGTAAGCTTTATCATCCTTTTTTAATTTTTCTACAACAATTAATTTCTTTTTTCAAATTTGCTACAGTAAAAGTAATTCTTTTTCAACTTTATTATAACAACAAATAAGTTTTATCATCATTTTTTAACTTTCCTTCAACAATCAATTTTCTCTTTCAAAATTGCTATAGTAAAAGTAATCTTTTTTTTTAACTTTATTACAACAACCAATAAGCTTTATCATTATTTTTTCACTTTCTTACAACAATCAATTTTCTCTTTCAAATTTGCTACAGTAAAAGTAATCCTTTTTTACTTTATTACAACAACCAATAAACTTTATCATCATTTTTCAACTTTCCTACAACAATTAATTTTCTCTTTCAAATTTGCTACAATAAAAGTAATCCTTGTTCAATTTTATTCCAACAACCAATAAGCTTTATCATCATTTTTCAACTTTTCTACAACAATCAATTTTTTCTTTCAAATTTGCTATAGTAAAAGTAATCCTTTTTTACTTTATTACAACAACCAATAAGTTTTATCATTATTTTTCAACTTTCCTACAACAATTAATTTTTTCTTTCAAATTTGTTCCAATAAAAGTTGTTCAATTTTATTCCAACAACCAATAAGCTTTATCATCATTTTTCAATTTTTCTACAACAATCAATTTTCTCTTTCAAATTTGCTACAGTAATAGACATGATTCAAGTATAAAGCATTACATATTAAATTTTATAATTATGCTTATCTTAACACAATTCTCTCATTTTTATCATCATTAAAATTACAATTAGCACACATTCGTCACACATATTCGTTGCACATATTTGTCACACATATCACATATTTTTTTTATACACATTTGTCATTATCAAAACTTATAGTACAATGACTTGGGGATAACACATCTTGCCTTAAATTAAATAGAAAAATAAAATGAAATAAAACACAATCGCCACAATACAAAAATTAACTTCAAAACTGAGAAAAAAAAAATCATGGTCATTATCAAATACAACTAGAGAAAATATTATGTGAAAATTTTTATAACATACATATTTTTTCTCTTAAGCTCCCTACAACTTAGTACACCCACACTCTGAAGCAAAATTTTAAATTATACCCCTCAACACTCTAAAATAAGAAAATAGAAAAAAAATTTAAATAAAGTCAAATAAAAATTTAAAGTGCTTATAAGTAGTTCGATGTGAAACAAGGATATTAGACTCCTTATATAAGTTTAATACAAACTTTTAAAAAATGTAGGACTCCTTATTTTCATTCAAACTCAACAAGTGGTTAGCGAACCAACTTGTTTATTTTGTATATGTTTGGTTTGAGTGCAGATTGTCTCAAACCGTGTCTAAATACACAATTAACACGGTTTTAAAGTTAAAACTGTGGCTAAATCCAGCACAAGACTCTCAAGCATTGGAGACGATCCTTTCTAGTTTGGTTTAGGCGTTTTGTTTTTAGGAAGGTGAATGATTGTCGTGGAGATATCAACGAGGCATTTACGACATTCTTAGCTTCTTAAATCAAATAGGACTCAATATTAGGCGCAAAAGTTTTTGGGGTTTGAGCAAGTTTAGGCCTTTAAGTTGACCCAAATAAAATATGATTTATTGAATATATTTATATGGCATTTATAATTTATTTAATTAATCTATTAATATAATTTGAATTTACTAAAATAATCTTTCTGCATTAAGAGTTATTGGCCAAACCATATAAGAAAGTGAAAACTGGAAAAGTGATCGCAAGGAGAGCATAGATGCTCCCTAATACGAGAAGATGAGTCTGGATAAGTGTACAAGAGATAAGTATGACATAAAGTTTCATTTATTTATTTATATGCTTATATGTTTTATTAGTAAGAAACAAAGTTGGCAATAGGTTCAAAGATTTGGGAATTTTAGCTAGTAGGACTCTGTGAGCAAGGATTTTTTTCTCGTAGGAATGGGAATAGGAGAAAATTACCCCCGTCAAGATTTCGGGGTCCTTGCCCTGTAGGATCCCATTCCTTGAAAGTATTTTAATAATTTCACAAAAAATTACTAAAATGTCTTAATATATATATATATATATATATATATATAATTTTACAAGGATAATATAGTAATTTTAAATTAAAAAAAATTTAAAAAACCCCAAAAATTTGCCTACTCGAACTCCCAAATCCCAAAATTCCAATTCCTTTCGGTTCCAATGTTCCACTTGTGAGTCTCTTCTCTTCTCTGGTTTGTCTTCCCGCCCGATGCCCCCCGTTTGCTGCCTGTGTTGTGTCTCTCTTCTCGACTTCTTGTTGTCTGCTGTGTCTGTGTTCTCGACTGCCATTCTCGCCATTGTCATCATCCTGCTCTCTTCTCTCGCCTTGGACCTCTCTTCTCTGTCCCACTATCCTCTCGTGCGTCATCCTCTTTCGTTTCATTTCAGATATGAATCTCTCTGGCTTCTTTTAGGTTTTTGCTATGTAATCTAGGGACTTCTCTCTAAATCTGCTATTCCATCTCTTTTAGGTTTATTTATGTTTAAAATCTGCTAGTGCCTAAAATCTGAAGCTATGACACACTTGCGTCTATTGTGCTCTGAACTTGGATCTTGATGAATGTCTTGTGCCAATGCTGTGCATAAGTATCCATACTTTAAATCTGAAATTTTTAGAGGATGATTATGCTGAGTTTGTTTTAATGTTTTTTAAAGTGACCTTAAATTGGGATTGAACTTCTAAAGTATGCTTAAACTCATTTATGTCCAAAAAACCATATCTAAATTTGGGAGAAATTAGTATGTTGTTATGTTGTGAAAGTAGGACTTAAAAGCTCGTTTAGTATGTTGTTATGTTGTGAAATTAGTATGCTATTATGTTGTGAAAATTAGTATGTATTACAGATTTTTTTTCCTTCTTTATATTTTAAAATTTTTTTAATAACCTCACGAGTCTTATAGATTCTAAAAATATATTAATAACGCATCAAAATTCATACCCAAAAGAAAAAGAGCTTGCAAAAGATTATCAAAGTCTTCGTCTAGTTCCCTCTGTGTCCGACGCTATTGGTTTTCTCTCACTTAGCTCTCATCTCATTAGCTTCGACAGCTAGTATTGCCTTTCCTTTCGTTTCTTGTGAAAGAAAGAGAGCTTGCGAAAGAGTATCGAAGTATGCGTGGAAGCTCAAAATTCACAGCTCGGTATTGGCATACTGTTCTTGTGATAAAAACAAAAGGAAAGGCGATACAAGCTGTGGAAGCTCATGAGATGACCTATTAATGTATTAGGCTGGACGAAAACAAGCTTGGCTAGTTTTGCTCTTTTTAAATGATTCTGGTTTTTGGTGGATTGACAAGTTACACAAGACAACTTGCCAACTGACCTTTTTTTTTTATTAATTTGAAAAACGGAAAAGAAAACTTTCAATTGGTTTGGTGGGTGCTTTTGGAAGAAAGCTGAGGGCAAGATGCATAGCCTAAATGTTGACCCGCAATAAAACATACTTGACAAAAAAAAAAAAAGAAAATTTGCAATTGGTTTGGTGAGCATAAAGGTTGACCGGCAACAAAACATTGGGGGATTTTATATTATTATGATTCGATCGAGTTCGAATTAAATTAATGAAGCTTAATGAAAATCATTAGTGGCTAAAATTGCTTTATCTATTCCATGCACCTTACATTTTGATTCCCTTTTTCATTTTTTTAACGTAAAGAGATAACGCTATTATATTGTAATTATATGCATCTGCAATGTAAAAGATCTATAGATGATATCTTTTTTTAAAAAAATGTTGATGACCTTATATTTCATTCTTCATCCTTTTGACCTGATTATTTTTTAAAAATAAGCCTCATCTAACTTAAGTAAAAGGATATTTTTATTTATTGATGAAGGGGACTTGTTCTTGTTTGAGTGGACTAACATGACAACATCTACTCATAATCCAAAATGAGTGGTGGGAAACATGCTAATTGTTTCAACATTGTGTTGGTATTAATATGTTGTTATTCCAACTTAAGTATGTCAAAATCACATCAATTACTCAAAAGGATTTTTTTTTAATCACAATATTCAAAATTTTTATTGAGATTTGACTACTATGGTTTGAGTTTAGTTAAACTATGATTGTTAAACTTTCGAGTTAACTCTTAAACTCATTCGAGTTTGCAAGTTTAGAGCCTCAAATCAAATAAATTTGGTCCTGAAATCAAAATTCAGTCAAATTCGGTCAAACTCATCGAGTTGACTCAACAATAGTCCAATTTTTTTTTCTATTTTTTGGTATTTAGTTAAATGTAGAACTAAAATTTGTATTGAAACCTAAAAAGGTTAGATGATTACATAATATAAATTAAATATTAAGTACTTTTTATATGAATTATGAATTAAGATATTAATATGTCTTAATATATATAATTTTAATAGTTTATTATAAGAAGGAATATGTAAACTCTTATAAAGTCGAGTTTACATTTTGAGTTTAACTCTCTTTCTCTGAGTTTATGTAAACTCTTGAGTTTGATAACTTTGATATTGAAATTTGTCTAAGAGCATGTTTGGATACACGGTAGGCGCCCTCAAACTCACATTAAAATCTTTCAAATAGGCTTTAGCCAAAAAAGTTAAATTTTTGGTTATGAGTTGAATCAAATTTGTAGAACCAATTTTCCTACAAACTTATGTTTGCTCTAACACAATAAAGTCTAACTTCTATGTTCTGTTGAGTTTATAATTGGTTTTTCCAAATTTCTTTTCTCTATTTTACCCTTCACCTAGATCATGCCATCTTCTCTACTTTTGGTAGTAAAAATAGAGCATGCTTGTAGAGGGAGAGGGAGAGAGCAACCAAGAGAGATAGAGGGAGACTGAGAGCAAAAGAGATTGGGGGAGGCTTGGAAAAAGAGAAAAAGAAAAAGGAAAAGAGTGGAAGCTGGAAAAATAAAACAAAGAGGAAGCTTCTACAGTGCAAAAATGGGGTTTAAGTTTAAGGGAAAATCACAATTTTTGGTCTAAAAACTTTACGTTACTAAGCCTCACACTTTTTGAAAATTGCACTTCAAACACAAACTTTTTTGTTCCTTTTCATTTTGGTCCCTATGTAATTTCTTTTTTGCCACTTTTTATTTTTTTAATCTTTTAATCTAATTGATGTCTCTTTCAAATTTTAACAACACTAAAAAATTGTACAGTAAAAGAAAAGCATCTAGTAGCGACATTCAAATTTTAATTTAAATTTTACTTATATTATATCCTATATATGTGGGTTTATTAATCTTATTTTATTGAAATTCAAGAGTAATCTTTAAATAAAAGCAATTGAAACAAAATTGAAGATTAAGTAAATAAATTCACTTCAGTACAACATTCATAAATGTATATTTTTAATCAAATATTGGCACTAATAGTTAAAAAATTATTATTAAAAAATTAATATAATTTATTTTATTATATTTAGATATGAGTGAAATTAAATAAGGGTAAATAAAATAAGATAATATAAAATTCATACCCTTTTATGGTAATACACATTCAAAAAGTGTTTTTACTAACTAATATCCAAACGAGATCTATTTTTCAAAATCACTTTTTTGATAATAATTTCAAAACATAAACCATGTACATGCAAACATTGATTTGTCCAAAATCAATTTTGTTCAAATCTAGGTTTAACCAACTATTTTCTAAACACTCCCTAAGGCACATCTAGGTTTGAATAGAATTGATTTTGGACAATCCAAGGTTTGCATGAATGTTATTTATGTTTGGAAACTGTTATAAAAAAAATTATTTTAGAAAATAGATTTCGTTTAGATATTGATTAGTAGAAGCACTTTTGAATATATAATTACCAGAAAATGTATGAATTTTATATTGTTTTATTTCATTTCCCTTATTTAATAAAATATTAATATTTTAATAATATTTTTTTAATTATTAGTACTAATATCTTATTTAAAATATACTTTTATTCTAGTAAACCTGTTAATTTCACTTATAAAATTTAAGAAGAAAAATAATTAATTAATGTGCTAACAATTATATTTACATAATTCTCAATTCTTAAATTAAGAAGTCAATTACAAATACCTAAATTAATAGATCAAGCTTTTATACTCAACTTAACTAATTATTAATAAATTATTTGAGTCATTTGACAATATAAATTCAAATCTCACTTCATATAAATTATTATCAATAAATAAATTAAATTAAATTAAAATATTTTATAATCAATCTTTTTCATCAATACCACATGACAGTGAGAGGGGGCTATTCCTCTACAGATTCATCTCCTCCACCCAACCTGGTATGCTCTCTCCTTTTATTCAACGACCTTCTTCATTTTATTGTTCTTTATCAAAATCTCAGTTTTATGATGGAAGGAGGGGTAACAGAGGAAAGCCAAAACAAAAATTAGAGCAGAGTAGAATCGTTTTTGGCCGAGAAGCTACTCCTCCATGCATTCAACAAAACTTAAGTTTTGTGAAAAAAATCGATTTTGGCCGAAGGTCTACCGCTAAACCAAACAAATTTATTTTTGTGCAAAATTAATTTTGAAGATATGAACATGTGTTTGGATCTCAAACGCCCAAAAACAAGTCAACATTTTTTTTTTATTTTCTTATATATGAACAACTCAACATTAGTTTATAAGTTGTTTATACGGTTAGGTTCATGGAATATATTAAAAATTATTTAAAAAATATTATATATAAATAACAAATATTTTATGTCCAGTTTAAGTATTAGAATATAATTATTAGAAACGTTACATTCTCATAAATTAAATTTTCATAAAATTTCTATTTTCTAATCTCATGAGGAGATTTGAGATTTTAGACTCCCATATATTTTTCTCTGTTGAAACGTGGAAACATAAAACTTTGGCCCAAATTTAACTTTGAGCAAAACCTTATTAAAATATGTACCCGGTTATAGCATGTCCCCAGCTGGGTCTCAATTAGGCAAAAATCTAGCCTATGTAGGCTTTGATCTTGATCGCACATATATTTTTAATTCTTTTAAAAAGTTAAAAATTCACATGAGTAATTTTAAAAAATTATCAAATATTCTCACAAACTTTTACTCATAGTATAATTTTAACGAAAATCCTAATAGCAAAGATATTAAAATGAAAAAAAAAAAGAGTTGCATATAAATCTGATCCTTCTTTTAAAGACTTGAGTAAATTATAGATTTAATTTCTAAATATTATAGTTCTTTTTTTAGTTTAGTCTTTTTCGTTGTTAAATCATAAAATCTATTGCTGTTAAATCTCAAAATTTCATTACTAAAAGTTACTTTGATAAATAAAAGATTTAAATATTGAAACAAATCTAATATTTCAATGACCAAGTTAAAATATTTGATCCATCAAGAATTAAATTGAGATAAGTTAAGAAATCAAGAACTTAATCTAAAAACATAAATACCTAAAATATTCTTAAGTTACCAGTTGTAATGATAATAGTATTAAGAACCAGTCCGGTCATTGATTCGAGATGGTCTTTGGATCATCGAGTCACTGATCCAATCATTGAATTACCTGGTCAATTACTAAACCGAATTATATATATATGCTCATAAATAAATATCAAAATAAGTAAAAAATAATTTATATGAAACTTTCATAATCAAAATATTCTAAAACATGCATCTTAAAGTAATTTTAATATACAAATATCATATTTAATAAATAAATAAATAAATAAAATTATTTATAATTATATTAATAAATAGTAAATATAAAATTAAAAGTAATTTATATTTAAATATCTGATGGTTATTTAGTTATTTTAAAACTTATAAGATATTATAAAATTTGTTACAAATATTGTTCTATTTTTTGATTTAAAATTATTTTAAATAATATAATGACATAAATTAGTAATATTTTATGTTTTAAAATATTATTATTATTTTTTTTTGGCGCACTTATATGGTGACTATAGTTTGTACTTTGTACTTTGTATTAAATGTTTTTTTTTCTATAAAGAATTGAGTTTAACATTGGTTAGGATTTTTTCATATAAGTTTTTATTGAAATTTGAAAAAAAAAAAATTAAGACCGAAATTGAACCAGATCACTGAAGGATCAGTTTGGTGAAAATTTAACCAAATGTTGATAAAATTGCCTACATTCCAATTCAACGAGACGACCAAGGTCGAGGTAGACTTCGAATTCCCAAGTTGAGTTGGCCATTCCAAAAACACTGGGAATGGTACATACCAGAAACGAAGTCCTTGGTAATGGTATAACTGAATTGGAACCTCAAAACCAGGACGCTTCTTCTGGTTCTAGAACTTTATTTTGGAGTGGGAGACAAGCTTTGTTTTGGAAAGGGACCCATCGCCAAATATTATTGTTGGGCCATGCCCATCCATGGCTTCTCGTTTGTGTCCAAAATTAGCAACACAAATAGGTCCCTTTGCTAAAGTTGGGATTATGGCAATCAATTTTCACTCTAAACGTCCCATGTTTGAGCCGTCAAAGCTTTGGTGAATTCGATCTTTACTTTAACCATCTGGGAAACAGGCTGGTCAAGCTCCAACCCCGACAATGATCTATTTCTTTTTAAAGGATTTTATTACTTGCCACTTGCTATTTTAGATTTTTTTTTTAAATAAATGAAGAGTAAATTACTAATTTAACCCTTAAAAATTTAAAATTTTCTTAATTTAGTCTATAAAATATCACATCTCAATTTAATCTTTAAAAAATTACGTTTTATTTTCGTCATTAAATTTTAAAATTTTCATTACTACAAGTCACCTTAACAAAAAAAAAGAAATCAAATTGAAATATACACAATTTTTTAAAGATTAAATTTAAACTCTTGATCTTTTAAGAACTAAAATGAATCAATTACAATTTTTTAAGAACCAAATTAATAACTTTATCTTTAAAAAATTATTGATTTGATCCTCAAAAAATTACAATTATATCAAATTAATCTTGAAAGATTATGCATGTCAATTTAATTTTTGAAAAATAACATTTGCTTAAATTTTCTATATTTATTAAATTGACTTTTGAGGACAATTAAAATTTAACAATTATAAGAATCAAATTGAAATAATTATAATCTTTTTAAAAAATATTAAAATATTTAATTTTTAAAAAATCAAACTGAGTCAACTATAATACTTCGAAAGCTTAGCAAAATTTACTCCAAAAGATGTACAAG
Source organism: Biancaea sappan (assembly GCA_037074585.1). Classification (NCBI taxonomy): domain Eukaryota; kingdom Viridiplantae; phylum Streptophyta; class Magnoliopsida; order Fabales; family Fabaceae; genus Biancaea; species Biancaea sappan. The sequence continues at coordinate 33,976,688 of CM073499.1, forward strand.
AAAAGGAGGACTAGGCCCAAGGTGCACTAATATTTCTAGCAAAAATCTACTCATATCTAAAGAGTATTTCACCCTGTCGACCTTATGTACGCAAAATTCGCCCTGAAAGAATTGGTTCCATTGAATTCTACCAGGAACTTCTAATTTCAATTTTCGGGCTATCTAAATCATGAATCTGTTGGACAATTTTTCAGGTAACCATGAGAAGCAGATGAGACTTCAACGAGAATAGGATCCAGCATTTCATGGAAAACTGCATAACTCTTATAGGCAACCTAAAATCTAAAGAAAAATTTCGTTCTGGATTCTACAAGTACGTGAACTTGTTTTGGATAAATATTTTATAAATAAGGTTCAGCTTAGAAATTAATTTATGGTCTCAACTTGATAAGCTATCTTCACGGTGGATGGTAAGGCCACAAGAGCAATACAGAATATGATCTATATCTGGCTGATCACAATGCAGGCCACTAAACCGCCATTTCATGGGCTGGTCAGCTGACAAACTTTCTCAATACTGCTTCAGCACGCTGCTCTAAGTTTGGCAAGACCCATTCATGTTGAGTTATGTCAAGATTGTCTTTCTCAGCACTCAGACCCTGAAAAGCAAGATGAACATTGCAGTGAAATATCTGATGGAATAGGATTTCTTTTTTTCTTCCCTCCCTATCCTCCCGACTCTATTTCTGTAGAAATAATAATTGTCACGTTTACTCTCTGCTAGCACTGTGGGCCAGCCCCTGCCCACCCGTATTTGGGTGGGCTAGTACATGAAGCATATAAGCACGTTCACTCAAAATTATGAATAAATGGAGGAATGGAAGGTGGAGAGAGACCAGAGGTAGATAGCGAATTGTTGGTGAGAAAAGAAGAAAAAGCAGAGCTACTTAAGAGGATTATCATCAATTTATGACAGGAACTCAGTGATAGAGCTACAAAACTAAAGGATATTTACTCCCACGCTACAGCAAAAGTTCAATAATTTTTTTATAATTGAACTTTTATTTCATTCACAAATTGAATCTCCTAAAAAAATTGTTACATCACTCTTTCTAACAAAAATATATTGTTGGTTTCTATTTAAATGAAAGCATTTGACATTATAAATCCTTATTTGTTTGTATTGATATTTTCAATTCTTTTCTTCTTTCTATAAGATATTTTATATAATTGATTTTAATATAGGTTACTTTTAATATAAAATTTTAATTTTTAACTAAATAATCTAATATTCAAATAGTTAAATTAAAATAAAAAATGTAGCTCGCGAGACGACCCGTTTTGGCCTGTGGACTAAGCGAACAGGTATGGGCATCACAAATCAGCCCATTTAAGTGGCAGCCCATACAGTACTATTATTTCTTTAGGTAAGAGATAGATAAAGTTATATATTTGCTATCACGATTTTTAATAAAAACATAACATGCCGAGAACCTTTATAAAAGGCCCAATAATGTGTTGGAAGGGAGAAAAAAAAAACTCCACTAGTCAATTTTTTTAAAATAATTTGATAGCAAACACCTTACCTAATTGATGTCGTATTTCCTTTTCTACTCATGCAAATGTTTTAAATGAAGAGACAGAACTACAATTTTGGCCACATACTTAGCGAAGACTTTTCTTGTTAGTTTTTCGCAAGACACCAATTTCAACTATAAGATACACTGTTAGACCCTTAAAGCAATATGCTATGAAGGAGAAAGGCATGGATGGAAATCAGGAAAAAGAGGAGGACAAAATTAAGTTTTATTCCAGAAAGAAAAAGAAAGGTACAAAGGTGGCAGAGGATAGTGGGGCAGAGGAAATGGGAATAACTAACCTACAGGAGAGCAGGCTGAACTGGCAGAGTTTAGGGGTTTTTATAGGAAGCCTTGTGTGACGGGGAGGATATCTTTTGGCTAGAAAATATGGAATGGTTTTGGGAGAGTACTAGCCTTTTGAAAGTCTAGCATCAGTGTTGCTTACTGTGTGTTCTTACTATTTTCTTGTATTTTTTGTTATTTCTTCTACCTATTGTGATATTGTGTTGCTACGTGAGTGTTCATCTATGTGTGAGGTTTCTAGTGTTGTTTTGTGAGTGTTTTATTAGCTTGTATCATCTCTACCCCACTGGTAAGGATTTATTAGTACTAGAATACAAGTTTCTGTCATTTTTCTGCATTTTCTTTGGATCCTTTCACTATTTTGTTTGGAGTCCTATCAATTGGTATTAGAGCAGTGACGATAGCAGAATAATGAACATGAAGATGGAAAGTACAATAGGAAGTGTGGTACAAGAGATGACGATGCTGAAAGAATCTGTCAAGGACCTTAAAGAGCAGGTGTGGGAATTAAGAGATGCCATGAGGTGACTGAAAAGAAAGGATGGAATTCAACCGGCACAGAAGAACAAGGCTAAAGTCAAGACTACATCGCAAGATGAGAAGAGAACAGACATTGACTTGAAGGCATTCTTGGAAGAACTCAAAAAGAGGAATGGCAAATTTAGAAAAGAGAAGCAAACAGTGGAAAAAGAAACTGAAAGGGAATCTAAAGAGCAGAACCCGGGCTCGATCGAAGAAAGCAAGAAAGATGTGGTGGTTGTTTTCAAGAAAGGATTCAGAGAAGAAAATAAAGAAGAGGAACGTTCTGATTTCATGACTGATGCTCCAAAAGCCATGAGGATAGAAACTAAGCACCACCAAGAATGGAGTCCTAGCAACAGTAGCAAAGAGAAGATCGTTGCCGGGGATGTGCAGGAGATACATGTACCCAACTCAGGTCGGCCAGCAAGTAATTTTTACATTTTTGGCATTGAAGCAAAGGAAGGGAGTAACTGGAGGCGCAATGGCTGCCCAAAAGAATGTAAACATGAGAATAGAGAGCGACACCCAATTTTGGCAAAAGAGGATGACCGCAAGAAGGTAAGCAATTCGATAATAAAGAGGGTTAGGGTTGCTAAGTGGGCAAGGAGCCCAAAAATGAATTGAGATGATTATTCCGTTGGGCTTTTTAATTCATATGCTCAGGTGGTCCAAAGCTTCCACTTGACCACTCTTCTTTCAATAGCCTAAAAACATTATTTAAATTTGGCCCACAAAGAGAATAAAAGTCTAACTTTAAAATGGGCCAAAGAGAATGATTTGGACCCAAAAAGATTAGGGTCTACAAAAACCCAAACTTTTAACTCCTTAAAAAAAATCTCTAGCGGCTGAACAAGAGTCAAAGGTCTCCTTCTCACCTGGAGTTATAGATTTGAATAGGCCAGAGGCATATTTCCACCAAGCTAAGATCGAGGAAGAGAAGAAAAAGGAAAAAAGACTTCATTTCTGATATGCAGAGTTATTTCAGACAAACCATAAGGGCAAGAACATCAATCTACAACTATTATTGATGGTAGAGAAGGGCGATGATGAGGGAGATGATGACTTGCTGGTTGTCTTACATGAGAAAATTTCTAAGGCGGCCTTGATCATGAACGGCGCCATCAGGATGTGTTTCAAAGAAGAGATGAGCGAAGAGGTTAGTGTAACCCAACACACAGACACTTGACCCGACCCGAATTTCTTAAACAACATATTATCAATGTCCCAAATAGAGATGGATCCACTATAACTATGGATCTTTTGGGTTGTTATTTAAGGGTCGCTCCATTTTCTGATCTTTTGGGTTGTTATTTAAGGGTCGCTCCATTTTCTGAGCCCATTAAGTCTACACAAGTAATTGACCCAACAACACCCGACAGAAAACAAAAACTAAAAGATGGATTAGGTAAAGCAAAACCAACTAACCCAATTCCTTTGTTTGCAAAATTCGAGGGGAATTTTCGATGTTCATCTAGTAGGGTGGCAGTATGGAGGAGAGCCTTGGGCAATTGCGATTTTGCAGAGGAAGGTTCCACGGTAACTCAAGAAACTAAGGATAGACGACATCGATCATTGATTTGGATAGAAAGAGACAAAGAAGACATAGGGGGAGAAGCACCAGTGATGCGGATTATAATTGAGGAGAATGAAGAGATTCATTTTGATGCATTTACCAATAAAGCTAAAGAGACACAGACATTTGCAAAGGGTGGAAATACGGAGGGCCTCTACCCTGAAGAAGCCATTTCTGATGTTGGAAAAGATTATGCTGAGACAGAATGTTTTTAATCAAGATCAAAATATCAAGAAGGCTAAGTTTGAAAGTGTTATGGTTATCAATGTCGGCAAGTCAGCTATTAAGACATTTCACTACAAGATAAGGGTTTTTGCCCACTTATCGAAATTCAGTAAACATTTTTGCATTGCATATGGATTTGAAGAACTTCCAACACGGCGTCAACTACAGTTTGGGGAAGCAAGTGTTTAGAAGCAAGAACAGAATTTTACAAGGAAGAAGCCCCCAATATCAACTTCTACTTCTCACCTTGAGGGCAAGGTGAAGCTTGAAAGGCGGGGCAATGTTAGACCCTTAAAGCAATATGCTAGGAAGGGGAAGGGCATGGATGGAAATCAGGAAAAAGAAGAGGACAAAATTAAGTTTTATTCCAAAAAGAAAAAGAAAGGTACAGAGGTGGCAGAGGATAGTGGAGCAGAGGAAATGGGAATAACTAACCTACTGGAGTGCAGGCTGAACTGGCAGAGTTTAGGGGATTTTATAGGAAGCCTTGTGTGACAGGGAGGGTGATAGGGAACCAGAGAATGAGCAATATTATTAGTCGGAAATATAGAAAAAGGCAGATACAAAACCTGACCAGAGCATAAGCTCCTACAGATGATTCCTCAGAGAAGAATCATTGCCCCTAACCATATCAACAGTAAACATACCAGACTACTCCACTACTGCTGCCCAAACCTCCTAAATACAAAAGAGATAACTAACTTGCCAACTCAGCAACCATTCTCTCTCCCTTTCCTACCTCTCCTAGAATAAACCTTCCACCCTATGGGCCTGACTGTTGGGCTATTCAATAATTGGTCCATGGGCCTAACAATACCCCCATCACCAGCTAGAGCCTTGTCCTCAAGGAGAAAATTAGGAAATTGACTGTTCAGAAGAAGCTCATCTTCCCAGGTAGAATCAGCCTCAAGCATACCATGCTACTTGATGAGATACTCTGTAATTGGCTGGCCAGCTGCTGTATTAGAACGAACACCCAAAACAGATTTAGGCTTCATATCAGAATCTACAGATAAATCAATGGGAAGTTCCTTCTTAGTGGTGTGCTACCCAATGGCTTTCTTTAACAAAGAAATATGGAACACGGGATGAATTTTCGATGAAGTAGGAAGCTTTAATTTGTAAGCTACCTCCCCAATCCTTTCCAGGACCTAAAAAGGACCATAGTACCTAGGAGATAATTTTGGATGAATTCTTTGAGCAACAAAGGACTGTCTATGGGACCTTAATTTAATGAAAACCCAATCACCCACTTCAAATTGTAAATCTCTCCTCTTGGCATCAGCATACTTCTTCATTTGACTTTGAGCTCTCAAGAGATGAAATTTGAGTTGACGAAGGGCCTCATCTCTCTCCCTAAGCTCTCTTGAGACAGCTTCAACCTTAGTTTCAGCAGCATTAAATCTCACCACAGTAGGGGGTTTTCTACCATATAGATACCACTTCAAAGGGAGTTTTACCAATGGAATTATGAAAAATGGTCTTATACCACAACTCAGCCCAATGTAACCAATAAGACCAGTTTCGCGGTTGTTCAGAGGCAAAACAGTGAAGATAGGTTTCTAAACACCTATTTATCATTTCAGTTTGACCATCCGATTCTGGATGATATGCTAACCCCATCTTTAAAGTAGTTCCCTGTAGCTTAAAAAGCTCCCTCCAAAAAATGCTTACAAAAACCGGGTCCCTATCACTCAATAAAGATAAAGGGATGCCATGAAGCCGGACTATTTCTTTAGCAAAAACTTCTACAATACTCTTTGCTGTATAAGGATGCTTGATCAACAGGAAATGGGCATATTTGGACAATCTGTCCACCACAACCATAATGGCATCAAACCCCTTGGACTTGGGCATACCAGTGATGAAATCTAAGGACACATCTTCCCAAATCTGATCTGGAATACACAAGGGCTGAAGTAGACCAGCCGGCAAGGTGGCCTCATATTTATGACGCTGACAGATATCACAACTCTGCACAAACTCCTTTACTCTCTTCTTCATGCCCTTCCAATACAAGTTCCCAGCCAAAGCGTCTATATGTTCGAAGGAAACCCGAATGCCCCCCAGTTGAAGTGGTATGAAATTCCTCTAATAAGTTTAAAATTAGTGATGATGATTTAGAAATGACCATGCGGCCTTTGTACAGTAATACACCATTTAGAATGGAGAAACCAGGATGATGTTTGGTATTTTGCTGCAAGTCAGAAATAATTTGCTGCAGCTCCACATCCTCATCAACTTCCTTATGAAGGAAGATAATCACCTTGAAGCCATACAAGTGCTGAAATAATGGAAGATAATGCATTCGAGACAAAGCATCAGCAGCTTTATTCTCTCTACCCGGTTTGTAAATGACTTGAAAACGAAAACCAAGAAGTTTAGCGAGCCAATTTTGTTGATCCATGCTGACCACCCGCTGATATAACAAATCTTTCAAACTTTTCTGATCTGAAAAAACAAGAAATTCCCTTCCCATCAGAAAATGTCGCCAATGTTGAATGGCAAAAACTACAGCCATTAATTCTTTCTCATATATTGACTTATTGAGTTGGCGTCTGAAAGAGCTTTGCTGTAAAATGCGATAGGTCTACCCCGCTGCATAAGGACTGCCCCAAGACCGCCACCAGAAGCGTCACACTCTAGTTCAAATGGTTGGAAAAAATCAGGTAAGGTTAACACCGGAGCTGTTGTAATAGCTTTCTTCAAGGTATCAAAAGCTGTTTGAGCCTCCCTAGTCCACTTAAATTCTCCTTTTTTTGTCAGGTCAGTTAAGGGTTTTGCAATCTTCCCATAATCAAGGATAAATTTGCGATAATAGCCCGTAAGGCCAAAGAAACCTCTTACTCCCTTAACAGACTGTGGAATTGGCCAATCCAATATGCTTTGCACCTTAATAGGGTCCATAGATACCCCTACTCCTGAAATAACATGACCCAAATACTCCACTTGGCTCTTACCAAAACAGCATTTCTGTAAATTCACCACAAACTAATAATGCTGGAGAACTTCCAGAACAGTAAAAATGATGTAAATGCAACGCCCAATCTGAACTGAACACCAAAATGTCGTCCAAAAATACCAACACAAATTTACGCAAATAGGGTCTGAAAATCTGGTTCATGGCAGCCTGAAAAGTAGTCGGTGCGTTCATAAGACCGAAAGGCATTACCAAGAATTCGTAATGACCTTCATGAGTGCGAAAAGCGGTCTTTCCCACATCCTCTTCTCGCATACAAATCTGATGATACCCAGCCTTAAGGTCTAATTTCGAAAAAAATTTTGCACCATGTAATTCCTCGATTAATTCATCAACAACCGGAATGGGGAACTTATCCGGAATGGTAGCTCTGTTTAAAGTCCGATAGTCCACACACATCCGCCAAGAAGCATCCTTCTTCTTAACTAAGATAACCGGGAGAAAGGACTTGAACTATGTCTTATAATTTCTTGAGCTAACATTTCTCGTATTTGTCGTTCGATCTCATTCTTTTGATAATGCGGGTAGCGGTACGGTCAAACACTGATAGGGGTTGTCCCTTCTTGCAGAACAATAGCATGCTCAATATCTCTTTTTGGGGGTAAGGTCCCTAATTCTCTAAAAACTTTAGGAAAATTTTCTAAGACCTCCTGTAACTACGACTTATGTTCCAAACTCAAGTTAGATTGCTCAAGTGCCTCAACTCCCAAATGCAGACTCCAGAGAGACCCCTCAATCATTGAAAATGAATCCTCCACAACACCGAAAAGAGATGTTGCTTGTAATGAATCAATATCATAATTACGCGATTTGGCAGTCTGAGACCCAAAAGCCTGTAATATTACTTGTTGATCATTCCAGAAGGACATTGTCATGGTTCTCCAATCCATTAAGATTTGACCAAGAGACCGAAGCCAAGACACCCCCAGAATAAAATCAATTCCACCCAAATCCAAAATATGAGCAACAATGAAGAATTCAATTTCACCCAATTGAAGAGGAGATACTGTACATTTACCACTGGTATATATTTGATGTCCATCCCCCAAACGAACAAGAAATCGGCGAGTTGAATCAATAGAGAGGCCAAGAGCTGCAACCACATGCGGGGAGACAAAATTGTGGCTAAGCTCCACTATCAACTAAGATGACAATGGGAACATCACCAACAAACCCACGTACTCACATAGTGTTGCTACCCATACACCCGACGTCTGAGATACCCAATGAACTGATGGTATTACAATCCAACACAGGAATCTCCACACCCTCATCTCCTTCGAGTGCCATAATTTCACCATTTTCGACTGTAGTGGAATCGTCACCGAGGATAAGGAGGTTCAACGATTTTTTGGAACACTGATGCAGAGGGTGAAATCGTTCACCACATCGGAAACAAAGCCCCTTGCTCTTCCGGTCCATGAGGTCCTAATACGACAGATGATGGACTCCCCGTGCTCGTTCAATTAGAGGTTTCTGATAATTGTCGCAACGACGTTGTGACATGGTCGTGGAGACAGGGGCAGTGACAGACGCGACAGAGGAAGTCGCACGCGAGAGCTGTTGGGGAAGACCCGATCCATAGGACTCGTTAGATAGGATGGGTTTAATTGAGTGGGTGGGTGGGCCTGAGGAAGAAAAATATCCAACACCTTTAGTAAATGGGCCTGAAGCAGATGGTTGCCCAAACGACCTATCCATACTCGGATTGAGAGACGCAGAAAGAGAAGGTGCTGGAGATACAGAAGACGCCGTCGCAGAAGCAATCTCCATCTCCACATCTCGAGCTATTTGCATTACAGTCCAACGCGAAGTTGGTCGCAAGGTGTGTACCCTTTGCCTGATATCAGAACACAAACCTCCCATAAAAAGACCCACATACTACGACTCAATGAGTTTGGGAATTTGAGAAGAGACGAGCTCAAATTTCTCAATATATTCAGCAACTGACCCAATCTGATGAAGAACTTTCAGCTCTTCAAATGGATTGTCATAGATGCTCCCAGCAAAACGAAGGAGAAGAACCCTTTTGAATTTATCCCAACAAAGATTTTCTTCCGACTCACGAACCAAGTTAAACCAATGGATAGTGGAGCCTTCCATACACAGGCGCGCTAATCTGATTTTCATCTCATCCGAAGTATTATGAACTTCAAAATAAGTCTCAGCTCGAGAAATCCACCCCACGGGATCCACTCCAGAGAAACTAGGAAGTTCCACCTTCTTGATGGAGAGGTGAAACTCATCGTAACACTCACGCATAGGGTCGTAGTGGGTAATGCGAGGATGACGGTCAGGCTCCCGGTCCAGGGGACGAGGAAGAGTAGATGACGACCCATCTGCTGCTGTAGGGTTGGACTCAGAAACAGAAGTTTTACCTATTAAACGTTGGAACTCCTTGAGTAATGCATCTTGTTTCTATTGCATAAGCAAGAATGAATAGCGAAAGAAAGTCTCCAAGGCAGCTACAGATGTTTCAATGGAATCAATCTTGGTGCCCATAGCTTCCAAGTTTGCAGAGACATCAGGACGTTCAACAGGTTTTGGAGGCATAGTGATAGCGACAGGTTGGACCAATTTGATAAGGAACCAGAGAATGAGCAATATTATTAGCCGGAAATATAGAAAAAGGCAGATACAAAACCTGACCAGAGCATAAGCTCCTACAGATGATTCCTCAGAGAAGAATCACTGCCCCTAACCATATCAACAGTAAACATACCAGACTACTCCACTACTGCTGCCCAAACCTCCTAAATACAAAAGAGATAACTAACTTGCCAACTCAGCAACCAATCTCTCTCCCTTTCCTACCTCTCCTAGAATAAACCTCCACCCTATGGGCCTGACTGTTGGCCCATTCAATAATTGGTCCATGGGCCTAACAGAGGGTATCTTTTGGCTGGAAAATATGGAATGGTTTTGGAAGAGTGCTAGCCTCTTGAAAGTCTAGCATCAGTAAGCATGTGTTCTTATTGTTTTCTTGTATTTTATGTTATTTCTTCTACCTATTGTGATATTGTGTTGCAACGTGAGTGTTCATCTGTGGGTGAGGTTTCTAGTGTTGTTTTGTGAGTGTTTTATTAGCTTGTATCATCTCTACCCCACTGGTAGGGATTTATGAGTACTAGAATACAAGTTTTTGTCATTTTTCTGCATTTTCTTTGGATCCTTTCACTGTTTTGTTTGGGGTCCTATCATACACAAACACAATAGAGATAATTTTATCTTCCTAAACATCTCATCCTATATGAAAAGACAAATCCAAGGACCACGCCATTTCCAACATCATATAGAAAATCTATTTCAAGTCTAAATAAATCATTTTCTATGACAGACAATCTAGCATGTTAATTTAATCTAGTATTTTTAGTAGTTACTTTCATTATTCTAATGGCATTGCTAGGAAGTTTCCTCTGCTGCAAAGCACCATTGATATACACAAAGTAACTTGAATAGTGAAACCAACGATACACTATCTAACTCTCTGAATTAACATGTCACTTTCTCAACTAATTGAGAGGATCCAAATCCAATCTATGGATATTTCCTCTAGAAATTGCCCAAACATATTACCAATTCTCTCTCTCTCTCTCTCTCTCTCTCTCTCTCTCTCTCTCTCTCACACACACACACACACACACACACATTCTTTCTTTTTATTTATTATTATTATTATTATTTTAAAGGGGGTTGGGGTACAAAAAGTAGGGATGGCAATTTCTAGCCGAACCCGATTGCCCTGCCCTGCCCCGCCCCGTTCGAGTCGGGTCGGGTTATTCAGCAGTTGGCCAGGGAACGGGGTGAGTTCGGGGATTCCCCGAATATACAATCGCGGGTTCGGGGTAGGGTCAAGGTAGTGTCTTCCCCACCCCGAACCCGCCCTGAATGTATAATATAAATATATATATATATATAAAATAAGTCTCTAAAATGGCCTCTAAAGAGTTAAGAACACGATTAGCAAAACTTTAACATGCATAATTGATGAGGGGTAATTTTGTGAATGTAGCAATAACATCTTTTTTTTAATATTTGGATATGCTTTTATCTAATGTTAAGGTTTTAATTATATAATAATTTAATGATTGGCTTATAGTAATATGGCTTTTTTTAATAGTTTTAATACCATTTGTAATGGAAGATACTTAAAATAAATGTTCAATGGATACATGTTCAGTATAATTTAAATGTTTGATATTTTGTCTTTTTTAAATTTCATATAAAAATTGAGAGTTAATTTTTTTATCAATTAATTGTAACCTTTGCCTAAGCAAATGACTTCATTCATGATTGATGAGAATACAACAGAATGCACCAAATGACTTCATTCATGACTTCGATGAGGATACTGAATACAACAAAATGCACCAAATTATCCCTTCCACTCAATTATATTTATATCAAACATTATGTAAAATATTTTAAGTTTTATGATATCATAATAATAATGTAATATTCGGGTTCGAGTTCAAGTTCGTATTCAAATTAGGATACAGGAAAAGTCACTCAATATAATGATTTCGGGGCAGGGCAGGAACAGGTATTAAAATTCTCCGCGGGTTCGGAGATGGGGCAAAATAGAAAAAACCTACAGGGCAACCGGGGGGAGGGGAACGGGGTGGGGACAGGTAGTAAAAAACCCGTCGTGCAACCAATCATTCCATAATTGACAGCTTTGAGAGCAAAAGTAGATCTTTAAGACTTCAACTACAAGAAAATACAGTAGTAAACACGAAAATTGTACCTTTGAAGGATCAAATCCAAATCCACCCATTTGCATCATACGTTGTGTATCATCCACAGCTGTATCAAAAACATCCGAATGGAACCTCTAATAAGTGTTAATTTAAAATTCCAGCTTTATAGATGCAATAGGCAAAATACTGAAAAATAGAAACAACTCAAATATATGGAATTGAGGATGTAATTTAAGGTGGTTTACACATGTTCAAAGAAGACCATTAGAAGCACCAGTAAGGAGGGTTGAGCAGATGGTATAGAGTCTTATGAAAAAAAAGGCCGAGCAAGACCAAAAAGGATACTTAGAGATGTTATTGAAAGGGATCTTCAGGTGAATAAGATGCCTAAAGAGTTGGTCATTGATAGAGCACAATAACGTCGTGCGATCCATGTAACCGACCCCACCTAGTGGGATAAGGCTTTGTTGTTGTTGTTGTTGTTGTTGTTGTTGTTTAAAGTACGTTTATATCTACAACAGCTTTAAACTTATCACTAACCATTTTCTTCCCCCAAGATGAGACTAAAGAACCCTCTTAATCCAAACAAATTGAGAAAGTACCTGAAATGCAATTAAAAAATCATAATAATTAACCTGAGTTATAGTGTAACAGTTAAAGACGTATACAGAGGAAAAGTTAAATTCCATAAAAATGAGGATTACCAGGAGCGACTACTGACATAGCTAACATCCACAGTGCTCAAGTCAATCCCATTCTGCAACATTGACCTAAACCTCTGAGTCAATGGAAAGGGTATCTTGGCTGCAGGGAATATAAAGATTCACTCAGTCAATCCCATTTATGGCATGGTAACATTAATGGAAGTTCTGAAAATTTCTTTAGAGGTAGGAATGCAGCAATAGGACAAGAATGTGGTGTTATAAAATGTCAGAAAAAAACATAGTATGTGTGACTCATTAGATTCCCAAAAGACCAGCTGTATAACTATTAACAGAACAAGTTAGTTTGCTAGCATCCCAATTATATGGTGATAAACAGAGAAGCAATGAAAAATATGAGCTCATAGTTCATAGAAACAAGAAACTACAACAATCATCCAAGAGAAAAGAAGAGGGAATATTTTTAAAAAAAATACCTGCTACAAATCCAGAAAAGAAAAAGTTCACCCAAGCAAAAGTAAGAGTCTGTCCAACAAAGGGAAATCATAAGAACAATTAACTAAGGAAGCTTTTCATCAAAGGTTGAAACTACAGCAAAAGGTGAGTAGTATGATCTAAGATCTTATGCCAAAGTATGGTGAAACTTTAAATTTCAATACCTGAGGTATGATCATTGAAAGGTTTTTCTTCATCATATCCATAGCCATGTTTGGATCAGAGAACATCTGTGCTTGTGGATTCTGGGCTTGGCCCTTAGGGACAAATAGAAGACCATTTTCCTTAAACAAAAACAAACTCAACATTAATTCACATTTTAACTGCATTATGATTACTTCAGACTTTACAAAGCTCATAACAGAATCATTGACTTCTCATATGTTCCAGCGCTGATTAAAAAGGTAAATTTGAATTTATTCCACAACCATCTGGATATCTAATACAGCCAAATAATAGTTTGAATACAAGCACATAGGCCTAATGCAAGAAACCTCACAAGACCTACAGGCTACAGCTAAATCAATTAACCCACAAATCCTGGATAAGACATACCCACAATAACTGAGAAAATTGATTTCTTCAATAAATCCAAATCAAGAATCACATATACACAACTTACTGAAAAAAGTTAAAAGACACAATAGACAAACCAACCTCATTGCAGAAATAAATCTTGCGGGCCCGAAAAGCCTTTGAAGGTATATAATTAGCAGCAGCACGTAAATTCCGAGCTCTAAGAACGACTTGTCTAGATCATCATCATCACAAAACTAACCTCATATCAAAATCAGAAAATAAACATAAACATAATCAACTATTGGATAAGGAATTCAAAATACCCTTCTTTTACGATTTTAGCATCAGGGGTTTGAGAAGAATGCATAAGCTTTGCAACAAAATAGCGGAGTACACCAATGAGAACCATGACCACTGAGAGAGGGATCAGCACCCAATCTCTGATTGCAGTGTCTAGCACTAGATCTTCTGCCATAGTTCTAACACCTGCAAGCAAATATGCATGTGACACACCAGCACAGATATGAGCAGCACATGGCTCCATACAGAAAAATAATACGTAAATAATTTCATGCAAATTTGGAAAATAGTAAGTTTATAAGTTGGCACAATAATACAAGAATGCCACAAATTTTGTAAGATTGTTCAAAATATTTTAAAGAGAGGCTCACAATTCTACTTTCTGACTTGGCTATAAGAACGTTGAAAGTACCTTTCAGTACTTGGCAGAACCAATCTACAAACAAGGTCCACATCACCAAAGGGCATATGAAGATAGATATTTAATCTCTGACTAATTTATCAATTCTCAAATCAGAATTCAATGCATCAGTGACAAAACCTGAACCTGAATTCCTCAACTAAAAGATATTGGTAGACTAAATTATAGAGAATCTAAGTATCTGACATCTCTGAACCACACCCATTCTACAACTAAGTATCTGTAAAAGTATTATGAACAAAAAACTTAATAAACTAATATCTTCGACTTGTAAACGAAAAACAGAACAGTCATCCAACATATCGAAAATATGGCAAAGTGCCCAATCATCTGAGCTATGATAGGATAGATATTTTTATTATCAAGAAATAAAATAAGAAAATAAAGAAGAGGGTAAAGAATGCGAAACTACAGTAAATCGAACCATCTACTATCATTACAAACCAAAACAGACGAATCTACTTTCTTTCTTTGATGAATCAATACCACCAAAGGAATCATCAAAACTTGAAATAATCAGCCAGGCATTTGAAAGAGTAACATGATTGACAAAATGAACTGGGATGAAACAAACCCTCTAACTTATAAGAGATTATTTATGTATTTCCATAAAATATAACAAATTCAAATTTGCTGACATCATCATGGCCACCTTAAAATATTTACCAAAATGGTCAGCTCGATAACCCTAAACTCCCAATTTGTCCTATCCCCTTTGATGAGTAACAAAAGCAATTGAACATGGTGCAGCAAAAGGAGATGATTTCTGCTAAGCACATAGTCCACTACCTGCCTAACTTCCCTTTTCCCTCTCAAAAAATCATTCTCCCACTCCCCTCATGATACAGATTCTCCGAATCTCATCGCACTAGTAATCAGACAATGAACTACTAGACCAGGGGGTGATCTACTCCTCCTACACCATATCTACTCTGTTGAAATAAGCATATATTAAACCATTATGTCAGTTTTCATTCAACTGAGCTTCCAAGACCTACCAATGAATTAAAAGCATAGTGCATAAGATCCAAAACATGAAATTATGGCTAGGAACAAAGTAACTCAAATTACACAACACAAACGCAACACAGACTAGATGGAATATCCATGATTCTACAAGGATCGACTTATGTACAGATGATCATGAATCTAAACCTAGTCAAAGATTCCAAAGATAAAGTAATACAACAACAACATAGCCTTATCCCACTAAGTGGGGTCGGCTACATGGATCGCACGACGCTATTGAGCTCTATCAATGACCAACTGTTTAGATATCTCATTTACTAAAAGGTCCCGTTCAATAATTTCTCTAAGTGTCCTTTTTGGTCTTCTTCGACCTTTTTTCACAGAGCTCCAAACCATCTGCTCAACTCTCCTAACTGGTGCTTCCAACGGTCTTCTTTGCACATGCCCAAACCATCTTAAACAGTTTTCAACCATTTTTTCCTCAATAGGTGCCACCCCAACTCTACCTCGTATATGATCGTTACGGATCCTATCTCTTCTTGTATGACCACACATCCAGCGCAACATCCTCATCTCCGCTACTCCAATTTTATGTTCTTGTTGTCCTTTCATTGCCCAACATTCACTCCCATATAAAATCGCTGGTCTTATAGCAGTACGATAAAACTTTCCTTTGAGTTTATCCGGTACTTTCCGATCACAAACAAACCCTGATGCCATTCTCCACTTCAACCACCCAGCTTGTATCCTATGTTCCACATCTCTAATAATTTCGCCGTCATCTTGTATAATTGATCCCAAATACCTAAACTTTGATACTTGTGATATGACCTGATCACCAAGTTTAACCTCCATCTCGTTCCTAGCTTGTCGCTTGTTAAACTTACAATGCATATATTCGGTCTTACTCTTGCTTAGACGAAAACCCTTCGATTCCAAAGTAGCTCTCCATAACTCAAGTTTAAAATTAATCTCTTCCCTTGTCTCTGCTATGAGAACAACGTCATCTGCAAAAAGCATGCACTTAGGGATTTCTTCTTGGATGTGTTTCGTCAGAACATCTAAAACCAAGTGAAACAAATAAGGGCTTAAGGATGATCCCTGATGTAGGTCAATTTTAATAAGAAAGTCTCTAGTCTCCCCTCCAGACGTTCTCACACTAGTCGTAGGCCCCTCGTACATATCCTTTATGGCTCTAATATACGCAACCCGTATACCTTTCTGTTCCAAGGCTTTCCACAGCACCTCTCTTGGTACTCGATCATAGGCTTTTTCCAAGTCAATAAATGCTATATGAAGGTCTCTTTGTTTACTCCGATACCTTTCCATCAACCCCCTTAGAAGATATATAGCTTCCATAGTAGACCGTCCTGGCATGAATCCAAATTGATTTTTAGAAATACTCGTCTCGATTCTTAACCTACGTTCAATCACTCTTTCCCATAATTTTAGAGTGTGACTCATAAGCTTAATCCCACGATAGTTTGCGCAATTCTGAATGTCTCCTTTGTTTTTGTAAATAGGCACTAAAGTGCTTCTTCTCCATTCCTCAGGCATTTTCTTAGACCTTAAAATCTCATTAAAGAGCTTAGTTAGCCAGATAGTACCCTCCTCTCCTAAACACTTCCAAACTTCAATAGGAATACCATCGGGACCAACAGCTTTACCATTATCCATTTTTCTACGAGCTTCCTTGACCTCATCAACCTTGATCCTGCGATAATATGCCAAATTTTGTTCTCTCTTCAAGGTTGTTAGATCTTCCATATCACAAGTCGACTCCGTTCCGTCATTAAAGAACTTATGAAAATAACTCTGCCATCTATTTTTAATATCTCTGTCTGTAACCAGAACTTTTCCTTCTTCATTCTTAACACATCTTACTTGATCCAAATCTCTAGATTTCCTCTCTCTAGCCTTCGCAATCTTGTAAATCTTTTGTTCCCCTTTTTTCGTTCCTAAATCCTTGTAATACTCTTCAAACGCTTTAGATCGTGCTTCACTTACTGCTTTTTTTGTCTCCTTATTAGCCTTCCGATACCTTTCCCAATTTTCCGAGTTATTGCACTGATGGATAGCTTTAAAGCATTCTCTTTTAAATTTGATCTTTTCTTGAACAGCCTCATTCCACCACCAAGATTCCTTATCTCTTTGTCCAAAACCTTTTGATTCGCCTAAAAATGCTTTAGCTACTTTTCTAACCTTCTTGGCCATCTCCTTCCACGTGGTGTTAGCATCTTCTCGTAACTCCCAAGATCCTTCCTCCAACAATCTTCTCTTGAAAGTCTGTTGATTCTCCCCCTTTAGCTGCCACCACTTGATCCTAGGGTTCATCGCCTGACGATGCTTTTGTTTCCGACTCTTAATAACCACGTCAAGGACCAAAACCCTATGTTGAGTTGCCACGGGTTCCCCAGGAATAACTCTACAATTTTGACAGATTTTTCTATCTGGGTTCCTTACCAGAAAGAAGTCAATCTGTGACCTTGAAGCTCCACTCTTGTATGTGATTAAATGTTCCTCTCGCTTCTTGAAGCAGGTATTGACAACCTTGAAATTATAAGCCATTGAGAAATCCAATATAGACTGTCCTTCCTCGTTAAGCTCCCCAAAACCAAAGCCACCATGAACCCTCTCATATTGTCCTGCTTCTTTCCCAACATGACCATTAAGGTCCCCCCCGATGAAAATCTTCTCTTCTAAAGGTATGTTTCTAACCAATCCCTCCAAATTTTCCCAAAATTTTTCTTTAACATATGCATCTGTCCCTACCTGTGGTGCATAGGCACTTATGATGTGGATAGTATCTCTTACGATAATCATCCTTAAGCATAGAATCCTATCCCCAATCCTTTTTACCTCCACCACACTCGGTGTCCATTCCTTGTCAACCATAATACCTACACCATTCTTTGTCCTTACTTTTCCAGTGTACCAGAACTTGAAGCCTGAACAGTCAAATTTCTTAGCCTTTTCTCCAACCCATTTAGTCTCTTGAAGGCACAAGATGTTAATTTTCCTCCTCTTCATAGTGTCCACAACCTCCATGGATTTCCCTGTCATGGTTCCAACATTCCACGTAGCAATCCTGATTTTGTTCTCCTCGACTAGCTTCTTTACCCTCAACCTTCCAGGAACAAGCTCTTGTGATACTACAATCGATCGACGATACAGTGGCTCTAGCTCATTTGACACTGTACTCAAGCCATACAGCGCGTTGCTTCCGGGCAACGACCTAGTATTAGTATACCCTTACTCATTTAACACTACATCCGGGTGCCGATGCAGCGGCTCTAGCTCACTTGTCACTGTACTCTAGCCATACAGTGCGTTGCTTCCGGACAACGTCCTAGCATTAGCAAAATATTGTCGTTGATCCATGTTCATGAGAGATTTGACACAGTAATAGCGCATCAAATTTCATCTAAGCTGTGGAAGCTCATGAGATGAAAGCTAAGTGAGAGAAAACCAGTAGCCTCGGACATGGAGGGAACTAGACAAAAACTTTGATACTCTTTCGCAAGCTCTCTTTCTTTCGGGTATGAATTTTGATGCGCTATTAGATCTTTGGAATCCTCGGGGAACCCGCGGATTATTAAAAAAAAAAATTCTAAAATATAAAAAAGGAAAAAAAAATCTGTAATACATATTAATTTCACAACACAACAGCATACTAAACAAGCTTTGAAGTCCTACTTTCACAACATAACAGCATACTAATTTCTCCCAAATTCAGATCTGGTTTTTTGGACATAAACGAGTTTAAGCATACTTTAGAAGTTCAATCCCAATTCAACGTCACTTTAAAGAACATTAGAACAGACTCAGCATAATCATCCTCTAACAATTTCAAATTTAAAGTATGGTTACTTCAGCACAGCATTGGCACAAGACATCCATCAAGATCCAAGTTCAGAGCACAATAAACGCAAGTGTGTCATAGCTTCAGATTTTAGGCACTAGCAGATTTTAAACATAAATAAACCTAAAAGAGATGGGATAGCAGATTCAGAAAGAAGTCCCCAGATTGCGTAGCAAAAACCTAAAAGAAGCCAAAGAGATTCATACTTGAAATGGAACAAGAGAGGACGATGTACGAGAGGACGGTGAGGCAGAGAAGAGAGGTCAAAGGCGAGAGAAGAGAGCTGGACAACGACGACGGCGAGAATGGCAGTCGAGAACGCAGACGCAGCAGACGGCGGGAAGAGAGACGCAGCAGACGGCGGGAAGAGAGACGCAGCAGACGGCGGGAAGAGAGACGCAGCAGCCGGTGGGCGATTGAGAAGAGAGACGCAGCACGGGCGGCAGCAGACGGCGCGCGTTGGGCGAGAAGACAGACCAGAGAAGAGACTCACTAGTGGAACGCTGGAACCGGAAGGAAATGGAAAATTGGGATTTGTTTTTTAAATTAAATTAAATTTTTTAATTTAAAATGACTGTATTATCTTTGCATAATATTATATATATATATATAAAGTCATTTTAATAATTTTTATAAAATTACTAAAATACCTTTAAAAACAGAGACCTTTGAGGTGAGAAGTGTGGTCTCTGCTCTAGTCTCCAAAAATTTGACAAGGATATTTTTTGAATTTTGTTCTCACGAAAAAAACTCGCTCACGAGACTTCACTAGCAAGGATCCTACGTGGATTCCAAATCCCTGAACCCCATTGCCAGAACCCCTAACCAAAGCGGAGTATGACAAACAGGATAGACATTAACCATAAAGAGTAACATAGATAGTAAATATGTGAGAATTAAGTGATTAATTGTGTGTTTGGCATCACGTTTGATTCATCAAACTGTGGTTTGCAATTGCCCAAACATGGTTGGAAGGAAAACTAGAATGTCTGACTGGCTGATGGAGCAAAACACATTGGAGACCAACCACGTTTCAGATTCTCCAACCATGGTTGCTTCAAAGTGTGCTCACCCTTGCTTCTGCATTCATCTAATGTGATTGGCCACAAAATACTCCTGGAGCCCTTTGCTACCCTTCCCATTTTCCAGTGCTTCTCTCTCGTGCAATCTTAGCTTCCCTTGTGAGAAAGATAGAGGACAATAGCCTATTTATCTTTCTCTGTTTTTCAACGTTAAAACCGAGTTTTTTAGAAAGGAGAGCAGCAGCCTTAAACTCAATTTTTTTTGGCTGTTTTGGGGAGCTTCTTCTACCACTAACCTACACAAGTGTTGAGGTAATAGTGGCAGTGATTAGGGATAAAAAACCAGAAGAAAAACCATTAAAAATCATTCAAGAACAACGTAAACTTTTGATAAGCTTTAGCACTAGATTTTTCATTCTTAAAAAGTCTTTCTTTTGCTTAGTTCATGGGTGAAAATGATCAAATATGTCCTAAAAACATTTAAGAAGAAGTTCTGGGCAGGTTTGGAAATCTAAAGCATGAGAAAAGAATATAACTTGCATGATAAGGACTAAAGTGAAAGAAATGAAAAGTTTATAGGGGTTGATTTAATTTTGAGAAAAATATATTCTAGATCGTTGGACCTAGATGAAGCTAAATATAATTTCAAACCATACAAAAGACAAAAGGAAATTTTGGACTAAGGACCTAAGTGAATAAACAAAAATGTTCTTAATGAAAAAATGAAATTTAAAATAAAATTTGGTCTAAACTGAAATTATGAACTATATAGAAAAGGACCAAACTGAAATTTAATTTCATATGAATATATCAAATAAAAAGTAAGTTATTTTTTATAAAATTAGTTATTTAAATTATTATATTTTATTCACTTTAATCCTAATATGCATGCATATGTCCAACACCATGTTTTTCCATTCACCTTGCTTCATGGCTCTCCTATAACTATAAAAGTGAATAAAATCAAAAGTTTATAGTAGCTATAATTTTAGAAAAAAAAATATTTTGTAACCTATGGACCTAGATGAAACTAAATGTCATCTTAAAACATGAAAAAGATAAAGGAAAAATTATTTCTAAGGACCTAAGTGAATAAAATAAGAAGTTAGAGGGAGTGAGTAAAATTTTTGAAAATGTCCAGATTTAGCATAAATGAAATTTTAATTAGGATTTGATAGAATTTACCAAAATTTGAAGGTTATTGGTGATGACATAATTTCTTTTATTATGAGAACAAACCTAATTTATACAATTAAACCTAATTATGTCATAATTTATATAATTACTTTAAAAACTTAATTTACATAATTAAACATCGTAATTATTTTAGTTAAATAATTAAAGAATTAATTTAATTATATCATTATACAATTAAGAACACAATTCCTTTTATTATGAGAATGAATATCTAAATTTCTTTTATGCAATTAAGTTCTTTTTTGTATGATTTGCATATTGGTCATCACTCATATTTTATATTTTCTTTTCCATAAGTAATTATTAGCACTTTAATTATAATTATATTTAGTTCACATTGTTCAAATTTTAAAAATATTCTAATAAGTAATTAGTGAAGTAATATTGGACAAATAAACAAAACAAATAGTACACTTTATTAAAATATTGATATAATTCACTAAAT
Organism: Biancaea sappan; assembly: GCA_037074585.1. NCBI lineage: Eukaryota > Viridiplantae > Streptophyta > Magnoliopsida > Fabales > Fabaceae > Biancaea > Biancaea sappan. Next base: position 33,998,403 of record CM073499.1, read on the forward strand.
TAACTTTAAATAAATGACAATAAATAATAATGGTATATCAAAAAATGAAATATAAAATATGTGCCCTTTCTGGTAATTACATATCTCAAACCATGTTTGCACACTAATATCCAAATATCATGTTTTGCACCAAACCATGTTTGTCTGCTCTAAACTACATTTATCCAAATGTCTCTCTAACATAAATCACGTTGATCAAAGCCTAGGTTTTTTCTAACTACGTTTAATTTAACTTAGTTTGCCTAACCCACGTTTGCCCATGGAGCTCCCAAACACCTCCTAAGATGTTTCCATACTTATAAAATTTTGGGTCGAAAAGAATAAATACTTATTAAAAAAAAACAACTTCAATTCTAAGAGCAAAATTAGCATTACTTTTAAAATGTGAGAAGATTATTGTCATAGCTGCACCATTACACAATTACAATATTACAATTAAGACTTTTGTTTATAGCAAAAAATCAGTAGCCACCTCATAATCACCATGACTTGTCTGAAATTGTCCTTTTAACCTAAAATTAATAGCAAAGTTAAATATTGCTTTATGCAAATGAGAATTTGATAAAAAAAAAAAAGAAAACGAAAATTGAGAACAGATATAATGCTTGTTTGGATGTGTGTTTACTTTTTTTGTATTTTGAAAATAAGTTTGGGAAAATTGTTTTAAAAAATAATTTGAAAATAAAAACAAAAGAATTTGTTCGGATAATTTATTTTGAAAATAATTCTAAAACTTCAAAAAACACAAAAAAGAAAAATACATTTGGAAGATTTGTTATTGAGAACAAGATCTAAACATTATTTGATAAATAAGTTAATGTCAAGGAAGATGACGAGGCAGAAGTTATAAGATGATAGAGGTTGATGTGGTTGCTGATGTGGATAAAAAGGGAGAGATGATTAAGCATAAGAGGGAGATACGGGCACCTGCTTAGGCACGTGACTACCATGTAGGTTGAGGAGGAAACCACACTAATCATCGCCAATCATGCAGAAGTGTTTTGCTGTCACGTGGTTTTGCTTTCTTTTTGTTTTGCTTTCGAATAAGTAGTAGTAGCCTTTTACTAAGGTCGTATTGATCATTGTGGTTAGCTTTGTCTAAGAGTAATCCCAAACTCGAATTTGGGAATTCGTTGAGTATAATATCCTTCTATCGGAAATTGATGGATAATGGATGATTTGATATCGATTTCCGATAGAAGGAAATTGTACTCAGCGAATTCCCATTTGATGGTAAAGATAGATATGAATAATGGATGATTTGATATCAATTTTTGACAGAAGGAAATTACACTCAGCGAATTCCCAGATTTAATGGTAAAGATAGATATGAATAATGGATGATTTGGTATCAATTTCCAATAGAAGGAAATTATACTCAGCGAATTCCTAGATTTGAGTTCGGGATTACTCCTAGCCAAAGTTAACCACAATGATCAATACCCCCTTTTAAAGACAAATATGAATAATGGACGATTATAGAAGGAAATTATACTCAGTGAATTCTCATATTCGAGTTCGGGATTACTCTTAGCCAAAGCTAACCACAATGATCAATACTCTCCCCAATAAAAGGCTATTGCTACTTATTCGAAAGCAAAATAGAAAGAAAGCAAAACCACGTGACAACAAAACACTCCTACATGATTGACGATGATTAGCGTGGTTCCCTCCTCAGCCTACATGGTAGTCATGTGCCCAAGCAAGTGCCTATATCTCCCTCTTATGCTTCATAATCGCTCCCCTTTTATCCATTTTAGCAACCATTTCAACATCTTGACCCATGTCAACCTCTATCATCCTCGTAGCTTCCACCTCATCATCTTCCTTTACATTAATACCTTCCCATACAAAAACAACATTGTCTTCAAGGTTGATGGTAGAAAATGCCTTATTCAGAATATTTGACCTCTCCCATATAGCTTCCTCTCATCTCAACCCTTCCCATTCCACTAGTACCTCTCTAGTTTTATGCCCTTTCCACCATGACATCTCTCTAATCCACAACAGCCTTAGGCATCACCTCATTCATTTCTAATGCATCCAGTACCAAAACTGTTGCAGTAGGTATCTCCCCATAATAATCCTTCAGTAGTGAAACATAGAATACAGGATAGATCCTACTTCTTTCTAGTAACTCCAATCTATAAGCAACTGCTCCCACTCCCTCTAAAACCCGATAAGACCTAAAAAAAACAAGGAGATAATTTAAAATTAAGCCTGGATGTTACTGTTGTCTGATGGTCATGTCTTAACTTAAGCCATACCTAATTGTCCACTTGATATTCTTTATCTCTTCTTTTCCCATTTGCATATTTCTTCATTTTTTTTGGGTCCTGCTTAAATTTTCCTTTAACTTGCTCTATACTTCTTCTCTTTGTTTGATTAACTCATCGACACTATCCACAATTACTGCTCTTCAAGAATACTCAAGAATGATGGACAGATTAACATCATATAATGCTTTGTAAGGTGTCATTTGGATAGCATTGTGATAAGAAGAGTTGTGCCAATACCCTACATGATTGGCGATGATTGGCGTGGTCCCCTCCTCAGCCTACATAGTAGTCATGTGTCCAAGCAGGTGCCCGCATCTCCCTCTTATGCTTCATAATCGCTCCCTTTTTATCCACATCATCAATCATTTCAACATCTTGACCCACGTTAACCTCCGTCATCCCTATAGCTTCCACCTCATCATCTTCCTTCACATCAATACCTTCCTGTACAAAAACAACATTGTTGTCACATCCCAAAAATTGAGTATGTGAAAAGATACTACTCATTTGATATAATTCTCAAACATACGTTATATACATATATTCTGTAAGGTTTTGCATTCAACCTTAATCATTCATTCCACACTACAGAATTATATTCATCTGATAAGCAAATATAGACATACATAGTCTGATATTTCTATCTCATCGCAAGCCTAGGAGACCTATAAAAAGTACAGAGCGTTTCTAATATCCACATTAATAAGTACTGGTGTCCCACCAGACAGAAATAGAGAATAATCCCAAGGGGCTTCTAATCTTCAAACAGATTCTCTTCTTCTCTGTTTTCTGTATCTGAAAAAAATAATCATAGGGAGTGTGAGTTTATTTAAAAACTCAGTAAGTAAATAACTGTACTATATAAAATATCAAAAGTACAAATACCACATTTACTCATATAATTAATTGTCTTATACATCGAGTAGTATGGGACTCTAACCCTTTCAAACTCATGAATAAGATTTCATAGGTATACACCGAGTAGTATGGGACTTTAACCCTTTCAACTCGTGTATAGATTTCATAGATATGCACTGAGTAGTATGGGACTTTAACCCTTTCACACTCGTGTATAAGATTTCTTAGATATACACCGAGTAGTATGGGACTTTAACCCTTTCACACTCGTGTATTAGATCCCGTAGATCTTTACTCATTAATAAAATAGTGAGAATTCATCACATAGTACAATTGTCATGAAATAAATAGTTTCTTCATACTCTTATTTCTACTGATCATCATATACTCCCATATGAAAAATTAATTGCTTATTATCCAAATAATATTGTAAATGGGACTTATATTGTACTTTGACTAGTAATATCAAATTAGCTGAGCAAGGTTATTCACTCACCTTGATGTTTGTCCAAGTTTACCTTGTTCCACACTAGAATTTGTGTAGGAAAATTTCCTAGTAAAATATATTACAAGGAATCATAAGAAAGGAAACAAAATCACGAAAATACGTAAAATTTTCTGACTGCTACAGTAACGGATTGCTACAGTGTCGGTTCGCTACAGTAACGGTTCACTACAGTACCGGTTCGCTACAGTAACGTTGACTGCTACAGTACCGTTGACAGCCGACACTACAGTACTGCTACAGTACCCGAAGAAAATTTTCCAGATTTTGTTTCGAAATCCCTGGTCGCTACAGTAACTCGGTTTTTGCAGAAATTCTAACAATTTCATCCTTTCCCTTTCTTGTTTCAAAACCAGAATTTCAACTCCTTTAACTGATTATAACTCAAATATAACTTCTAAAACAACTGAGATTCATGAATTATCATCAAAATCTTCAAGAACAAAACCTCCTCTGATCTTCTACATAAACTGAAATTTAAGGAAAATAATCGGATTAAAGCTTACCTTTGATCCTTACAAAGCTTTTGAACCGAACAAATAATCGAACTTCTGAAGATCAAGGAAAGGATTTGAGAAGAAAATGAAGAACTGAGAAAGAAATCTTTTCTGCTTCCTTCGGCTGAGTGAAAAAAATGAGGTTACTATTGAAACTTTATATTAAATATTTCTAATGGGTTATTCAATAACCCATGGGTATCCATAACCCAACATCCAAACCCATCCAGTCAATTTACAATAAATGGATTAATTGACCATTCTGCAACCACTTTTCCATGAATTTCACCATTCTTAGAATATATCCCTCATTGTGCAAATATTTAGTCCAGTCATTTAATTCAATTTTCATAAATAATATTCAAAGAGAACAATTAAATATGAAAATTAAAAATGACCAAAATAAATAACTAAAGTAACGTTGTAGAATTCTAAAATACTCTTAAGCGAATTATATTCTGAAATTAACGGGTATTACATTCTACCCCCCTTAAAAGAATTCGGTCCTCCGAATTAAAATCTTACCTCAAGTTTCAAATAAATGTGGATAGTTTTTCCACATCTCATCTTCTGCCTCCCACGTAGCTTCCTCGCGAGAATGATTTCTCCAAAGAACCTTGACAGTATGAATTTCTTTGGTACGCAATTTCTTGACTTTTCTATCAAGGATAGCTACTGGTACCTCTTCGTAGGTGAGAGTTTCATCAAAATGAACTTCTTGGGGTTGAATGACATGAGAAGGATCAGGAAGATACTTCCGTAGCATGGACACATGAAATATTGGATGAACTCCCTCTAGGTTGGAAGGTAGGTCTAGGCGATATGCCACATTACCCACTCTGTCTACAACCTCATATGGGCCAACATACCTCGGACTAAGCTTGCCTTTCTTCCCGAATCTCATTACTCCCTTCATAGGTGAGATTCGTAAGAAAATCATATCACCTATTGCAAATTCAAGGTCACGTCGTCGGTTGTCCGCATAAGACTTCTGTCTACTCTGAGCAGTTAACAACTTTTCTCTGATCAGTTTAACTTTATTTATATCTTCCTGAATCATCTCAGGTCCAAATATTTTGGTTTCACCAAGTTCAAACCAACCTATAGGAGATCGACACCGTCTCCCATATAAAGCCTCAAAAGGTGCCATCTGAATACTGGCTTGGTAACTGTTGTTATAAGCAAATTCAATAAGAGACAAATGATCTTCCCAACTTCCACTGAAATCCATCACACAAGCTCTTAGCATATCCTCTAAAGTCTGAATTGTCCTTTCGGACTGTCCATCAGTTTGAGGATGGAATGCTGTGCTAAGATTCACTTTGGTACCCAAAGCCTCTTGAAAGACTTTCCAGAACCGAGAAGTAAACTGAGGTCCTCGGTCTGATATAATGGATATTGGTACACCATGAAGTTTCACTATTTCTTTAACATAAAGTCGAGCAAGTTTTGCTACACTGAAAGTGGTATGAACAGGAAGAAAATGTGCTGACTTAGTAAGTCGATCCACTATGACCCATATTGAATCATTTCCTTTTGTTGACCGAGGTAAACCTACTACAAAATCCATGGTGATCCTTTCCCACTTCCATTCGGGAATATCTAGTTTTTGCATCAATCCAGGTGGTCGTCGATGTTCAGCTTTAACTTGCTGACAAGTCAAACATCGAGCTACAAAGTCAGTCACGTCTCGCTTCATGCCCTCCCACCAATAAACTTGTTTCAAGTCCTGATACATTTTCACAGCACCAGGATGTACAACGTAGGGTGAACCATGAGCTTCCATTAAGATTTCATGTTTCAAAGATTCAATGTTGGGGACACAGAGTCTACCATTAAACCATAAGACTCCTTCTTCATCTACCAAGAAACTTGGTGCTAGACCTTGCCTTGCCTTATCTCTTATTTTGACCATATCAATGTCACCTTCTGAAGTTGCTTTTACTTTTTCAACAAGGGATGATCTAACTGTTAAATGAGCCAGAAATGTACCTGACTCAGTGATCTCGAAGAATACTCCATCAGCTTCCAATTCTTGTAGTTCATGTATGAGAGACCTCCTTATAGTGGCAATGTGAGCTAAACTTCCCATAGACTTTCGACTTAGAGCATCAGCCACTACATTTGCTTTACCTGGATGGTAAAGGATGGTACAATCATAATCTTTCAGAAGTTCCATCCACCTTCGTTGCCTTAGATTGAGATCTCTCTGCTCAAAAATGTACTTAAGGCTTTTGTGATCTGTAAAAATTTTACAAGTTTCCCCATACAAGTAATGTCTCCATATCTTTAGGGCAAACACTACAGCTGCCATTTCCAAATCATGAGTGGGGTAATTCAATTCATGCTTTTTAAGCTGACGTGAGCCATAAGCTATGACTTTACCATGTTGCATCAACACACACCCTAAGCCTATCTTTGAGGCATCACAGAATACAGAGTAACCCCCTGGTCCTGATGGTAGAATTAAGACTGGTGCAGAAGTTAAACACTCTTTCAATTGGGTGAAACTTTGTTCACATGAATCATCCCAAATGTATTTAACATTCTTTCGGGTTAACTTATTTAATGGAAGAGCCGTCTTAGAGAAATCTTTGACAAAGCGACGGTAATACCCTGCTAAGCCAAGAAAACTACGTACTTCAGACACAGTTGTTGGTCGAGGCCATTGTTTTACTGCTTCAATTTTACTTGGATCTACATGAATACCTTCTTGGGAAATAACATGTCCCAAAAATGTTACATGACTCATCCAGAATTCACATTTTGAGAGCTTTGCGTACAACTGATGCTCTCTCAAAGTCTGAAGCACTATTCTCAAATGTTCAGTATGTTCTTCATGACTCTTTGAATACACCAAAATATCATCAATAAATACAATTACAAACTTATCAAGGAATGATTTGAACACTCTGTTCATTAAATCCATAAATGCTGCTGGTGCATTTGTCAACCCAAAAGACATCACAAGAAACTCATAATGTCCATACCGTGTACGAAAAGCAGTCTTAGGTATATCATCACTCTTAATTCGTAACTGATGATATCCAGACCTTAGATCAATCTTTGAGAAGTATTTTTCTCCTTGAAGCTGATCAAACAAATCATCTATCCTTGGTAAAGGATACTTATTCTTCACTGTGACTTTATTCAGTTGACGATAATCTATACATAATCTCATAGAACCATCTTTCTTTTTCACAAAAAGAACAGGAGCACCCCAAGGTGAAAAACTTGGGCGAATGAACCCTTTGTTTAACAAATCTTCCAATTGTTCTTTAAGTTCTTTTAGCTCAACAGGAGCCATACGATAAGGTGGAATAGAAATTGGTCTTGTGTCTGGGACCAAATCAATACTGAACTCAATATCTCTTTCTGGCGGTAATCCAGGTAAATCTTCTGGGAACACATCTGGGAATTCATTAACCACATGAATGTCTTCTAACTTCTGTTCTTTCTTTTCTAAATCTTTGATAAAAGCTAGAAATCCCTGACATCCCTTTCGCAACATACGCTGGGCACTTAACATAGATATCATGTTGCAAGGTACATCACTTCGATCTCCTTGAAACACAAAATTACTCCTCCCCGGTATATTAAAGGAAATAACTTTGTCACGACAATTTATAGTAGCATGACAAGAAGATAGCCAGTCCATCCCTAGAATCACATCAAAATCTAACATATTGAGAACCATAAGATCTATCTCAGTTTCCATGCCTCCAACGATTATTTTACAAGAACGATAACATGTTTTAACCATCAAAGTCTCTCTCATCGGTGTGGAAACCAAGAATGGTTCTTTAAGAATAATCGAATCAATTGCAAATCTCTTGGCAAATAGGGGTGACACATATGATGAGTAGAACCGGGGTCAAACAAAATACGTGCAGCAAAAGTATTAACAGATAATATACCTGTAACTACAGCATTGGATGTTTGAGCATCCTGTCGGGTTAGAGCATATATTCTTGCATTTCCTCTGCCAGCAGCTTGTTTTCCACGGTCACCTTGGCCTCTTCCCATACTACCCCCTGTTGAAGGGGTTGGTGTTTGAGTAATAGATTGTGGTCGAGGTGGCAAAGTAGACCCTTGACCTGGTCTTGTCATGAGCTGAGGGCACTCCCTTATAAAATGTCCTTTTTGTCCACAGTGAAAACAGCCTGTACCAACAGTGTTTAACCTGCATTCTCCGAAGTGAAACTTTCCACATTCAGGACATTGAGGTTTTTCCCTTCTACCTTGAGTACCTCCTCTACTAGAAGAGCTAAAACCACCCCTGCTCTCTGAACGAGGCTTAGCCACACTGGCTATAGAATAAGATGACTTAGTAGGAGTGGCTGGAGCATGTTGTGGTGCAGTAAAAGTCCCTGAGTCTTCCCCTTGATTAAAAGATCTCCTATATCTGGCCTTCTTCTTTTGACGATATTCTTCTTTATTCTTTGACCTCCTTTCCATTCTTCGGGCCACATCAACAGCTTCTGAGTACGAAGAGTAATCATTCATATTAGAACCCACTTGATCATATAAGGCATCACGAAGCCCTTCCACAAACTTTTCTATTTTCTTCCTTTCAGAAGGAATGATTTCAGGGGCATATTCAGATAATTTAACAAACTGAGCTGAATACTCGTCAACAGTCATGGTTCCCTGCCGTAGATACAGAAAATCTCTGGCCCTGGATGATCGTTCACTTGCCGGAAGGAATTCATCCATAACCAATCTGTAAAATTCTGTCCACATAACTGGCGGTGCGCCTTGAATTCTAGCTTTCTTCCAGTTCCTCCACCATTTACCAGCCCTACCTTTTAACTGAAAGGAAGTGAATTCTACCTTTTGAGTAGGAGAACACCCTATAGCATCACAGATTGCTTCACAATCTTCAAGGAAACATTGTGGGTCCTCTTTGGGATCTTCCCCTGAAAAAGTAGGAGGCCTCATTTTCTGGAATTCAGACATTCTTACCTCTCTTACATTAACTCCTCCCGCTAACGGAGCTGGTGGTACATTTTCAGCTTCAACAATAGGAGGATCCACTAGCAGGTTAGCTTGTGCAGCTCGACCTCTCATTTCAGCCTCAAATCGGTCAAATCGTTCATTCATCAAATGAATCACATGTGCAATAGTTGCATTACCGACATGAGCATCAGGTTCGACTCTTCTTGCTTGCTCACTAGTTGCGCCCTCAGTACTTTGAGCATGTAAACTATCATCACGGTTAGGATCATCTTGCACATGTACTGGTGGATTTATGGCCCTCCTTGGACCCATATGCTCATTATTATTAGAAGATCCTTCTGACATTGATCTGTCACAGATCTACACACATAACAAACAATTTTCAGACATAAACAAAATATCACTTACTAGCCCCACTGAGAAGTTATCTATAAAATGACGTTATACTCTACAAGGTCTTTTATGGAACCTAATCCTATGGTCATGCCGCGGCTCATGACAATAGGGAAGGGCCCACAAAGATCACTTTGCTATGTACTCTATAGGGGACCTATAAAACCTTTCCTCTGATACCAAATTTGTCACATCCCAAAAATTGAGTATGTGAAAAGATACTACTCATTTGATATAATTCTCAAACATACGTTATATACATATATTCTGTAAGGTTTTACATTCAACCTTAATCATTCATTCCACACTACAGAATTATATTCATCTGATAAGCAAATATAGACATACATAGTCTGATATTTCTATCTCATCGCAAGCCTAGGAGACCTATAAAAAGTACAGAGCGTTTCTAATATCCACATTAATAAGTACTGGTGTCCCACCAGACAGAAATAGAGAATAATCCCAAGGGGCTTCTAATCTTCAAACAGATTCTCTTCTTCTCTGTTTTCTGTATCTGAAAAAAATAATCATAGGGAGTGTGAGTTTATTTAAAAACTCAGTAAGTAAATAACTGTACTATATAAAATATCAAAAGTACAAATACCACATTTACTCATATAATTAATTGTCTTATACATCGAGTAGTATGGGACTCTAACCCTTTCAAACTCATGAATAAGATTTCATAGGTATACACCGAGTAGTATGGGACTTTAACCCTTTCAACTCGTGTATAGATTTCATAGATATGCACTGAGTAGTATGGGACTTTAACCCTTTCACACTCGTGTATAAGATTTCTTAGATATACACCGAGTAGTATGGGACTTTAACCCTTTCACACTCGTGTATTAGATCCCGTAGATCTTTACTCATTAATAAAATAGTGAGAATTCATCACATAGTACAATTGTCATGAAATAAATAGTTTCTTCATACTCTTATTTCTACTGATCATCATATACTCCCATATGAAAAATTAATTGCTTATTATCCAAATAATATTGTAAATGGGACTTATATTGTACTTTGACTAGTAATATCAAATTAGCTGAGCAAGGTTATTCACTCACCTTGATGTTTGTCCAAGTTTACCTTGTTCCACACTAGAATTTGTGTAGGAAAATTTCCTAGTAAAATATATTACAAGGAATCATAAGAAAGGAAACAAAATCACGAAAATACGTAAAATTTTCTGACTGCTACAGTAACGGGTTGCTACAGTGTCGGTTCGCTACAGTAACGGTTCACTACAGTACCGGTTCGCTACAGTAACGTTGACTGCTACAGTACCGTTGACAGCCGACACTACAGTACTGCTACAGTACCCGAAGAAAATTTTTCAGATTTTGTTTCGAAATCCCTGGTCGCTACAGTAACTCGGTTTTTGCAGAAATTCTAACAATTTCATCCTTTCCCTTTCTTGTTTCAAAACCAGAATTTCAACTCCTTTAACTGATTATAACTCAAATATAACTTCTAAAACAACTGAGATTCATGAATTATCATCAAAATCTTCAAGAACAAAACCTCCTCTGATCTTCTACATAAACTGAAATTTAAGGAAAATAATCGGATTAAAGCTTACCTTTGATCCTTACAAAGCTTTTGAACCGAACAAATAATCGAACTTCTGAAGATCAAGGAAAGGATTTGAGAAGAAAATGAAGAACTGAGAAAGAAATCTTTTCTGCTTCCTTCGGCTGAGTGAAAAAAATGAGGTTACTATTGAAACTTTATATTAAATATTTCTAATGGGTTATTCAATAACCCATGGGTATCCATAACCCAACATCCAAACCCATCCAGTCAATTTACAATAAATGGATTAATTGACCATTCTGCAACCACTTTTCCATGAATTTCACCATTCTTAGAATATATCCCTCATTGTGCAAATATTTAGTCCAGTCATTTAATTCAATTTTCATAAATAATATTCAAAGAGAACAATTAAATATGAAAATTAAAAATGACCAAAATAAATAACTAAAGTAACGTTGTAGAATTCTAAAATACTCTTAAGCGAATTATATTCTGAAATTAACGGGTATTACAATTGTCCTCAAGGTTAATAGTAGGAAATGTCTCCTTTAGAATATTTGACCTCTCCCACGTAGCTTCCTCTCATCTCAACCCTTCCTATTCCACTAATACCTCTATAGTTTTATGCCTTTTCCACCATGACATCTCTTTAATCCACAATAGCTTTAGGCATCACCTTATTCATTTCTAATGTATCTGGTACCAAAACTGTTGTAGTAGGTATCCCTCCATGATAATCCTTCAATAGTGAAACATGGAATACAGGAAGGATCCTGCTTCCTTCTAGTAACTCCAATCTATAAGCAACTGCTCCCACTCCTTCTAAAACCTGATAAGAGCCAAAAAAAAAAAGGAGATAGTTTGACATTAAGCCTATGTGTTATTGTTGTCTTATGGTAATGTCTTAACTTAAGTCACACCTAATTGCCCACTTGATATTCTTTATCTCTTCTTTTCCGATCTGCATATTTCTTCATTTTTTTCTGGGCCCTGCTTAAATTTTCCTTCAACTTGTTATGTACTTTTTCTCTTTGTTTGATTAACTGATCAATATTATCCACAATTACTGCTCCCCAATAATATCAAGAATGATGGACGAATTAACACCAGATAATGCTTTGTAAGGTGTCATTTGGATAGCATTGTGATAAGAAGAGTTGTACCAATACTCTGCCCATACTAAGAAGCCAACCCACTGATTCAGATACTAGTAAGTGAATAATCTAAGATACTGCTCCAAACACTATTGACAACCTAAGTCTGTCCGTCAAACTTCGGGTAGTAAGCCGTAGTGTGTAACAATTTTGTGCCACTAAATTGCATTAACTAGCTCTAGAATTTGCTTAAAAATAAGGGATCTCCATCAGTTAGAATACACCTTGGGAAACCATGTAACTTGAAATCATTCTGAACAAAAACTTTGGCCACTTGACTTGCAGTAAACCTATGTTTTAATGGACAGAAGTGACTAATCTTAGTAAACCGAACCACCACAACTAGAATGGCTACATGTCCCCTTGAAGATGGAAGCCCAATAATAAAATCCATTGTCACGTCTTCCCACGGACCAACTGGAGTAGGCAAAGGCTATAATAAACCTTGAGGTTTAGCTGACATAGTTTTGATCTGTTGACACACCCTACATGCCTTAATAAATACCTTAGTATCCTTTAATAGATTTTTCCAAAAAAATACCTCTGCTATGGATTTATATGTTTTATGGATTACCTCGTGTCTAGATATAGGTGTCCTGTGGTAAGTGTGAAAAATGGGCTTTCTTTAACTCCATAATATCAGGAACTACAATCTTGTTGTTAAAGAATAATAACTCATCCCTTACCGTGTATTCTAATGGTAAACTTCCTTGTTCAAACTGTAAATGCTTGTTTTGTAGTTCTTCATATGATATATTTGCCTCCCTGATGGCTATAAAGATGGGATTCTGTACTATAGACAAAATGTTGCATTGAATAAGAAATTCCTCTTGGCATGATAGTGCATTAGCAACTTGATTACACTTCCCTAGTCTGTATAAAATATCATATTGGAATCCCAGTAATTTTGTAAGGTAAAACTATTGCTCCTGAGTTTGAATCACCTGAGACATCAATCCTTAAGGCTCTTATAGTCTATCTTAATTAAGAACTATCTCCCCAAAAGATAATATCTCTACCTCTGAACTGCTTGCATAATTGCATATAGTTCCTAAACGTAGGCTGACGAAAGACGAATCTTCAAGGGTAATTTCTTGCTGAAGTATGCCAATGGGTGCCTTTCTTGGGTTAAGATAGCACCTACTCCAATTGTCGAAGCATCTATTTCTACCATAAATATTTTCTTAAAATCAGGAAACATAAGTACTGATGTCATCTTCATTCTCCTTTTAATTTCTTCAAACGCCTTCTAGGTATCTCTACCCCAATTGAATTTATTTTTCTTTAAGAGCTTTATTAGAAGAAAGGCTATCTAAGTGTATCCCTTGACAAACTTCCTATCGTACCCCGTTAAATCGAGAAATCCCCTCAGTTGCTTAACGTTTGTAGGTGTAAGCCAATCTATCATTGCTTGTATTTTCCTTCCATCTACCTTAACCCCTTCCTTGCTAACAGTAAGTCCCAAATACTCTATAACTTTTTAGGAAAAGGTACACTTAGACAATTTAGCATAAAAGTATTGAGTTTTTAATGTTTGAAATACTGTTTGCAAGTGCCCAACATGCTCCACAAGTGTACTACTATATATCATAATATCATCAAAAAACACAGCTACAAACTTCCTTAAATATGGTTGGAACACCATGTTCATGGTTGTTTGAAATGTCGAGGGCTCATTGGTCAAACCAAATAGCATAACTAGAAACTTGTAATGCCCTATGTGAGTTCAAAATGTAGTCTTATGAATATCAGGTTCCCACATCCTTATCTGATGATATCATGACCGCAAATCAAGTTTAGAAAAATATTTGTTACCCAATAACTCGTCCAAGATTTCATCAATAGTCGGTATAGGGAATTTGTCCTTAATGGTAATACTATTTAGACCCCTGTAATCAATACAAAATCTTCAATTTCCATCTTTCTTTTGACCAACAAATCCAGGGATAAAAATGGACTGCGATTATCTCTAATAATTTCACTCTCTTGCATTTTCCCAACCAATCATTCAATTTTACCCTTTCGAATTGAGGATAATGGTATGGTTTAACACTCATTGGTTTGGCACTAGGGTTTAAGGAAATTCTATGATCAATATCCCTGATTGGTGGCAATGTACTAGGTTCTTCAAAAATCTCTTTGTACTGGTATAACAAATTACGAATCCCCTCTGGCAAGGAGTCATGGTCATGAGCCTTTACCCCATTTATCACTTGCAACTAGTAAAATTTAGACTCAGCTTTATTCTTCAATAGTCTATTTATAATTTTACTCTTAACTAGTGCTAACATTCCATCTCTTTAAATTATTACATTATCTCTTTTTTAGTAAAATTTTATGGTGAGAGACTTATAATTAGTGACAACATCCCCCAATTCAATTAACCATTGCACCCCAAGGACAATGTATAACCCTTTTCACCTCTAATACAAACAAATCTAATGTGAAATCAATACCTTGAATATTCAGAGCCACCCCTTCACATTTACTGTTGCATTGCAAGAAGACTCCACTTCTAGTGCTAAGTCTAAAACTGGTGGTAGGCACTTGTTTTAGTTTCAATCTGGTTACTGTGCTTGGCCGAATGAAATTGTTATTACTCCCATTGTCAATTAGGATCTTGACTTCCCTTACTACAGAATTTCCTACTACTCAAAGTGTGCTCGGATGGAACTGCCCACTTAATGCATCCAAGCTAATCTCATATACCACCTCTATAAGATTTAATTATTCCTCTTGCACTATCTCAGCGTCTTCTTCTGTAACACTCTCAGATTGAAGAATCATATCGACCTCTTCCTGTCCTAGTAGTGATAAACAAGAAGATTTACATTTGTATTGGAGATTGTATTTCTCGTCGCAGTAGTAACATACTCCCTTCTCTCGTCTGGCTCTCAATTTCATAGTAGTGAATCTTTTATAAGCCATATTACTATTTCCAGTAGTGTTTGAACTACTCGTGGATGCCACTGAAGTTTTAGGTCCCCTGAACCCCCTTGTTGTAGAGTTTTTAATGCATTTGAAAAAAAATAGAGTTGTTCTTAGTTTGAGGTAGTAGAAAAGCTGAATTGGTATTAAGAGTCTTTGGAAATGACAACATAATACTGGTTTTGTTAACACCTCCCTTCAACGTATTATGCAGTGTATTCATTTTCTGCTCATATAGTTTAGTGGTGCGTATATTTTATAGCACATAAAATATTCCAGCAAGTATACTGGGTCGCAACAAGTAATAAAGTGATAAGTAAAGTATCGTCCCACAGAGATTGAGGTATCAAATGAAATTCAATTAGGCCAAGTGAAATGCTATTAAGACTTATGAAGGAAATTGTAGAAATTATGCAAAAAGGGGGGATGATTGAAACAACAAAATATAAATAACTAAACAGAAAACAAAACAGACAAAAGATGTGCAACTGGTCACAAATTCCATGGAATTGTACATCATCATCCTTTCCTTTGAATATTCTTGGCTAATTCTATTATGTAATCTTCAATCTAAAATTCTTATAAAGTCTTCTAAGACTGAATTATATTAAAATTATAGTTAGGAAGATCTTCACTAATCTATAACTCAAATATAATCCGATCAAGTCCTAATCACATCAATGCCCCGCAATCGTATATGACATGTTATCTCTTGTCCTCCTCATTACAAATACGTAGCAATCGCATGCAGGTATAAATAACAAGCTTCATAGGACAATAAATAAAATAGAACTTTGGCGAAGAAAATACTCATTGGTCCAAATGAATTAAAGTACAATTTCCATTTCATCAAATGACCGACTACACAAGAAAATGAGATTGATTTCGTTGGTCTAATCCGATTAATTCATAGACAAATTAATCTTTGAATCATTGAAGAACAATTCAATTAAATTACAATCCATTCAATATCGGCCAATTTTCTAAAATATGATTGAATCCAAAAACTTTGAAATTACAATCTAACTTAACCAAAATAATTGACTAAAATCTTAGATCAACCATTCAATTAAATTATGAAGCTCAAGAAAATTATTCAAGCCACATAAATAAAACTATCTATATCTAGATAATCTAATTTATGGTGGAAATTACAAGGTCAAGCTCAATATCTAGCTAACTCTAGCATAGACATCAAAATCCCAAACTCATTGAAGGTTAATCAAGCATTCAAGAGCTTAATAATCGGTAAAATCCATTCCATTAAACGAAAGTGCATTAAAATTGAAATTGTTCAGCAATAAAACATCATAGAACCAAACTACATCAATCCTTAAACTTAGAAAATTTACATGGAAGAGAAGGAAAAACATGACAGAAAACAGAAAATACAACAGAAATCTAAGAAACTATGAAGGAAAATGCAAGAAAAGGAAGGAAAATGGGAGAAGGAGAGCCATTCCCAAGTGGGAAGGCTTCCTTTCCCTCAAACCAAGCTAGAGAGTTGCCTCTATGTTGCTCCCAGCCACTGCTGCCCAAGGAAGGCAGAAAAATGGTGCTAGGACTTCACATCAGAAAAATGACTTAGCCTCCTTAATAAATTTCGATTTTCCAAATATAAAATTGTTCTAACACATGCCTAAAGGGATATTCTGCCCTAGATGCCTCCTTGGATGCCTCTTCCATGATATGGCAGCACTTTGACAGCAAAACAGCAGCAAAATTAATATTTCTGCAACAGCAGAAAAGTATGGCAGCAGCAGAATGGTATGGCAGCAGCAGCAGAATTAATATTTTTGCAGCAGAAAGTGACAAACAGCAGCAGAACAACAGCAAAATATCATGGCAAAATTAATATTTCAGCCATGCTTTTCTTGACCTACGAAAATTAATATTTCTGCCCAAAAATTCTAACTACATGGCATTGAATAAGAGTTCAAGTGGGCCCCACATCCAGCATATCCTAGTAAGCATCTACATCACCCAAAAAGTGCCACATTAGCATCCAAATCATCATCTTTGTCCATGTCAACACTTTTCTCTCCAAAATTAAAATTTGTAGGAATTAAATTGAGCATTTTACAATTCAAGTTCTAAAAATATAAAATTTGAGACACATTCAATCCATAAATAGTTTATACCCAATAAATTCTAAAACATAATAAAATTAGAGAATTGACAAAATTAAAGAGGCAAAAAGGACTAAAATAGGGACTAAAATAAATGGAAAAAGTATGTTATCATTTAGCTAACGGTACAGTCTGATAATAGGTTTAGGGTTGGGCTAACATCAACTTACATTCATGTGAGCTAGTAATAAAGAAACTCATTAACCATTGTTCATTAAGCCCCGTAACCTTTGTAGAGATCTCTTCAAATTGCATATGGTACTCAACCATTGTCCCAATCCGTTTCAACTCCTTTAAAGCCACCTTCAGATCATTGTATAGAGATGTATCGAACCTCAAGAGTAATGCATTCAAGAACTTAGCCCAAGTTTGCACCAAAGCATTTTTTATTGCCCACTTGTACCAAGCATAATCCGGACCTTCTATATAGAACGACAATATTTAGATTCGTTGCTCCATGGATACCCTGTATATATCAAAGAACTTTTTGATTTTAAATACCCAGTCCTCTATCTCTGTCCCATTCAATCTATATAGAACGACAATATTTAGATTCGTTGCTCCACCTTTAATCCTTTTCCAGTGAACAACCCCGTAGTTTTAGCATCCAACTATTGATTGATAGTAGGAGAATATTCTTCGTGATGGTCTTTCGATAGCATTTGTCGCATCATCACCTCAATATTGCCCAACGAATCTTTGTATTCATTCATGACTTCTATGATATTGACCATTTGTCCTTGCATAGCATTTAGGGGTGTACAAAGGTTCAGTTTAGTTCGGTTCGGTTTTGGGCTTGAACCAAACTGAACTGAACCAAATTGGTTCTCTAAGTATTGGACCTATTCGGTTTAATATTTTAGACTGTTTCATTCGGTTTGTGGCGATTTGATATCCTAAAGATTTTTTTTAAAAGCTCACTTTTACAATTTTACCAAGTATTTAGTGTTCACTTTTCTTAACAGCTTATTTTTCTTATTCAATTATATTACTTATTAATTATTATTGGGTACTTTGGGATTACAACTTTACATTATGAAATGGTCCTTGGTGGTGCAGTGCCAATGGTGTCATGGTAGTCAATCAAGCTTATGGAGTTGATTTTGAAAAATTAAATGTGTAGATATAAATTTTCATGGATAGTTGGATACTACCTTTCATGAATAAGCAAGTTTATTCTATTTAATAGTTGTGAAGGAAGGAAAAAAATTGTAAATTAATAATACTTCTTTGGTTCTCTTGTCTGGATTTTTTTTTTAAAGAAAAGGTTTTGATTATACTAGAGTTGCCTTCAGAGAAATGGGAAGTGGATGTTCCACTAATAGTCTCTTATTTTGGAAGGATAAAAGGGCAGGAGGAAAGAGGAAAAACAAATTGCTACATTGCTACACTGCTTGTCTTATAGAGAATTAGAGTTAGAAACTACTATTATACTAATGAAAAGATGCATTCTATTTGCAAAGTGGGGGAATAAGTTGAATCAAATGGAAATTTTGGAAAAATATCAATCTCATTAAAACATGTTCTACAAGTGTTGCAACTACATCATAAACATCTTCTTAATTGGCAGCAAATTACTAGGGTTATGCATTTTAATTAAAAACAAGTAAATAAACTCCTTTTTTAATAACATCATTAATTAAAAAAACCAACAAAAATAAGGATGACTCATGACTGTATGCATACATATGGTAGAGATTTGCAACACTGTGCAAACAACATCTTTTTTAATAACATCATTAACTATATATTAAGCCAACAACATCATCTTCATCTTCAATCTTTCAATCTTCAAGTATCCCCCTTCCAGACCTTGAATGCAATCCTTCATATTCACATTAAAAATAAAAAGTTAGTTTATCAATTAATAATGTACAAAAAATTAATCATATCATTAACTAAAAAAACACACACATACACACAAAAATTATATATACCTTGAGAAATGTCCAAAAGAATCATCTTTAATAATCATCATCATCAATAGGTGAAATTACACCAAGGTCTAATCAAATTAAAAAAAATTCATAATGCAATCCATAATCAAATAAAATAATATCAAGCATAATAACGTAATAGGAAAAAAACAATACCTAGCTCCATTTTTTCAATGTCTTCTACTTTATCTTCAACATCATATGCCAATGGATTAGAATGAAACCAATTTTGTGTAGAAATAAGAGCTTCAATATGTTTTGGAGTCAATGAACTTCTATACTGATCAAGTACACATCCCTCAGTGCTAAATGTAGATTCAGAGGCCACAGTAGATACAGGCATAGCCAAAATGTCTCTAGCAATGCATCCAATAACTCGATATTTGGTGCTATTTACTTTCCACCAATTGAGGATGTCAAACTTAGGTGTCATCTTCTCCCTAGCCTCCATCAAGTAAAGATCAAGCTTCGATTGATTGTCTAAATTATCATCCTCATTCTTAACTTTATCAAACTCCATTGCAAATGAATCACTATTTTCATTACTCACATCACATCATGATTAACCATCATATCTTGGGATTGAACATTGGTGTGGGCTACCTGACTTTTTCCAAATCCATGAAAATTCTTATAGTTCTCATACATTCTACTAAAGCTATCCTTCACCCTTTGACACATAAGTTCAACCAACTCTTCATTATATAGCTTTTGAAACTCCACTCCACAAATTTAAACTTATATCTTGGGTGCACCACAGCAATAAAAATGTTCATGTTAATATTTTTAACATCACCCCAATACTTGTCATGTTTCATTTTCATCCTCTCTCAGCCATCCTACTAAGCAATGAATCATCACTATTACACAAATTATTCAAAATGTTCAAGACTAAGCAAAATTCATGGAAATATTGAGATGATGTGACAAACAAAGTGCCCTATATATTTTTAGTCACATCATGAAAACTTTCAAGAACTTTATAAACACCCATGCATTATTCCAATCTTCATTAGTAAGGGGACCTACTTTATCCAAGACAAATTGGGCATCCCTCTCTTCTAACTTCTTAAATGCTTTTTGAAATTTCAAAGCACTTTCAAGCATAAGATAAGTAGAGTTCCACCTTGTAGGAACATCCAATTACACTATTCCCTTATCTTGAATTCTAGTTTGCTCCTTACAACTTTTAAATTTTAGCATACGAGTAGGGGAAGCACGCATATAACGAACAACATTTCTAATTCTAGCAATAGATTCATGCATATCCTTTAAACCATCATTGACTACCAAATTCAAGATGTGTGCACAACATCTAACATGAATATTTTCTCCTTTCATGATATAACTATTCCAATCAACTATTCTACCTTTCAAGTATGATACAACATTGTCATTAGAACTAGCATTATCAACTGTGATAGTGAAAGCTCTATCAATCCCCCAATTTAACAAATAACTCTTTATTTTGTTGCCTATTGTCTCTCCTTTGTGATCAAGGATTTGACAAAAATTCAAAATCCTCTTGTGCAATTTCCACTCATGATCAATAAAATGTCCAGTAAGGTACAAATAATTTATATTTTGCATGGAAGACTAACAATTAGTGGTTAAGCAAACACTTTGATTATTCCTAGCAAAGGCATTCTTCAAATTAGCTTTCTCATTTAAATAAAGGTTCCAACAATCTCTAGCAATGGTTACACGTGATGGAATAGGGAATAAAGGTTGCAGAACACTCATAAAATAACGAAACCATTCTCCCTCAACATGCTTAAAAGTCAATTCATCAACAATAATCATTCTTGCAAGTGCTTGCCTACATGCATTGACATCAAATGTGACCCCTTTCAAGTTAGATCCACCCATTACCCATCTTCTTTTTTCTTTGGTTGGAAAGAAAGCACGGTTTGTTTTGGATCTCAAAATCCACCAGGAATTTTCTTACACTTAAATTCTAAGTGATGTGCCATATTAGATGTTCTATTTCTTTTTTTATGACATGCATAATCAATACCACACAAATTACATGAAGCTCTAGGGTAATCTGGACCACAATCTTCATCAATAGTAAAATGAGACCAAACCAAAGACTTAGGTTTAGCAAGTTTTCTTAACTTACCTGGTTCTTTCTCCTTGTCTTTCTCTTTCTCCTTCAATGATTTTACCTTTACCTTCAATTTGGACACATCAATCCCCTTCCTCTTTTTGGATGGCCTATTAGACGCTGAAGAGAGATCACCACTCGTGGAATTAATTGGTATAACATCAATCACCATAGATTTAGATTGGATATTATGTTGCTTTTTAATTGATTCTTTAGAATCACCAGTATCAGCAAGATCCTCATCAACATCTCTTAAATCCATATATCCTTCTTTCTATTAGAAGACAAAAAATTTATTAAGTTAAACGATAAATCACATGTTCACAACTAATAAAGTAATAAGGACAAACAATTAAACAAAATATCAAATACTTTTAACTTACCTCAGACTCAGTTTGTGTCATACTGACTTAATTGTTTGAAGAATCAAGAATATCAGGACAATTAGACACTGAGAGACAATTAAAACAAGTTATAGTTAATTTTTGAATTATCAAAATAAAAGAAAATTATATGTTATACAATCAATAACCAATAAACATAACTCTTGATAATTTACGAATTATATCCCTCCAGTGTGTTTCATGATTTAATATTTTAAAAAACTAGTTCTAGAAGAGTATAAATCCAAGGCCAAACAAGAATAAACAGTTATATGCAAAGTAACCTAGTCATGTTACTCATACAATGTAAACATATAATATGAATAACATAACATATAGCATAAACATTGTTTTTCTATCTTGAATTTGAGTGGTGGAATCTAGAATCAAACAAAAGAAATGGAAAGTAAATACTTTACATATCTAACGTTACACTAAAGCTATTTAAATTCAATTATAGCATAGATAATGAATTCATTTATAAAGTTACTTTCATGGGGAAAAGTAGAACCTCCTGTTCAACTCTCATATTTGAATCTAGTACAATAACATTCAGAGAAATCCCTATTAAGTTTCTTACTCACACAACTGAATTTAATTTATTTTACCACAACAGAGGCTGAAATGAGGGATGAGATAGTTCATGGTGGCGACGGCGTCGTGGCTTCATAGCAAATGAATTATTCTTTATTATTTTGTTCTAAGAAAAGTAAAAAAATTGAAAAAAAAAAAGAAGGTGGGTTGGTAGACTGGCTTATTTGGCTTGCTAGCACACACCTAGCAGGTCAGGCTAGCATAATGCTAGCTCGTTAAAAAATGGGCCAACTGGGCCCAACTTGTTTTGGGGAGACCAACTCCTAAGGGGCCAACCTGAAACGGGCCAGGTTGACATATTCTAACAATCCTACTTTTTGTGTATCAAACATAAATTAATTATGTAATGATGAGTTGTAAAGTATATAAAGATATTTTTTTAAAGACCATACATTTATCATATTCTGAATTGAAAATTGTACATTTGTCATGTTCCAACTGGTATAACAACAATATTTAAGTTTTTTTTCCTTTAGCACTATTTTTTTCCTTTAAAGACCATAGATTTATCATGTTTTGATTAGAAAACAGGAAAGTGCTTTTATTTATTTATTTTTATTTTTTTAGGCTTCTTATTATTAAAATTTGTAAAAAGATATTCTTATTCAAAAACATTACAAAGTATATTGGAAGCTCTTTACATCTATTTTATCTCAACTCTAATTCAACAAAGAAAACACCACTTGAGGAAATGTGGTTGGAGCTTTAATCTTGGAGTTGCTTTCATCGCTTTGTGTAGCCTTCAACGCCTCTTAGTTCTTGCGTAGAGCTTTATTCAGGCCAGGTTGAACCCAGATGATTCGGATATGGACCTATTTTTTAAACGGGCCCTTTTTTCTTTTACTTTTTTACGTGTTAACATATAAAAAAATATTACTTTTATATTAAATTAAGGAACTCAATAGTAATGTTATATAATTGAAATGGTCATTTTAGAGAGATATGATAGAACTGAAAATAATAACTAAAATGAATTTTCTTATTTAATTATAAATTTTAAAAAAAAACATGACAACTTAAATTATAATAATTCTATAATTATATTACTAGTCTCTAGATATAACATAACTCATAATCATGGTGATACATACTGAAATTATACTACATATTATATAACATGAAATATATGATAAATAATTCATTATGTCAAGTATCAAAATTATATATAAATTATATACTATAAATTGATAAAAAGTAAAAGATAATATTATATAAATTATACATTTTAATATTATATTTGTATATAGAATACTCTAAATACAATGATGTATAATTTATATAATATGTTATTATTTAAACAAGTAATTTTTTTTAAAAATAAAAGTTAATTCGAGCTGGGTTTGGGCACTAGCTAGGCTTTTTTTAAAAAAAAAACAAAATTTAGCCCAACCCATATTTTTTCGACTTTTTTGAAAGCGAGCTTTTTTATTTATTTATTCGAGCTCCCATTTTTTTGGCCCATTCTAGGTCAAGCCTATCAAGTCAGATGGGCTTTCAAATCAATGATCAGGTCCCAATCACAATGGTTCCCTACTAGAAGAAGCAGTTAGCCATTTACTCAAATTGTTTTGTAGATATATGATAGTTATGTTGTAATCATAATTATCATATTTCCTTTATGTAATAAGTATAAACAACAATAAACAAAATGCTAGTAAATAGTAAAATAATAAATCCATGCTCAAGAAGAAGAGCCTTTAGTGTTTTTTTTGTCTTATTATATTTTAAGTTTTTTTAGTGAAGGACAATTTGGTAATCTTATTGAATTCTTTTTTTTTCCTTTATTTTAAGCCTCATAAAAAAATCTTCCCATTCCATTATTTCCCCTATCATACCAAATAAATTTTTGGGTTCTTATTCCCTTTTCACTTCTCATCTCCATTCCCTTTCCTTACTCTCTAATTTTGCGCTTGGACCACATTTTAACTTTCTTTTGGTTAAAGGGCAAATTGGTCATTTTGACATACACCTACACTTAAACTTCAGCTAAGCTTCCTCATACATTCATGTTGCTCAGCTCTCTCTTTCACTCTCTCACTCATCCTTTATGTCTCTTCTTTTTCCTCCCTCTCCTCACAACCTCTACAACCTTGCTTCCATCTAAGTTTTTTGGTGAGTTCCTACCTCCGACAACCTTAAACTTCACCGAAATTTTTTGATTCAAGGTAAATTTCAAAAAATTTCCCCACATTCCTTCACTTTCACACATGTGAATCCTAGCTTCATTTTTGGTGAAAATATTGATGTTTGTGGTTAGGTCATGCTTCCAAACCTCCTTCTTGATGATTTAATGTATTTTGAAACTTATTTTGGGTTGGAAATGACTAGAAAGGTTCATTTGGGTTAAGTTTTTATATGATGGAAAATTCAGAAAAAATTGAGTTATGGTGATGGATTCTTGAATCAATCTTGTTTTTGAGTTTTTGGAAGGTTTTTTACTGATAGAAGGAGTGTTTAAATGACCCAACTTAGTGATGATTTGGTTCTTAAGAGTTTGGGGCTGGAGAGGTGTCATGACTCGAAAATCGGGCCCTTGATCAATGCGCATGGTGTATCACCCATATTATCGCAAGCCTAAATTTTCCTCAGTCAAACCCAAACAACGTACACTACATCCTAGGTGGCCTACTCAATTACAGAGTATTTCTAACATATAATTTAGATCAAATAAAAGTTACCTTATCCCAAACAATGAGGAGGCATCCTCAGCCTGTGAATCGTCAATCTATTCCATCTTCTATATTTGTAATTGTGATGGGATAAGTCTAATCCATAGATTCATCCAAAATACCTTATTCTACAATTATGTATATATATATATATATATATATATATATATATATATATATATATATATATATATATATATATATATATATATATATATATATATGTTCATACATGAGCCTCCACATTACAACGCACAAACGGCATCAAGCTGTCCTAAATCATACCTATGACATCATACCTCTGCCTCTAATAGAGCATACATTTGATGCCTAATACACCCAATTCCCCAGCCTCATCCCTTCCCGGTCATAAACCTTATTTTAAGCCCCTAGGGCCTCAAGCATTCTATGTTGACTCCATAGCTTACAAAATTAATATATTGTGTTTTGATGAATAACAAACAAATTAAAATAAATATATTCCATTGTAAAATGTTTTGGATCTTTTCAGGAATTATGGATCAAGCCAAGGCATCAAGATTAAGTGAAGATATTTTATCTGTTTAGTGTCTTAGGACTTAGATCTTTTGTAAAAGTAATTTGATGGCAAGAAAAGAGTTTTTAAACTGATTGAAAAATATTTTAAAACTCTATCTTAGTTGGAAAAGAATTTACAAAATACTAGTTAAGATTATTAGGTTTTAGAAATTTAAAAATATTATTTTCTAAGTTCCAGTAGCTACTAGTTGGCTGGTTGCTTTCTGATTTGAATTTAACCAAGACTCAATGAACCTATCAGTCGACTACTTGTTTGCAAGTAGTCAATTAGTTCTTCTTTGTTTGGAATTAAAATTAAATTCTAGTTACTACCATTCGATCGGTATATGGGTACCAGTAGACTGATAAGTTCTAAAACATTTTGAAAATTGAAAACAGAGAGCAATCAATCAACAGCTAGGTCTAGACCAGTCAACTAGCACCTCATTTAGAGGAATTAGTTGACTATCATGATGTTAGCAGTTGACCGACAACAGTAATCATCGGTTTATTTCATCTTCTATACCTGCAACTGTGAGGGGATGAGTCTAATCTACAGACTCACCCAAAATACCCCTGCTCTACACAAACATACAATTATGTGTCTTAAAGGAATAACTATATATATATATATATATATATATATATATATATTCATACATGAGTCTCTATATATAACAGTAGACACACGGCATCAAGCTGTCCCAAGTCATACCTATGACATCATACCTATTCCTCTAATTGAAAGCACATTTAATACCTAATACACACGATTCCCCAGCCTCGTCTGTTCCCAGTCACATGTATAAACCTTATTTTATACCCCTAGGGCCTCAAGTGCTCTATGTTGACCCCACAGCCTATAAAATTAATATATCATGTTTTGGTGAATAACAAACAAATTAAAATAAATATATTCCCTGTGTAAAATGTTTTGATCTTTTCAGGAATTATGGATCAAGCTAAGGTATCAAGATTAAGTAAAGATATTTTATCTGTTTAGTGCCTTAGGACTTAGATCTTGTGTAAAAGTAATTTGATGGTAAGAAAAGAGTTTTTAAACTAATTGAATTATATTTTAAAAATCTATCTTAGTTGGAAAAGAATTTACAAAATATTGGATAAGGTTATTGGGTCTTAGAAATTCAAAAATCTTATTTTCTAAGTTCCAGTAACTACCAGTTGACTAGTTGCTTTCTAGTTCGAATTTGACCAAGACTCAATGAACCTACTAGTTGACTGCTTGTTTACAAGTAGTCGATTGGTTCTTCTCTGTCTGGAATTAAAATTAAATTCTAGTTGCTACCAATCGACCAGTATATAGGTGCCAGTTGACTGATAGGTTCTGGAACATTTTGAAAATTGAAAACAGAGAGCAACCAATTAACAGCCAGGTCTAGACCAGTCAACTAGCACCTCGTGTTGAGGTATTAGTTTACTATCGTGATGTTAGTAGTCGACCGGCAACAGTAATCACCAGTTTATTCCATTTTTTGTACTTGCAATTATGAGTGAGTGAGTCTAATCCACGAACTCACCTAAAATACCCCTACTCTACATAAACATACAATTATGTGTCTTAAAGGAATAACTATATATATATATATATATATATATATATATATATTTGTTCAAACATGAGCCTCCATATATAACAGCACACATATGGTATCAAGTCATC
Organism: Biancaea sappan; assembly: GCA_037074585.1. Classification (NCBI taxonomy): domain Eukaryota; kingdom Viridiplantae; phylum Streptophyta; class Magnoliopsida; order Fabales; family Fabaceae; genus Biancaea; species Biancaea sappan. Next base: position 34,025,561 of record CM073499.1, read on the forward strand.
TTAAATCATACCTATGACATCATACTTTTACCCCTAATGGAGCACATAGTCGATGCCTAATACACATAATTCCCTAGCCTCGTCCCTTTCTGATTATATGCATAAACCTTATTTTATGCCCCTAAGGTCTTAAGCACTCTATGTTGGCCCCATAACTTACAAAATTAATATATTGTGTTTTGATGAATAACAAACAAATTCAAATAAATGTATTCCCTATGTAAAATGTTTTGATCTTTTCAGGAATTATGGATCAAGCCAAGGCATCAAGATTAAGTGGCTGTTTAGTGCCTTATGACTTAGATCTTATGTAAAAATTTTGGTGGTAAGAAAAGAGTTTTTAAATTGATTGAAAAATATTTTAAAACTCTATCTTAGTTGGAAAAGAATTTACAAATACTAGATAAGGTTATTAGGTCTTAGAAATTCAAAAATCTTATTTTCTAAGTTCTAGTAACTACCATTTGACTGGTGCATGGAAACCAGTTGACCGATTGTTTTCTGGTTCGAATTTAACCAAAACTTAATGAACCTACTAATCAACTGCTTGTCTACAAGTAGTCGACTGGTTCTTCTCTGTCTGGAATTAAAATTAAATTCTAGTTGCTAATAATTGACTAATATATGAGTGCAAGTCGACCGATAGGTTCTGGAACATTTTGAAAACTAAAAATAGAGATCTACCAGTCGATAGCTAGGTCTAAATCGGTTGACCAACTCTAGGTGTAGATCGGTTGACAGCTCTAGGTCTAGATCGATTGACCAGCACCTCATTTTAAAGGTACCAGTCAATTATCGTGCTGCTAGCAGTCGACCAGCAATAGTATGACATCAACAATAACAGATAATTTTTCAAAATAATTGCTGATATCTTTTGTAATCTTTTTTCAATAGACATATTTTGACTTTGGCTATATGTATGAGTTATAGCCAGTCTGAAAACCAAGAGAAGTAAGCCAAAAAATTCATATCATTACTCTAAAAAATTATCTTACCAAGTGTTTACTTCTAAGAGAGCTTAATTTGTAATATCTACTCTTTAAAGAGAGTTTTTTTTTTGTTTTCTCTTATTTCTTCTCAAATTCTGAGTTCATTCTCAAGGTAGTTAAATCTTTAAAAGTGTGATTGTGGTATATCACTGGATTGGGTTTTAAAGGAGTCTGGATTGACGAAATTCTTTGTAGTGGCTAAGTAGTGCCGATATTCACAAACTAGGAGTGGTTCACAAGTACCAACATTCACAAACTTATGGTTGCAGTGGCTGACAAGTGCCAACATTCACAAACTTGTAGTGGTTCACAAGTACCAACATTTACAAACTTGTGGTGATAGTGAAAATCTTAAGTGGTTATTCTTGAGGACTGATGTAGGCCTGTGATTGACTTAACCAGTATAAATCTTACTGTGCTATCTCTCTCTTTTTCCTTGCTGTTTGAATTGCTTATATTTGTTCTTTAACTTCCTTGTACACTAAAATAATTCATCTTGATAACACTCTATTTTTCTGGTTTGTGTTTACTGTATTAGCTTTGCTTATTTCCAGAGAAATTATTTTAACTTCCAACAAGGTTTTTGCGAAAATTTTATAAAACTCAATTCACCTTCTCTTGGGATTTAGCCATTTTTATCACTCTAAACACGACCCTAACCCATAACGGGTTACTCGCACATACATGTCCACATATGCATTTCACAACAAGCAACACACATGTTACCACTCACATAGGTCATCCGTCCCATATAGGTTTGCATTTTTATTGAGATATACTCAAGAGCCTCATTAATAGGGGTCTTCATTCCTACGAATATTCTACTTAAGAGTTTTCTCGCATAGGTCATCTTTCCCATGAATATGTTTCTCGAGGCTTCATCAACATGGGTCTACATTCCTACCGATTTATTGTCGAAAATTCATCACGTGGATCTCTATTTCCATGAGCTAACCCTTTTTCAAACACATGCACACATCAATAACAATAACAACCCATCATTATAAATCTCACATCAAGTGAACACATCATCGAGAAGTTGCCCATTAAGAAATTTAATAGCCAACCTTGGCATTTATTAAGTCGGGCACCACTTTGCCATGACATTGCCCCCTTCTCACGCTAGGCCATTATCAGGTGTTAGCACTCCAGAGCTTAATTTCCTCTTTGTTCTGGTGGAGCATTAGGCATCATACTTGATGCCCTGGGCATAACGAGCTAGACCTTCGAAGATGCCCTTAGTTTTAGCTCAAATTCAGCCAAAATCTCACTATTTCTTTCAATTCCTTCAATGGATTTTCATTATGGATGTTTAGGGGATATTTTGACATCAAAACCCCCAATTAGTTCCAAGAATCTAAGCTCAAATCAAGAAAATTCATCATCAAATCCTAACTTTTCTTTCTATGCTTTCATACTTTTCAATCTCATCCCATCCATGATTTTCCCATCAATTATTGGTTCTAATTTCATTATTAAACATAAAAGAATGTTTCAAAATGTAACACAAGCTCCAAAACTCTCCAACAATCCCAATTCGTTATAAATCCAAAAATGGAGAGAAAATTGGAAAAATAATTCCTACCTCCATTCCTCGCCTTTCCTGTGGTGGTTGGTCGCCGAAGACCTGAACCCTTGCCAGAGATAAGTTGCAGAAGCTTGGATGTCTTCTTGATGTTGGATGATTGGTGGAAGATGAAGAAAAATGGAAGTGAGAGTTTTTTGGGAATGGAAGCACATAGGGGAAGAGAAGAGAAAATAAGAGGGAAGAGTGTGTGTAGACATATATATATATATATATATATATATATATATATCCCTCAAGGTGAAATTATCATTTTGCCTTTTGATCAACCCCCAATCAACACTAGTAAGGGCAAATTTGTAATTTCTCCAACTCAAGTATTTCTCACACTCTAGGCACCACTCAATTTTTTTATTACATTTTAGTCCCTCCTTGGACTTGGTAATCATCTAACTTCCTCAATGTCATGTTTACACTTCCTTAGTCCTCCGTCATTCATTATTTTATACACCCTACCACTGTCTTAACCTTGTATTTCCTTCCTAAATTAATGGAAAAAAATTTCCCATACATCGAATTATACATTGAAACCCAATTAAACTAATACTCGAAACCCAATTAAACTAATACTCGAGAATCATATGTATTACAAAAGGAGTGCAAAATAGACCATTTTCACGAATTTTGGAATGCAGAATTGGGTGCCACTACTACAGCGCTAGGAAGCACAACAGTGCTGGTTGCTGACACTACAATGGTAGGTTTAGACGTTGCAATAGCAGCAACCAGAAAGCACACTATGGTCTCTGTATTTCACTATTACAATGGTGGAAATTTTGCTGCAACAGCAACAGGCCATTATCCTTCCTTCAAATTTTGACCCATTTTTCTCCTTTTTTCACATGTTGAATCTTTATGACTTGCTTCCCAAATACATTGAATCATCCTTCCCCATCCATCAAGTAAGAAAACAATATAATTATAGTTTTGATTCAAGGTAAGTAGATAACCCTACTCTTAAAATGTGTTGCATGATTCTTTTCCACTGAGGAAACATGCTCTAATTGAGTTAGTAATATTGTGAATGCGCATATATCATGACAATGGCATGGCCTTCATTAAATGCCCTTATGTGCGTGTGTATATTATGATGCAAATTATTTTATGTTAGTAAAGTTATTTGCTTGCTGAGTTTTATACTCACTCCCTTTTTCTAACCCTTTCAGAGCCGATGGTAGATAAAGAGCATCTGCTTAAGGTGTAATACCTGCAGTTCTCAAGTATTAGTTTAATTGGATTTCAAAGAATAATCTAATGTAAGGGAAAATTTTTTTGTTTATTCAGGAAGGAAATGCAAGGTTAAGAAGTGGCAAGGTGTATAAAATAATGAGTGGCCTAAGGGTGGGAGAGTGTATATGTGGCGTAAGGGGAAGCAGATAACAAAAAGAGTTCGTGGAAGGACTAGAAAGTAATAAAAATTAGTACGTTATACCTTTTGGTAAGATGGAAAATTAGTGATGGGATATGTGTGTGGTGCTTAGAGCATGGGAAAATTAAAAGTTTGCCATTACTAAAGTTGACCACGGGTTGATCGAGGGGCAAAATAGTAGTTTTACCTTAAGGGATATATATATATATAGCCACACACATTTTTTTCCTTTCATTTCTCTTTCTCTCTCTCTCATATGCTTCCTCTCCCAATGAACCCTCACTCCTATTTCCCTTTATCTTCCACCAATATTCCAACATCAAGAGCACACCCAAGCTTGTGATCATCATTCTCTTGTGAAGGTTCAGGTCTTCGATGAATAGTCACCATTAGAAAAGTAAGGAATCGAGGTAAGCATCTTACTTCCCTAATTTTCCTCTTATTTTTGGATTTTAGGGAATTTGGGGTGAGATTGAGTTTATTTGAGATCTTTTGAGCTTGGGTAGTGTTTTAAAATTTTCTTAGATGTTTGTTGATGGAATTAAAACCAAGAATTGGTGGAAAGAATATGTTTGAAAGTGATATTGAGTATATGAGGGGTTGGGAAGGAAAGTTAAGGTTTTTGAGAGGAAAGTTAATGATTTAAGCTCTAATTCTTGGAATTAACTTAGGGTTTTGGTGTTAAATTGTTCCCTAAACATCTATATTGAAATCCTATAGAAGGAAATAAGTTAGATATTGAAGAATGAGTCTAAAAGCATGATGAACCAAAGGTTTTACAGAACAACAATGGTGGGCACCACCGCATCAAAGAGCCCTTTAAGGAAAGAGGGTTGGCGCCCAAGCTTGATATCTTGAGGGAAGTTTAAGGGAGTGTTGTGGCTCCTAATCATAGTCTCCTTCCATAAATTTGTGTACTGAAATGCTATCTTGTTGTTCCAGATATATGGTATTGGTTTGGGGCTTGACCAAGGCACCCTAAGGAAGCCAGAAGAGCTCTAATGCCAAGTTAGGGGCCTAGCCTTATGAGGTCATGATTTGAGTTGATTCGCCCTTGCCCAGCTTGTCGCTATTTTTTATGGACCCCGTAGGGGAAGATTAGTTTCTTTGATGGTAACTTTGGTTGGGTGTTAGCTAGAAGGTGGCTGAGGTCATGCAATTGGAGCACAGATATTGTACATAAAGTGGTTCAGTATGCGAGGTAGAAAACCTTTGGTTGCAGTGACTCCTAGTCATATCAAGGTGTGTATTCCTGACAAGTAAGGTTTGGTGGCACTGTGCCATGTCACAGTACATGACCATTATGAGAAGTAAGAACTTGAATCACTATTGGGACAAAAGAGGGTAAGTGGTGAATCTTATCAATGTACCTTTTTTAGGGTGAGAAGGGGAACCATGTCAAGGTAAAGTGAAGTAGATAACTAAAGAAGGTTAATCTCAGCTCTTGGAGGGTTATATAGTCCTTAAAGGGCAAAGAAAGCTAAAATGAAGTGGTACCTCTTGGGAGAAAAAGAATACTAATAAGTTGGAGGCAACAGGAAGTATGGTAGTGGGTGAAGTGAATTTTTGGTAAATAGGGACCACCAAAATGTTATGGCCATGATGAGGAAGCTTTACCTTAAGGAATGGCTTTGAGCCTACAAGAACTCCACTCCCATCATCCAAGGGGAGGAGAAGCATGTCGGACAGTTCAAACTAGACAAAGTAAGCATCGGGTGAGGTGTTAGGTAACCCTTATGAAAAAGGTCAAGGACAGTACAATATGAAGAAAATTAACAGATAAACTTTTGTGTCCTACCTTTCAAGAAAGTTGAAGGCTTTTCAAGAGCACGTCGTTGGGGGGTGTCGCGAGAAATATGACTAAGAAAGGGTCAATCAGCGCACGAATCCTATAATGAAATAAGTACTGGACCGATGATTGGTTGATCTATTCTCACTCTGTAGCTCACAAAGGTCATTAAGGAAGGCTTAAGGGACGAAAAGAAAAGAGCTCGTGATAGGCAGCAAGGTTGTAGAGCCTATGAATGATGGGTACAAGTGGGTGTGAATGTTGGAGAAGATATAGAAAAATAGGTGAAATACAATTCGCCCATTCAACAAACATTATTGGTCGATGAAGGCAATTTCTCTTCTCCCCGACTATAGCAAGGTAATGCAAAGTTAAGAAGTGCCAAGGTGTATAGAACAATGAGTAGCCTAAATACAATATAAATAACTGAAATTTAAATAACTAAATAGAAAACAAAACAGAGAAAAGATGTGGACTGGTCACAAATTCCATGGAATTGTACATCATCATCCTTTCCTTTGAATATTATTGGCTAATTCTATTATGTAATTTTCAATCTAAAATTCTCAGAAAATCTTCTAAGACTGAATTATATTAAAATTATAGTAAGGAAGATTTTCACTAATCTATAACTCAAATATAATCCGATCAAGTCCTAATCACATCAATGCCCCGCAATCGCATATGACATGTTATCTCTTGTCCTACTCATTACAAATACATAGCAATCGCATACATGTATAGATAACAAGCTTCATAGGACAATAAATAAAATAGAACTTTGGCGAAGAAAATACTCATTGGTCCAAATGAATTAAAGTACAATTTCCATTTCATCAAATAACCGACTACACAAGAAAATGAGATTGATTTCGTTGGTCTAATTCGATTAATTCATAGACAAATTAATCTTTGAATCATTGAAGAACAATTCAATTAAATTACAATCCATTCAATGTTGGCCAATTTTCTAAAATATGATTGAATCCAAAAACCTTGAAATTACAATCTAACTTAACCAAAATAATTGACTAAAATCTTAGATCAACCATTCAATTAAGTTATGAAGCTCAAGAAAATTATTCAAGCCACATAAATAAAACTATCTATATCTAGATAATCTAATTTATGGTGGAAATTACAAGGTCAAGCTCAATATCTAGCTAACTTTAGCATAGACATCAAAATCCCAAACTCATTGAAGGTTA